>OY821755.1:10915297-11557547 GCA_963682095.1 Potentilla sterilis
CTAATTCTTAATTACCTTATAAACAGGTCCAAATGCCCCTTCTCCGATCTTAATTTTCTCAGAAAAGTTGCATGTGGCCACCTTGATAGTTGCATAGCTGATCTCACCCGTCGACCCCAATCTATTTTCTCTAGTTCTTCTGGACCTCTTGAAGAATTTAGAAACTTTTGAACACACTTGTTTTATAGCTCCCTCCACAATCACATTTCTAGTACCACCACTAGCTGGATGGGATACAAAATTGGAGTTTGCATCATCATCCCACATGCTATCAATTTCGTCAGAATTTGTTTGGCAAAATGAAGATGCCACTTCTACTTCCTGTTTCATGACGGGATTTATAACATCATCACACCATTTACAGGAATGCAGTTCTAAATTCAATATAGTAAATTAAGTGCACTCAATATCTGTATATGAGTGTGTGTGCGTGTGTGTGTGTGTGTGCACGTGCGCGCACGCTTGAAAGGAAAGCAATAAAATAGTGAAAGATAACCATAACAAATTATATGACCACATTCAACACCAACCATGACGGCAGAATGTGAGCGATTCTGATATCCCACTTCTTTCCCAGTTAAGAAAGGATGCTGCATGAAATTGATAAAGAAGACATGAATATAAGAAGTCGAAAACAATAAGAGTATTAGACACTACTAAAAGACAATGCCACACAAAAATTTTCCCAGTAGAAGTAGATCAGTGATATATTGCACAGCACAAGAATTCCGGTACAGAAAAATAAAACTTTAACAGATATCAGTAACTATTTACCTTAAGCAACTCAGATGCGGATGGCCTTAGAGTTGGTTCCCTACCATTAGACAACAGCAAATATAAACTCCAAATAAAAAAGTAGTCGAGAAATGAAAATCAGTACTTTACAAGTCTACATCATCATGTGTCCAAAATAAGAAATATTCAACACAACGTACATATATACACCTACGAGATGTATTCAAACTAAAACAAGTACAAGATAGGGTAAGAACGCTAGCATTAGTATACTTTTGCAGACACTCGTGCAGAAAATCTTTTGCTGCCGAAGAAAGATGCTCAGGGATTGGTGGATGAGACTTGCTTGTCCCTACACAATAAAAGAAAGCCGCAATCTGAAGGAAAATACCATTAGTGCAACAACTGTGATAGAGAACCTTCTCATACTAATATGAAGATGTCAGTACGTAGAATGGTAGAATGATTACCGTCTCAAACTGTTGGTTCCAAGGAGGATTTCCAGTGGCCATCTCAATCACAGTGCATCCAACACTCCATATATCTGCAGAGCTAGAAATTCACATGTCTTTCATATATCAATCTTACTAATTATTCCATATAAATTGTAAAATATACAAGAACAAAAAAAAAATTACAAAAAAAGAATATATGGATCCTTCATCCTTCTGCAGTTACTAGTTAGTATGAGGGATTGCGGGATTGCATCTCTGTGTCTGTGTTTAATTTTTCCTTATTTAGGACAACTGGAAATCATGGTTCAAAATTATAGTGCTACAGAGCAGTCCATAGCAAAATTATACATCCAAATTCGAGTATACAGAACTCATTGCATTGCTTTTGGAACACTTATAATATCACTTTTTATTTTTCAAATTCTTTGTTCTCGGAGAATACATCTTACTCCAATTATTTTTTACATTAAGAAAAGAAACTACATCTCATGTATAATCAATGGTTTGAGGCTTAAAAAAATGCCTACAAGTCATGACCAGTCCCACGAATGACTTCAGGAGCCATCCAGTATGGTGTACCCCTCGTAGGCTTTGCACCTGAAATGGCTGCCTGGAATAATGCACCTCACAATCAGATGGGGTGTGCATAATGAGTACTATACATATACAAACTGTAAGGCATTGTATAAACTAACTCATCTCCACCTGTTTGGATGCACCAAAATCAGCAAGTTTAATGCGCCCTTTATGACCGACAAGGATATTCGCTCCCTAAATTTATAAGCAATACATATGATACATGATTACGCATTGAAAATATTAGGACAAGGGTGTCAGACATCATACATGCATTATATTGAATAAATCATTATCAGGTAAGGCAGAGTACCTTGATATCCCCATGTATGATTCCTTGTTTGTGTAGATATTCTAGTGCCAACAACAACTGCTTGGTGAATCTTTTTATTACCTGCTCAAGAATTTAGATTAAAAAAATGAAGAACACCACCAACACGCAGAACAAGGGACTAGCAGACCATGCCTGCTTTTTTTTAACAACTTTTACTGAACAAAAAATTGGTAAACAAAAAGCGTACAGGAACGGTGAAAGATCCAAATTTCTCCAATAATGCTTGTATGGATCCACCAGGTACATATTCCAACAGCATAGTCAAGGTTTCATCCTCCCTCTCGGTTCCCAAACATCTCTGAAAACCAAACCCAAGTACAGGCTCAGGAGTGTAGAACACTTCAACTCATCGTAGTTCAAACAGAATAACAGATGCAAGAAATTCCCACTCACAATAATTTTCGGATGAGAGAGGTTTTCTAAAAGCCTCACTTCTTCTTGAAGCACCTTGTTATTAGCCTACATGGATTGAAAGCAATAATTAGCAAGTCGAAACCAGATTATACATCAATTATCATATTTACCACAGAGTGATATGACAGACTACAGAACCGAAACTTTCATGACTTGGAAAAACCCCCAAACACTAACACCTAAGCCAAATCAGTTCTAAAGTACTGGTAGTAAAAGAAAGAAGAGTTCAGACCAAAAAATAAGAAGAAGAACACAATCAAATCTTATATAAACCCAGAAGAAACAACCAGAGGAACTAAAAGTAGCGAAAAGCAGACATGCTAGCAAGTAAAAGAACAAAAATACAAAAACAAACCAATCAAGAACGTGACACCCAAGACAGCATAGCTCTCCGGATTCAAATGGGAAAACCCCTCCAATACCAATACGGCGAAACCAACACTAAATCCAAATCAATGCAAAAAGGATAAACACCGAACCAAAAATTTGATCCAAAACAGGAGAAATCAAATGAAGAAAAAAGAGGACCTCTTTAACAGCAATAAGCTCTCCGGATTGAGTATTCATGCCCATGTAAACACGGCCAAAGGCCCCGGAACCGATCAAATCGCCCTTCCGCCATTTGATCGAGGTTGCTTCGTGTCTGCAGGGGTTTAATGACATTGGGACTGGAACTTAATTTTGAAGCAATATTTCTTGAATATTTATCCTCATATATAGTGATAAAAGTTGGCCATTTTTTCGACTGGGGTCCAGCTAGAAGACCAAATATAAGCGCCATTTAAAGAGTTCATACTTGCCCTCTCGGGTTTACTTGGTCTAAAAGGCAATGCAATCATTGAACGTCGGAAATTACATTGCAGCTTCTTCTTAGTTCTTACTCTGCTGCTTTCCAAACGTAACATTAAAATTCGAAGTTTACTGTAGAGCTATGTGCTTCTGTGGCTCATGCATATTTTCATGGATGCTGCTTACCCTGCTTTCGAGTTTCTTCATTCGGGGACGACGCGCTTCATGGCCTCTGGATTCTGAGTCTATTTAACGAATACAGTTGGAGCAGGCCTGGGCTCGGATCGTGCACTTTGTGGGCCGGGCTATCGGGTCAGTTTGACGCACCTTGGACATTAGTTAAAATAGCAGAAGATGTGGGTTTGTATTTAGTTAGTGAAGAAATGATCTCATTCTGTGTTTATCCCTGCAATGAAAATAAGAGAGGAGCTGAGATCAAACTTTTTCCGGTGGGAATGTCTACCACATTCCGATTTGCCACAGTTCATCACTACCCACAATTAGATTCTGGACATGTTTAACAAATGATCAGCTGAATATGCAACAGATGGAAACTAAGTTCTCACTCATGACCCATGTAGCAGAGAATTGGGAGATCATACTTGTGTATATCATCGACTGAATAAATGCCTCAGCATAACATTATGTATCGAGGATTACATACATTTCTATTACAAATTTACAATGCTGATTCCATAATCTAGAAGGTAATCTTCATTTTTTCTATACTGGTTATGACTCAGGCACACTAAATTGTATTTCCTTCACCATAGTCAATATTTTGGCCAAGCATTGATAAACCATTGATGGACATAGTTTCTTGTCCATCTCCATAATCACTAGCAGTAGTCAGATTACTGTATCTAGGAAATGCTGGCATTGTTGGTTCAGGCAAAGGCACTCTTTCATTTGTCAACATAGATATCGCATCTGACATGGTTGGCCGGTTATCTGCATTTTCTTCCGTGCACAGCAGACCAACATGGATGCATCTTAACATTTGATTCCTGTTAATATGACAAACTTCCAGTTTTGGATCCACTAGTTCTAGCCCTGCACCTTTTTGCCATAACTGCCATGCCTGATGAATAAGCAAAGCTATCAGTTGATTAAAGTTAACAGATCAAACAGATGATTGAATCTCAAAGCTTAGTCAAGATATATAGAATCATGAACAATTGGAGTAAATCACATACATCTTCTACCAAATACTTTCCGTTAGCTATATGACTTTTGTTACCACTTGTGATCTCAAGCATCAACACTCCAAAACTGTAGACATCGGTTTTCATGGATAAGATGCCCGTCATGAGGTACTCAGGAGCCATGTAACCCCTGCATTAAAGGGAAAATGGAAAGCATTCAGCTATTTAAACATGTATTAGATACCAAAATTAACCAAATAAAAAATTGTTTACTTACACTGTCCCACAAATTGCTGTGGTTATTTCTGTCTCTTCGTCATCTGCAAAACTCTTTGCTAAACCAAAATCAGCAATTTTGGGATTCATTTGTGCATCAAGTAGAATATTACCAGCTTTTATATCTCGATGAATTACTCTCAGTCTGGAGTATTTGTGCAAGTAAACCAATCCTTGAGCAATTCCTTCAATTATGTTGAAACGCTTACTCCAATCTAGTAGCAAGTCACTGGATGAACCTGTCCCATATGTAGTTAAAAACATCAGATAACATGGAGATGTCATTTCTTGAACATATACTGGAAGTCAATTACTAAAGAGTAAAGCCATAATATTCCCCACCAAATAAATGGTAGTTCAAACTTGCGTTTGCCATGTACTCATATATTAGGACTCTTTCGACACCATGAACGCAAAATCCTAATATCTGAATAATATTTCTATGTTGGAGTTCACCCATGATTCTCAGTTCATTATTAAACTCCAACTCTCCTTGATTTGAAGTACTTGAAAGAATTTTCACAGCTACTTCTTGTCCGGTCATCAATTTTCCCTGAATGGATAAACAAAGTACAGAAATGTCTCAAAAGGAGAAACAACTTCAAAAAATTTCTATTTAAATAACTTATAAAGGATTCAGTCTCTGAACTTTAATTACCTTATAAACAGGTCCAAATGCTCCTTGTCCGATCTTATTCTCCTCAGAAAAGTTGTGTGTGGCCACCATGATAGATGCATAGCTGAATTCACCCTTCGCCAATCTATTTCTTGTAGTTCTTACTGGCCTCTTAAAGAATTTAGCATAAACTTTTGAAAACACTTGTTTAATGGCTCACTCCACAATCAATTTTCTAGTCCGCCACTAGCTGGATCGGATGCAAAACTGGAGTTTGCATCGTCGTCCCAGATGCTATCAATTTCGTCAAAACTTGTTTGGCAAAGTGAGGATGCGACTTCTGCTTCCTGTTTCATGATGGGATTTAAAACTTCATCTCAGCATTTACAGGAATGCAGCTCTAATATCAATACAGCGAATTAAGTGCCCCTCAATGTCTGTATATGAGTGTGAGAGTGCGCACGCGCGTGAAAGGAAAGCAATAAAATAGTGAAAATTAGTAATCATAAAAAATTGTATGACCATATTGAACACCAACCATGATGGCAGAATGTGAGAGATTCTGAGATTCCACTTCTTTCCCTGTTAAGAAAGGATGCTGCATGCAATTGATAGAGAAGATGCATGAATAAGAGAAGCTGAAAAGAAACAGAGGTTTAGAAAACAACACCCCACATATCACTTCCCCATAGAAATAGAATTAGTATTATATTGCAGCACAAGATTTCTATTACATGCAGAAAAAATAAAACTTAACAAATTTTCAATAACTATTTACCTTGAGCAACTCAGATGGGGATGGCCTTACAGTTGGTTCCCTACCATTAGATACAGCAAATATAAACTCCAAATAAGAAACATTATTTGGAACATGAAAATCAGTACTCAACAGTTTACATCATCATATCTATGCCTAAAATAAGAAATATTCAACACAACATATGTGTAGGAAATGTATTTCAAACTAAAACAAGTACAAGATAGGGTAAGAACGCTAGCATTAGCATACTTTTGCAGACACTCGTGCAGAAAATCTTTTGCTGCCGAAGAAAGATGCTCAGGGATTGGTGGATGAGACTTCCTTGTCCCCACAAAATAAAAGAAAGCAGCAATCTAAAGGAATATGCAATTAGTGCAACAATTGTGGCAGAGAAACCTTTCTTTACATTAATATGAAGATATTAGTGCGTAGAGTAATTACCGTCTCAAACTGTTGGTTCCAAGGAGGATTTCCAGTGGCCATCTCAATCACAGTGCATCCAACGCTCCATATATCTGCAGAGCTAGTAAATAACATGTTTTCATATATCAATATTACTATTTATTCCATAAATAAACTACTGTCAAATATACATGATGACGAACTATTTTATATGGAATCCCAAATAATTACATACAAAGAACCCTTTGCAGTTAGTATGAGGGAGGGCGTGCATCTGTGTGTCTGTCTTATTTAGGACAAGCTGGACTTCGCGGTTCAAAGTATATTCCTATAAAACAGTTCTTAATTATACCATCAAATTAGAGCTAAGAGAACTTATTGCTTTGCTTTCGACACACTTATATTATCACTTATTATCTTTCAAATTCACAATTCTTAGAGAGGACCTCTTACTCCAACTCCTGTTCACCTTAATTATTTCTACATCACTCACTCTATCAAGAAACTTTCTCAAAGTTACTCCAAAGTCAAAAGTTAACTAAATCGCATGTATCATCAAATAGCATGCCTGTAGTATAGTCAATGGTATAAGGGTAATAGTAGTGCCTACAAGTCATGACCAGTCCCACGAATGACTTCAGGAGCCATCCAGTATGGTGTACCCCTCATAGGCATTGCACCTGAAATTGCTGCCTGAAATAATGCACCTCACAATCAGATGGGGCGTGCATAATGAACAGTATACATATACAAACAAACTGTAAGGTATTGATTAAACCAACTCATCTCCACCTGTTTGGATGCACCAAAATCTGCAAGCTTAATGCGTCCTTTATTATCAACAAGGATATTTGCTCCCTGAAAAATTTATAAGCAATACAAATTTTACATGATTTTACAATGAAAAATATTAGGACAAGGGTGTCAGATATACATGCATTATATCACTAGCGCGCAGGTAAGGCAGAACGTACCTTAATGTCCCCATGTACAATTCCTTGTTTGTGTAGATATTCTAGTGCTAGCAGCAACTGCTTGGTGAATCTTTTTATTACCTGCTCAAACATTTAGATCAGAAATGAAGAACATAACCAAAAGAACAACAGAATAAGGGACTACCAAATTATGTCTGCTTTCTCTACAATTTTTGCATTCAGAACACAACTACGGTTTAGTCGACAGAAAGCTTACAGGAAGAGAAAAAGATCCAAATTTCTCCAATAGTGATTGTATGGATCCACCAGGTACATATTCCAACAGCATAGTCAGGGTTTCATCCTCCCTCTCGGTTCCTAAATATCTCTAAATAACCAGAACCGGCCAAGTACAGGATCAGAAATATGGAACACTTCAAATCATCACAACTAAAAAAAAATGCGAGAAATTCCCACTCACAACAATTTTCGGATGAGACCGGTTTTCCAAAAGCTTCACTTCTTCTTGAAGCACCTTGGTATGAGCCTACTTGGATTAAAGCCACTAATTAGCATGTCAAAAGAAGTCACAAATTATACATCAACACTAACACATAAGCCTAATCAATTACTTTACTAGTAATAATAGAAAGCACACAACCAAAACTTATTTTGAACCCAGAATTAATTCACCAAACGAACTAAAACCACAGATAAACTAGCAAGTCAAAGAACAAAACCAAACCAACCAAAACCGTAGACACCCAAAACAGGACAATGGCAATGGTAAAATGGGACCTCTCCAATAGCAAATAAGCTCTCCAGATTCTACTGGGAAACCCTTCCAATACCAATACCAAGTACCAACACAAAAGCTAAATCAATGCAAAATGATAAACAGCCAACCAAAACAGGAGAAATCAAATGAAGAAAAAAGAGGACCTCTTTAACAGCAATAAGCTCTCCGGATTGAGTATTCATGCCCATGTAAACACAGCCAAAGGCCCCGGAACCGATCAAATCGCCCTTCAGCCATTTGATGGAGGTTGATTCGTATCTGCAGGGGACTGATGACATTGGTGGCCAATTGACTCAAATGTCTTGGCAAGACTGGATATTTGGGATGCAAATAACTTGAGGATTTATTCATATACTGATGAACACTTGGCCATTTAAACCATGCCAAGTACCCCATAAGGGGTCCAGCAAAACCCGAAGCGCCATAAAGAGAATTCATACTTGCTCAGTTGCTCTCACTTTGACTTTGAGTTTGACTTTGACTTTGCTATACAAGAAAATGCGAGATCAACGAACGTTGAATTACATTGCAGCTTCTCCTTACTCTGCTGTTGCAAACAAATTAGAAAAATGCCAAGTTCACATACTCTGGAACCATGTACACCTGCCGTCATTTGGCTCATGCATATTTTCGTGGATATAGTTCTTCTTTTCAGACTCACGCGCTTCATGACCTCTCAAATACGATACTAGCAAAAGTATATATAGTTGGAGGAGGCCTTGGTTCGGATTTTGCACCTTCCGTACACGTTTGGTACTCGGGATTATTGTGAGTCACTCTATTATCAATACTTGGCCTACCCTCACTTGAGTAGGCTTACCCAATACTAATTTATACCATGTTTGGTGAGGTAGTACTACATAAGGAGGAGAGAGATAGAAAAAGAGAGAAAGGTGGAGAGAAGTGGTGTTAACTTGGGGTCTCAAAAATGAGTACCCACAATAACACTACCTAAGGAGGTTGAGAGAAAAAACAGGCCTTAACTAGTACCATTTATTTTAATACTCCCCCACACCAAACATAACTCACATTACTTTGTACCTCTTATTTAGTGCAATACCAGCTAGTCCCTTGTACCAAACATACACTTCGTTTACTGAGTGGAGAGTAACACCTTTCGTTTTCTACATTAAAGAGAAAGATTCATCGACCCTTCATTTTCTTTTTCCCTTTTCCGATTACAACCTTTCAACTACTACACAGTAAATAATCATATTAACCATTGATACACTCGCTATAATTCATTAGCCAGCTTCTTAATATATACGTGGTTTTACAATCAAATGGGGGACTTTGTTTTCTTCTTAGGGGTGTATTCAATCCAGATTTTAAAAGATTCTGGCTGACTTTTTATAATCCATGGAGTTTGTTAATTTCATGGAATGTTTTAATTCTATATAAAATTGAGCAGATTTTATTGGATTTATTTGTCTATGATTATGTGGACTTATAAAGTCCATAGATTATTATCTTAACAATAAATAAATAAATTAACACTATCAAACACACAAACAATATACAAAAATAAAATTATGAGTCAAAATAAAATGCTTTTATATAATGTCATATGCAACTACTTTTAAAATAGTTACCAAGTTATCCAACTCCATAAAAGAATTCATTAAACCGATTAATCAAAGGTACGTACGCAATTAAAAAATACATTAGAATGCAGCATACTCTCCCATTTCATTATCATCAGTAACCTCTTGATTCTCACCATCCATGTGTTCTTCATTATTCTCATTGTTTTGATCATCATTATTATCGTCTTCATTTTCAGTTTGCTCATCATAACTCTAAAGAACTATTGCTCTTGCTTCTTGCGGAATATCCAGTTTGCTCGCTGGGTAGGAGTCATCTTTAAGAAGCCATCCTTTTTTGTTTTGGTATTAAGCAAGTCAAACGCCATCAAACAAGTATCTTCATCCAAATTTGAAATCTCCATGATGGCATCCCAAGTTGTGTATCCTTTCTCCCTTTCTCTTTTCTCTAATAGACTTTCTCTTTTCTCCAAAAGGCTATAAACTCCTTCGAAAGTAGTCGTGAGTTTATCAAGTTGGTCCATAACGCCACCTTGAGAGGTAGGGGTGGACACGGGTCACTTCGGTTCGGGTTTGGACAAAACCCATGACCCAACCCAAATTTAAAATTCGGTTCGGTTCGGTTCGGTTCGGTTCGGTTCGGTTTTTTAATTTTTGAGTCAGTGACCCATAACCCGACCCAACCCGCACGGTTCGGTTCGGTTCGGTTTTTTTTTTTCCTGTTTTACCCACTTTTCAAGTTCGAATAAAAAATATAAATTTCATAGTTTATAAGTCAAAAATTTCAAAGTACAAAGTTCAGCTTGAGTCCATACTCCATAATTCAGCAATTTCAAGTCCATCCAAATAAAGTCAAAGTCCAAAGTTTAATATTTAAACATAACTAAATAAGAAAGAGAAAAATAGAACAATATGGGAGTCCATGACATGATTGGTAATTTGACATCATCACAATTCTCAACTCTCCCTCAAGCTCGCATGAATGAGTTTGATCTTGGAGGTAGCATACCACTTGATCCACTCTCGGCACGATCGTCTCTAATGTTATGCTGCAAGCTCTTCACCAACTCATCTACATGCATAGTTGCATACAATTAGAAAAATAGAAATAAAATATAATCATGCATAACACAAAACCAAATCACATTAAGCAATTCATATATTCAATAAGAAAAAAACAAAACTATTACCTATTTCCGCATCTTCACAAATCTCCATCTCCTCAATAGTAGGCACATGGTGCAAAGCAATATGTTCACCCCTAAGCCAACTTTGAGTACATATCAATGCTTCCACCATTTTAGGACTTAGAGAGCTACGATGTGGATTAATTACTCTCCCACTAGTGCTAAAACAAGACTCGGAAGATATAGTTGAAACCGGAATAGCTAGAATGTCTCTTACAATGCGGGCCAATGTAGGGTATTTAGACATCCCAAACACTCTCCACCAAGTCAACAATTCAAACCTTCCATGAGTTTCATCATCTCCTTCAACGGGATCACTAATATATCTATTCACATCATTATAAATCACCTCAGCCTTCTTTGCCTTTCTCTTCAACTTCCTTTGAAACTCGGTAAGGCCTTTTTTCAAAGGGACCACTTCAATAGTTTGATTAGAATCTTGAGAAACACTAACACTTTGCCCCAAATTTACCTCTTCCACATACACCTTAAAGAGATCATACAATAAAACGACGTCGTTTTGAATTTGGGTCAGTTTGGGTCAGTTCGGTTTGGTTCGGGTTTTGCCAGACTGAAACCGAAACCCAACCCGAACTACTTCGGTTCGGTTCGGTTTTTTTCGGTTTTCGGCTTTTTGAGTTACGGTTCGGTTTCGGGCTCGGTTTTTTTCGGTTTTCGGGTCCGCGTGTCCACCCCTATTGAGAGGCGTTTCCATTTTATTTTTATGAGAAAAGTAACATTTTATTCATTACCTAGCTACCCTCTTCAAATAAGAGATTTCCAGCTGATTGAAAATCATATTTGTGCTTATTGGTAGGGGACTTGATCAACTATTCAAATGCTATGAGCAATTTAAGGGAGTTAGAGGACAGAGGATGCCAAATTTTGCATGGGGTGGATGTCAACACCATGCTCCATCACCCTGAACTCATTAACAAACAGTTTGATAGAATCATTTACAACTTTCCTCATGCCGGTTACTTGAAAGGCCGCCGCCATTCATCTGAAAAGAATAAGTCCCAAATTATGTAAGTTCAATCCTATAGAGTACGTAGTAGACTACTAGTGCATATATAATCCTCAATCTGGATCTATTTTTATACTAATTTTCCATATGATAAACATACGTCCATATATAAGAGCGCTGTCACTGTAATGTTAACATGGAAATTTCGTTTTTGTTTCCTTTTTTTTGTTTTTCTTGAAATATATAAGACGTTATTTGAGTACCACATTAGCTGCATGGGGCAAAACATATAATTAAGCCGAAGATGATGTTGCTGGTGTTTTATGTGTCTGATGAAAAGTCTTTTAGTTGGTGTGAACCATATTCTGTGTGCATAAGGTATTAAAATTCTTTTCCAATATTGAAAATTCTAAAATGCATGTGTTACCCTGAAATCTTATCCTGATCTTCGATGAAGAAAATGCTTAAATGTCGAATACAATTTTTAGGTTGCATCAGAATTTGGTGAGGGGATACTTCATGAACTCACCGGAGATGCTGACTAAAAATGGAGAAATTCATGTCACGCACAAGACATCATATCCTTTTAGTGAGTGGGAGATAGAGAAATTAGCAGACGAGGCTGAACTATTCTTGGTTAAAGAAGTAGAGTTCTACAAACAGGATTATCCGGGGTATAAAAACAAGAGAGGAGATGGGATTTGCGACGAGTCATTTCAAAAGATTGTAATGCCCCAAAAGATTGTCTCCATGCATGATTCAACTTATTAATTGGATATCCTAGTGCAGTTTAATGTGTTATCCTAATATTGATTAACAGACCATTAGGATTAGAACACTTATTCGTATATACTGGGGAAAGATGGACTCGTAAAATCCATATGTGAGTGTGATTCCTTTTAAATCCAATATTGTTTCTAATTCACAGTCCTATTTGGATACTAACGATTCATTTCCTTATAAATACAGAGTCTGCTCATTCTGTGATTCTATACAACTACAAAACCCTAAACTCTCTGGTACGGTTCTTCGTCTTTGAGATACGAGATGAACTTTTCTACAGAACGCAAAAACCTGGTCTACACTGCCAGGCTGGCTCACGAGGCAGAGCGATACGATGAGATGGTGGAAGCCATGAAGAAGGTTACAGATCTTGATGTTGAAATGACCGCAGAAGAGCGCACCTTGCTCTCTGTTGGGTACAAGAAAGTTGTTGATGCTCGGAGATCATCATGGAGGGTCTTATCATCTAAAGAGCTGGAGGAAGAGGCGAAAGGAAATCACTCAAATAAATTTTACATGGAACAACTAAAGAAATACAGACAGAAAGTTGAATCAGAGATCTCAACAATTTGTGGAGATATCATAACAGTGGTTGATGGACTTATCCCTTTTGCTTTAGATGGTGAATCAACTGCAAGTTATCATAAGATGAAAGGAGACTATTATAGGTATCTCGCAGAAATCAAAGCCGGTGATGCGAAGCAGGAGGCTGCTGAAATTTCGAAGAAAGCGTATGAGAAGGCCACTGCTGTTGCAAAAGCTGAGTTGCATCCTGCAAATTGCACCCGTTTGGGAGTGGCCTTGAACTTCTCAGTCTTGTATAGAGATATCCTGAATAATCCGGACACGGGCTTCGGGATTGCAAAGATAGCTGTTGATGAAGGCCTTGCTGGGATTAATGACACAAATTTCAGTGATATCGATGAACAATTCAAAAATTGCGTCTCGATCATGATCCAATTAAAGGAAAACTTTCACACCGTGTATGACTTCTCAACTTCCAGTAAAAATGTACGCTAGTAATTCAGGAGATATCATGCAAAAGTAGCTTTAGAGGAACAGTAGTATCCAGTAATATTTTGAGTTTTCGACTGATTGTTTGTGATTTCAAACAATTATATTGCACTTTTTAGGCCATCGTTCTATTTTGAAATTATTTTCTATACACTGTTACTGTGTACCTAGTTCTTTCAATGCAACACTTTTCTGATTCTGAGTTATGATTTGTGAGTTCAACTCTTTTTAAAAAAAAAAACATCAGAAAGCATTCACTTCTTCTGGAAGAGCCTTGATGTGAGCCTGCTGTTAATAAGCAACAAAATACTATAATTAGATCATTTTTAGTGATGCTAGTCAATTTGAGTCAGGTTTTCGGGTTTTTGTTGGAGGGTAGTGGAGACGATGAAATTTGAAGATTATTTGGAGGTTGTAATCATGTTTAGAACGTTGTTTGGAGTTGATTGAGTATAATTTGATGTCCGATTGGTTGGTTTTTATGAAAATTGGAGATGGTGCAGTTTGGACCGCTGTCCTCCTCTGACGGTGGGGACGACGGGCGTGAAGTCCTGAGACTGTGGTGGTGAAATTGGATTAATTTGGACGTTATTAGTGTTGTTTTTGGCGCCGTGGTGTTTTAATGAAGTCCGAAATAAAATCGACACGGGACACGCGACACGCGGCAAAACCAACTTGTCCGTGCTTCTTAGGTTATAATTAAGGGAAAAATTCACCATTGGTACCCAAACTTACCTCGCTATATAAGAAAGGTACCCGAACTTGAAAAACGATCACCATAGTACCCAAAGTTTGAAATCCTATTATAGAGGTACCTAGCGCGTTTTGACCGGCTGGCTACCCGGTTTTGGATGACGTGGCAGTCGCATTTTGATATGAAGTACCCTGCACAATCATCGTAAAACCATTCTCATATGAAGTACCCTGCACAATCATCGTAAAACCAATCAGATCCAGTTACGGAGCATTTCAAATATATTTTATTAGTATTCTCTAGGAAAAAATTCACCATTGGTACCCAAACTTACCTCGCTATATAAGAAAGGTACCCGAACTTGAAAAACGATCACCATAGTACCCAAAGTTTGAAATCCTATTATAGAGGTACCTAGCGCGTTTTGACCGGCTGGCTACCCGGTTTTGGATGACGTGGCAGTCGCATTTTGATATGAAGTACCCTGCACAATCATCGTAAAACCATTCTCATATGAAGTACCCTGCACAATCATCGTAAAACCAATCAGATCCAGTTACGGAGCATTTCAAATATATTTTATTAGTATTCTCTATATCATACACCAGGCATTGCCACTCCCATTGCACAGTCGAGGAAACTTAGTAACTTGCAGTGAGAAAACCGCATGTTCTTTATATAAGTTAATGGATATCAAACAAAATCCATCAATAAGCCAGGATTCCCAGCAAATACTTCAATACATTAGTACATTCCCACTATTTAAACTAACAAAAACCGAGCGAAACCAACCGAAATTTTCATTTCACAACAACTCCTCACTACATTTCATAACTAAATTCACTTAACTACACATTGCGAATCGGTTACCCAATCAACACAGCTCCACATTTTGCATTTCACAACTCCTCCTCAGTTTGCTAACTAAATTCACTCAACTACAGTCAGATCCACAGCAATGTACAACAAATCACACACCGAAATTTCGATACACAAATCATAACAAACTCTAACAACCAGATGAGCACGATTACCTTGCCTCGCATCTTGTGGCAGGAAATAGGGATGAAGAAGAGGTGAGCCTGATCCGGATCCTCAGTCCGAAACCGACCTTCTCGAATATTCTGAAAGAAATATCCCTCACTGGAGTACTTTCCGGTGAGCTTCCTCGGCGTCTGGTAATACGTGTTCGGATCGCCGTCGGGATAGATATACACCTTGAATTTCTGCTCCATCTCCGCGTAGTTCAACCGGAACACCTCCGGCGCGTGGTAAATGTCCGAAAACTCCTCCTCCGGCTTGTTCTCCGGCTCCGGTAACGGATTCGAATTCTCGGGAGCGGTGTCCTGCCGGACGGTGGCGGTGGCGGTGACGGGAGGAGGAGGGGAGGAGGAGACGGAGAAATTGAGCGAGAAGTAGGCGAGGGAGAGTAAGGTGAAGAAGGCGAGAGTGATGAGGGAGCCTCGTAAGGAGAACATCGGAGACGATGGCGGTGCCGGCGACGGTTTGCCTGCACTCATTGGCTTTGTGTGGACTGTGTGAAGAAGAAGAAGAAGCAGCTTCGAGTTTGGGGAGAGCTTCCACGCTAACTGTCTAGCACGAAATAAAGCTCGAGTCTTTTTCTCTTTTTTCTTTTTATATTTTAAAAAAAATGTTTTCTTTTTCCTTGTTTTATTTATTTGTTACTTACTTTTCTTTTTCTGATTGGGTGGCAAGATTTTATAGTCTAGATTAGAACAATTTTGGACGGAAAATAAATCCGACTATAACTCTGAGTCTACTAGTTTTTGAGAACAACCCTTTGAGTCTATACTATGAAAACAGAAGAAAGAAGAATCACTAATTTTAATTTTGTAGGGATATTTGCACAGATGGGTAAAGAATCATAATGACATGTGGGTTTTAGGTTGTAACATGTACAAGAAAATCCCACCAGCAACTGAAACATTAAGCGACTCAAACTCTCCTGCCATTGGAATGGTTACAAGCTCACATTGCCGTCGAGATTTCACAGACAGACCACTTCCTTCGCTGCCCAAGACCAAGCTCAGTGGCACTTTTGCTAGAGAATCTGCAAGTTTTTGAGAGAGGCGAAATGGTTTCGCCTTTTTATCAGTCTCTGGATGGCCAGCTAGCATCTCCCGAAAAACCTAGCCCAACGGCGGCGATTGGGACCACGCCGCCGCTACAGAAAGAAAGGGGAGGCCGAGCCGGTCCGAACGTGACCGGTGCGGCGGTCCAGTTCGGCCGGACGGCTGAGGTAGATGGAGGAGGGGAGAGCTCGGGTCGGCCGATCGGGGAGAGAGAGGGGGAGGAGAGAGAGCAGAAAAGAAAGAAAGAAAAAGAAAAAAAAAAGAAAGGGATATTCCCCTTTAATTAAGAATATTCCTTTTTCTAAAAATCAGGTACCTCCATAATATGGTTGTGAGAGTTTAGGTACCTCCACTCGTAGTTTGTTAGGCGGAGATTACAGATTTGCCCCTCGGAATCAAAATGCGACTGCCACGTCATCCAAAACCGGGTAGCCAGCCGGTCAAAACGCGCTAGGTACCTCTATAATAGGATTTCAAACTTTGGGTACTATGGTGATCGTTTTTCAAGTTCGGGTACCTTTCTTATATAGCGAGGTAAGTTTGGGTACCAATGGTGAATTTTTTCCTATAATTAAATCATCCCACTTTAACCCCTTAATCCCTGTACGTGTATCTGTGCTTTTTAAATCAAACGGCCGGGGGAGGCTAAAAGTTCATTGTTTAGATCCTTCAACTCTATATAGACCATGGTGGCCTGCAGTGATTGAGAAAATGTACCACAGTCCAAGCTCTCCGAATAAAATTGAGGAAGAAAGAAAGCTGAAGAATTCTGATTATAAAAGTAAAAGAAACTCAGGTATGGAAGAGGGGGTTATTATATTTGATACTAAACGAGAGAAAAGGATTAAGCATTACAGCAGCAATCAGAAGATACTGTTAGTGGGTGAGGGAAACTTCTCCTTTGCTGCTTGTTTGGCCAGAAAGTTTGGCTCTGCAAAGAACTTGGTTGCCACTTCTCTCGACTCCAGAAGTAAGAATTACGAGCTAGGTACATTACTGACGGATATATATTATGTTTCACATTTTCGAGACTGAAATTCTTTGTTCTTGTTCTAATTGCAGCGTCAGTGATAGCCAAGTATCCAAATGCAGCACCAAGAAACTTGAAGGAATTAGAGGACAGGGGGTGTGTAATATTGCATGGGGTGGATGTCCACACCATGAGTCAGAACCGTCTTCTAGCTAATCAACTATTTGATCGCGTTGTCTTTAATTTTCCTCATGCTGGTTTTATTCACAAGGAACATCAGAAGAGGCAGATCAAGTAAGTCTAAATTAAGTTATATATGAGCTATCTTAATTAAATTGACTGTCTATCTGGTAATGCTTGTGCAGTAAGAGAATGATTAGAAGCACTTAAAAATAACATCTTATTCAAGATTTTAAGAATATTTCAGCAAACCGTAGCCCAAAGTGTTTTTTATTGTTCAAAAGGGGATATGGCACTTCTAAAAGCACTACAAAACGAGGTCGCACAAGATTTCACCATATTGATCTAGACTGAAAATTCCAACATAAACTTTCCTAGCTCAAATCATTGACAATTTTCCAGATTGCATCAGCATTTGGTGAGGGGATTCTTTGCCAATGCATATGAAATGCTGAAAGTAAGAGGAGAAGTTCATGTGACTCACAAGACTGCACATCCATTCAATGAGTGGAACATAGTGAAGTTTGTTCGTGGCAGATTTAGCACCCGGCGAACAGTCAGCACTTGGGGGTGGAGGAAGCGTGCTCCTCGCGTGTCTTCTGTGTGCTTAGGCGTGCCAGCACCTTTGGAGTGGTGCAACTCGACTGCGGACGACTCCTGGCGAGTCCTCTCGTCTGCTCCCAATAGACTCTAACTTCCTGACCAAGCGACTGTTACGCGGGCGCTAACTAAGCCGGCGTACAGGGCTCAAACAAGACCTGAATATAACTAACTAACAGGATTTTCTTCTCAACCCCTCGACGGATTGAGGATCTTACTTTGATCCGGAGAAGCAAAACAGAGCTAAACCAAGATCACGGGTGTGTGTTACCGGGGTAACGACTCGATTGCTACCGGAGTAGCGGACTGACTCGATTGGCTCAGCAACCGCTCGACACGAATGCGAGACGTGGTCGATCACAGGTGGAGGCAAATTGCGTGAGTCGCTCAGCAACCGCTCGACACGAATGCGAGATATGATCGATCGCAGGTGGAGGCAAATTGCGTGAGTTGCTCCGGAGAGGCTTTGCAAGTTAGCGTTTTGCTAGAACTTGTGTTTGTTTGTAGATGGTTGAGAACCCTTTCCTAGTTACAAAAGAGTTATATTTATATGGATCACTAAACCCTAAGGCTTGAAGATCCAGTCTGGCGGATTCCGAGATTGACTAGGACTGTCCTTCCTTAGATGACCCCAAATCGGATCGGTTAAGAATAAATTGAGATCGGAATTCCCCTTAACTTAGGGAACTCGCTCCACACCGTATATTGTCCGGATCATCACTTAATTAAAGCCGAGATAAGCCAAATCGACTCCACAGAGAATCAATCACTGATTTGGCTTAAGATACCTTTCGGAGAAAGATTGCTATCCATAACAATCCCTAGTTATCTCAATCAGCGTTTACACCCTATTATCCATTAAGGTAACTCGTATATTGTGTAATTGGATTACTACAAAATAACCTCAATTTGATCGGGTAGCAAATCATTACTTTCGTTCCAAGCAATCTTTCCAAAATGGAATAGGAAGTGCTCCTATTGAATTCGGTTTAACCTAAACCCCTCTGGGCTTCGGGGTAAAAGCCCAACTGAAGTAAATTCCAATTGTGGCCCAAACATTGCCCTCCAGTCTCCGATATTGAAAGTCCAATGAAATAGAAGGGAGAATGAGCCCCAAACGTCTGCCCATCCGCAACATTTAAATATTTGGACTGTTGCGCCATTTCCTCACCAATCACAGTTTTCCCAAATTGATACGGTATCACTGTTCATCTAAACCCTCAATTACCGCAAAACCCAACGTTTCAAAAGCTCAAGAACCCCTTTCGGATTCTTTATAAACCTAGCTGAGACCCTTCGGTTTCTCCTTCAGACTATTCTCTTCCCTTCCTCAGCTCAATCCTAGAAGAAACCCAAATTCGAATCCCATGGCCTCAACAATGAACTTCGCTATCCGCTGCTATACAGCGAACAACGCCAAAAATCAACTCCTCCCTCTCATCACCTGCTCCGGGGCCGACGACCGGACCTGCCTCAGTCTTCCCCAAGAACAACAAGTCTCTTTAGGTCCCTATGTAGTGGGCTATAACGCTGACGACGACGGCGGAGCACACAAGATACTCGACGGCCCGGCTCGCCCGCTGCCGGTAATTTTTCGCTCTGAAGACCCGGTGGACTGCCCCAACTTCCAATCCAATCACCACCAAGCCGCCGTTAACCATGCCGCCTGGCCTCTGGTTAAGCCCTGGATGAAAGAATGGTACGCGGCCAGGCTCCCCCTCGACAAGGAAATCTGGAGAAAGGCTAGAGTTACCGACGTGATTAAACTATGCTTCAGCCTCAGCCCAAAAGGAGGGAACAGATGCGCTCTCGTCCCACTGATCACCCTCTAGAACCCCTCGGTCAACGCTTTCAAGTTTAAATTCGGCCACGCTTCCGTCACGTTGCTGGACCTCTACGCCGGCATCGGGTTCCCTCTCGGCACCAAACCCTATGATGAGAGCGACTATTCAGAGAAGGCATTCCCCCGAACCACTATTGGTATCGCTGAAGCCGCTGGGTTCGAAAAGTGGGTGAGGATGTTCTCCCAGGCAGACAATGCGCTGGGTGGAGTAGCCTTTCTAGCCTTCTGGCTCAACAAGTTCGTGTTTTGCTCCAACACCAACAAAATGACCAAGGTCTACCACCGCATGGCGGAGGTGATTTATGCTGGCCAAGAGATTGGCCTAGGCCAATTTGTTCTAGCACACCTCTACCGCTGCCTTCACCAAATATCCGCCCAGCCCATGGACTGTGCCCAGTCTGGCCCGCTCTGGATCTTAGATATCTGGTGCCAGATGCACTTTTCCCAACTCATTCCAGCCATGAAGGGGAAATCCAAGCCTGATCAAGTTGTAGGGCAGGAATACGTTGGATGCGCCCCCAACCCAGGCCTCAGCTATGCCGTCTGCCTTGATATCTTCTTCAACACAACCGCCAGCGAGTTCTTTGCAGAGGCACAGTGGCTGATCCATCTAAAGTACCGCGCGGGCTATCTCGGGGCTTCCTCCCATCCAGTGAGCTAGGAGTAAAAGGTCGAAGGCTCTTCATCCATTGTACCTCCATGGCGGACCTGCCCCTCTTCTGCAGTGACAAAAGGAATCCCAGCTACGAGGTCTATGCGCCTCACTTCTTTGCCTGGCAGTTCAGACTCATTCAACTCCTGCCATATCCGCCGTTGAAGAGCGTGAACCTTTTCTCGGCATGGAGGAACAGCAGAGAGTTCCCTCCAGTGTCCGCTGTTAACCAAAGACCCTGCCTGGAACTCCTTAACATGCCAGGCTGGGAGCAGTATCCAAACCTGCAGGCTTCCATGGATGCCACTGGCTCCTACCAATGCTGGTGGGCGCATCAAAGAGGCTCGCTCTTTGATCAGCCATCCGTCTTCTACTTCCGGAGGCTCTTTCGAAACCAGGACAAGCACCTTCCCCAACCCGATCAAAAGGTGCGAAAGGGCGATCCGCTATATCTCAACCTGCCCCCAGGAAAGGTAATAAGCTTCTGCTTTTAACTGCTGTTTTTGATTTGCCAGAATTCTCCGTATAACCCTTCATTGTTTGATAAAAACAGGCATCTGGCCAACCCTCAACGGATAGAGGAAAGCGGAAGGCTGATTGTGAGCTTCATCCGCGCCCAAAGAGGGGCAAGACCGTCATCGAGGCGGATGAAGTACCTGATGAAGTGGCGGATGACACACCCGTAAGTGATTTCAACCCTCCCTCGGCTCTTTGTGGTGTTTAATTACCAGCTTATAAATGCATATGTGATGTAGATATCCAAACTCTATCCATCCCTGCAGACCCTTGCACTCCGGAGAAGGAGCTCCTCATCCGCTGCAGCCGCCAGCCGAGGCCCTGAAGTGATTGAACTTTCATCTGGTGAGTCCTTTGACTTCTATGAAGATTCCACAAGTTCTTCTAGTTTCGAGGAGGATTATCCGGACCTCTTCCAAAATCTTCAAGAGATTTGTGGTGACTGTTTTCCTCAACCCATTCCTCTGCGCTATCTTGATCCTCATGCAGGTACATCCCCCAGCCTTCTACTAGCAGTTGGTCAGAGCTCAATTAAGCCAACCCTGGCATCTTCTGCCGATGCAGAAACTGGGCCGGAGGTGAGGGAAAACCCTGAAGTCAACGTGGCGGAGGCCACAACAGATGAGCCTCTACCACGGCCTAGTGGTGCGCCCAGCAGCTCTTCGATTCCTAATCCGCTGGCTTCCAGCTCATCTCCTGGATTGGAGCTAGAAGAAGAAGAGTCAAGCATCGGCGCTGAGCAACCAATTGCCCAAGCGCCCTCCTCCCCTCCACCTGTTCTTTCATTGGCGGAAGAAGAAGCCATTGCTGGTGTAGAATCTTTGGCGGATGCTGCCCCCCAAGTTGAACACATTCCAACCCCGGCGGATGACCGGCCTGGACCAGATCAGCGAGAACAGCAAGGGCTTCCTCTGGACCAGCCAGAAGCAATCCCTCAGCCAGAGATTGTTGAGGTATGTCATAAATTTTCCTGAATTGCCACCCTCCTTGGTTAGAACTTCTCCTAACCCTCCTTTCCTATGAACAGTGGATGATGATAATGTGGCAACCAATAGTGCCACTCCGCTGGCGGCGGACCCTGGCCTAGTGGAATCAGCTATGGTGCCGATCTCCCTACCACAGAATCAAACACTCACGGGCTTGGTCGTCACCTCTCCATCCGCCCAGTCCTCTACGACCCCTGGCGGATCTGGTTCTAGAGTCCAAGACAAACCTGCCCCTTTCTCCACTTTGGCCGAAGACTTCTTCTCCCGGCCACACAGCCCTGAAGAGGAATCTGTGGAAGTGCAGGAAGCCTGGGGATTCCTGGAGTGCTTGGGAGAAAAGGATCCTGCTGACGCCCGGGTAGCGGACGAACTCTTCTCCACCCTAGAAGTTCTTAAGGGCCAGTTTCAGCAGCTACCTCCTGAACTCTAAACAGAAGCCAACACCTCCCTTCTTTGCCTCCCAGCAGAACTAAAGAGTCTGCAGGGACGTCTAGCTGCCCGGTCCCCCCAGCATGCCAAGCTCCAAGAAGCTGGCGTGGCCTTTGCCAATGCTGCCCGTGCCTATAAAGACTTAGTCGCTGCGGCCGGCAACGATACGGAGGCGGCCGAAATAGCCAAGCTTGAGGCCATGAAGGTGACCATAGAGCAGAAAATCTCCCTCCTCCACCAGAAACAGGCCAGTCGCGCGGATCAATTGAACCAACAAAAGCTCTTAGCGACCAAACTAAAAGAGGAAGAGCACCAGGCGAAGAAGGCCAATGTAGAACTAGACCGTTGGATCAGCAAGTCCAAGGCCAAAATCAAGAGATTGGGCCTGCACTTGTATGAATTTAGGCCCAACCTAAAATGAACTGGCTTGATATATATATATATATATATATATATATATATATATATATATATCTATGTATTCTGTTTTGTTTATTGACAACCAAACCCACTAACTAAGCCCAACTTAGTCTGGTTCAAAAACCAGACCCTCTGCACGTCTGTCTTATCAATGCTAGCAAGGCTGCAGAACCGTTTCTCAAAAATTTGAAATTCAAACGCAAACGGTCCCCATACCCAACTGCCTAATAACTGCGCAATTCCAACTCAGCCCTTGGATTGCTTCCCAACGAGGCTATAAAAGCAACACCCTTTGGCCGAAACAGAGAACCCCAAATCGCCTAACAATGTTGTTCCTTATTTCTTTCCTTAGGTTCCCTCACCAGCCGCTATGGCTTCCTCAATCTTTTCCCCCAGATCTAATTCAGATGTTCCTCCGAACACCCCTGAAACATAATAACCCATGTTAAACAAATCCTGAAACATAACATCTCATGTTATGTCCTGGGCGGATGTGATCATAGATTGGTAGCTGCTGACTGGGCGCCATTCTATTCGCATCTGCCGGGGGTCTAATATGGATGCAGTTTCGGGTACCATCCCCCTGCGTCATGGGACCATTTGTCTCCATCTGAGTTGAGGCCACGTCGGTGTGGGGGTGGTTATGCCTTAATAGACCCGTTGTCGTCTTCGTTATGAAGAGAATTCTGTCTCAGTGATCGTCTTCCGGATCTGAGATTGGCCCTTCTTCGGCGGAAATAGATGGCATTCGTCTATTGGGCTCTTGGAGCAACAAGAGATTCGAGGCAGCGAGTCCCTATTCGCCACTCTGTCCCGAAAGGAACCAATACTGACTCTGCCAAACAATCTTCATGCTCTATCCGCTCGGCGGAATTCCAGATTGAAGGACTGGCGGATATGCCCTACGCATCGTGATGGTATCAGAGATAGTTGTCGGATATGTTTCTTTATTTAAATTCTGTCTTTGTAATAGCCGCGGCCGCAAAGCCCCTTATTTTGCAAATAAAACATCACTTTAGAATCAAGACCTGCACTGAATGTCCTATTACCAAAGGCGAGAAAAAGGGCGCACCCCAAACGGATGCTCCTGAAAACCCTAATTCGGGGATGAAAAAGGCCTAACCCTACGGAGTGTTCAAAAATTTTCAAAATTCTGCCCTTCGAAAAATCTGAAAAATACAGTGGATCTTGCCCTTAGGTTGCCCCCCTAGTGCACTTGGCTGCGCGGATGTGTGGAAGACATGGCAAAGCCCAGTAAACTAAATAGTAAAGATAAATGACTTCCCCCAAAGTGGGTTAAGATCCAACGATTGGGAAAAACCGGTCCGCCGTGAGGTAAATTTGGCCTGCTAGAAATAGAAAACAAGCCCCAAGACCAGCGGCCTAACTGGAGCTTGGAATAGGCAAGCTGTCATTAATACGTGATTGGACCAACGCAGCATCGAAAGAGGGGCAGAAGCCCGAGGATTTGTCAGTCAAACCCCATTTTTCGCCCTCATCGGTTCCCAACCGAACGGGCGGCCGAAACGGGCAACCTCATAAAGATGGGCGAACCACAGCAATAAAGTCATGGCCACCCCCAACCGTTGGATTCCCCTGAAAGTCAGTATAAAAGGAAACCCTTGTTGAAGAGGAAATGCACTCGGCTGGCCATCTTAGAACAACATGACAGCAATATTAACACCTGCAAATGGCCAAACCCCCTGGTTGCCCCAAGCCGTTCCACCAGATATGCTGATAGTCTGCTAGACACCCTATAACCTCGGTCACCTAGCGTTAAACAAACTCTAACCCCGGTCACCTAGCGTTACGCGCCCTGGGTATGAGCTTCGAGGTGGTCAGGTAACAACTGGCCAGTCTTTGCTGTTCCCCGAGGCCAGTAACCCTGGTGACCTGGTTAGGTACCACTCCCGGTGGCGGAAGAGAATCCCGAACCCAAATTTGGCAGCTACGGAAGGGTGCTGCCCCATTTCCAATCGCCCTACGTCTGCCGCACGCCGCTTCCCAAAGCGGGGGTGCCATGAGTCCCTTGGTACGGGTCCGTCAACCGGTGATGGTTCCAACAGTGCGTTGGAACCCCTCTCTTTAGGCCTCCTCTAGCGGATCTAGAACGGGCTAGGGATATCCGCCAGCAGTGAGGACTCAGAAATGTAGATATGGTTTCAGAGCTAGTTAGTAGCTCTTTGTGTTTTCCTTTCCCTGTAATGCCTTTGGCCGCAAAGCCTTATATGAATGTAGCAAGTTACAATTTCAATACTTATAGCCAAGAATCAGCAAAGATGGGAAATTTATTGATAAATAAAAGTACAAGAACATAGCCACCCCAAACGGATGTCTAGATAAAACAAAGAAGACACAAAACCCTAACAGTTTTGCAATGAAAACTAGCAACCCCAAAACACGGCGGAAGCACCCCTAGCGGATGCGCCACTCTGACTTGATGCCCCCCCAGCCCGGTGGACTAAGAAGAACTCGGATCAGCGTCATCATCCGCCGGGGGAGTTTCATACTCCCAAACACTTGGAAAGTATTTCTTGAGATAGCGCCCATTAATTGGGTTTCTGTGAACTTCTCCTTCCAAGTCCCTGAGCTGGTAGGCTCCCTTGCCCACAATACGATCAATGACAAATAGACCCTCCTAGCGAGCACTCCATTTGCCCCGTCCTGGCTCATCAAGGGGTAAAGCCACCTTCCAGACCAAGTCTCCCTCGCCATAGGACTTACCCTTGGTCCGCTTATCATATGCCTTGGCGATCTTCTGTTTCTCCAGGATGATATTGTCCAAGGCCTCGAGCCGCTTCTCGTCAAGGTCTTCATGTTCCTGGAACATGGCCTGAACATAGTCCTCACCAAGCAGCTGGTGTTGCTCGCGAACTCTTAAAGAAGCTACATTGATTTCCAATGGCAGAATGGCATCATGGCCATACATCAACGAATAAGGAGTAGTACCCGTAGGAGTCCTTTTGGAGGTCCTACAAGCCCACAGTGTGTTATCAAGTTGAGTATGCCAAGACCTTGGGTTATCCGCGAGCATCTTCTTCATGATGGATATGATAACCTTGTTAGTAGCTTCTGCTTGACCATTGGATTGAGCATAATAAGGGGAAGAATGCCGGAACTGAATACCATAATCCGGGATACCATATCTGCAAATAATATTTTGGAACACAAAGCGGATGACAGTGTCAGCATCACAGTTCCTTGTTGGAATTGCCTCGACCCACTTGGTAAAGAAATCAGTACCCAACAAAAGAAACTTGTGCTGTAAGGATGAATGGGGGTTAATCTCTCCTATGAAATCCAATGCCCAACCCCGGCCAGGCCAAGGCTTGATAATGGGTTGTAAAGGAATGTTTGGGATCCGCTGAACTGGTCCATGCTTTTGGCATTCCTGACAACCCCGAGCAAAACTATGGCAGTCTTTCAAAACAGATGGCCAGTGGTATCTATATTTTCTAATGAGCCACCTCATTTTGGGTCCGGATTGATGAGAACCACAGACCCCTAAGTGCACCTCCCTCATGATCTGCTTGGCCTCAATGCCAAAGATACACCTTAATAAGACCCCATCTTCCCCTCTCCGGAACAATTCCTCACCCCTGAGAAGGTAATTAGTCGCAAGGTACCTGATTCTTCTTTCAGATGGTGCCGATGGGTCCTTCAAATATGCGATGATTGGTATCCGCCAGTCAGTGTCAACATGCTTGACTGTAGCGACCAACCACTCTCCGCGGTCCTCCCGGCGGATTGCAAAAGATGGTAGAGTTTTGCGCTTTACCTTAAGGATTCTTTCCTTTACTCCATGGGCTAGGCTGACTCCTGTGGCCAACTGTGCCAACTCATTAGCTGCAAAGTTTATATCCCTGGGAATATAGTCCAAGGAAACATCAATGAACCGGTCCAGCAACTCAATAGCCCGCTCGTAGTAGTGCAGCAAATGGAAAGAAACACACTTGTAGACCCCCATAAGTTGATTAATGACTAGCATAGAGTCTCCAAGTACTTCAATTTCTTGTGCTCTCAGGCCTAGCAGTAATTCCAGCCCAATGAGAAGTGCCTCATACTCTGCCTGGTTATTGGTGCACGTCCACTCCAGCTGAAAAGAGTAAAGATACTTGGTACCTGCTGGATTCTGGATACAAATCCCTGCACCCGCCAATTTACTGGTACTGCTACCGTCAAAGTGTAAAGTCCAAGGCTGGTACCGGATCATGCTAGCAAACTTTGGCAGTTCTGTGAATTCCTCCTCGATAGGATGGTGTAAAAGAAAGTCTGCTATCGCCTGCCCAGTGATAGCCTTCAGCGGCGCATACTGCAAGGAAAATTCTGAAAGGGCTAACACCCACTTGCCAATCCTACCCCTTAGGATAGGTCTCGTTAGCATATACTTCACCAAATCCGTCTGTGCCACCACTATCGTTGTGAATGAAAGCATATAGTGGCGGAGCTTAACACCAGCAAAGTACAGGGCCAAACACAGCCGCTCGATTGGTGAATACTTGGTCTATGCATCTAACAGTGTCCTGCTAATGTAGGAAACTGCATATTCAATCTTCTTTCCATCCGCCAGAGTCTCATCTTGAGCCAGCAGACCTGCAATGGAAATATTAGATGCAGAAATATATAATTTGAGAGAAATACCAGGCGTGGGCGGCCGAAGGACTGGCGGACTAGCCAAGTATTCCTTGATCCTGTCAAAAGCAGCTTGGTGCTCAGGACCCCATTTAAACACTTCTCCTAGTTTGAGTTTGAGCAGAGGAGAGAAAGGCGCAACCTTGCCTGCTGAGTTGGATATAAATCTTCTGAGGAAATTAATTTTACCCAGCAAGCTCTGTAACTCCTTCTTGTTCCTTGGTGCTGGTGCATCCACTACCGGATCCGAATGCATAGCCGATGAAAAAAATTTCGTCGGCTATAGTCTCTGCCGACGAAATTTTCGTCGGCTATACTTCGTCGGAACAACCCCGTCGGTAATACAATGGCCGACAAAAAAACGAATTCGTCGGCTATAGTAGAGTATGGCCGACGACTGTACCGACGAAAATATTTTTCGTCGGCCAAACCTGGGAGAAATTGCCGACGAATTTCGTCGGGCATTTTCGAGTATGGCCGACGAAATCCAGTAAGTATAGCCGACGAAAATTTATTAATTCGTCGGTTATTGGTTGTTGACAATAGCCGACGAATTAATAAATTTTCGTCGGCTATTTGTTGAAAACAATAGCCGACGATTCTGTAAATTTTCGTCGGCTATTGCTTCGAAATATATTAATATTTAATAGGCATTAATTAGTTATAGCCAACGAAATAATGTAATTTTCGTCGGCTATAACGGTTATAGCCGACGAAAATTGGTAAAATTCGTCGGCTATAGTTTTTATAGCCGACGAAATAATGCCAAAATCGTCGGCTATTCTTACATTTGGGAAAAAAAAAATTAAATTATTTTCTAAATTACCATTCCAAGCAACCTGCAAATCACAAATACAGTCCATGCATTTGCACCAACAAGAAATACGTCTAAATACCATTTTTATTAAATTCGTTCTAATATATATACATAAACCCTAAACCCTAATCATCACCTAAGCCACTAAAGTCCAGCAGGTCATCCCCAGCATCCTGCTCTCCATCAGGGTCGTCATCCTGGTGACCGAACTCGGGAGGTTGAGGCATTGGAGGTTCCGCTAACCGCTGAAACGGGGTCGGGGGTGGAAGGCCTTGGTTTTGTGCCGCGAACATCTCATACCACCAGGTTTGTTGGCCGTCGTAGTTGTGTTGCCGAATTCTTTCGCATTCAGCATGCCAACCGGCCATATCCAACTGATACTACTGTGATCTGCGGCGCATCTCCTCCTGATACTGCTGTGTTCTGCGGCGCATCTCCTCCTGATACTGCTGTGTGCTGCGGCGCAGCTCCTGTACTGTCTGGGACGAGGTCGCCAATTCTGCGGCCAATCACTGCACTTCCCCCCTCATATGCTGGCTCTCCCCGCCTCCCTTCTTTTGACCTCCCTTAGTGGTCTTCAGAAGCCCTAGTCCAGAACTTCCCAAACTCCGGCAGTAGAAGTTGTTTGTCCAGTTTGGGAAGGCTGCGTCGAACATCCTCGCTGCCGTTTGGACACTGGAGCGGTCGACATGGCGCATGGCTTCTTCCAGATCTGCCTCGGAAATGTTCGGTTGTGTCTCCCGAACTACTTGCTGGAACACCTCTTCTTCGGCCCGGTTGACCCTCTCCTAAGTGGACGGGAAAAAAAAATTAATATTATAACAAATATATAATTAAGTAAAATTAATAATTAAAATTTTAAAATTGTAATGAACGACTTACGAGCTGTTCTGTCGCTTGTGGATAAGCGATCTTGAACGTCTCCACGTACGGGTTGCTATCAGGATGATCTCTGAGCGCCTTCTCCTGATATTGTGCAAACGGCCGTGAACCAGCATGATGGGGGGTTGTGTTCCGGCGGCGGTTCTCAGAGTTTATCCGAGAACGTTGCTTCAAACAAATAATAAAATGTTAGAAAAATGCATCAAAAAATATTAGTGTAATAATTATAAAATAATTAAACTAATAATTAAAATTTTAACAAAATAAACATTTTTACTGAAGTTTAGTATTTACCTGCATAATTGGGTTGTTGAAGTCTATTGTCTTCAACCAACGCCACTCGTACTCCCGGAACATGAACTCCCTGGGAGTACCCATACGACCAAGGTAGTCGTATTCGTTATAGTGGGAACGCAGCTCGTTCTTCCACTCTTTGAACCTACGAAAAAAACAAAAGTGCATTAGAAATATTATTAATATCATAAAATATTAATAATTATAAGATCATTATAATATCATAAAAACAAACGTACCTCGAGTTCTGCTGGGTGTCCGCCCAATCCCGCCTGTGGTCGGCAATCTCGAAGAATGTCTGAAAAATAAAATTTTATTAGTTTTACAATTGTAATAATACCGAAAATTATTAAATATTACGATAAATAAATTAAATTTTTTAAATTACTCACCGACGCGGCGTTGTTCACCTCCCTCTCGATCTCCTGGGGCACATCAGCCCACCGGGTCCACAACATAGGGACTCTGTCCCTAATCAGTGACCCCACGCAACCCGAGTAGTCGCGTTTTTTCTTCCCCGGAACCTCCTGATTAGGAGGTTCGTTGATCTGGATCCTGCCTCTGCGCTCAACAGTTTTCCTGAGCGTGTCAAAACAGATGACACCTCTCGTATTCCTCCGTAAACTGCTAGCGGCTGTCCCTATCACAAAAACGACGATTGGTTAATAAAATTAAATATTAGTGCGTTAATTTTAATAAAACATTTAATTAATAAAATCAAATGTTACCTGAGGTGGATGACTCGTCTGTCGACTTCCCTTTTCTCCTCGCCGAAATAAGGTGGTCAGGGTCCTCAAATGGCTGCTGCTGGTATGCCTCCGCAGCACTAACGTACTGAGGCATATCTGGCCATAAGGGCACACCCTGATAGTTGACCTCCGGTATCGCCGGAATGTTGTACGGGAGGAATAGCTGGTTTGGGAGAGTAGGAGCCTCAGTCGTGTCAGCAGCAGACTGAGTCGGACTCGGCATCGGCTCCCGATGAACCTCAGGCATACGAACCTGAGGAACGTCGGCAGCTATCTCCTCGTGAAACAGCTGCCGACTAAACCTCGGAGCCACAGAGGGACCGGCAGGCGGAAGTGAAGTGCTCGACGGCCGCCCCGCCTGGAGAAGGGTCTGGTGCCGAGCACTCACACTCCGTCGCGGCTGGTCTGCATCCACAGTCCTCTGCGGCTGGGATGAATCTACACTCCTCCGCGGCTGGCTAGTGGTCCTCTCAGGCTGGCTAGCCGTCCTCTCGGAGTCTGCGGAACCGCCGGAATTTCTAGAACCTCTAGATCTGCTGCCACGACGGCCTCCGAATAGGTTTCTTAATGCATCAGCCATCTAAAGCCCGAGGCATTAATACATTAATTGATATTAAATTATATTATATTAAATAACAAATTCTAATTAATATAATAACCAATAATACTAACATATTTTAATATAACAATTTATATACTAACATATTAAATTATATTATATTAAATAACAAATTCTAATTAAATATAATTAAGCTATATATATAATTAAGCTAAATTATACAATTAAGTTATCAATTTATATAATTAAAAAACCAATTTATACGTATAAATTATACAATTACACCTAAATTATACAATTAAAATAAATTTGAAAACAATTACCTAAATTAACATAAATACCTAAAATTTATCTAAATTAACATAAATACCTAAAATATACCTAAATTAACATAAATACCTAAAATTTATCTAAATTAACATAAATACCTAAAATTTACCTAAATTAACATAAATACCTAAAATTTATCTAAATTAACATAAATACCTAAAATATACCTAAATTAACATAAATACCTAAATTATATCTAAATTAACATAAATACCTAAATTATACCTAAATTAACATAAATACCTAAATTATATCTAAATTAACATTAATTAACATAAATGAAAAAAAAAAAAAAACCTACTGCCGATCGAATTGAAAATGGAAGGGAGGAGGAGGAAGAGGGAGGCTGCCGGATTGGAGGAGGGCCGGCCGGCTTGGAGGAGGGCTGCCGGATTGGAGGAGGAAGAGGGAGGCTGCCGGATTGGAGGAGGAAGAGGGAGGCTGCCGGATTGGAGGAGCAAGAGGGAGGAGGGGGTTGCCCGATTCGAGGAGGAAGAGGGAGGAGGACGACGAGGCGAGCAGCGCTGGATCGGATGGAGAATTTAGAAAAATGCAGCAAATGGAGGCTAGGGTTCGGCTGCAACAAACTTATACCCGATAGTATAGCCGACGAATTAAAAATATTTCGTCGGCTATACTTAAGAATAGCCGACGAAATGCTTTAATTCGTCGGCTATACTTAAGAATAGCCGACGAAATATATAACTCGTCGGCTATTCTTTGAATGTCGTCGGCTATACTTTAGGCGCTCAGCAGCCGTCCGATCTCCCACATCCATTGGCGGACAATGAGAAGGCGCGAATCGCAAGAGTTTAGCCGACGAAATTAAATATTTCGTCGGCTATACTTTGGAAAATCACAGCCGTTTGATCTGAGCCATCCAACGGCGGACAATAAGCGGATCGCAAGAGTTTAGCCGACGAAATATTTAATTTCGTCGGCTATACTTTGGAAATAGCCGACGAAATATTTGATGTCGTCGGCTAAACCTTTGGTCAAACTACAAAGTCAAACCTCTAAACCCTATAAATTAAAACGGAAATTGGGCCGTCTAAATGACGTTTTCTGGCCTGATCTTCAACAGAGAATAGTTTCAGATCGATGAGACGCAACTAATCGTATAAAAATTTTCCTCAAAATATTTACCGACCGTCATGCTACACATAGGAAACCGGAAGTAAAAAACAGCTAACCGCAACATTCGACACACAGATTTTGTCGGAATCTTCTCATTTTTCAACCCTAGACGTTTTTCAATATTTCGGTCATATCTTATTTCACGACACATTTGCATTTGAAGAGTCTACGTATAGTAACTATTTGAAACTATACATTCACTTAAACACTTAGTAAACAAGTTAAGGAACATTAGTGCATATGTTCCGATTTTGAATCTAAAAGTTTGGAAAATCTATTCCAACCGTCAGATATCACCGTTAAGATTAAATACATGTATGAAAAAAAATCCAACTACATCTGACAACGTTAAAGGCTCGATCGGGACGGTCAAACTGCAAAGTCAAACCTCTAAACGCTTTAAAATGGAAATTGGCCCGTCTAAATGACGTTTTTTGGCCTGATCTTCAACAGAGAATAGTTTCAGATCGATGAGCCGCAACTAATCGTATAAAAATTTTCCTCAAAATATTTACCGACCGTCAGGCTACCCATAGGAAAACGGCAGTAAAAAACAGCTAACCGCAACATTCGGCACACAGATTTTGTCGGAATCTTCTCATTTTTCAACCCTAGACGTTTTTCAATATTTCAGTCATATCTTATTTCACGACACATTTGCATTTGAAGGATGAAGCAATGGTTTGTCGATAGTGATAGAAAATGGAAACAGCTCTTTTTTTGTTTTTTTTTTAATCATAGCCGACGAAATCAAACCTAGTATTCGTCGGCTATTGTTTTGTCGTTTTCTGTTAAAAACTTATGGCCGACGAAATACTTAATGTTCGTCGGCCATTGTTCGTAATATTATTATTTTTTTAAAAACTTATGGCCGACGAAATAGTTCTTTTTCGTCGGCCATTGTTCGTAAATAATTATTTTTAAAAACTTATGGCCGACGAAATAGTTATTTTTCGTCGGCCATTGTTCGTAAATAATTATTTTTAAATAACTTATGGCCGACGAAATAATTAGTTTTCGTCGGCCATTGTTCGTAAAATTATTTTTTTTTAATAAATTATGGCCGACGAAATAATTAATTTTCGTCGGCCATTGTCCGTTTAGCCGACGAAATAATGCATTGTTCGTCGGCCATTCTCTGAAAAAAAAACCAAAAAAATCAGTGGTTTTACACCTCTCCTATTCCGATGTCCTGTTCACATATAACCAAAATTGAACATAAAAAATCAGAAACCCAACAGTCAACATATTTCAAATTTTTGTTTAAGGGGTTTGGAACCCAGCCTAGCTGGGAGGCTCATCCCCACGCCCGTTCATTAGAAATGAGTTGATTACAAATGAAAGGATTACATCATTTAAATTACTTAATCCGTCGGATTGTAATCGGAATCATCGGATGAGTCTTCTTCGGTTTCTGAATTGCTCGATAGGGGTAATCTATGTCTTTCCTCACCACTAGAGTCCTCGTTAGTTTCTTCATTTGGATCAACATCAACAAGCAGTGGCTCTTCACGTCGAATTCGCACCGGCGTGTCTAGACGAATAAAAGAGGAGTCAGGAATACCGTTTGAGTTGGGCTCTTGATACGCGGTGCCCCCTTCCTCGTTCTCTTCAGCCACTCCAAGTGTAGACGCCCGGTAAATGTTGCGATGGTGGATAGTGTTGACTACTTTCCACGGGTCACCCTTGGCGAGATCATCAAGATAAAACACTTGTTTCACCCATGTAGCTAAAACGAACGGGTCGTCCTCATACCATGATGTACTAGTGTTCACAGAACTTACGCCGTATTGATCGGTTTTCGTGCTCTGCGGCCGTGTGTCAAACCATCTACACTTGAAAAGGTGCACTTTCATGCCTTCCCCGTAATGCAGTTCCACAACTGAATGGAGAACACCGTAATAGTCAACTCCACCATCCCCACCATGTGCCATAACCCCTGAATTTTGTGTTTTCAGTCTGAGGTCTCTGTCTTCACATCGAAATAACACACCATTCACCTTGCACGTCGCATAAACTTTTGAATAGACCGGCCTCCTCGCTAAAAGTCTGAGTTCGTGCGACCAATTTGGGTGATTATCATTTGCAATAAGGTCCATCTGCAACCATCAGAATCAACTATAAATATGAATAAATATACACAATAATATATGAACACGTATAAAATAGTGTTAAAGGTACGTACCCAGCGGCCGAAATACTCTGCGAATGTCTGGTTGTGGTAATCGCGATCACTTGCTACTCCTTCACAGCGTAGATGTATGTCCTTCCAAAACTGAACTTCTGGACAGTTGATTAGTACCCACCAATGTGCAATGACTACCTCATAATCTTTCAACTTATAGGAAACTGGCATGTTTCCACCGAGTACAACATCGTCGGAGAGTATGGAAAGATTGAACTGTGAAAGTACATCTTCCGGTATGCTTTCCTGTAACGCTCCGAAATACAGCTTCATGTAGGTAACGCACTCGTGCGCAATATATGCTTCAGCTATACATCCTTCAGGTGCGGATCTGTTTTGGACAAAATCACCGTATTGTCCAAGTTGCCTATAAATCAAGTTTTTAAAGTGTTATGATAATACATTAACACTATATCACATATATTGATGAGGAAATTAACATAAGGTGTAAAATACGTACCTTTCCTTCGGATACATCCAAGTGAAGTGCACAGGACCGGTAAGCAACAACTGCCGAGGAAGATGGATCATGAGGTGAGGCATGATGTCGAAAAAATTTGGAGGAAATATCATCTCAAATTTACACATGATATGAACGATGTCTTGTTGCATTTCCCGGAGGTCAGATTTTCTCACTTCCCGTGTGCATACCTTCTGGAAAAATCTTGCCAACGCTACTAACGGCTGCACAACGTGACGGGGAAGGAACGGTCGAATGAAAACAGGGAAGAGACGTTGTAGCAGGATATGATTGTCATGACTTTTCAACCCGTACAGATTGTTGCATTGTCTGTTGACACACTTGGCTATATTTCCAGCAAAGCCTGAAGGATACTTGGCCTCACTTATCCAATGCAAAATTTCTGATTTATGCTCAGGCTTGACGATGTAAGGAGCTTGAGGCATTTTTCTCTTCCCTTGTTTCAACCATAGTGGTTTTCTGATATTCATGTTTTGCATATCAGTGCGAGCCTTAGGACCGTCTTTCGTCTTCCCCTCCAAGTTCAGCGTTGTGCCCACCACACTTTCAGAAACATTTTTTTCTATGTGCATAACGTCTAGGAAGTGACGGATCAGCAACTCACACCAGTACGGGAGTTCCCACAATATGCTCCTATGTGTCCAGAATTTGTACTCCTCAGGCCTTTCAGGTATTTCCGCTACAATATCGGGATGATTGCTGAGGGGCCCAAAATCGTACTGATTAAGTCTTGCTAAAATTTCTCTTCCTGTCCATCTTCTGGGAGCACGGCCGTGTTCTTCGGTTCCATCAAATGCGGCGGACTCGTAACGCCAGGGGTGATCCGCCGGAAGGAACACACGATGACCCATTCGGCATATCTTGTTGTAATGAGGGGTGCTCCCATAATCGCTGAGGCACTCTGGACAAGCCTTGTATCCCCTAACAACGCTGCCCGACAACATCCCATAAGCAGGAAAATCACTGATGGTACCAATAACCATGGCCTGCATCTGGAACGTCTCCTGCTTGTACTTGTCAAAAGTGGGATGACCAACGTCCCACAATACCTTAAGCTCTTCAATCAATGGTCTCATATACACATCGAGACATTTCCCTGGGTAACCAGGCCCCGGAATCAACAACGTCAACATATTATATTCCTTCTTCATGCACATCCACGGAGGAAGGTTGTAAGGTACCAAAACCACCGGCCATATACTGTATGAAAGACTCATGGTGCCGAAAGGGTTGAACCCGTCGGTTGAGAGCCCGAGCCTGACGTTTCTGACATCTGACGCAAAATGAGGAAACTCATTGTTTATATGCTTCCAAGCCGCTCCGTCAGAGATGTGTGTCATGATATCTGCGTCTCCCGCGTCCCGCTCACCGTGCCACCTCATAGCTTTTGCGGTGGTTTCTGACATGTACAACCGCTCAAGCCTATCTCTCAACGGAAAATACCGAAGTACTTTCACAGGTTTCCTATTGCCTGCTCCCGTCAACTTATATCGGTCAGACTGACATATCGGACATGCGTCAAGGCTAGCAAGGTCATTCCCTTCTGCATCTTCACCCCAGAAGAGAACGCAGTCAAATGCGCATGCATGGATCTTAATGTAGGAAAGCCCTAGATCTTTGAGGATACTTCGGACCTGACGGTGATTGGTAGGATTACGATGACCCTCCTCCAACAACGAAGAAGTGTACTGTAGATATTCATCCACTTGCCTGATGCTCCCTTTTGTCTCGACTTTAATCCTCATTACCTCCATCACACTTTGAAGAACTGTCTTCTCAGAACTTGAAGACACAGGGGTCTGTTGCAATGCAATCAGTTTGTTGTACTTGTCAAAGACAGCAGTGTTGACAACTTGTGGGAACGGCTGCACCGGGTCCTGCATATATTGTTCCCCACGTACACCGCTTTCAAAAGGAAACACGTCGTTGACGAATGCCATTGTTGGATCGTTGGATGTACTACTACTGCCCGCCTCAAAATACTGCCCATGATCATGCGATCCATCTAATGATGGCTCACCGTGATATATCCAACGTGTGTACTTCGGCCAAAACCCATTACTCTTTAGGTGCTCCCATACTGTCCTAATCGGAAATCGACACATATCACTGCGACACTTACATTTCTTGCACGGGCAATAATGGTAATTCCCCTTTGCATTTTCCTCGACGAACTGCATAAAATCCACAACTCCTGTAGTGTATCGTCGCTCATGCCTTGGAAGCGAAATCCAACTCTTATCTCGATCCATATATAGTCTGATAATAATATATATGTATAACTTTAATTAATAATAAATTAATTAACACATATATATTACAATATATATTATTATCAACAGCAACTCAGATATATATATACCATTAATTAACAACCATTATTTAAGTTCATTACACTATCAACAACCATTAATTAACATATTAATTTATATATATTTTAACACTAATTAAAATAACATTATTAAATTAAAACACATAATTATACTCTAACTGAAAATCAACTCAAATACAACTCAAAATCAACATATATACATACATTCTAACACTAAAACAACAAAAAAACAAAAAATCACTTACTATATCAAAATCACTAAAACTCAAAATCAACTCAACTAAAACTCAAAATCAACATATATACACATATACGTACCTATATATAGCTCCACAATGTAAGAGAGGACGGATTTCAACAATACCCACAGATTTCTCACTCTTTTTCCCGTTTTTTTTCCGTTTTTTTTTAAATGAGCAGCTTCTGCCCAGATCTGAAAATATAAAGACTTATAGCCGACGAAATTACCAACTTCGTCGGCCATACTCATTTTCAGAGTATAGCCGACGAAAACTTTAAATCGTCGGCCATTCTCGTAGAATAGCCGACGATTTGTCACAAAATTTTCGTCGGCTATTCTATTCAGAGTATAGCCGACGACAACTTTAAATCGTCGGCCATTCTCGAAGAATAGCCGACGATTTTTAATTTTTACCGACGGAAAAAAAATTCGTCAGCCATTCTATTGGAATAGCCGACGAAATTTTTTTTTGCCCGACGAATAAAATATTCGTCGGCTTTTCTTCGATATAGCCGACGAAAAAAAAGTTTCGTCGGCCGTTTTTTTTTTTTCGTCGGTAAATCCCTTTGTTTTTGTAGTGTGTCCTAATCGGAAATCGACACATATCACTGCGACACTTACATTTCTTGCACGGGCAATAATGGTAATTCCCCTTTGCATTTTCCTCGACGAACTGCATAAAATCCACAACTCCTGTAGTGTATCGTCGGTCATGCCTTGGAAGCGAAATCCAACTCTTATCTCGATCCATATATAGCCTGATAATAATATATATGTATAACTTTAATTAATAAGAAATTAATTAACACATATATATATTACAATATATATTATTATCAACATCAACTCATATATATATATATATACCATTAATTAACAACCATTATTTAAGTTCATTACACTATCAACAACCATTAATTAACATATTTATATATATTTTAACACTAATTAAAATGACATTATTAAATTAAAACACATAATTATACTCTAACTGAAAATCAACTCAACTACAACTCAAAATCAACATATATACATATACATTCTAACACTAAAACAACAACAAAACAAAAAATCACTTACTATATCAAAATCACTAAAACTCAAAATCAACTCAACTAAAACTCAAAATCAACATATATACACATATACGTACCTATATATAGCTCCACAATATAAGAGAGGACGGATTTCAACAATACCCACAGATTTTTCACTCTTTCTCCCGTTTTTTTTTCAAATGAGCAGCTTCTGTCCAGATCTGAAAATATAAAGACTTATAGCCGACGAAATTGTCAACTTCGTCGGCCATTCTTCCAAAATTTGTATAGCCGACGAAAACTTTAATTCGTCGGCCATTATAGGAGTATAGCTGACGAAAAAAAAATTTTAGGGACGACGGAAAAAATCGTCGGCCATTCTTGTAGAATAGCCGACGATTTTTCATTTTTAGCGACGAAATTTTTTTTTTTGCGACGACAAAAATTTTCGTCGGCCATTCTTGGGAATAGCCGACGAAAAAAGTGTTTCGTCGGCCGTTTTTTTTTTTTCGTCGGCAAAGCCCTTTTTTCTTGTAGTGATCCAACACGGCCTGTACCTTGTCGCCAGCTACCTCAATGCCTCTCTCATGCACCACAAACCCTAGAAAGTCGCCAGCACAAACCCCGAAAACGCACTTTGCTGGGTTCATTTTAAGCTGGTGCTTTCTCATGATAGTGAACACCCCTCGAAGATGATCAATGTGGTCTTCCTTTTTCTTTGACTTTACCACCACATCGTCAATGTAGACCTCCAGGATGTCCCCCAATATCTTGCTGAAAATAACGTTCATTGCACGTTGGTACGTAGCTCCTGCATTGGTTAAGCCGAATGGCATACTAAGATATTCAAATGCTCCTGTGAACCCGGAGCAGCGAAAAGCCGTTTTAGGGATGTCCGGCTCGTATATAGGAATCTGGTGATAGCCCGCCGTTCCATCCATAAAAGATAACAACTCATGCCCCGCTACTGCATCCACTAACATATCCGCTATAGGCATAGGATAGACGTCCTTAGGTGATGCTGCATTCAAGTCTCTGTAATCCACACAGACTCTAATCTTGTCATTTTTCTTCCTAACAGGAACAATGTTGGATAACCATTCCGGATACAAAGTCGGTCTGATTATCCCAGCCTCAACCATGCTCTGAACCTCTCGTTTGACTGCCATTGCAGTTTCAGCATTCATCCGCCGTTGCTCTTGCTTAACTGGCCTGCATCCTTCCTTGATGGGAATGCGATGGCAAACCAGCTCCTTGGACAAACCCGGCATATCTTGGTATTTCTCTGCAAAGCAATCCTTAAACTCCTGCAGCAACCCTATCTATTGCCGTCTCAAGTCTGGTTCAAGGTACTGACTAATCCCCACCTCCATGGGCTCTGTTTCTGTTCCCAAGTTAACTTTCTCTACGGGATCACGTACCTTGGGTGGAGTGTCATCCAACGCTGCTGGAGCAGGCTGAATTACTTCCACCCCTGTAAAAGCATCAATATCTTCTTCCTCAATGCACTCAACCAGTGCAACCCCTTTCCAGGCCATTTGCTCTAATCTATAGATAGACAACTGTTGCATGAGTAAAGCAAAGGCCTCTGACTCTTCTTGTGAGAGGACGTCACTCATTGGATACGTCGGGAAGAAGCTCAATGGAAATTGGCCGGCTGTAATCCGCCATAGCCTGGGCAATTCCCCATTGAGACAATTCATTCTGGGTCACCCCGATTGGATGCCCCCTATGATCAACCCCTTCGATTCTGAGAGGTCTCATATTTCTTGTGTAATAGCTGGCCTCCAACTGGACGGCCGCTATGGAATAAGGACGCTCATCCGCCTTGATGAGCACTGGTAAATCCGCGACTGGATCCCACATAATCATCTCTTGATGAAGAGATGAGGGAACTGCTAGTGCCTAGTGGATCCAGTCCCTCCCTAAAATCATGTGATAGGGAGCGTCCGCCTCAGCAACGAAAAACCCTTGGTAGGCGTCTGAAGGTCCTATTTTTACCTTAAGCATGACCACCCCAGCAGTAGGAGTAACATTCCCCGAAAACCCCTTAACCTTGGAGACGGTATTGATGAGTTTCTCCTTTGGAATTCTAAGTTGTTCCTTGGTGGTGGTGGTGATGATACTCACGGCAGCGCCGGTGTCTATTAAGACCTTGCGGACCTTGATCCCTTCCACCTCTGCTGTGACATACAAAGGCTTCATATGCTGCGACATGTTAAATGTCGGCTTGGCGAACATCACGCAATGCTTCAAAAAGTCTCCAGCCCCCTCAGGATACTCGTGGTTGGACTGGAAAACCCCAGGCTCTACCTCCGCCTCACTCTCATCTTCAGGTTCCTGTACTAAATATACAGGCTTGGCTGACTCTTCATTGTCGATAAAATGAGCAGTGGGCATAGGCTCTGGCAGAGCATAAGCTGACGAGAGTATAAAAGCCATGTTGCAGTGGTGTACCATAGCGTCATCCTCAACATGTTCTTCTTCCATTGGCACCTCCTCCTCATCCGCCAGCTCTGGTTCCTCCTCGTAGTCGACCATTTCGTCCTCATTGTCGAGGTCCGCATCTCCTACTTCAGAATCAGCCTTCACGCTAGAGGCAACCGAGGATGGCCTTGTCGGCACATGCATCTGCAGCTTCCTGGCTGCATTCTCCACAAAGTTGGTCGGCGCCTTCGGCTCCTTTGGCTTGGCCTGTGATAAGATAGTGAGCGGCCTGCTTGGCTCCGCCAATGCTAAACTGGATTCCTCGGGAACAACGCCTCCCGCAGGAATCCCCATGCTACTCGTGCTCGCAGCCACTGACGCACTGCTTTCTTTAGGCATCCACCTCATAACAGTGGAGCCCTTATTGGTGTCGATCACCATCATGTCCTCTTGAGGCTCAGGCACCACCTGTCTCCCAACAGCCTCGGGCTGCGCCTTCCTTGGGGAAGATTGTTCGGCTTTTGACCACTCCGGAGAAAACGCCAGCTTCCTCCTTGGCCTTGACTGTGGTGCTCCAGTGGATCTTGGCAGATCCGCCAGCCTGTCATGAACGTTCCTCCGAGGAGTAGGTGGAGCTTCCATGGAGCGCTGCCTCCTGGAATCCACATAGGACTTAGTCCTGACTCTGTACCGCCTGTGAACCTGCTCCACGTGCTCTATGGGTACCGACAGCTCTTCCTCAGTTACCTTCCCGGAAGCCAGATCCGCCAAGGTCTTCTTCGCCTTGCCAAAGCGCCTCCTTTCATTCCTGGTAGTCACGGCAGCAAGCTCGACTGCCTTACCGGCACGTTGGGTATACCATCTGTCCGCCTTAAGATCATTCCTAGAAGCTGGCGGAATGTACACCTTCACAGATGGTTCTGGATTCGCCGCATTGTACGAACCCCCAGCCGTGGCTGACTTCACTCCGGAAGGCCCTGGGTCTTGCTTGGGCCTCGCCTTGCTAGCATAACTGTCCTCGGACCCATGGTGATACTTCACCCGCTTGTGACTCTCCCTTCCTGACCTTTCGGGAGGCGGATGTTCCAACTTAGCCTTTTCGAAGGCCCTCTTTTCAGCCTTCTCCTCTGCCTCCTTCATAGCCGCCTGAAATTCCTCGTAAGTAATCGGCTGCCCTATATTCAACCTACAGGTTAAGCAAAGTTTAGACCGAGGAACTAACACCATATCCTCTTCTTCAATAGCTCCGACCCAGAACTCTGGGCAAGGACTAGGCCTGTTCTCAGTAAACTCCAGCTTTCCATCGTTCAACCATTCCTGCAGCTGATCCTTAATACCTACACATTGAGAAGTACAATGATCAGATGAACGATGAAAAATGCATGTGTGACCGCCATCCCCACTATTGGGATGGCATTGGTAAAGCTCCCGAATCTCCGGTGCCCCCTGGTGCACCATAGCTTCCCAGATTTCCTCCGCCTTACTTGCGTCATACGTGTACTCCTGAAACCTGAAAGCTTGCTTCCCAAGCTGCTGCGTTGGACCCAGACCGATACTGATTTCAATCGCATTCACCCGCGGGCCGGTCTTAGCTGCTGCCCATTGAGGCTCCTTGGGAATCTCCAACTGCAAGGTTTTGTCATTGATCCAGGTCTGTAGCTGATCCTTCAACTTCACACAATCCTCGGTGTTGTGGTTGTTCATATTGTGAAAGCTACAGTACGTCTTTCCAGCCATGTAATCCGATTTAGAAATGAATCCGCCCTCATGCTGTAGACGCCCTTGGTTGAACAACTCCTGTAGAATTTCTGGAGCCTTGTGAGCATTATAGGTATACGAGTCAAAAGCTGACTTGGTTGGAAGTGGGGTCACTATCTTCACAGTCTCCCTGACCAACCTTGCGGTTTTGGACTGCAAAGGTCTCTGATCAGTCCTCTCTATAGCCACCACTTCGTGTTCCAATTCCTCATTATCAACCCAAGTCAGGATTGGTCTAGGCACCGCATCCGCCTGGATGGTCGCCACCGTCTTAGTAGCAGAAGGAAGAGGAGTCTTGGGCTTCAGAGTCCCCGGATAGTAGGACACATGAGTCCCCTTCATTCTTTCGTTCCTCTCCTTGGACCGATCAACATAGTGCTGCTCTTGACCTAGCCGATTGGTCAGATCCGCCATAGTGTTCACATGAACCTGCCTGAATCCCTGGCGGATCTCATTCACCAAACCATCGATCTCCATCTTGACTGCGTGTTCTTCTGGAATATCCATCTCGCAGCGGGTTAACTCCAGCTTAAACCTTCTCAAATAATCAGTGGCGGATTCGTCAGGCCTCTGCTCCGTTTCCGCTAGGTCCTTGACCCCAATCTTCGCCTCCACAACACCAAACATAGTTCTGAAGAGAACCTCCATAGTCTTCCAATCTGGTATTGATCCAGGCTTCAACCGCTTGTACCAAATAGCTGCTTCCCCCGCCAGCGATGTGGGAAAAAGCTTTAGCTTCATAATTGGGTCTTCAGCATATTGACCAGACTCATTAGTAAAACGCATAATGTGCGTTTCAGCATCATCTGTCGTCTGGCCAGTAAACGGAGTGAAGCGGATTGGCTTAAATCCGGCAGGGAACGGTATCGCATTGATCTCTCGAGTTAATGGATTCTCATACGTCTTGTCGACGTCGGGCAACCCCTGTAGTTCCCTAAGCTTCTCAGCAAAAACTCTGCCAATATCCTCCATGGTCAACTGGGCCACGACATCCGCTGGTGGCTCTGGCGGATTGTTGCCACCCTGTCCATTAGGAGGGACATTGTCGCCTGTTTGGTTGTTAACTGCCCCGGCATTAGGTCCGCCGGTGCCGCCACGACCAGCTGCTCGTCCCCGCCTGTCTTTCGGCATATTTGTACGGTCAGACCCCTCAGACTGGTCGAACCGATCATAAAGCTGCCCCATCAAGGTGTTCATGTTCTCGAGCGTGGCATTGGTAGCCGCCAACTGCTCCTGTTGCTGTCGCCAGCAATTATCAGATTTTCTGACATGGGTAGCCATGCTATCCGCCAGTAGCCTCTGCTGTCTGGCGAGATAGTTGAAATTAGCAGTGTACCCCGTTTGCTCTGTCTCCATTCGCTTAACGGATTCACATAGATTAACGACCACATTGTTGGCCTTCTTCAGAATCTCATCTGTACGACAAGATTTGTCGATCAACATCCTCAGAGTGTCCATCACCTCTGTGGGAGATGCAGTCTCCCCAGTAAACGGTGCAACAGGTGACGCAGGCGGATCCGCGGACTCGTCCGCGAACCCCCCCCCCCCCCCCCCCCCTCTAAGAAACCAAATGAGGCTGCCCGGTTGGTAAGGCCAAAAGAACCATTATCAACCTGAGAAGCAGCCGTCACCTCTACTATCTCCCCCCCCATTCGCGACAACTGGTGCCGCGGATGCTGGGGTTTGATTCTTCCTGTCTCGCACGGCCTTGAGGGCTGCAGCAATAGTTGCTTCATCCCCCAGGGTCCCGCCAAACACTTCCTTAGCTTTAGCGTCAGTAAATCCCCTACAATCAGCTGTTCCATGCTTGATCAGCTCCTTATGGGAATTCTTCAAACAATTCATGGTTATCCTTTTGTAAGGATCACCCTTTGTAGATCCCGCAATCTTGACACTGGTCCCACTGGGCGTGCCAAAATGTTCGTGGCGGATTTAGCACCCGGCGAACAGTCAACACTTGGGGGTGGAGGAAGCGTGCTCCTCGCGTGTCTTCTGTGTGCTTAGGCGTGCCAGCACCTTTGGAGTGGTGTAACTCGACTGCGGACGACCCCTGGCGAGTCTTCTCGTCTGCTCCCAATAGACTCTAACTTCCTGACCAAGCGACTGTTACGCGGGCGCTGACTAAGCCGGCGTACAGGGCTCGAACAAGACCTGAATAGAACTAACTAACAGGATTTTCTTCTCAACCCCTCGACGGATTGATGATCTTACTTTGATCCGGAGAAGCAAAGCAGAGCTAAACCAAGATCACGGGTGTGTGTTACCGGGGTAACGACTCGATTGCTACCGGAGTAGCGGACTGACTCGATAGGCTCAGCAACCGCTCGACACGAATGCGAGACGTGGTCGATCGCAGGTGGAGGCAAATTGCGTGAGTCGCTCAGCAACCGCTCGACACGAATGCGAGATATGATCGATCGCAGGTGGAGGCAAATTGCGTGAGTTGCTCCGGAGAGGCTTTGCAAGTTAGCGTTGCGCTAGAACTTGTGTTTGTTTGTAGATGGTTGAGAACCCTTTCCTAGTTACAAAAGAGTTATATTTATATGGATCACGAATCCAGTCTGGCGGATTCCGAGATTGACTAGGACTGTCCTTCCTTAGATGACCCCAAATCGGATCGGTTAAGAATAAATTGAGATCAGAATTCCCCTTAACTTAGGGAACTCGCTCCACACCGTATATTGTCCGGATCATCACTCAATTAAAGCCGAGATAAGCCAAATCGACTCCACAGAGAATCAATCACTGATTTGACTTAAAATACCTTTCGGAGAAAGATTGCTATCCATAACAATCCCTAGTTATCTCAATCAGCGTTTACACCCTATTATCCATTAAGGTAACTCGTATATTGTGTAATTGGATTACTACAAAATAACCCCAATCTGATCGGGTAGCAAATCATTACTTTCGTTCCAAGCAATCTTTCCAAAATGGAATAGGAAGTGCTCCTATTGGATTCGGTTTAACCTAAACCCCTCTGGGCTTCGGGGTAAAAGCCCAACTGAAGTAAATTCCAATTGTGGCCCAAACAAAGTTAGCAGAAGAGGCTGGGTTATATCTGGTTGAGGATGCGTCGTTTTCAATACGGGATTATCCCGGTTATACAAACAAGAGAGGAAGTGGGAAGAATAGCAATGGAACATTTCCTGTTGGAGAATGTAGCACCTACAAGTTTGCCAAGCTTCCGCTTCTTGAATTTTCATTCACCACATTATATGATTATATCATCTATAAATGAAGAACGATTGTACTAATTATATGCAAGAGCAACGTACTTGGATTTGTGGTCACATTTAGATCATACAATTATATAAAGTAATGAAGGTAATAGTGTACTCTAGTACATTGTGATGCCAAATATTCTTTTCTTAAGAGTTAAGAGTGTGTGGTATGACTGTCGGTGCTTTGTGTTGCTTTAGTTCATCTATGTCAATGTCTGAACTGTTAGTCTTTACGAAATCAAGTGATCATTCACTAGTATGTTAAAGTAATCCAAACGAGTACAACAGACCAGACAAAGTTGCAAAAGCATAACTGAAGCATCATCATGGTTTGTACGCTAGTAATTCAGGAGATATCATGCAAAAGTAGCTTTAGAAGAACAGTAGTATCTAGTAATATTTTGAGTTTTTGACTGATTATTTGTTATTTCAAACAATTATATTGCACTTTTTTGGCCATCGTTCTATTTTGAAATTATTTTCTATACACTGTTACTGCGTACCTAGCTCTTTCAATGCAACACTTTTCTGATTCTGAGTTATGATTTGTGAGTTCAACTCGTCAAAAAAAAAAAAAACATCAGAAAGCATTTACTTCTTCTGGAAGAGCCTTGATGCGAGCATGCTGTTAATAAGCAACAAAATACCATAATTAGATCATTTTAAGTGATGTTAGTCGATTTGAGTTAAATATTAATTAAAATAGTTAAATTGTCATTTTAGCTAGCGAACAAAATAGCGTTGTGGGATCTCAGCCTTGTCGGATGTGCAGTATGCAATGAGAAGTTTTTGGTTGGGAAGTCTAGCACTATATGCAGGCACGGAGCCATGAACTAGTATAGGGGGAGCTATTACCTCATACGGACAAGAAAACTTATTCTAAAATTTTTGACTAATATAATAGTAATAAGGTACATGTTTTTGGACTGTTATGTTATTGATCGATTGGTTGATGTGATACCCCAGGTTGGCGTTTGCCAGACGCAGAGACTAATATAGGATTCATTTATAAGATTGAGTTAACACACAAGTGTTGTCGACCGAGTTCTCCATATTTACTCAATAATGTTGGAGTAATATTGTTACATCAATAGCGATATGTTACAATTTAGTAAATCCTACTGTTGGAGAATCGAGATACTCTAAGTTTCAACGATGCCTCCATTTTTAGTCTAGATCATGTTGGCACAAGCAGAAATGCTATGGTAAATACTGAGGATATTGAAATGATTTTTTTTTTTAAAATTATAACTTTTCGCCCATATTACCATGCCATCATGGTAGATTTCTCAACAGTAACATAAAAATACTAGTGAATATCATCAGTTTTAAAAAAAAATATCTTACGAACAACTCAATTTAACATACCAAGTTTACCATTTATATTGTTTGGCCCAAATTTTATTTGAATTTCGAAAAGGGGTATTTATACAAAAGGACATTTAAAGGCCTAAAATTATAAAAAAAAAAAACCTGAACTTTAAACTCATTATAAAAAAAGGCACGTACTAATAAACAAATAACTAAAAAATATTACATAATTACGAAATATGACACTATAAATTTTGCAAAGCGAGATGTGAGACTTGAGGACATGACCGATCGGCTCCGGGACACCAACTCCTCATTCTTCGTCAATCTCTACCCCTACAACCTCTTTCGCCTCCGATCCGAGATCTCGATCGCCTTCCCTCTCTTCCAGGACCACCCCTTCAACTTCCGCGAGGACATGACCACCGGCGTCCGCTACAGCAGCCTCTTCGACATGATAGTCGACGATGTCGTCTCCACCATGTCCGTCGCCGGACAAGAGAACATCCCTGTGGTCGTCACCGAGACGGGCCGACCCAGCTGCAGCTCCGACCCGAGAGAAGTCGAGGCCAACCCCGTCTGCGAGCTCAATACTTGTGATGGTAAGAACAAATGCCTCAAACTTCCTAGTAGCTGAGATTAGTACCTGGTGTATATGCTTGAAAAATCGCAACTCACACAATGTGCATGATGTTAGAAAACGCAGGAGGCAGGAGGACGGCAACATCGATGGCCTTGGTCTCACTGCCGGAATCGGGATGCAGATGATGAACAACATGGGCTACAAATGAGGCGGCCTCGGGAAAAACGAACATGGAATGCTCGACCCCATTGAAACCAAATCGAGGCCGAAGAATCTGGGCATGGGCTTCCATGATTACAAGGAGACCAAAACCAACCTACCCAGTTTGCAACAACAACAATTGGTTCAGAACCAAAAGGCATGGTTGGACTTTCCTCTTGATGAAGAAGAAGACTTGGGAGGTATGTATCAATTATATTTATATGTATTGTCGTCTGTATCTATTAATTTTCTAAATCGTATGTTTGTTGTATGCAACTGCTCTATTGTTTGGTAGTACATTGTATTCTGTTGATTGGCTTGAATAATATGAATAATGTAGGTGAAGTTAGATAGTTGCGGAGTTTTGAAATTAGTGAAATTTTGAAGTGGAATTGTATTGTGTTGGGATCGATAGTAGGTTTCTTTCTTGATCAAGGATGTGGATTTCGATGGCAGTCCGACGAGGATGGAGAAGGCCAAAATTGCTGTGATCCAGTTCCAGATTTCGCCACCAAAGACTGATAACGAGCAGAGCATTGTGGTTTATGACTATATTCATGTTAGAGTTATTATGTTAATTGTGTAGGTCATTATTTCAACTTAACTGTCAGTTTGATTCTTGCTATCACTAAGACTTGTTACGGTTGGGAGACTGCCAAAATATAGATCTGCAATTTGATTGTCTCTTGTTTCAACCAAACATAATAGTTTAAGAAAAATTGTGGGGTTTTGGTCATCATTAGAATGCTTATGCCTGCACAGATGCATGATAAGGTTGGTCAAACACAATTTAATTAGCTTCTTTACTTTCTATTTTGGTGGAAACGTGCATATGCTGCTTGGCTAATGATAAATTGTACTTTCAGCCATTTCAATTGATACATTTAATATTCTAACAATTGAAATGATCTAGTTTTGTCAAGTATCACTAGCAGGAGGTTTAAAGACAAAAAAGAAATGGCTGAGCGTGAAGAGTTGGGGAAGTGAAGCCGAATCAGATCACGTTTGTTGGGGTGAAGATGGCATCTTTCAGGCAGTACTTGAGAAATTATATAGTTCTGTATATAGCTATTTAGGTAGTTACAACAATAGCTACTTTCTTTATTTTTTGTGTAGCAACATATAAAGCTGTTATTTTACAATTACCGCCATGCTTACTTAACAATGTCTTTGAAAGATACATTGATTGTTCGTTGGTTGTATTAATATTGAATCAGCTACTTGTTAAGTTACATTCAAATTTAGGATAACGGTTACATTTATTTTTTTATGATGATGTGGTGCAGTGCAACGGCACGCTGCATTTTGTCATACATTTTTACCTTGATAGTTACTTGTGATAGTTACTATGTTGGGAAAACCAGTATCATTACTTATCAAGTTACTCAGATAGTTACTTATATAAGTCTTAGTTTTAGAGAAATAAGAACTGTTACTTGGATAGTTACTCAGATAGTTACTTTGATAGTTACTTGTGACTTGGATAGTTACTTTGATAGTTACTCTGATAGTTACTCAGATTGTCACTCAGATAGTTACTCAAAGTTACTCAGATAGTTACTAAGATGATAGTTACGACTTAGATAGTTAGTAAGATGATAGTTACTTAAATAGTTGGTACGATAGTTAGTAAGATAGTTATTAAGTTGATAGTTACTCAGATAGTTAGTTCGATAGTAATTTTGATAGTTACTTTGATAGTTACTAATGTAGTTACACAAAATAGTTTACTTAGATGATAGTTACTGAGATAGTTACTAAGATAAGTTCGATGATGATAGTTACTAAGGTAGTTACACATATGGTTACATAATTGATAGTTACTAACATAGTTAGACAAAATAGTTTACTCAGATGATAGTTACTAATATAGTTACTAAGGTAGTTACAGTATTGATAGTTTCTAAGATAGTTACTAAGGTAGTTACAAGTAACAAGTAACTATCGAAATAACTATCAAAGTAACTACTGCAGTAACTATCTGAGTAACTATCAAAGTAACTATCTGAGTAACTATCCAAGTAATAAGTAATTATCGAAGTAACTATCTTAATAACTATCCAAGTAACAAGCAACTATCGCAGTAACTATATAAGTAACAAGTAACTATCTGAGTAACTATCTAAGTAACAAGTAACTATCTTAGTAATAATCAAAGTAACTATCGCAAATTCGCAATAACTATCTTAGTAACTATCAAAGTAACAAGTAACTATTTGAGTAACTATCAAATTAGCTATCCAAGTAACAAGTAACTATCACAATAACTATTTTAGTAACTATCAAAGTAACTATCCAAGTAACAAGTAACTATCGGAGTAACTAACAGAGTAACTATTCAAGTAACTACCGAAGTAATTGTCTAAGTAATTACCGGAGTAACTATTTAAGTAACTACCGAAGTAATTGTCTAAGTAACTACCGAAGTAACTACTAAAGTAACTATCCAAGTAACTATCAAAACAATTATCCAAGTAACTACCGAATTAACCCTCTAAGTAACAAGTAACTATCAGAGTAACTACCGAAGTAACTATTCGAATAACTATCAAAGTAACTACCGAAGTAACTATCTAAGTAGCTATCCAAGTAATAAGAAACTATATAAGTAATAATCTGAGTAACTATCCAAATAACTATCAGAATAACTACCGAAACAATTATCAGAGTAACTACCGATGTAACTATCAGAGTAACTAGTAACTATCTAAGTAATTATTCAAGTAACTACCGAAGTAACTATCTAAGTAACTATCCAAGTAATAAGTAATTATACAAGTAACTATTTGAGTAAATATCAAAGTAACTATCTAAGTAACTACCGAAGTAACTATCAAAGTAACTATCCAAGTAATAAGTAACTATGCACGTAACTATCTAAGTAACTATCCAAATAACAATTCTTGCGATAATTGTTAATTTGCTCATAGATTTGTGATAGTCTGTTGCTCTATATCTCCAACTGCAATAATAGAAATATATACTCAATTACTCTTAAAGCTATAAACAGTAGGACCATTTCAACATAATTAGGAGCAGCTGGTAGATCTATACATTTATCTTCCCATAGAAGCACATAATGATACTATTGAAAACATAATATGACAATCTCAGTATTTCGAACATATAATCTGCAATGCTTTCTTCAACTAGTACTAGGATTTCTCTGCACGAAGTACATTCACAGGACATATAGTGAAAGAGTAAATCTAATGTGTTGATCTGGACTTGGCTATCAGTAGAAAGAAATGGGCCTTTAATGGCCTCAGTGAATAATATGATCAGAGGATGCCCATCTTTTCCATCTTTTGTTGCTTGCCCAAAGCTATCTCCTTCAAATGAGCTCAAGCTGTTAACATCAGGAGCACATGCAATCCGGAAAAGCCCTCTCCGAGCCAAGACCGTTAAAAGCGCTTCACAAGTGTACGGACATTGTTAGCTTAGAGGATGCAGAGCCCGTAATGAGGCTAAAAATCAACAATAAAGGTGTTTTTAAAATGATGAATGTTTCCTTCTGTATCAGGGTGACTTCTCAAAACGATATGCATGACCTGATAGATTAGATCTTATAACTAAAACTAGACAAAACAGGCAGTAAATCACAATCCACCGTATAATCCCCAAAAACAAGGATAATGATAAGGTCTTTTATCATAATGTGAACAAGTTCTTGAAATCCATTAAGCAAAAAATTTTAGAATCACTCCTATGTAAAACAAACTCAACTATTGATGACAAAATTTAGGACCTTGACATTCCCAGTGATGGTTTCAGAAACAATATTATTGTGGTGATTTAGGTCTTTCTGCAACATGCTTCCAATATGCATGATGATACATTTATGTGTGAATAACAAATGCATAATTTAAATGAAAGTGAACAAATAAACAGAAAACTTGGAGGTCTCATGAGCTATGCTCTGAATAAGGAGGCAAGTAAACAGAAGAACCAAACTTTTGAGAGAATTATAAAAGTACAAGATAGGTTGAAACAAACCTATACAATTCAAGCGGACATCATCACTTGGGGTCTTCTTAAGAGCCTCCAGAGACAGGCGCACTAGCTCGGGGCAAAAGGAAAATAAAAGATTAGATCCATCAGCATCCTCTGATGCATAGTGGAGAGCAGATACTTTGTATAGAACAAACATGATTTCTCCTCGAATTTCTTCACTGAGCCAAAGGAGAAGATTAGTGTTGTATTATAATTTGGTAACAGCAAGGAAAAAAAATAAAAATTTCAGTTCCTAGTGTTCTTCATTAGTTACCTTGGTAATTGAAGACCTGAAACAAGATTGGTAATGAGGCCATTTTTCTCTAATGTGCGCAACGGGAGCGGTAGACTGGAGGGGTCGCGAATGCGGTGGGGGTAACATATCGGCAGCGGCGGAGTCGGCGGGAGAAGAGAAGGTGTTGCCGATTGGGTTGGAGCAGTCATCGGGAGATGAAGGGCCTGTTGAAACAAATTAATCAAATTGGTAAAATTAATGAGAGAGAGAGAGAGAGAGAGAGAGAGTTACCATTGTTGAAATTGGGAGGAGAAGAGTTACCATTGTTGAAATTGGGAGGAGAAGAGTCGAAAGCCATGGTTGAGAGAAAAAGTTTAGATTGTTAATGAGAAAATCTATCAGAGATCAGGTTTTCTATATGAAAAAAAATAAGAAAGGGGTATTATGGTCACAAATAAAATTAAAAACAGCCATTTTTTATAATCTAGTGAAATTGAAGGGAGGTTTTTATGATAAATATATCAAAACAATGCCCTTATTTATAAAGTGAAAAAGAATATATTTATTTTATAATTTTCAAAAGTGGATAGTCTTTTTTTCTAAAATGTGGTTTCGAAAATGGTATTATTTTCAAAATTCCATTTTACTTTAATTAAATGTCTGAAGATCACCGTTCACCCTTTGAAAATAACAAAAAAAAAAAAAAAAAAAAAAAATCTCTATAGATTTCATCTGCAGTACCTTCAATATTTCCAACAATGTCTCTACTCTCTTCCCTCCCAACCATCATGTATGCACATGACCTCTTTTTCCAAAAAAGCTAGTAGTGTCACCGCTTGCTTAAAAAACTTAAAAGACGCACACGGGTGTACATAATCGGTGCACTCGACTAGACCAGAGTAGAGACTAGACTAGTTGGCGTGGAGTGCTCAATCAGTCTCAATTCCCAACAAAGAAAAGGACTTTGAATTCTGATGAGTTTCTTTCTTGGCTTCTACCTAATTTTAGAACACTCTGAAATCAAAGAGGTTCAAATGGAAGTGTTTGGGTATGAGAAGCGTATCAAGCACTACACCAGCAACCAGAAAATACTCTTGGTCGGAGAAGGAGACTTCTCCTTTGCCGTTTCCTTAGCCAGAGCTTTCGGCTCTTCCGTCAAACTGGTCGCCACTTCTCTCGACACCAGAGGTAAGAACCCTGTTTCTGAAGTTTCGAAGTTTAGTTCAAGAAACCAGTTTCATGCTTTATGTACTCATTTGCTTCTGAAATTTATGTTTTGGTGATGACCCAAATGGGATAACTGTTAGATGGGATTAACGATTTGGTTTTTTTGTTTTTTTGGTTTCTGATTGAAACTCTTCTGTATGAGGAATGTAGAGGCATTGATGGTGAAGTATTCAAGGGCTATGAGCAATGTGATGGAATTGAAGTTGAGGGGATGCGTAGTACTGCATGAAGTGGATGCACATAAAATGAGTCAACACCATTTTCTGAGTTATATTCGGTTTGATCGAATAGTCTACAATTTTCCTCATGCCGGTTACTTGCATGGTCAAAAATCATCCGAGCATAACCAGTATCAAATTTGGTAAGTTTGGAGTTCAGACAAATCACATGTATGCAGTTGTTTTAGGGGTCATGGTACATTGTATCTGTTGATTGAGTCTGTGTGTATATTTGGGGAACAGGGTTTACTGGTTAGGGTTCATAATAGATAGTGTTTTTAGTTGATCATGTAAATTGTGTGCTGATTTTAGAAACAAAAGCCATATGTGCAGTTTTTTATGAGGATCATGGTAGTTTTTGTCTTGATTGGTTTTAGCTTGTTTGTAGGGGAAAAGGTTTGTATTAGATTTGACAATTAGACTGATGCTTGGTTGATGGGTTGTACATCATTACATACATGGCTTTTGAGGATCATGTATAAACAAAAGCCGTATATGCAGTTTTAGGGTGGTGGGGGGTTGCAAGTATAAACAAAAGTCATATATGCAGTTTTTTATGAGGATCATGGTAGTTTTTGACTTGATTGGTAGTTTGGCTTGTTTGTACGGGAAAGGGTTTGTATTAGATTTCACAATTAAACTGATGCTTGGCTGTTGGGTTGTACATCATTACGTTAGCAGAGCAATAACAAGGTAGTCGAAATGTAGATCGAAATTCATTTAAGTTTTCAGGTTCCATCAGGATTTGGTGAGGGGATTCTTCAGGAATGCCCGTGAACTGCTTACCGAAAATGGAGAAATTCATGTGACACACAAGACAACATATCCTTTCAGTGAATGGAATATCGTGCAGTTAGCAGGAGAGGCTGGGTTGTATTTGCTTCAGGAAGAAAAGTTCTCAAGATGGGATTATCCGGGTTATGAAAATAAGAGAGGAGCTGGGTTATGTGATCAAACTTTTCCTGTAGGAGAATGTAGCACCTTCAAATTTGCCAAGCGGTTATACCATTATACCCCATACAGTTACAACATTGACTTGATTCGGGTGTATGGTCAGGATTCTCGATTTAACGGTCCTTAGATGCACCATTGTAAGTTATGCCCTTTAATGATTAGGGAAAATGGCTGAATTGATCACTGAAGTATGCCCCATTCTAAATTTTGCTCACTGAAGTTTGTCCAATATCACTTTGCTCACTATCGAATTACACTTGTGTTCACTTTGATCACTCCGTCTAAATCAGCCGTTAAAATTCAAATTCTACCGTTAAAAACAATGACACGTGCCACTTATGTGCAAATCTTAAGGACATTTTGGAAATTTCATTAGTTTACTCTCATTGTGAACTTATCTCTCCCATTTCAAGTCTCTCCTCGATCAGTCTCTTTCTTTCTGTTTCTTTCACCTCCCCAGATCACTTTTCTCTTTCCTTCTGTTTTGTGAGCTTGTATGGGAGGGTTGGTGAAACGTGGGATGCACGTATGGTGTTTGATGAAATGCCTGAGCCGTGTGTGGTGTCGTGTAATGCGGTAATTGATGGGTTGGGGTGGAGTGGGGACATGGGCGGTGCGGTTTCGATGTTCGAGAGGATGGTGGAGAGGGATGTGGTTTCGTGGACGAGTGTGATTAGTGGGTTTGGGAGGAATGGGTGGTTTGGTGAGGGAATTTGGTTTTTCAATAGGATGATGGTAAGTGAGGATGTGAGGGGTGGTTTTGTGAAGCCGAATGAGGCTACTTATGTTAGTGTGATATCTTCGTGTGCTAATTTGGAAGGGTGGGGGTCTTTGTATTGGGGGAGGCAGGTTCATGGATATGTTGTTAGGAATGAGAGTATGTTGAGTGTGTTTATGGGGACTGCATTGGTGGATCTTTATGGGAAGTCGGGTTGTTTGAGAAGCGCTTGGAATGTTTTCGAGAAAATGAAGGTTAAAGAAGTTTGTACATGGAATGCAATGATCTCGGCATTGTCTCTAAATGGTAGGGAGAAGGAGGCTTTGGAGTTGTTTGAGAAAATGAAGATGGAAAAAAGGTTGCGGCCGAATGAGGTTACTTTTGTTGCGATTCTCACAGCTTGTGCTCGTGGGGATTTGGTGAAGTGTGGGTTGGATTTGTTTAAATCAATGTCCAAGGACTTTGGGTTCGAACCGATAATGGAACACTATGGTTGTGTGGTTGATCTCCTCGGCAGAGCAGGACTTTTTAAGGAGGCAATTGAACTTCTAAAGAACATGCCTTTTGAGCCTGATGCTTCTGTGTGGGAGGCACTTTTGGGTTCTTGTAAAATTCATGGGACCGCTGAGCTGGGAAATGAAGTTGGGAAAAGATTGATCGAGTTGCAGCCACAGCATTGTGGACGATACTTGGTTTTGTCAAGCATTAATGCTGAGAACGGGAGGTGGGATCATGCTGCCGCTGTGAGGAAATCAATGTTATATGCTGGAATTCAGAAAATTCCAGCCTACAGTATCATTGATGTAAGGTAGAATTTGTGGCCACATTATCTCTGCACTGGCTAATGATGGCAGTTTTTCCTGGGATATCAGAGACTGGATTTTAGCATTAAGCCAGCTTAGCTTATTACCTCAATACAAAATCCACCAGAACATGGTTTTTTTATCAATGCTTGTAAAAGTTGGTATGGAAAGAAACTCAAATACAAATTTGTTTCTTATAGTAGAAAGGAGAGAGATAGAGAAGTGGGGAACCTCCCTCAATAGTAGCCCTTCCAGTCAATAAAAGGAACTGAAGAAGAATATCTTGTTGAAAACTCGAATTTGGTTGTGTTAATCACCCAGGAGGACTATGTTTATATGTATAATTGTGCATATATGGTGGTCCGTTGCCCAAACAATTGGACTACCATATTCTCTTGCTGACATTCATGTGATTTCCTCTGTTCTTGAGATGTGGTTTGAAGCATGGCCTAAGAACACAGGAGAATATTTTTCAGGTATCTACAAGAACAGAAGCTGCTCACCCTCTCTGTGATTACATTGTTCATTCTCAAATGCAAAAAAGTTTGTTTAAATAGACTGGTTTATTATGTCCTTCCACATTGGATATGCTTGCATCACCGTGTCATTAGAAAACCCATATCTAGACTCCTTCTCCCTACCATTTAGAGACAATGCCGAGATCATTGCATTCCATGTACAAACTTCTTTAACCTTCATTTTCTCGAAAACATTCCAAGCGCTTCTCAAACAACCCGACTTCCCATAAAGATCCACCAATGCAGTCCCCATAAACACACTCAACATACTCTCATTCCTAACAACATATCCATGAACCTGCCTCCCCCAATACAAAGACCCCCACCCTTCCAAATTAGCACACGAAGATATCACACTAACATAAGTAGCCTCATTCGGCTTCACAAAACCACCCCTCACATCCTCACTTACCATCATCCTATTGAAAAACCAAATTCCCTCACCAAACCACCCATTCCTCCCAAACCCACTAATCACACTCGTCCACGAAACCACATCCCTCTCCACCATCCTCTCGAACATCGAAACCGCACCGCCCATGTCCCCACTCCACCCCAACCCATCAATTACCGCATTACACGACACCACACACGGCTCAGGCATTTCATCAAACACCATACGTGCATCCCACGTTTCACCAACCCTCCCATACAAGCTCACAAAACAGAAGGAAAGAGAAAAGTGATCTGGGGAGGTGAAAGAAACAGAAAGAAAGAGACCGATCGAGTAGAGAGTTGAAATGTGAGAGATAAGTTCACAATGGGAGTAAACTAATGAAATTCCCAAAATGTCCTTAAGATTTGCACATGAGTGACACGTGTCATTGTTTTTAACGGCAGAATTTGAATTTTAACGGCTGATTTAGACGGAGTGATCAAAGTGAACACAAGTGTAATTCGATAGTGAGCAAAGTGATATTGGACAAACTTCAGTGAGCAAAGTTTAGAATGGGGCATACTTCAGTGATCAATTCAGCCATTTTCCCTAATGATTATGTTTTTGTCTAAGATTTCTAGTGATTTTACTTCATTGAGTTTGCATGTGAATTCTTTGAGGCTTTGAACCTAAAATTTATACATGGTTAATACACCCAACGGGACTATTTAACAAGCAATACCCTCCAAGAGAAAAGCTGCACTCTGTTCTCAAATTTATTTCCTCAAATTCTTCACTTTTAAAAAGTACAATTGTGTCGTTTGCCACCACTTATCATGATCTATCACAACACTGCACCAAAAGAAGGTAGTTTAGTTGCTCGGCCCGTTGGGAAGAGGTTTCGAAGTCATTATACATTCATTCCATATGTATGTACATTCATACAACATTTATATGTATTGCTGATACGCTATGTTTCAGATGATTTTCCTTCTATAATAATACAGTTTACCAATTCTATTGTATATTGTAGCAAATTCATGATACTGAAACTGACGACGTACAACATATCATTATTGGGTTGAGCAAAATTGTTTCTGATGGGTTCAGTAGTTCGAGTAGTTGTGAGCTTTCTCATGTGTGTATTTTGATTCATCAATGACATTAGAAATAACCAGTGAACATAAACATTCATATCTTGAACTTGAACAAGGAAATTTGCCAGATTATTGTTTTTCTTGCAGGCCATTCTTTTATATGCAGTGATAACAAGGTATCAACTGCTGGTGTAGTGTGGAAGAATTTAAGCTGACGGTTTTGAAGACATGGTCTCATCGTTAGATCATGAACTTGGTAGCATGGTGCGTTTGGGGGAGATTATAAGTATAAGTCAGTTTTATGTTTGGTAACACAACATGTCAGTAGTTTTTTGAAAAAGTATGAGTCATTTTCAATAGAAAAGTAGAAGCTGCTCCCACCCAACTTATACTTATAAGTATAAGTCAGCTTTTACTTAAAATCCCAACTGTACCAAACCCACCCTAAATGTAGGCATCCAGCTTGCACTGATCTTTGTAGGATGAGCTCAATTTTGTATCAACTGTAGAATGGAATCGGTTAAGTATTATGAGCTCCCTTTTGTGTCAACTGCCGGATGAGACAACCTGTAACTCTGATGTATAATGGTTGAATAGTCCATCATCAGCTTTACCATATCCTAAACTTTCGTTACAAATAGATAATATATATATACACACACACATATAGGGGTCGTTTAGAGCACATTCAGATATGTAATACCCTTAATTTTTTAATTTCTTTAATAATATAGTGGAAATCTATTGAATATGTTAACAAGTTACCTAATTAAATATCGACATGTGTCAATTTTAAAAATAAAATTTACCATATCTACAACAAATTAATTCTTGTTCAAGAAAGGTTATTTCCTTAACTTCCGTAGTGTGTCTTGTCCTAATAAGGCTAGTTATCTAGATTCTTTATTAGATAGGAATCCCTGATTACCAGGGATACTTGATGTAATGTCTATATAAAGGCCTCCTTATCAATCAATAAAGACACAGTTTTCCTATCATTTATTTCTTCTAAAACACGTTATCAGCACGTTGCTTTAGCCTCCCGTCTAATAGCCTTAAAAACCCTAAACATCTGACAAACATGTGTTTGTAATATGGAACTAATTTCAGAGCTAACAAGGCACAATAAAGATATTGATACTGCAATTGTATGTACAAACAATACATATAGCAGTTACTATAATATTATTTTTTATTCATCCAAAAGTTATTTCTAAATTGTAATGTTCACATACATTTTTATTTGTGTTCTCGTTTATTTATTATGTGCTCGAAATAGTTCTAATCTAAAAGTTGGCTCGATTCAGACAAAAAAAAAATTGGCTTCATATAAATGTCTTGTGTGTGTATACTCAAAATCTGGGAGCCTAATTTAACTCACAAAATTGAGACTAGGATACGCTTTTGGTTACCCTCATTCTGCATCCAAACAGTTGTCACTTTCACTCAGGTTCTATCGTCTTTGTACGTAGTTGATCTTCTGGTCGAAACATGGTTCCCCAGCTTATTTCTCTTTTTAAAAAAGAATTTTTCATCTTATTCGGAAATGAACTGAACATACTACCCACCCTGTGAAACTTGATTACGTTGAAGCTATATATAAAATGCAGCACGAAATCAATCAAGTTAATATAGTGCTCATGAATGGCTACATGGAACTTAGAAGGACTGGGAAAGAAAACTAGGAGGCCTTACAATTACAAACACGCATGCATGTAATGCCCTTCAAACTTAAAGTTCTTTGGAAATTATGAACGAGTAGAGTAATTAAACCATCCCACTTATTCTCCTTAATCCCTGTGTATTTGTGCTTTTTATATCAAACGGCCGGGGGAGGCTAAAAGTTCATTGTTTAGATCCTTCAACTCTATATATACCACGGTGGCAATGTATTCTCCAAATAAGAAAATGTACCACAGTCCAAGCTCTCTGAATAAAATTGAGGAAGTAAGAAAGCTGAAGAATTCTGATTATAAAAGTAAAAGAAACTCAGGTATGGAAGAGGGGGTTATTATATTTGATACTAAACGAGAGAAAAGGATTAAGCATTACAGCAGCAACCAGAAGATACTGTTAGTGGGTGAGGGAAACTTCTCCTTTGCTGCTTGTTTGGCCAGAAAGTTTGGCTCTGCAAAGAACTTGGTTGCCACTTCTCTCGACTCCAGAAGTAAGAATTACGAGCTAGGTACATTACTGACGGATATATATTATGTTTCACATTTTCGAGACTGAAATTCTTTGTTCTTGTTCTAATTGCAGCGTCAGTGATAGCCAAGTATCCAAATGCAGCACCAAGAAACTTGAAGGAATTAGAGGACAGGGGGTGTGTAATATTGCATGGGGTGGATGTCCACACCATGAGTCAGAACCGTCTTCTAGCTAATCAACTATTTGATCGCGTTGTCTTTAATTTTCCTCATGCTGGTTTTATTCACATGGAACATCAGAAGAGGCAGATCAAGTAAGTCTAAATTAAGTTATAAATGAGCTATCTTAATTAAATTGACTGTCTATCTGGTAATGCTTGTGCAGTAAGAGAATGATTAGAAGCACTTAAAAATAACATCTTATTCAAGATTTTAAGAATATTTCAGCAAACCGTAGCCCAAAGTGTTTTTTATTGTTCAAAAGGGGATATGGCACTTCTAAAAGCACTACAAAACGAGGTTGCACAAGATTTCACCATATTGATCTAGACTGAAAATTCCAACATAAACTTTCCTAGCTCAAATCATTGACAATTTTCCAGATTGCATCAGCATTTGGTGAGGGGATTCTTTGCCAATGCATATGAAATGCTGAAAGTAAGAGGAGAAGTTCATGTGACTCACAAGACTGCACATCCATTCAATGAGTGGAACATAGTGAAGTTAGCAGAAGAGGCTGGGTTATATCTTGTTGAGGATGCGTCGTTTTCAATACGGGATTATCCCGGTTATACAAACAAGAGAGGAAGTGGGAAGAATAGCAATGGAACATTTCCTGTTGGAGAATGTAGCACCTACAAGTTTGCCAAGCTGCCGCTTCTTGAATTTTCATTCTCCACATTATATGATGATATCATCTAAATGGAGAACAATTATACTAATTATATGCAAGAGCATCGTACTTGAATTTGTGCTCACATTTAGATCATGTTGTAGAACTTTTTTTTTCCTTTCCCAACTTTTCTGATTTACATATGGAAGAGCAACATTGAGAGACGGCCAAAACTCGAAAGGACCAAACATTTGAAATGGATTTTGAAAGGAACAAATTCAGGTGTAAGGCAAATATATGAAAGTGCTTAGTTGAAGTCTTGGTCTTTCAACTAACATGAATTTACTATATAAATATTGACAGATTAGCACATGATAAATAATGACAGATGGATATATAACTATAAAAAACTGCATATATCTAATCAAAACTGTGAAAACATGATTGACAATGTTATCATTTTCATTTCAACACCAAACCACCAACATTTTAAACTTGTGCGGTGGAGTTTATAAGCTTATCAACTTGAACTTATTAGTTTTCTCCAACATCTGACAAACATGTGTTTGTAATATGGAACTAATTTCAGAGCTAACAAGGCACAATAAAGATATTGATACTGCAATTGTATGTACAAACAATACATATAGCAGTTACTATAATATTATTTTTTATTCATCCAAAAGTTATTTCTAAATTGTAATGTTCACATACATTTTTATTTGTGTTCTCGTTTATTTATTATGTGCTCGAAATAGTTCTAATCTAAAAGTTGGCTCGATTCAGACAAAAAAAAAATTGGCTTCATATAAATGTCTTGTGTGTGTATACTCAAAATCTGGGAGCCTAATTTAACTCACAAAATTGAGACTAGGATACGCTTTTGGTTACCCTCATTCTGCATCCAAACAGTTGTCACTTTCACTCAGGTTCTATCGTCTTTGTACGTAGTTGATCTTCTGGTCGAAACATGGTTCCCCAGCTTATTTCTCTTTTTAAAAAAGAATTTTTCATCTTATTCGGAAATGAACTGAACATACTACCCACCCTGTGAAACTTGATTACGTTGAAGCTATATATAAAATGCAGCACGAAATCAATCAAGTTAATATAGTGCTCATGAATGGCTACATGGAACTTAGAAGGACTGGGAAAGAAAACTAGGAGGCCTTACAATTACCACCAACACGCATGCATGTAATGCCCTTCAAACTTAAAGTTCTTTGGAAATTATGAACGAGTAGAGTAATTAAACCATCCCACTTATTCTCCTTAATCCCTGTGTATTTGTGCTTTTTATATCAAACGGCCGGGAAGGCTAAAAGTTAATTGTTTAGATCCTTCAACTCTTTATATACCAGTGTGGCAATGTATTCTCCATGAGTGGAGTGAGTGAGAAAATGTACCACAGTTTTAGCTCGATCTCAAAAGAATATTATGGAAGTAAGAAAGCTGAACAAGAAGAAACTCAGATATGGAAGAGGAGATTATATTTGCAGATACCAAACAAGAGAAAAGGATTATGCATTACAGCAGTAATCAGAAGATACTCTTAGTGGGTGAAGGCAACTTCTCTTTTGCTGCTTGTTTAGCCAAAAACTTTGGATCTGCAATGAACATGGTTGCCACTTCTCTTGACTCCAAAGGTAATAAGAATGTGGTATAATGCTGCCTGCGGATATATAATATGTTATGAAATTTAGACTGTAATGCATCCTACTAATTAATGGAAATTGCAGAGTCAGTAATTGTCAAATACTCAACTGCAGCAGTGTTCGTGGCAGATTTAGCACCCGGCGAACAGTCAGCACTTGGGGGTGGAGAATGCGTGCTCCTCGCATGTGTTCTGTGTGCTTAGGCGTGCCAGCACCTTTGGAGTGGTGCAACTCGACTGCGGACGACCCCTGGCGAGTCCTCTCGTCTGCTCCCAATAGACTCTGACTTCTCGACCAAGCAACTGTTACGCGGGCGCTAACTAAGCCGGCGTACAGGGCTCGAACAAGACCTGAATAGAACTAACTAATAGGATTTTCTTCTCAACCCCTCGACGGATTGAAGATCTTACTTTGATCCGGAGAAGCAAAGCAGAGCTAAACCAAGATCACGGGTGTTTGTTACCGGGGTAACGACTCGATTGCTACCGGAGTAGCGGACTGACTCGATAGGCTCAGCAACCGCTCGACACGAATGCGAGACGTGGTCGATCGCAGGTGGAGGCAAATTGCGTGAGACGCTCAGCAACCACTTGACACGAATGCGAGATATGATCGATCGCAGGTGGAGGCAAATTACGTGAGTTGCTCCGGAGAGGCTTTGCAAGTTAGCATTGCGCTAGAACTTGTGTTTGTTTGTAGATGGTTGAGAACCCTTTCCTAGTTACAAAATAGTTATATTTATATGATTCACGAAACCCTAAGGCTTGAAGATCCAGCCTGGCGGATTCCGAGATTGACTAGGATTGTCCTTCCTTAGATAACCTCTAATCAGATCGGTTAGAAATAAATTGAGATCAGAATTTTCCTTTACTTAGGGAACTCGCTCCACACCGTATATTGTCCGGATCATCACTCAATTAAAGCCGAGATAAGCCAAATCGACTACAAAAAGAATCAATCACTGATTTGGCTTAAGATACCTTTCGGAAATAGATTGCTATCCATAACAATCCCTAGTTATCCCAATCAGCATTTACACCTTATTACCCGTTAAGGTAACTCGTGTATTGTGTAATTGGATTACTACAAAATAACCCCAATCTGATCGGGTAGCAAATCAATACTTTCGTTCCAAGCAATCTTTCCAAAATGGAATAGGAAGTGCTCATATTGGATTCGGTTTAAACTAAACCCCTCTGGGCCTCGGGGTAAAAAGCACAATTGAAGTAAACTCCAATTGTGGCCCAAACATTGCCCCCCAGTCTCCGATATTGAAAGTCCAATGAAATAGAAGGGAGACTGAGCCCCCAAAGGTCGGCCCATCCGCAGCACTTAAATATTTGGACTGTTGCGCCGTTTCCTCACCAATCATAGTTTTTCAAAATTGAAACGGTAACACTGTTCATCTAAACCCTCAATTGCCGCAAAACTCAACGTTTCAAAAGCTCAAGAACCCATTTCGGATTCTTTATAAAACTAGCTGAGACCCTTCGGTTTCTCCTTCAGATCATTCTCTTCCCTTCCTCAGCTCAATCTTAGAAGAAACCCAAATTCGAATCCAATGGACTCAACAATGAATTTCGCTATCCGCTGCTCTACAGCGAACAACGCCAAAAATCAACTCCTCTCTCTCATCACCTGCTCCGGGGCCGACGACCGGACCTGCCTTAGTCTTCCCCAAGAGCAACAAGCCTCTTTCGGTCCCTATGTAGTGGGCTATAACGCTGACGACGACGACGGAGCACACAAGATACTCGACGGCCCGGCTTGCCCGCTGCCGGTAATTTTCCGCTCTGAAGACCCGGTGGAATGCCCTAACTTCCAATCCAATCACCACCAAGCCGCCGTTAACGATGCCGCCTGGCCTTTGGTTAAACCCTGGATGAAAGAATGGTACGCGGCAAGGCTCCCCCTCGACAAGGAAATCTGGAGAAAGGTTGGAGTTGCCGACGTAATTAAACTATGCTTCAGCCTCAGCCCAAAAGGAGGAAACAGATGCGCTCTCGTCCCGCTGATCAGCCTCTGGAACCCCTCTGTCAACGCTTTCGAGTTTAAATTCGGCCACACTTCTGTCACGTTGCTGGACCTCTATGCCGGCATTGGGTTCCCTCTCGGCACCAAAACATATGATGAGAGCGACTATTCTGAGAAGGCGTTCCCCCGAACCACTATTGGTATCGCTGAAGCCGCTGGTTTCGAGAAGTGGGTGAGGATGTTCTCCAAGGCAGACAATGTGCTGGGTGGAGTAGCCTTTCTAGCCATCTGGCTCAACAAGTTCGTGTTCTGCTCCAACACTAACAAAATGACCAAGGTCTACCACCGCATGGCGGAGGTGATTTATGCTGGCCAAGAGATTGGCCTAGGCCAATTTGTTTTAGCACACCTCTACCGCTGCCTTCACCAAATATCCGCCCAGCCCATGGACTGTGCCCAGTCTGGCCCGCTCTGGATCTTAGATATCTGGTGCCAGATGCACTTTCCCTAACTCATTCCAGCCATGAAGGGGAAATCCAAGCCTGATCAAGTTGTAGGGCAGGAATACGTTGGATGCGCCCCCAACCCAGACCTCAGCTATGCCGTCTGCCTTGATATCTTCTTCAACACAACCGCCAGCGAGTTCTTTGCAGAGGCACAACGGCTGATCCATCTAAAGTACCCGCGCGGGCTATCTCGGGGCTTCCTCCCGTCCAGTGAGCTAGGAGTAAAAGGTCGAAGGCTCTTCATCTATTGTACCTCCATGACGGACCTGCCCCTCTTCTGCAGTGACAAAAGAAATCCCAGCTATGAGGTCTATGCGCCTCACTTCTTTGCCCGGTAGTTCGGACTCATTCAACTCCTGCCATATCCGCCGTTGAAGAGTGTGAACCTTTTCTCGGCATGGCGGAACAGCAGAGAGTTCCCTCCCGCGTCCGCTGTCAGCCAAAGACCCTGTCTGGAACTCCTTGACATGCCGGGCTGGGAGCACTATCCAAACCTGCAGGCCTCCATGGATGCCACTGGCTCCTACCAATGCTGGTGGGCACATCAAAGAGGCTCGCTCTTTGATCAGCCATCCGTCTTCTACTTCCGGAGGCTCTTTCGAAACCAGGGCAAGCACCTTCCCCAACCTGATCAAAAGGTGCTAAAGGGCGATTCGCTATATCTCAACCTGCCCCCAGGAAAGGTAATAAGCTTCTGCTTCTAACTGCTGTTCTTTGGTTTGCCAGAATTCTCCGTATAACCCTTCATTGTTTGATGAAAACAGGCATCTGGCCAACCCTCAACGGATAGAGGAAAGCGGAAGGCTGATTGTGAGCTTCATCCGCGGCCAAAGAGGGGCAAGACCGTCATCGAGGCGGATGAAGAGCCTGATGAAGTGGAGGATGACACACCCGTAAGTGATTTCAACCCTCCCTCGTCTCTTTGTGGTGTTTAATTACCAGCTTATAAATGCATATGTGATGTAGATATCCAAACTCTATCCATCCCTGCAGACCCTTGTACTCCTGAGAAGGAGCTTCTCATCCGCTGCAGCCGCCAGCCGAGGCCCTGAAGTGATTGAACTTTCATCTGGTGAGTCCTCTGACTTCTCTGAAGATTCCACAAGTTCTTCTAGTTTCGAGGAGGATTATCCGGACCTCTTCCAAAATCTTCAAGAGATTTGTGGCGACTGTTTTCCTCAACCCGTTCCTCTGCGCTATCTTGATCCTCATGCAGGTACATCCCCCAGTCTTCCACTAGCAGTTGGTCAGAGTTCAATTAAGCCAACCCTGACATCTTCTGCCGATGCAGAAACTGGGCCGGAGGTGAGGGAAAACCCTGAAGTCAATGTGGCGGAGGCCACAGCAGATGGGCCTCTACCACGGCCTAGTGGTGCGCCCAGCAGCTCTTCAATTCCTAATCCGCTGGCTTCCAGCTCATCTCCTGGATTGGAGCTAGAAGAAGAAGAGTCAAACATCGGCGCTGAGCAACCAACTGCCCAAGCGGCCTCCTCCCCTCCACCTGATCTTTCATTGGCGGAAGAAGAAGCTATTGCTGGTGTAGAATCTTTGGCGGATGCTGCCCCCCAAGTTGAACACACTCCAACCCCAGCGGGTGACCGGCCTGGACCTGATCAGCGAGAGCAGCAAGGGCTTCCTCTGGACCAGCCAGAAGCAATCCCTCAGCCAGAGATTGTTGAGGTATGTCATAAATCTGCCTGAATTGCCACCCTCCTTGGTTAGAACTGCTCCTAACCCTCCCTTCCTATGAACAGGTGGATGATGATAATGTGGCAACCATCAGTGCCACTTCGCTGGCGGCGGATCCTGGCCCATTAGAATCAGCTATGGTGCCGATCTCCCTACCACAGAATCAAGCACTCACGAGCCTGGTCGTCACTTCTCCATCCGCCCAGTCCTCTGCGACCCCTGGCGGATCTGGCTCTGGAGTTCAGGACAAACCTGCCCCTTCCTCCACTTTGGCCGAAGACTTCTTCCCCCCGCCACACAGCCCTGAAGAGGAACCTGTGGAAGTGCAGGAGGCCTGGAGATTCCTGGAGTGCTTGGGAGAAAAAGATCCTGCAGACGCCCGGGTAGCGGACGAACTCTTCTCCGCCCTAGAAGTTCTTAAGGGCCAGTTCCAGCAGCTGCCCCCCGAACTCCAATCTGAAGCCAACACCTCCCTTCTTCACCTCCCAGCAGAACTAAAGAGTCTGCAGGAACGTCTAGCCGCCCGGTCCCCCCAGCATGCCAAGCTCCAAGAAGCTGGCGTGGCCTTTGCCAACGCTGCCCGTGCCTATAAAGACTTAGTCGCTGCGGCCGGCAACGATACGGAGGCGGCCGAAATAGCCAAGCTTGAGGCCATGAAGGCAACCATAGAGCAGAAAATCTCCCTCCTCCGCCAGAAACAGGCCAGTCGCGCGGATCAATTGAACCAACAAAAGCTCTTAGCGACCAAACTACAAGAGGAAGAGCACCAGGCGAAGAAGGCCAATGCAGAACTAGACCGTTGGATCAGCAAGACCAAGGCCAAAATCAAGAGATTGGGCCTGCACCTGTATGAATTTAGGCCCAACCCAAAATGAACTGGCTTGATAAATATATATATGTATTTTGTTTATTGACAACCAAGCCCACCAACTAAGCCCAACTTAGTCTGGTTCAAAAACCAGACCCTCTGCACGTCTGTCTTATCAATGCTGGCAAAGCTGCAGAACCGTTTCTCAAAAATTTGAAATTTAAACGCAAACAGTCCCCATACCCAACTGCCTAATAACTGCGCAATTCCAACTCAGCCCTTGGATTGCTTCCCAACGAGGCTATAAAAGCAACACCCTTTGGCCGAAACAGAGAACCCCAAATCGCCTAACAATGTTGTTCCTTATTTCTTTCCTTAGGGTCCCTCACCAGCCGCTATGGCTTCCTCAATCTTTTCCCCCAGATCTAATTCAGATGTTCCTCCGAACACCCCTGAAACATAACACCCCATGTTAAACAAATCCTGAAACATAACATCTCATGTTATGTCCTGGGCGGATGTGATCATAGATTGGTAGCTGCTGACTGGACGCCATTCTATTCGCATCTTCTGGGGGTCTAATATGGATGTAGTTTCGGGTACCAACCCCCTGCCTCATGGGACCATTTGTCTCCACCTGAGTTGAGGCCACGCCGGTGTGGGGGTGGTTATGCCTTAATAGACCCGTTCTCGTCTTCGTTATGAAGGGAATTCTGTCTCAGTGATCGTCTTCCGAATCTGAGATTGGTCCTTCTTCGGCGGAAATAGATGGCGTTCGTCTATTGGGCACTTGGAGCAACAAGAGATTCAAGGCAGCGAGTCCCTATTCGCCACTCTGCTCCGAAAGGAACCAATACTGACTCTGCCAAACAATCTTCATGCTCTATCTGCTCGGCGGAATTCCAGATTAAAGGACTGGCAGATATGCCCTACGCATCGGGATGGTATCAGAGATAGTTGGCGGATATGTTTCTTTATTTAAATTCTGCCTTTGTAATAGCCGCGGCCGCAAAGCCCCTTACTTTGTAAATAAAACATCACTTTAGAATCAAGACCTGCACTGACTGTCCTATTACTAAAGGCGAGAATAAGGGCGCACCCCAAACGGATGCTCCTGAAAACCCTAATTCAGGGGATGAAAAGGCCTACCCCTACGGAGTGTTCAAAAAATTTTCAAAATTCTGCCCTCCGAAAAATCTGACAAATATAGCGGATATTGCCCCTAAGTTGCCCCCCTAGTTCACTTGGCTGCGCGGATGTGTGGAAGACAAAGCAAAGCCCAATAAACTAAATAGTAAATATAAATGGCTTCCCCCAAAGTGGGTTAAGATCCAACGGTTGGGAAAAACCCGTCCGCCGTGAGGCAAATTTGGCCTGCTAGAAATAAATAACAAGCCCAAGGACCGGCAGCCCAACCAGAGCTTGGAATAGGCAAGCTGTTATTAATACGAGATTGGACCAACGCAGCATCGAAAGAGGGCAGAAGCCCGAGGATTTGTCAGTCAAACCTCATTTATCGCCCTCATTGGTTCCCAACCGAACGGGCGACCGAAACGGGCAACCTCATAAAGATGGGCGAACCACAGCAATAAAGTCCTGGCCACCCCCAACCGTTGGATTCCCCTGAAAGGCAGTATAAAAGGAAACCCTTGTTGAAGAGGAAATGCACTCGGCTGGCCATCTTAGAGCAACATGGCAGCAATAGTAACACCTGCAAATGGCCAAACCCCCTGGTTGCCCCAAGCCGTTCCACCATATATGCTGATAGTCTGCTAGACACCCTATAACCTCGGTCACCAAGCGTTAAACAAACCCTAACCTCGGTCACCTAGCGTTACGCGCCCTGGGTATGAGCTTCGAGGTGGTCAGGTAACAACTGGCCAGTCTTTGCTGTTCCCCGAGGCCAGTAACACTGGTGACCTGGTTAGGTACCACTCCCGGGGGTGCCATGAGTCCCTTGGTACGGGTCCGTCAACCGGTGATGGTTCCAACAGTGCGTTGGAACCCCTCTCTTTAGGCCTCCTCTAGCGGATCTAGAACGGGCTAGGGATATCCGCCAGCAGTGAGGACTCAGAAATGTAGATATGGTTTCAGAGCTAGTTAGTAGCTCTTTGTGTTTTCATTTCCCTGTAATGCCTTTGGCCGCAAAGCCTTATATGAATGTAGCAAGTTGCAATTTCAATACTTATAGCCACCCCAAACGGATGTCTAGATAAAACAAGGAAAACACAAAACCCTAACAGTTTTGCAATGAAAACTAGCAACCCCAAAACATGGCGGAAGCACCCCTAGCGGATGCGCCACTCTGACTTGATGCCCCCCGAGCCCGGTGGACTAAGAAGAGTAAAAAGCCCGGTGGAGTAAACCCCCCCCCCCCCCCCCCCGGCGGATGATCAATGACAAATGGACCCTCCCAGCGAGCACTTCATTTGCCCCGTCCGGGCTCATCAAGGGGTAAAGCTACCTTCCAGACCAAGTCTCCCTCACCATAGGACTTGCCCTTGGTCCGCTTATCATATGCCTTGGCGATCCTCTGTTTCTCCAGGATGATATTGTCCAAGGCCTCGAGCCGCTTCTCGTCAAGGTCTTCATGTTCTTGGAACATGGTCTGAACATAGTCCTCACCAAGCAGCTGGTGTTGCTCGCGAACTATTAAAGAAGCTACATTGATTTCCAATGGCAGAACGACATCATGACCATACATCAACGAATAAGGAGTAGTACCCGTAGGAGTCCTTTTGGAAGTCCTATAGGCCCACAATGTGTTATCAAGTTGAGTGTGCCATGACCTTGGGTTATTCGCGAGCATCTTCTTCATGATGGATAGGATAACCTTGTTAGTAGCTTCTACCTAACCATTGGATTGAGCATAATAAGGAGAAGAATGCAGGAACTGAATACCATAATCCGCTAGCCAAGTCTGGGTTTTCTCGGCCATGAAACCTGCCTCCCTGTCCTCTACTATGCATTCCGGGATACCATATCTGCAAATAATATTTTGGAACACAAAGCGGATGACGGTGTCAGCATCACAGTTCCTTGTTGGAATAGCCTCGACCCACTTGGTAAAGAAATCAGTACCCAACAAAAGAAACTTGTGCTGTAAGGATGAATGGGGGTTAATCTCTCTTATGAAATCCAATGCCCAACCCCGGCCAGGCCAAGGCTTGATAATGGGTTGTAAAGGAATGTTTGGGATCCGCTGAACTGGTCCATGCTTTTGGCATTCCTGACAACCCCGAGCAAAACTATGACAGTCTTTCAAAACAGATGGCTAGTGGTATCCATATCTTCTAATGAGCCACCTCATTTTGGGTCTAAATTGATGAGAACCACAGACCCCTAAGTGTACCTCCCTCATGATCCGCTTGGCCTCAATGCCAAAGATACACCTCAATAAGACTTCATCTTCCCCTCTCCGGAACAATTCCTCACCCCTGAGAAGGTAATTAGTCGCAAGGTATCTGATTCTTCTTTCAGATGGTGCAGATGGGTCCTTCAAATATGCGATGATTGGTATCCGCCAGTCAGTGTCAATAGGCTCGACTGTAGCGACCAACCACTCTCCGCGGTCCTCCCGGCGGATGGCAAAAGATGGTAAAGTTCTGCGCTCTACCTTAAGGATTCTTTCCTTTACTCCATGGGCTAGGCTGACTCCTGTGGCCAACTGCGCCAACTCATTAGCTGCAAAGTTCATCTCCCTGGGAATATAGTCCAAGGAAACATCAATGAACCGGTCCAGCAACTCAATAGCCCGCTCGTAGTAGTGCAGCAAATGGAAAGAAACACACTTGTAGACCCCCATAAGTTGATTAATGACTAGCATAGAGTCTCCAAGTACTTCAATTTCTTGTGCCCCCAGGTCTAGCAGTAACTCCAGCCCAATGAGAAGTGCCTCATACTCTGCCTGGTTATTGGTGCACGTCCACTCCAGCTGAAAAGAGTAAAGATACTTGGTACCTGCTGGATTCTGGATACAAATCCCTGCACCCGCCAATTTACTGGTACTGCTACCGTCAAAGTGTAAAGTCCAAGGCTGGTACCGGATCATGCTAGCAAACTTTGGCGGTTCTGTGAATTCCTCCTCGATAGGATGGTGTAAAAGAAAGTCTGCTATCGCCTGCCCAGTCATATCCTTCAGCGGCGCATATTGCAAGGAAAATTCTGAAAGGGCTAACACCCACTTGCCAATCCTACCCCTTAGGATAGGTCTCGTTAGCATATACTTCACCAAATCCGTTTGTGCCACCACTATCGTTGTGAATGAAAGCATATAGTGGCGGAGCTTAACACCAGAAAAGTACAAGGCCAAACACAGCCGCTCGATTGGTGAATACCTGGTCTCTGCATCTAACAGTGTCCTGCTAATGTAGGAAACTGCATATTCAATCTTCTTTCCATCCGCCAGAGTCTCATCTTGAGCCAGCAGACCTGCAATGGAAATATCAGATGCAGAAATATATAATTTGAGGGGAATACCAGGCGTGGGCGGCCGAAGGACTGGCGGACTAGCCAAGTATTCCTTGATCCTGTCAAAAGCAGCTTGGTGCTCAGGACCCCATTTAAACACTTCTCCTAGTTTGAGTTTGAGCATAGGAGAGAAAGGCGCAACCTTGCCTGTTGAGTTGGATATAAACCTTCTGAGGAAATTAATTTTACCCAGCAAGCTCTGTAACTCATTCTTGTTCCTTGGCGCTGGTGCATCCAACACGGCTTGTACCTTGTCGCCAGCCACCTCAATGCCTCTCTCATGCACCACAAACCCTAGAAAGTCGCCAGCACAAACCCCGAAAACGCACTTTGCTGGATTCATTTTAAGCTGGTGCTTTCTCATGATAGTGAACACCCCACAGAGATGATCAATGTGGTCTTCCCTTTTCTTGGACTTTACTACCACATCGTCAATGTAGACCTCCAGGATGTCCCCCAATATCTTGCTGAAAATAACGTTCATTGCACGTTGGTACGTAGCTCCTGCATTGGTTAAGCCAAACGGCATACTAAGATATTCGAATGCTCCTGTGAACCCGGGGCAGCGAAAAGCCGTTTTAGGGATGTCCGGCTCGTATATAGGAATCTGGTGATAGCCCGCCGTTCCATCCTTAAAAGATAACAACTCATGCCCCGCTACTGCATCCACTAACATATCCGCTATAGGCAGATGATAGACGTCCTTAGGTGATGCAGCATTCAAGTCTCTGTAATCCAGACAGACTCTAATCTTGCCATTTTTCTTCCTAACAGGAACAATGTTGGATAACTATTCCGGATAAAGAGTTGGTCTGATTATCCCAGCCTCAACCATGTTTTGAACTTCTTGTTTGACCGCCATTGCAGTTTCAGCATTCATCCGTCGTTGCTCTTGCTTAACTGGCCGGCATCCTTCCTTGATGGGAATGCGATGGCTAACCAGCTCCTTTGACAAACCCAGCATATCTTGATATTTTTCTGCAAAGCAATCCTTAAACTCCTGCAGTAACCCAATCAGTTGTTGTTTCAAATCTGGTTCAAGGTACTGGCTAATCCCCACCTCCATGGGCTCTGTTTCTGTTCCCAAGTTAACTTTCTCTACGGGATCACGTACCTTGGGTGGAGTGTCATCCAACGCTGCTGGAGCAGGCTGAATTACTTCCACCCCTGTAAAAGCATCAATATCTTCTTCCTCAATGCACTCAACCAGTGCAACCCCTTCCCAGGCCATTTGCTCTAATCTATAGATAGACAACTGTTGCATTAATAAAGCAAAGGCCTCTGACTCCTCTTGTGAGAGGACGTCACTCATTGGATACGTCGGGAAGAAGCTCAATGGAAATTGGCCGGCTGTAATCCGCCATAGCCTGGGCAATTCCCCATTGAGACAATTCATTCTGGGTCACCCCGATTGGATGTCCCCTATGATCAACCCCTTCGATTCTGAGAGGTCTCATATTTCTTGTGTAATAGCTGGCCTCCAACTGGACGACCGCTATGGAATAAGGACGCTCATCCGCCTTGATGAGCACTGGTAAATCCGCGACTAGATCCCACATAATCATCTCTTGATGAAGAGATGAGGGAACTGCTAGTGCCTTGTGGATCCAGTCCCTCCCTAGAATCATGTGATAGGGAGCGTCCGCCTCAGCAACGAAAAACCCTTGGTAGGCGTCTGAAGGTCCTATCTTTACCTTAAGCATGACCACCCCAGCAGTAGGAGTAACATTCCCCGAAAACCCCTTAACCTTGGAGACGGTATTGATGAGTTTCTCCTTTGGAATTCTAAGCTGTTCCTTGGTGGTGGTGGTGATGATACTCACGGCAGCGCCGGTGTCTATTAAGACCTTGCAGACCTTGATCCCTTCCACCTCTGCTGTGACATACAAAGGCTTCATATGCTGCGCCATGTTAAATGTCGGCTTGGCGAACATCACGCAATGCTTCAAAAAGTCTCCAGCCCCCTCAGGATACTCGTGGTTGGACTGGAAAACCCCAGGCTCTACCTCCGCCTCACTCTCATCTTCAGGTTCCTGTACTAAATATACAGGCTTGGCTGACTCTTCATTGTCGATAAAATGAGCAGTGGGCATAGGCTCTGGCAGAGCATAAGCTGACGAGAGTATAAAAGCCATGTTGCAGTGGTGTACCATAGCATCATCCTCAACATGTTCTTCTACCATTGGCACGTCCTCCTCATCCGCCAGCTCTGGTTCCTCCTCGTAGTCGACAATTTCATCCTCCATGTCGAGGTCTGCATCTCCTACTTCAGAATCAGCCTTCACGCTAGAGGCAACCGAGGATGGCCTTGTTGTCACATGCATCTGCAGCTTCTTGGCTGCATACTCCACGAAGTTGGTAGGCGCCTTCGGCTCCTTTGTCTTGGTCTGGGATAAGATGGTGAGTGGTCTGCTTGGCTCTGCCAATGCTAAACTGGATTCCTTGGGAACAACGCCTTCCGCAGGAACCCCCACGACACTCGTGCTTGCAGCCACTGACGTACTGCTCTCTTTAGGCATCCACCTCATAACAGTGGAGCCCTTCTTGGTGTCGATCACCATCACGTCATCTTGAGGCTCTGGCACCACCTGTCTCCCAACAGCTTCTGGCTGCGCCTTCCTTGGGGAAGATTGTTGGGCTTTTGACCGCTCCGGAGAAAACGCCAGCTTCCTCCTTGGCCTTGACTGAGGTGCTCCAGTGGATCTTGGCAGATCCGCCAGCCTGTCATGAACGTTCCTCCGAGGAGCAGGTGGAGCTTCCATGGAGCGCTGCCGCCTGGAATCCACATAAGACTTAGTCCTGACTCTGTACCGCCTATGAACCTGCTCCACATGCTCTACTGGCACCGACAGCTCTTCCTCAGTTACCTTCCCGGAAGCCAGATCCGCCAAGGTCTTCTTCGCCTTGCCAAAGAACCTCCTTTCATTCTGGGTGGTAACTGCAACAAGCTCAACCGCTTTACCGCCTCGCTGTGTATACCATTTGTCCGCCTTTGGGTCATTCCTAGAAGCTGGCGGAATGTACACTTTCACAGATGGCTCTGGATTCGCAGCATTGTACAAACCCCCAGCCGTGGCTGACTTCACTCCGGAAGGCCCTGGGTCCTACCTGGGCCTCGCCTTGCTAGCATAACTGTCCTCGGACCCATGGTGATACTTCACCCGCTTGTGACTCTCCCTTCCTGACCTTTCGGGAGGCGGATGTTCCAACTTAGCCTTTTCGAAGGCCCTCTTTTCAGCCTTCTCCTCTGCCTCCTTCACAGCCGCCTGAAATTCCTCGTAAGTAATTGGCTGCCCTGTATTCAACCTACAGGTTAAGGAAAGTTTAGACCGAGGGACTAACACCATATCCTCTTCTTCAATAGCCCCGACCCAGAACTCTGGGCAAGGACTAGGCCTGTTCTCAGCAAACTCCAGCTTTCCATCGTTCAGCCATTCCTGCAGCTGATCCTTAATACCTACACAATGAGAAGTACAATGATCAGATGAACGATGAAAAATGCACGTGAGACCGCCATCCCCACTATTGGGATGGCATTGGTAAAACTCCCGAATCTCCGGTGCCCCCTGGTGCACCATAGCTTCCCAGATTTCCTCCGCTTTGCTTGCGTCATACGTGTACTCCTGAAACCTGGAAGCTTGCTTCCCAAGCTGCTGCGTTGGACCCAGACCGATACTGATTTCAATCGCATTCACCCGCGGGCCGGTCTTAGCTGCTGCCCATTGAGGCTCCTTGGGAATCTCCAACTGCAAGGTTTTGTCATTGATCCAGGTCTGTAGCTGATCCTTCAACTTCACACAATCCTCGGTGTTGTGGTTGTTCATATTGTGAAAGCTACAGTACGTCTTTCCAGCCATGTAATCCGATTTAGAAATGAATTCGCCCTCATGCTGTAGACGCCCCTGGTTGAACAGCTCCTGCAGAATTTCTGGAGCCTTGTGAGCATTATAGGTATACGAGTCAAAAGCTGACTTGGTTGGAAGTGGGGTCACTATCTTCACAGTCTCCCTGACCAACCTTGCGGTTTTAGACTGCAAAGGTCTCTGATCAGTCCTCTCTATAGCCGCCACTTCGTGTTCCAATTCCTCATTATCAACCCATGTCAGATTGGTCTAGGCACCGCATCCGCCTGAATAGTCGCCACCGTCTTAGTAGCAGCAGAAAGTGGAGTCTTGGGCTTCAGAGTCCCCGGATAGTAGGACACAGGAGTCCCCTTCCTTCTTTCGTTCCTCTGATCTCCTTGGACCGATCAACATAGTGCTGCTCTTGGCCTAGCCGATTGGTCAGATCCGCCATAGTGGTCACATGAACCTGCTTGAATCCCTGGCGGATCTCATCCACCAAACCATCGATCGCCATCTTGACTGCGTGTTCTTCTGGAATATCCATCTCGCAGCGGGTTAACTCCAGCTTAAACCTTCTCAAATAATCAGTGGCGGATTCGTCAGGCCTCTGCTCCGTTTCCGCTAGGTCCTTGACCCCAATCTTCGCCTCCACAACACCAAACATAGTTCTGAAGAGAACCTCCATAGTCTTCCAATCTGGTATTGATCCAGGCTTCAACCGCTTGTACCAAATAGCTGCTTCCCCCGCCAGCGATGTGGGAAAAAGCTTTAGCTTCATAATTGGGTCTTCAGCATATTGACCAGACTCATTAGTAAAACGCATAATGTGCGTTTCAGCATCATCTGTCGTCTGGCCAGTAAACGGAGTGAAGCGGATTGGCTTAAATCCGGCAGGGAACGGTATCGCATTGATCTCTCGAGTTAATGGATTCTCATACGTCTTGTCAACGTCGGGCAACCCCTGTAGTTCCCTAAGCTTCTCAGCAAAAACTCTGCCAATATCCTCCATGGTCAACTGGGCCACGACATCTGCTGGTGGCTCTGGCGGATTGTTGCCACCCTGTCCATTAGGAGGGACATTGTCGCCTGTTTGGTTGTTAACTGCCCCGGCATTAGGTCCGCCGGTGCCGCCACGACCAGCTGCTCGTCCCCGCCTGTCTTTCGGCATATTTGTACGGTCAGACCCCTCAGACTGGTCGAACCGATCATAAAGCTGCCCCATCAAGGTGTTCATGTTCTCGAGCGTGGCATTGGTAGCCGCCAACTGCTCCTGTTGCTGTCGCCAGCAATTATCAGATTTTCTGACATGGGTAGCCATGCTATCCGCCAGTAGCCTCTGCTGTCTGGCGAGATAGTTGAAATTAGCAGTGTACCCCGTTTGCTCTGTCTCCATTCGCTTAACGGATTCACATAGATTAACGACCACATTGTTGGCCTTCTTCAGAATCTCATCTGTACGACAAGATTTGTCGATCAACATCCTCAGAGTGTCCATCACCTCTGTGGGAGATGCAGTCTCCCCAGTACACGGTGCAACAGGTGACGCAGGCGGATCCGCGGACTCGTCCGCGAACCCCCCCCTCTAAGAAACCAAATGAGGCTGCCCGGTTGGTAAGGCCAAAAGAACCATTATCAACCTGAGAAGCAGCCGTCACCTCTACTATCTCCCCCCCCCCCCCCCCCCATTCGCGACAACTGGTGCCGCGAATGCTGGGGTTTGATTCTTCCTGTCTCGCACGGCCTTGAGGGTCCCGCCAAACACTTCCTTAGCTTCAGCATCAGTTAATCCCCTACAATCTATTGGGAACAGCGTCAGTTGCTTCATCCCCCAGGGTCCCGCCAAACACTTCCTTAGCTTCAGCGTCAGTTAATCCCCTACAATCAGCTGTTCCATGCTTGATCAGCTCCTTATGGGAATTCTTCAAACAATTCATGGTTATCCTTTTGTAAGGATCACCCTTTGTAGATCCCGCAATCTTGACACTGGTCCCACTGGGCGTGCCAAAATGTTCGTGGCAGATTTAGCACCCGGCGAACAGTCAGCACTTGGGGGTGGAGGATGCGTGCTCCTCGCTTGTCTTCTGTGTGCTTAGGCGTGCCAGCACCTTTGGAGTGGTGCAACTCGACTGCGGACGACCCCTGGCGAGTCCTCTCGTCTGCTCCCAATAGACTCTAACTTCTCGACCAAGCGACTGTTATGCGGGCGCTGACTAAGCCGGCGTACAGGGCTCGAACAAGACCTGAATAGAACTAACTAACAGGATTTTCTTCTCAACCCCTCGACGGATTGAGGATCTTACTTTGATCCGGAGAAGCAAAGCAGAGCTAAACCAAGATCACGGGTGTTTGTTACCGGGGTAACGACTCGATTGCTACCGGAGTAGCGGACTGACTCGATAGGCTCAGCAACCGCTCGACACGAATGCGAGACGTGGTCGATCGCTGGTGGAGGCAAATTGCATGAGACACTATGCAACCGCTCGACACGAATGCGAGATATGATCGATCGCAGGTGGAGGCAAATTGCATGAGTTGCTCCGGAGACGCTTTGCAAGTTAGCGTTGCGCTAGAACTTGTGTTTGTTTGTAGATGGTTGAGAACCCTTTCCTAGTTACAAAAGAGTTATATTTATATGTTTCACGAAACCCTAAGGCTTGAAGATCCAGCCTAGCGGATTCCGAGATTGATTAGGATTGTCCTTCCTTAGATAACCTCTAATCAGATCGGTTAGGAATAAATTGAGATCAGAATTTCCCTTTACTTAGGGAACTCGCTCCACACCGTATATTGTCCGGATCATCACTCAATTAAAGCCGAGATAAGCCAAATCGACTCCAAAAAGAATCAATCACTGATTTGGCTTAAGATACCTTTCGGAAATAGATTGCTATCCATAACAATCCCTAGTTATCCCAATCAGCATTTACACCTTATTACCCGTTAAGGTAACTCGTGTATTGTGTAATTGGATTACTACAAAATAACCCCAATCTGATCGGGTAGCAAATCAATACTTTCATTCCAAGCAATCTTTCCAAAATGGAATAGGAAGTGCTCATATTGGATTCGGTTTAAACTAAACCCCTCTGGGCCTCGAGGTAAAAAGCTCAATTGAAGTAAACTCCAATTGTGGCCCAAACAAGCAGCAAGTAACTTGAAGGAATTAGAGGACATGGGATGTGTACTCATTCATGAGGTGGATGTCCACACCATGACACAGCACCCTCTTCTAGTTAATCAACTGTTTGATCGCGTAGTGTTTAATTTTCCTCATGCTGGTTTCATTTTCAGGGAACGTAACCCAATCCAGATCATGTAAGTCTTAACATTATTGATCAAGTTATGAACTGTCTTATTCAAATTGAATATCGGTTTGGACTACTCATTTACGGTATATATGGTAATGCTTGTGCAGTGAGAGGATGGTTAGAAGCACATAATATGATATAACATCTTATTCAATTCTTAAAGTACTTTGAAATGTTTCAGCAAATTACTACCCAAATTAAAGTGTTTTTTGATTGTTCAAAAGGGCATTTGGCACTGCTAAAAACCACTATAAATTAGGCCTTTAACCGAGATTTCACCTTATTGATTTAGACTAAAAATAGTAACCTAAATGTTGCATTGTTGCGACGTGAAATTTCCTAAATTTTGTTTGGTTAAAGTGAAGAGGGGTCGTACGAATCAAATAATCGACTTTTTTGCAGGCTGCATCAGGATTTGGTGAGGGTATTCTTGGCCAGTGCATATGAAATGCTGAATGAAAGTGGACAAGTTCATGTGACTCACAAAACTTCATATCCATTCAGTGAGTGGGAGATAGTGGAGTTAGCAGAAGACGCTGGGTTTTATCTAGTTGAGGAAGCAACGTTTTATGATTGGTATTATCCCGGTTATATAAACATGAGAGGAAGTGGGGACAGATGCAACGAAACATTTCCTGTTGGACAATGTAGCACCTACAAACTTGCCAAACCGCAGCATCTGGACTTATCATTTGACAGATTGATGATCTAAATAGAGAATGATTGGACTTGTATGCAATAGCAATGACTTGATTTGAGTTCAAATTAGATCATGTTGAAGAAATGTTTTCTTTCTTTCTTTCTTAGATTAAACTTTGAATCAGATATGGAAGAACAACATTGAGGCACAGCAAAATAAGAAAGACCAAACAATGTTCAAATGGATCTTGAAAGGATCAAGTTGAGGTTTAAGGCAATATATGAAATTGCTTATTGTTTGAAGTATCCTGCTATTCAAAGTCCATATATACTGAAGTCTTGGTCTTTCAATTAACATAACTTCACTATATAAAGTAATGAATATATTAGTGTACATTGTGATGCCAAATGTTCTTTGCTTAAGTGAACAAGTTGAGGTTTAAGACAATATATGAAAGTGCTTATTGTTTGAAGTATCCTGCTATTCATAGTCCATACTGAAGTCTTGGTCTTTCAACTACATAAAGTAATGAATGTAATAGTGTACTCTAGTACATTGTGATGCAAAATATTCTTTTCTTAAGAGTGTGATATGACTGTCGGTTCTTTGTGTTGCTTTAGTTCATTTATGTTGATATCTGAACTGTTATCTTAGGCTCTTAGCCACTAGTATGTTAAAGTAATTCAAACTAGTACAACAGACCAGACATAGTGGCAATAGCATAACTGATGCATCATCATGGTTTGTTATTCAAGCATCGATACTGTCATAAGAGAAATAGAGAAAATGTACCACATATTTAGTCCTCAAAAGTAGGAAGAAGAACTTTGAGAAAACTAAACTAAAAGAAACTGATAGGAGCACAATGTGCGACGATATTAATGTGTTATTATCCCTAATTTGTACTTTGTTAAGTCTATTTAGAATAAGATAGAGTCATAATATAGTTTAGTGTCACTTTGGTAGAGTTTTGGAGAAAATGCGCTTAATTGTCAGAAAAACGACCAAGTATAGAAATCTGAGGAAAAAGTGCAAAATATGTTGTTTTCGTGATTTTGAGGCCTGTGTTTGACTGACTTATTCTTTTCCAAATTTGATGAAATTTGGCAGGCATATAACTGGCAAGCTGGAGTGTATTGCCTCAAAAATTTAGATCAATTAGAGTTCGTAAAGTCACCCAAACGATGGCTGCAACTTGGCAGTTTGAGCAAAACGATCTAGGGACTAACAAGATTTTCCTGGGACTGTGTCCTAACTTACAGGACTTATGTACGATGCATCACTTGGAAACAGAGGACGTGCCTTATATGGATGGAAAGCCCTATGAGTCTAGTTTCTCTAGGACTTGGAATCACATCAATCGGAGCACTGAAGAGGGAGTTATGCCGGATTTATTGAAGCAAGGTCAAATCTGCCGAGAAACTGAAGCTTTCCCGGTTGCATTAGGAAAGCTTTCCTTTGGACTTTTTACAATTTGGACCGGTTGCTATGATGTACTAAAAGACTTTGGACATGTCCATGATGCTATATCAAAGAAAAGAGCTCAGGATTTATCCAAGAGAAGAGGAGGATTGCCGGCCAAGACAAGCATGCATTGCACATGATCAAAACCTAATCCTATATGGATTCACCATTGTGGCCGGCTGTTGCCCTAGTATTCCTCTATAAATAGGTTCTTGTTAGACAGAAAAAGGGATCTCTTCCCCTCACAAAAACTTTGCCGAAACTCTACCAAAGTGCCTCCACATTTCCTATACAAAAATTATTGAAGCCGAACCTCCACCACCTTTCCAAACCGCAACCACTTCACCATTCGAATCATCTCTTGCCGAAGTCTCTTCAAGGTTCTTCTAAAGTGTGATTCGTATAACTCATGGCTTCTTTAATATTCTGTATATATTATGATCTTGTGTTGTATGAATTGTTGGATTATAACTTTCGGTTTTGTGCTTTATACTATGATTTCCGAATTTTAATCAGGGTTTCTATGTTATTTTATACAAACTTATATATGTTGATTGCGTGATTTAATGGTTAAGGGCAGTAGGTTTTCGCATGTGTTCTTGGTATTTATTTGATTAATTTCCATGAGTTCGAGCATCACAAATCATGTGCTTAAGGGATGACTTTGTGGCTTCTCCTTAGGTGCCGATTTCATCCACTAAAATAATATGGATTGCATCATACGCTGAGTTGTTGTGATTTAGATTGTTTAATAGGGCTGTTATAACCATGGAAATTTACATGTTAAAGCAAGGTGAGGTGACGTCATACTTGTTGCATGTCTCTAATTCGGCTTATTATGCTTATGTGTTCTTCATGTTTAATTTCTACACTGAGTGTCTTTAAACTGATTAATACTATGTTTAGAATTATACGCTGAGTTAGTTCTAAATAATTAAGAAGTCTTAACAATTAGATGAACCGCTGAGAGCTCTAATTAGAATTGGAATTGAATTGTTCTAAGTGCTATGTGAAACTTTGCTGCCGTGAGTCTTGAGTTCATGTCATACATGTGTAAGTGATTTCGTGATATGTGTTTATGTGGAGAAGATGATCATGTGTAAATAATAGTTTTAGGTTTTTATTTTATTACTTTCTTAATTTTCAGTAGTGTTAAATACAAAAATCCAAACCCCCCGTATTAATATGTAATGCTTTGTGTGATTAAATGTTCTTGATTTCCCCGGATAGAACGATCCCTACTTGTCAATACTACACTCGATACAAGAAGGGTAATATATGTATGAGATTGTTTTGCAGATACAAATGTGCTCGTAATAAAGTCCCATCAGAAACTCGAATCGATGGGGGAGGCTGTTGAAGACAGTGAACAAGGGAAACGGATTGTGCATTACAGCAGCAATCAGAAGATACTGTTAGTGGGTGAGGGTAACTTCTCTTTTGCTTCTTGTTTAGCTAAAGAATTTGGCTCTGCTGTGAACATGGTTGCCACTTCCCTCGACTCCAGAGGTAATAATAATAATATGGTAGAAAATTTCTGTCAGTTTTATTACATGCAGCACAATATCTATTTCTATCTTTGAGACTAAGATGCTTTGGACTGATGCAAATTGCAGAGTCAGTATTGGCCAATTATTCAAATGCAGCGCCCAAAAACTTGAAAGAATTGGAGGACATGGGATGTGTGATATTACATGAGGTGGATGTACACACCATGAGGCAACACCCTCTCTTAATCGGTCTTCTGTTTGATCGTATAGTCTTCAACTTTCCTCATGCTGGTTTCGTTTTTATGGAAAACCAGACGAGCCAGATCAAGTAAGTCTAAGAAAGTTATTCGGTAATGTAACTGCATTTCTTGTCAAGATACCTAGTAGGGTGCTTCAAGAAGTTTGTTAGAAGTAACTTTTGTTGAAACTCAAATTTTGAACCATCTCTGCAAATCACCACTAAATTTTGACTGTTTGAAAGCACTTTCGACACTTCTTAAAGCACTACCAAACAGGCCCTCAAACAAACTTTCACGTCATCAGCAGTCCTACCTGAAAAACGCATATTAAGTTTCATTTATATTTTTACAGGTTACATAAGAACTTGGTGAGGAGATTCTTCAACAGCGCATGTGAGATGCTGAAAGAAAGTGGAGAAATTCATGTCACCCACAAGACTGCACATCCTTTCAGTAAATGGGAGATAGTGAAGTTAGCAGAAGAGGTTGGGTTATATCTGGTTGAGGAAGCCTCGTTTACCAGAGGGGATTATCCAGGTTATCTAAACAAGAAAGGGAGTGGGAAGAAATGTAATCGCACTTTTCCTGTTGGTCTATGTAGTACCTACAAATTTGCCAAGCTACCTCTTCTTAAATTCTCACAGACAACATTATAGCTCATGTAACTAGAAAATGATTCGGCTTATGTGCAAATGCAATGTAAATTTGATTTGAGTTTACTCATGCTGCAGTTTTTCAGGCAATTTTACTTATCTGAATTAGTTTGAGGAATATCACCAAGAAGCAATAAAGTCTAAAAAGTACCAGAGCTTTCATTGTACAAATCAAATCCTCAAAGAAACAAGTTGGTAAACGCAAGAATATGAGAGATGCAATGGTTTGAGGTAGCCTGACATCTGCAGACTAAAGTCTCGTCATTATCACATGAAAATTCAAGATACAGAAGTGTACCATAAATCTTAAGAAATATTTGTCCTTCAGTCATAATATAAGCATAAATGGAAGATTGAAGAATAAAATTATTTCCATATATGTGAAAGAATACAAATCAGATTTAATGTACAATGTATTATCATGATGTTTCATTGTTTCTTGAGACTCCCTCAAGATATATTTGCTAGTCTATACTGCAGGGTGATTTAAAAAAGATATTTGTCTATACAAAATTTTCAAAAATACAATTCTTACCTATAAAAGATAAGACTTGTTTGAGAAGGCCTCAAGCGTAAGTCCGAAGTAATTATTCAAGCTTTAGAAATTCACTTAACTGAGGATTTTCATTCTTGGAAGACTAACCAACTTGTTGGAAGACAATTCTTCATGTCGATTGTAGATCTGAATTGCTTACAGGGATGAGGAATGGCAGTCGAAAGAATGTGACTGCAATATAGAAAGACCTTTCTTGCATCTTAAATCTCTTATGCTCCTGTCCTGTCAAAAGCATACATAGAAAAAGGTGGTTCAAGAATCCAGATTGAACAACAATTAAACCAAAACAGAATAGACTAGAATTAGGCAAAATTACCTTGTGCCCCGTATGGAAAGAAGTCAACTTAATTTACATTTGCTCCCCTATTTGCTGCCATTGCTTCCTCAATACTTCTGATTACAACACTCAAACTGCTGCGACTTTCTAAAGCTTTAACTGCAGCTCGGTGTGCACTTTTATGCCATTTGAGCAAATTGTAAGATTGCAGAAGAGACCATCTTGCTTGATTGGACATCTATTCATCATAACAATGAGAAAGAAATGGGGCAAAACTTAGTATCTATATGAATGAAATGACAGGACTACAGAAAATCAAATAAACTGTGATAAGAGCATAAAATGCGACATTCTTAATATGTTTTTACGTCCATTTGTGCTTTGCTTAGCCCTTATTGTTGTAGAATTGAGTCATTAGATCGAGTCTTGAGTCTTTGGTAGAGAATTTGTGAAAATGAGCTTAAAAGGAAGAAAATGTGAAGTTTCGGCAAGAGTCATAATTGAATTAGGAATCCTTATTGGATTAGGATTGCTAGTGTGTTTTATTTTGTATAAATCCTTACCAAAACTAATATTAATTTTATCTCCTATTTTCAGGAATATTCTATGCGTGCAAAGCATGTGCAAGACATGCTTGGGCGTGTGCTAGGAGTGTGGAGACATGGAGAAAATGTGTGATAGGCATGTGCATACATAAGGAAAGCATGGAATGGAAGGTCATCCAACTTCCACGGACTTTCCAGGAACACATTGAATCAGATGGCGAGCCATACATGGATAAAAAGCTATGGGAGTCTAGTTTCCAAATCAATTGGAATCACCTCAATAGCTATTTTCTAGAGAGTTATGTCGTATTTATGACACAAAGGTCATATCTGCCGAGAAAGGAAGGAATCCAAGAACTATAAGGAAACAAAACCGAATTAAGAAGGATGTGTAGGAGTTTCATTCATCAGTTAATCTTTATTATAGGATTAATTCGGCAACAAAGCTTGGAAAGGAAGGAATTTCAAAGCTACAAGGAAAGACTTCAATGCCGAACCAAGAAAGGAATGCATGGATAAGTTATTGCCGAAACTTACAAGGGAAGGAATCAAGGATGCATGTGGACTGAATTTCCCTCTACATTCAAGATAATTTTGCTGAATTAAATCAAGAATAAATGGAAGAATTATTTGAGAAATTATTCAGTAATTATTCAAGGAGATTTCGGCAACTTGGAAGGAAATTCAAGACTTGCCTTACACGAAAGGAGAGGAGAGTTTCGGCAATAACTCTCCATGGAGCCGAAACCCTAGCAACCCTTGCCTCTATATAAAGCACACGGCAGCCCTTGTAAAATCATCTCGTCTCTCTCTTTCCCTAAGCCAAATTTCTGCCAAACTTGCACCACAGTACCAAAGAAACAAAAAGCCGAATCCCCCTCCATCACCATACCTAAATCGCAACTCCATCACCACCGAATCATCTCTTTGCCGAATCTCCATTCAAGGTTTCTACAAAGTGTGATTCACTCTTCTCTCATGGCTTTATGTGTTTTTTGTAATTATAGTACTTTGTCTATGAAGATTATATGTATTTGTGGATGTTTGTTTGGTTTTATTAATTCAGTTTTGGATTTTCGAATCAGCTACTTGTTAATCTAAATTTCGGATTATGTTCTTGATGATTTTCGATTTTTAATCAGGGTTTGTATATATTACGAATTGCATGTGTTCTTGATTATGTTTTGGTTTATTTTCTGAATTCATACGCACCACAAGCTTAATGCATGAGTTCGATCTTGATCATGGCCGAAACTCGTGTGTTTGCTTCATATGCCGAATAACATATGAGATGTATTATACACGAAGTTGATTCATCTTGTATGCGTTCAAAGGGCTAGAGTAATTCTGAAAATATATATGTTGATGGGGTGAGGTGACGCCATACTTGTCACTTGTTTCCAATTCGACTCATTGTGCTTATGTGTTTCTTGGTTTAATTTCTACACGAAGTGTTTTTAAACTAATTAGCACTATGTTTAGAATTATGCACGAAGCTGGTTCTAAATAGTTGAGGAGTTTTGATAATTAGATGAATCACGAAGGGCTCTAATTAAATTGGAACTAAAACTAATCTTGCATGCTTGCCGTTTGTTTTATTATCACCTTGTGCGAATTGTTAATTGTTATGTGAATTTTGTGTTTAAGTGTTATGTGTGGAAGACGATGATCATGTGTATATATTTAATTTAGGTTTTATATTTCGTAAATTTCAGTAGTTTAAATAATTAAATCCAAACCCCCTATATGATTATGTGATGCTTTGTGTGATTAAATGCCCTTGATTTTCCCGGATAGAACGATGCCTACTTGTCAATATTACACTCGACACAAGAAGGGTAATATATGTATAAAGTTGTTTTGCAGGTACAAATGTGCGTGTATAATAATCTCCATCAAACTGATACCTTAGCGACAGATAATGGGGGTTGTAGAAGAAGACAGACACCCCTAAATAGATTTTCATCATTTTCTCCACCCTCTGCCTCCCCATAAATAAGAGCTTCAGCAGCAATGCCTGCAAAAAGCACCATGCAGTACCTGCCCACAAATTCAGCTAAGTTTAGTAAACACTTCATATCTGTTATTATTTGTATTTCCTGCTATGACACAAACTTCATCAGAAGAGATTAAGGGAAGAGGCAAACTAGGGGGAAATCTGGCATATTACATGAAATCCATCTACGGTTATTCTTAAAAAAAGGACAAGGTTTTCAAAATTCCTTGGTGATATCCAATAAGGAAGAATCTTTCTATTTCAATTTCAACATATATACTCATGAAAATTGAAAAGTAGCTACATTATCCTATAGGGCTTTATTGTTTTCTTCAGGTTTCAGAGAGACGATACTTATTCCAAGGGACCTTACCTGCAATCTCATTTCATACCCACCTGTCAAAAGCACTACCATCAAGTGTTCCTTCAGCAAGGTCACTGGCCATTTTCTCGTCCCAAAACTGAGTTCCCGCCTACCAAAAAGAAAAAACATTTATATGAGATTTCTGTACCATCTTAACAGCACTACACCATCATGAGGCTACAACTATGGCAACCTCGATATTCTCCTTTAAATAACTGATTTAAGGGAGTAGTCAATACAATGTAATTTTTATTTATTTATTTATTGGTGTTGTATGTGTTTATGCCATTGTGTATTAAGCCATACAATTAATCAGTTCTGATAACATGCAACAGTTACAGGATGCATTTATATTCCAAAAGAAATAATATAACTCACATGACTCACTTACGACGTTGTTTAGCATATTTATAGGCAAACATTCATGTAGGCAGGTAAAAGTTGCAAGCATATCTCGTTATTGCTAAGCTGATTATTGCTTGAAAAAACGAGTGAAATCCCATTGAAGCACACAGAAGACCAGAAATTACCTGCCCTTGGATTCCCATCTGCACTGCAACAATTGGATCTAATATCACCCCACGAATTGGGCAACCCATTAGATAAGCTGCATATTTTGTAAATGGGCAACCAGTCAATATTACACGGGTGTGTCTCATAAGGATCTATGAGCATATTGTGGGGCATAGAAATGTAATCCTCCAATAGAAAAAACTAAGCAGTGGTTTATCCCCTAGTCGAAGTCACATTAGGCTCCTATATTATAACATGCAATTCTAGAACCTGTACCAGAGACATGTTATTTACCAGTTAGGACATGCCCTGCTTCATGGATGAGGATCCGACGTCTATTTGGAGGCCAATAACTGGAGATTTGAGCTAAGCAGCAACCACCAAGGAGGATAGAGTCCGCAAATGCTAGCCCCAATAAAACCGTAAGGTTAGGCCTGATATCAATGCCTTGAGAAAGAAGAAAAGATAGCCCGCCAAGAAAAGCAACCAGCGCAGGACGAGAACTTCCTGAGAGACCCCACTTTTTTGGAGCAAATTTTGATGCTGGATAACATACAGTAGAAATCGAAAAATGAATCAGATCATTTGTTTCAAGACCACAATGAGTAAGATCATACATTGTCTCAGCTAATAGCATTAGACAGAGAACAGTTGGATGGAACATTGTCCACAAGAAAAGTAACAAACTTTTCTTTTTCTTTCTGACATATATAAGAATAAAATGAACTACAATATCTAAAGTTCTAACAAGCAGTAACACATTGGTTATAATCACCTTCTAAACCTGTTGAAGTCTTCAACACAGTTGGTGTAACATCACGTGTCCCCTCCATTACTGCAGAGAAAGAAAAAAGAATGAGAAAACAGCATGATACAAAGCCGTAAGGTTTCATATGCAACCAAAACAAGCTTACAGAATGTGTATATCAGAAATGAGTCATTACCAGACATAAATTCAACCTAATTCTGTTAACAGCTAGCTAGATTTGACGAGTCAAATTATACTATGAAATGTCGTAACACTGTTTCACGATGCAACACAAAGGATTGCACCTAGTAACACATAATGAAATCGTCTAATACCATGTCCAATTATGAATGATTTCACAGTTCCGAAAGCAAATCTAATGATAATGATGGTTAATGCAGAATCTGCAGAGAAACTGCAGTTCCAAATTCTACTCACCCATCCATGAAACAAATAACAACTCTTCAAAAGATCAAATAACACACATTCACCAAAAAAAAAGTTCCAATCTAAACAGTTTACTACATTCCACACAACAATTGCATCAAAATAGTCATATTACCAATGTTCCTGAACCTCCCAAAATTGGGCAAGAAGCCTCTATCCTTGAGAAACCCATAGGCTTTACCCACAAGCTTCATGTTGTCAGCATTGAGACACGTGTCCAACACCTCCCAATCCCTCTCCCACCCGACAAAACCCAGCTCCCGACTCGGCCGGGTCGACTCAGCAGGCAATGACGACCCATCAACAATCTCAACCTCAACTTGTTGGCTTTGCCGGGTCTCGAGGGATTGCAGGAACCCAAGAGCGCCGGCGAGGTCCTTGCGCCTCACGGCGTCTTCGTACTCCTTCCATTCTCGGAAGGGTGATGAGGTTTGCCGCCTTGAGGCGCGAAGAGGGGAGGAGCGCGGTGGCGGATGTGGTGGGGGTATTTTGGGAAAAAGGAGAGAGATTTGGAGAGAGAATGGAGTGGGAGACAGGAACTGAGGGAGGAGGGGTTTGGGGTTTGGAGTAGCAAACGCCATGAGATTGGAGTTGAGACCGTTGGAGGCGGTTGGTTAGTTCGTTAAGGACTTCCGGGTTGAGCTTCTAAGATTAGAATAGGAAAAGGCTATGGAACGACGTGTCGTGTGCGTCTCCTCTTTGCTTTGGCATGATTCCATACGAAGAGAGTCTACTTCGGGTTACTGATTAGTACTCAGAGATGGTTAGTTACTCCTCAGCTTCACTATGCTTAAATGTTATATCTACTTGTAAGCTATTGAATCCGGAATCCCTGTTTTGATTGATGAAACTTTCCGATTTCTTTGAAACTTAAAAAAGAAGTTGTTGATGTTCCTCCGGGAACAAAATATTACAGGGTCTGGTCATATATCATCTTGCTAATACATGTCATAATGGAAAAAGGGAATGAACCAAACTGTTTTAGTTCTTATTGTTAAAGTAGCTTTGTGACCGGCGAACGGTGACCGGAGTCCGGCCACCAACAAAGTCTTTCTTTTATTTTCTCTCTCTATGTATGTGACAAATGGTGATGGCAAAATTGTCATAATTTATTAAATTTTATTAAAGATTTGTTTAAATGAGTAATAGAGTGGTTACTTTGTGTTCAAATTAGTAATATTTTAGAGTGGTTGTTCAAATGGATAAATATTAAATAGACCCCCCAAATGGTCATTCTTTATTGACTAGTTGGTTTTCATGGATTCTTCGTCAGATGATTGATTCTGGATGGACGAAATAATGGCTTCATGATAGTCATGGTGTAGACCTGATGAATTGGATGCACTATTAATTTAGTTATTATGAGATTTCTCAACACTTTGGTTTCTCCTACCATGACTGCGACATATGTTCATATTCGTTTTATGTTTGAAATGATACGATTCACTTGATTGACCATTTTATTTTGTGCGATGTGGAATGTAGATTGTTGTATTATGTGGTGGTGTAACTATTATTTATATATATTTCAAGTCATTAAAGTTTTTTTTTTTATCTGAAAGTCTATTGTTGTATGATTGATCAATGCGTTTGATCCATTTTAATCTGTTAATCTAATTTATTTGATAATATTGACACGATTCAATATTTTGACATGGAGAAACTACTCGAACCACAACAGCACGATCCCAAGTGACCAACCTGAAATCAGTTGTAGCTGCATACTCAGTATGCCTTATCTGTGTTAGCGTGGCGAATCATGCATTGGGTGCAACCTTTTAGTAGTGGAATGAAACGACCTGACGTCGGATTTAGTTCCGGTCGTTCAGATTTTGGTAAAGCTGATTTATTGGTTTATAAACTGCAACATTCTAGCTAGTAGAGTGGTTGGTACCATACTCTTTAATTTGCTACTTGGTGCGTATTTGCATACATTGTAATTGCATTCAAAACAAAAATAAATAAATAAAAAATAAGATTACATTGTAATTGTATTGCTTGTCGCGGCTACATGTCTTATATGTCTCCCATGTATTCGTTTATTTCATCAATAAAGGGGATCGAGTTCTAGTTGCACCTCCAAATTTACCTTCAAATTTGCTTTGTATACCTCTATAACTCATTACACCTCCTTATTACTTCTTAACTACTTGAAAATCTAAATACACCTCCTCATACTTACCCATATATTCTTCTCACTATCTTGATCTCTAACAATTAATAATAACGGGTAAGAGTTTTTTTACCAAAATAATATATAAGGGTTTTGCAGCTAACGTTCCATAAATCTGAATCAGTTCTTTGTCTTGTACAATATAGTCACTCATAATCAAGTATTTGCAGTTCAATGAGAATAAAGAGACGGAAGTTTATGCAAGCTCCCTTATTTATAATTCAAAAACTAATCTCAAGCTCCACCCATTGGGCTGCATCTCCGCATGACATCAATGAGGTTATGGGGTCCTGGATTGAAATTGCGAATAAATGAACTCCATGAAAAATATGATTCAACTCATCGATCTCTCCCTCATTTTATTAATAAAGAGAAATAATTCATGTACATCAATTAGAGATTAATGGGAAACAACAATAATTCAAATTTGCATAGAGTATATATGATCTCACATCCAACCATGACAGATTGAATGGAAAATCAAGTTTGAAATCAGAAAAACAAAAATAATAAAAAATATATTTTATTTTTTTTATAAGATGTTCATTAATATATTCATGCCAAGATGGCCAGTACAGACTCACCTGCTATCACTTATTTTCAGGATAGAATAAAGCGTCCAATAGACAATTAAATTATACCGTGATACATAAGCTAGACCAACTATTATCGAAACTGCAGCCCATTAACAAACATGTCAAATGAAACACCAATAGATGTTAAATCCTCACGACAAGAGAACAATCTAAAAAGACAAAAGCTAAAAAAATAAGGGTTAGGACAAACCCAACATCATGTTAGGACGAGACCCAACTTATTATTAAGACAAGCCCAACAAAACGTTAGGACCAGGCCCAACTTATTTATAGAGCCAGAACCCTAGCCCACAATCAAAGCCTAAGGGAGAGTCACCCCAGGGAGCCCAAGGCCCGAATGATGGGTACGGACCAGACCACCTTCTTCCTTCCAACCCATCGTCAGTCATGCTCCGCCGCCATCGCTGTCGAAATGAACCGCCATAGAACGCCAGCGATGCTGTGTCACTGGCGCCCCACACAACTATCACTACAGCGAAGAAGCACCCAACCTTCCCCGTCGTAACACCCAGCCGCAGACCACCATCCAAGCCCTGAGCAATCTCACAGCAACCTCTCCTTACTAGCAAAGTCCACAATTTTCCATCCGGCAACGACCCAGAGACGACAGCGAGGCCAGAGGCCGACCGGAACGTCGAGGTGCCGTCGAACGAGGTCGAATCTGTGTTTGGAGAAAACCCTTTGCTCTCTCTCCCTTAGACCTTCCCACAAAACACTTTTTTCAAAAAAAAAAAAAAAGTAAATAAAATAAATTAGTCGTGAGTGAAAATAAATTTTTATCGTTTTATATTTATCTATTATCTTTATCCGGCTTTTCATATAAGTTGACAAAGTCAAATGAAAATAGAAAAATGATAAAGGTATACATAATAATTTTGGAGGTGTAAATAGAATCTCATCAATAATACACACCCCATATTTCTTAATACACACCCATTACTAAATACACTACCTATCTAATATTTCAACTCAATATTTTCTTAGATACACATCATGTAGTACCTAAAATACCCTTAAGCTATAAATCCATGAAATATTCTGTTATATCATATAATTATTATTTATAAAATCTGTAATTAATATTAATTTGTTGAAGGAAAAACGTATTATGTGCCTTCGTCAATGTAACGGACGATAGATAATTATGTAGTCATTATTGTCATTAATGTATTTCCTATTACCGTTGTAATACTCACCCTATATAAAGGGGATTATCAATGAAATGAGTAGACCAATTCCCATTTTCCTACAACACGTTATCAGCACGTAGCTTTACTCGCTGAGATTTTTTTTAGCCAAGAAAAAAAATGAAAAAAAAAAACAGAAAAAATCTGCCGAAAAAAGAAGAAGAAAAAAACCCTAGAAATGTTTTCTCGTCCCGCCGCCGCTAGCTGCACCAGCAGCTGCCCTGCTCCTATGCCAGCCCACCTCCGATGACGACACTCCAGCCGGACCCGAGGTTCCCCGATCCGGTAGCCCCCCCCCCCCCCCTCACCGCTCCTCCGATCGCCTCAGCCTAGTCGCTCTCCCTGCCGCTCCAGACTCTGATCGGACCCACATCAATCCAGATCGGACCCCATCCCGCGCCGACGACGCTGCCTCGCCTGGCTCGATCCAGCAGCCCAGACGACGCCAACCTCCGATCGGCCTCGACCCAGTCGCGGCGAAGACGTCTGCTCTTTCTGTGACCCAGCCGAACGCCGACGACGCCAGCCCAGCCGAACGCCGACGACGCCAGCCCAGACCTCGATCGACGATCGGATCGCTCCACTGACGCCGGTCCAGCCGCCCCGATCCATCGACGCCGCTCCAGCAGCCCCGATCCGATCCCGTTTCTACCGACGACAACTCGTCGGGAAAGGCTGCCTCCCAGAAGTTCTACCGACAAAGCTTCGTCGGCAGAAGCTTGACCCGACCCGGTCTTGTTGGGCCTGACCCGGATCTGCTGACCCGACCCACGAAAAAAAACAGAATTTTCTTTTTGGGATAAATTTTGAAGGTAATTTTAAAATTACCGTATAGTAATTCTTATTTACTGTGACTATTTACTGTTTTATGAATTTAATGGTAAATATTAAATTATTTAATTGATATGGTAAATGTATGATTAAAGTGACTAATCATATGAATATTTTTTTTTATGTGACATATCAATTTAATGATGCGGCGATGAATATGCGACGACAAATTTGGAGTCGGAGATCGAGCAATCGATTCATATGCAGTTTATTTAGCAAACTTACAAGTAATATTTATATTGACGCTCTGCTTTCATTATATTTTGTTTCAGTTATTTATATGAAATAATGCTTTATTCGATTTGATCGCATTAGTATTTTATATAAATATGAAACTTGAAACATTATATGCTCATTTTATTAGTGTTAAATAATTGTTTTATTTAACATGTTATTTAGTTTGAGCATTGTCATGATAATGTAATTTCATGAGCATTGTAATATAAAGAAAAAGTGACAAACCTATATTGTGAAAAAGTATTTTCACGAAGTAAGAAAAATATGACCATTACAAATTTCGGTCTTGAAATCCAATTTTTATTTATTGAAAATTTTTCAACATGGATATCTTATTTATTGTGTAGAAAGCAACGATAATGGAATTTCATTAGCTTCACATGCAATGAAAATGGAGAAACCAAAATTTTATTGTGATAACGAAATTTCACGAAGCATCGGAGTTACCATAATGTATATTGGTTTATATTAGTCGTCGTGCATGTCATTTAGACTACGAGATTAATACATTATATTCTTCCTCTATTTTAAAGATGGTTTAACCATCACATTTTAGTTTTGACATATTGGACTCTGAAGAATTTGAGTACCAAATTCCCATATTAAGCCGACTAAGGCTTGAGCATGGTATATTTATGCAAATTGCTTTATGTAAATAGCTAAATAAATAATTTCAATATCTTGAACGACAATGTAAGGTCTAAGAAAAAAATCCCTGAAATTTAATTATGCAATGTAATGCAATCACCCTAAAACAAAGGGCAATGACGATGTAAGGTCTTAGAAAAATATATATATTCTTGAACAAATTGGGCAAAGTAATGCAACGACCCTAAAACAAAGGGTAATTACCATGGACGTAAAATTCATATAATCATCCAAAAGTAAGTGGAAACAATGTAACATTTAAAAGATGACATAGGGGACATGTCATGTGCAGTGAAGCACTCTTTCATTGTTGTAATTCAATGAACTATTGATACGTACATTATACGCTAGCAAAGAATTAGCTACGACTTTCAATAAATATGAAGGATCATATAAATACGCGGATTTTGGAAAAGTATCTTCAATATCCAACAATAATATTGAAAATGAATTTACAACTGAAGACATAACATATGGGAAGAATATGTCAAATGACACATCTCATCATTGCAGCTATTAAAAGAGCAAAAAGGATCTGGCTCAATCCAAGATAGACTTTGATTAGTCTACTTTTAAATTTACAAGATATCCTTATAAAGGCTATTACGCCTAAATACGACTTTTTGTCCTAAATTAGACTTTTGGTCTTAAAGTTTCTCTCTCTAAATTGGACAAGACTAAATGTAATCGTTGGCATGTTAATTTTTTTTTTTGAAATTTCTCTAAAGGAATTGAGATTATTCAAATTTTATTCATAATATACATGATTCAATTTTCTACATCTAACTTTGCAAAGTATTGCATAAAGTAAAACAACATATCATAATATAGGCATGACACAACGAACTGTGGGCAAAGAAACGCACCATGTGATCCCTAGAATAATAGTACTGAAGGACAATGGTACTAATATATCACAAAAATAGCACAATAGTACTGAAGAACTGTAGTACTATAATGAAAGTGATAAGAATCTAAATATATGTTCCTTTGGGATTCATAATGCACTTGCCTAACTGGGATTACAATACCCTTTTATTACAATACCCATCGATTTACTCTAAAGAACTTGAGTTACGTTTCGATGTATATATTGAGCATATGTCAAATTGACAATTTATGTGATAAAAGAAAATTGAATTTTGTTTTCCACATTATAAAGAAATTTACGCCACGATTTTTTATGTGAAAAAGACACAAGTGAGAATTCATTTGAGCTCCTTTGCATTACCTCTAAATGACTGCGAATGTAAACGAGTATTAGAGAAGATTATATGTCAACTTAGTAGGTTCTAAGTAACCGCTAATTAAATCCAACGTCATAAGAAAATGATCTTTTGGAATTCTGACATAGATTGGCTTTGATATGGTGATCCATACATTAAAGAAACTACTATGGACACCCATATTTTTGGATAAATAGAAGCAAACACCAGAAGAATATGGTTCACACACGAATCTGAGGACGATCAATGAACATTTTATCCTCAAATATTGTCATATAGGGTTGAAGACGTATGTTCAATTCCTAAATTCCGCCGCTCCCCCAATGTGGCATTATAATATATTTGATGCACAAGCATATGCATTTATACCTTATTATGCTTCTCATATCCGTCATGATTTTATGGATAAAAGTACATCATTCAAAGCCTATTCGTTAAAGCAATTATGATTGAGATCATCATATGCAAAGGACACATGAGTTTCTCATTATGTTGTTATATTGAATCAAAAGAGGATTCAGTGGATCGATTCAACCAACTTGCGGACACCATAGATATTTTATGATGTTGGTTGTTGTGTCGACACACTGATCACGTGTCATGACACCATCCACAATTAAAATTTATGCTGCTTATGCTAGAAAGTCAAAGCACTTAGGCCGGGTTAATTTCCGTAGGTGTGATGATTTTATGGCTTATTATATGGGATTTGTAATGGACATCATATTCCTATATATAAAAACTCAATTGGTCTCACGGAAAACGACTACAGTAATGGTCTTAATATTGGTAAAGCACACCAATACTTCCGTTTTGGGTTATGCAATTTTTGCATGCAGCGTTACTTATTCATCTATAACCATATCATTGAACCAATTTACACCATAGCTAGTGACTATGTGTGAGGATTTTTAAGGATTTCAAACGAACTTGTAATCCTTGAGCTCTTTTGGATTGACACGGATCTACAATCCTTGAGCTCTATTAAATGTTTTATGTGCCAAAATTGCGCCGCCACAGCGTACAATGATGGGTTACTTGAGATGAATAAATATTTATGCTGGATATGAACTTCCAGCTATAGTCCGCTATGTCGAAACCTTGACAGGCGATCTCCTCACCGCTAGATTTGCGGTGTGTCACTTTGATGAGACAGTCTTCCCGTCGTTAGGGGGAGATAAGAACAAGTATGTTCAAGTGGAACGACAAGAATTGTCGTGGTTTGTCCCCACTGTGTCTCATCTCGATCCCCAAAATCACACAAAGCAAAGTGTGTAGATATCTTATACATTAAAGTGACGAGATCATATAAACCTGCTGCAAATATACCTGCAAGGATTGTGTTTTATCAAAAGGACATGGTACCACCCAAGAGGAATTGGGTATTGCACTGCCACCATGGATGGTGGCATGGTGACGCCATAAGTGGCATAAATCCCGTCACAGGCCGTGGCTCTCCAAGGAAGAGGGGGAGGCCACCTTAAGTTCGATACATACTTGTGTAAAGGAAGAAAACAAGTTTGGCACAACCTGATATATTGATCAGTGATACTCAAATCCGTCTCATGAGAATATTTATAGATTGTGGTTATCATTGGGGGACGCCTCAAATGTTAGAACCAATCCTTAAAGTATAGAGATCTCTACAAACACATTACACTAGTGTACATGAGGACGTGGAATAATGAGTCTACTATCGAACCATACTTCGTTGAAAAATGTCAACTTAGTAAACTGGCCTAATGGAAAGAAGCGATCCAGTATAAACAAAGAGATAGGTCTTTTGGGCAGGTGACGCTGACACCGCAAATATAAACCCTATCAAATATATCTTTGTTAGAATGCGTAATGAGAATAAGAGTATGCAGACTCACCTTATGGCGCAAGGTCTCTCAGAAACGCACTGGAATCGACTACAAGGAGATACTCTCTCGTAATAGACTATGATGAGACAATCTCTCGTAATGGATGTCATTGCACTCCACTACCTTGTCAGTTTGGTAGTTTCCGAAAAACTGAACATGCAGCTTACGAAAAGTGATCAAAACATATATCTCTATGGGGATCTAAATTAAGAGATATACATGAGGATCCTAAACGGACTTGATCCACCCAAATCAAGTGACTCTAGATCACATGAGTACGTTTGCAAAAGAAATTGAAACGTTCACTAAAGTGACTACTTGATTGGGAAGAGATTGGTGAATTATGCCCTTGCGTGCTCATTATGGATATACACAGACTCTCAATGAATTAAGAGATACTCTATGTATTGTAAATCCTAAGTTAAGAATGAAAAAGATCTTGGGAATACACAGTCTTGAAATGGAACTCAAGGACTGTAATGATGATGGCCATCCATCAATCGGCTTAGACACTCTAAAGAATAAAGTGAGGCCTACATATACTCCCATGATCAGTCGAAGTCTTTACTCTAACAATAGATCCGCTTTTCATCTAAAGAAAGATGACGAAGAAGTATTGGGAAATGAAATTTCTATACAAGTGCAATGACGCATGATTATACTTAAACATAATATGTAAGACTCGACCTCTCATTCGATGTAAATTTGTAAAGCTATGTTTAGCTCTGCGCCTACGCAACGCAAATCGTTCTATCATTAAAGATATGAAAGATTTGAGCTTATTCAATCTCTATATAGAATATGACATGATAAAGAAACTATCCACGTCATAACTAACTATGCGTTAAGAAAAACGCATTAAAGGTGAAATAAGAAAATCTGTTGTCACAGATCAATTTCAAATCTCTTAATGGTTCATCCATACTCTAGACAAAGTTATGACTGTTTTGCTATATGAAGGTCATACCACGAGTGAACCTGATGTTCAATATGAACCAATGTGTTCGGTTCATGAACAACCTTATCCTCAAGATCAAAGTAAATCAAGTTGGATCTGAGGACGATGTGGCAAGATTTAATTACTAAATCATTGCTCAAAGTCATATTTGGAAAAACATGTGAAAATGCATAACTATGCTAATGTTACTGACGCTCGCTTGATCAAATGAAAGAATCAGGGAGAATCCCATGATTAATGTAAAAATCAGGGGGAGGTGCAGACATCAGGGGGAGTTTAGCACATACATGTTGTTTTCAAATGTAATAGGTGCGTTGCGCTCTTTTTGTCCTTCGACCAAAGTTTTATTTTCTCCCATTGGGTTTTTGTTACTTGGCAAGGTTTTTAATGAGGCAACACCACATGCACCATTTTACCTCTGACTCGGCACAAGGGGGAGTGTTGAAAGAAAAACGTATTATGTGCCTTCGTCAATGTAACGGACGATAGATAATTATGTAGTCATTATTGTCATTAATGTATTTCCTATTGTCATTAATGTATTTCCTATTACCGTTGTAATACCGATAGATATATAAAGGGGATTATCAATGAAATGAGTAGACCAATTCCCATTTTCCTACAACATAATTTATATTTTCTACTAGTTTCTGATGGAATTTTTTTTGTCTATCATCGTTCAATTTATAACCAAGTAGAGAATTCTTGTCACCCAACTCTAATATGCCATCAATCAGAGTGATAGAGAATACAAAAAATACATACCTGAGTTGGAAATTGCTGTATTAAATCTTCAGAATTCATTTGATTACCTCAATAGTTGAAATTTAGTTCATGACTACTGGTGGAGAAGAGATATAATGATAGAGAAAGAGACCTAGACAAGAACAGTCATCGTGCAGTAGGGTTTTTTCTTTCTCCTTTTTTTTTTTTTCCTAATATTATATGTCTATTATGGTCATTTGACTTCCTTATAAATTTTAATTTGAAATATAAAATAACATAGGTGTGTATTAAGAAATAAAGGGTGTGTATTTAAAATTTCTCCATCAATAAATTGTTCCAAGAAGAAAAAATGTAGTAAAGACACGACGTCGTGCTTTGGACTTCTCATCAATAACACTGATGAGTGACTGGGTCCTCGCTCCCTTTCGCTCGGTGCCCTATTTAGGTGAATTAGGTCTCTCTGGGGTGTTGGTCTTCATTTCCATTCCACTGTGAAATGGCCGAAACTGAACCACCTGAAGATGTCATGCTGAATATCTGCAGAAGGCTGCCTGTTAAGCCGTTGATCCGATTCACCTCCGTTTCGAAACGGTGGCGTTTCATTATACTGTCAGACCCCCAACTGGCCGCATCTCAATTTAAAGCAGCTCGTCAGCGCAGGACTCCCGGTGGCAGCAGACTCCTCATCTCCACCGGCCCCCGTCAACTCCAAACGCTAGATACGGCGTCGGTTAGTGACCCTTCCTCCGCCAGCAAGCTGAGCCTCCCTTTCGAGCCACCAAGGGTTGGCTGTGACGTCACCCTACTCGGCTCATGCAATGGTTTGGTGGTTGTAGCCTTCGGTGATTCCTACTTTTATATCTGGAACCCATCAACCCGATTCTTCATGGAATTGCCTGGGCCAGATTTTTCCGACTTTCAACAGCTCTCGTATCATGGTGTTGGCTATTTGTCCGCCACCGACGACTACAGAGTTTTGGCGGCCTCATATGGTGTTTATGAAGATGAAGAAAGTTATGTAGAGAAAGCAGAGATGAAGATTTTCTCCTCTAGAGCTCACGTTTGGAAAACAATCCGAGGCCCTGGTTATTACAGATCCTCTCCTCATCAGGGGATTCTTTTGAATGAGGCACTTCACTGGGCAAGGGATAAAATAATCCTTGCTTTCGATTTCGCATCGGAGAAGTTCAGTAAAATGAGTCTGCCTAATGGTGTAGGTTTTGGCTATGTTGGGGTTTCTGAGGGATGCCTGTGTGTATGCGGTTATCCAACCATGGTTTATGACTCTGTCGATTTCTGGGTCATGAGAGAATATATGGTGTCGATGACTCATGGACTAAGTTCTATAAGTTTAACCATTCCGCCGGGCGATACGGAGATTTCTTGTTTATGGAAAGCTGTACAGTTGGCGCCGTACAATGGGCTGTGGGTCTCCACTGGTGCTTGGTAAAGACTGATCATAAACAAGGAGAGGAAATTGGCGTCTACAGGCTTGAACGCATCAATAGCTGCTGCCTTAGCATGATTCCATATGAAGAGAGCCTACTTCGAATTGATGATTAGTCTTAAGTGCTGGTAAGTTACTCCTCCATTTCACTATACATATTATTTGTTATTTTTACTTGTTGAATCCTGTTATTGATTGATGGAACTTTCTGCCTGTTGTGTTCCTCGTCCATTTTCTTATTATGACTTGCATGCTTAATGCTTCAGAGGATTTGTCTGGAATTTCCTTGTAAGCCATTATGTCATGTTCTGCGTCAAGGTAGCTACTCCAGCTCTCTATGTGTAAATTGAACTCACCGTAAAGAATTGTTGTATAATTGGTAAGATAACAATGCTGTTTGTTAGATGATCGAGTTATTGATGATCTACGGGAACAAAAGATTACGGGGACAACCAATATCTTTCTAAGTTATATATATGTCAACATTTTACTTAGTCGACCCTCTGGTCGATCATATATCATTTTGCTCTATCTTCTTTATTACATGTCATAATTCAAAAGATGAAAATGAACCAAACTGTTTTGCTTTTTATTGTTATAGGAGCTTTGTGTTTAAAAACCGACTTCCCTTAGTGTGAATGTCTGTGTTGTGTGTAGGGGTTTTCATTTGTACATTATGATCGATCTGGTAGGTGAAATGAGTTGAGAGGATTGATAATAAGCAACAAAATTATACGAGTATTGTTGAGAGCAATCGGTTTGACATGTCTGAATAAAAAGAGTCTAGTTTGGCTTCATGATTATCAGCGGGTGGAAAAGGGTTTCCAAAGATCAAAACCCTACCCAAGGCGCGCAGAAAATATAATTTCTTTTACATTCTATCTCAGTTGCGCTGCTCCCATCCTAATTAATCTTCCTCGATGATATATCAATGACTAGTCGGTTTTCATGAATTTTTTGACAGATGATTGGATGGTGCTATTTTATGGGATTGTGTAGGGTTTCTGGATGTACGAAATGAGTGCTTCATGATCCAGTTGTGGTGTGGACCTGATCGATGAATGGATGATGCACGTACTAATAGTGAATGCAATGTTTAATGGTTGTTACTTTGCAACCTATGTTCATGTTTTCTTTCAGTTGATAATACGCTACAAGAATGTTATATTTATCTTGATTGATTCGATCAGTTAGTTGGCTGCTTAATTTTTATTGTGCGGAGAGGAATGTAGATTGTTTTAATATGTGTTGGTGCAACTATGATATCGATTTGAAGTTTGTTTATCATCTAGAACACTCTTTTAACTAGGCTATATGATTAGTTTGGGATTTTGAGGAGCAACAGCCATGAGATTAGAGATGAGAACGTTGGAAATGGTTTGGCCCTAATTCGTTAAGGCCTTGAGAGGTTTACCGGATCTAAAGTTTGGCCCTAATTCGTTAAGGCCTTGAGAGGTTTACCGGATCTAAAAAGTTATAACCAATAGAAAAGGAAAAGGATGAAAGAGTGAAAGACAAACAAACTAAAAAGAATTATATAAAATGAAATTAAAATATAAATGAAACAGTAAATCAAGACGCTGTAGATGGTAGATGGTGGTCCCGACCAATGAAGTATTGACACACACGCATTAAATCCAAATCAGAGTTAATTGGTTGTTATGTTGTTAACTCCGTCATCTGTTTAATTCTTCAAACTACAAGTCTCCCTGCTTGTTTTTTTTATCTTCATACCCAGATTATATTTCAAGTTTTTAGTCCATTTTATTTAGTGGGTTATTCTCCTTCAAGCATCAATCTTCATCGAGGAGCAATTTAATTTGGGTTTTGTTGAAGTTAGCTAGCTGTATGGCGGATGTGCCCTTGGCGGATGTTCCCGCGGATGTGCCCGCGGATGGCGGATGTGCCCGCGGATGTGCCCGTAGCGGATGACGGGTGTGCCCTTTGGCGGATGGCGGTTCCTAGTCCTCGCCAGTCCTCCTTCTCCTCTTCTTTCCTCATGTGGCTCCTCTGTGCAGCTAGGGGGTTGCGTATGGAGTTGGAGTTTTCTGTTCAGCATGGTGCAACATGGTGCACCATGTTTAGTAGTTGTAGTTGGTAGTTGTAGTTGGTAGATTTCTTGTATAAATTGTTGTGTGTTATCTTAGTTGTTTTATGAAGAAATATACATGAGAATCATCTTTCTCCTTCTTAATTTCTTCATGGTATCAGAGCAAGGTTCCGATTAGGATCTGCTTCTGCACTCCATTCCTTCTTTCATCTTTACCTAATTGCTTGTTGCACCAGTCCTTCATAATATGACTGGTGGTGGCGATATTGAAGATGCTTCAAGTTCTGCATCATATGCAGCTGGAGTCAATGACTCCAACACCAACCTTCGACTTGTTCCTATTCTCCTCAACGAGCACAACTATCTCTCTTGGTCCAGAGAGGTCAAGCGTGCACTTGGAGGTAAAAGGCTGCTCAGCGCCATTGATGACTCAGTCTCCATTCCATCAACCTCTGCAAAGGAGTATGCTGCTTGGTTTGCTCAGGATCAGCTTCTCATGACATGGATATTAAATTCCATGGAACCAAAGATGCGTGAGATCTTTGGCTATGCTGAAAATTCCCTCCAACTGTGGAAAGAAATCAACGATCTGTATGGCGATTTAAACAATGCTGCACGGATTTTTGAACTCAAAAAGGAAATGGCTGATCTGCAGCAAGGTAACTCTACTTTTGTTGAATACCTTGGCCGGTTGAAAACTATGTGGAATGAGCTAGATCAGTATCGTCCTTTTTCTACTGATAGAAAGGTTTTGTTGAAAAGAGCTGAAGAAGATCAGATTTTCTTATTGCTTGCTAATCTTAGCCCTGAATATGATGATGTGAAAAGCCATCTTCTTATGCAATCACCTCTTCCCGCCTTCCAAACTGTTTGTACTACTATACATCGAGAGGAAACTAGGAGAAAAGTGATGCGAGCTGATGTTTCAGTGGTTGATCACAACAATGAAGCTAGAGCCTTTGCTAGTTCTAGTTCAAGCTCAAATGCTAATGCAACTGTCAGGCCTTATAAAGGAAGGAGACCAGATCTCAAGTGTTCTTATTGCATTTCAATTGGTAGATCAGGTATAGGCCATGAGGAGAAAACATGTTGGATTTTGCACCCTGAACTAAAGCCAAAATTCAATAATGAAAGGGGACAGAAGGGGAAGATAAGAATGAATCCTACTGCTAGAGCTAATATAGCTGAGGGAGACTGCTCAGAGGCAATGATGAGCTTCGCTGCTAACCCTACAACTCTCATAAATGAGTTTGCAGTCTTCTTGCAGCAGAAGCAAGGTAATGCTAATCCAGAAGTTGCTACTGCAATGCTAGGCAAATTTGCTGGATATCTGGCGGATGGAAAATTGGCTTCTAGGGATGAAATTCCAGGTATCATCTGTGCAATCTCAACGGCTCTTGATCTTAGTAAAAATCATGATTTTTGGATTGTTGATTCAGGAGCTTCTGATCATATGACTCATGATTCATCTTGTCTAAATCATCTTTCTCTTTTAAAAAACCCCTCCTTTGTGTCGGTTGCCAATGGGAATAGAGTGCCTATTTTAGGAAAGGGAAAAATGACTTTATTTTCTGATCATAAACAGTCAAGTGTTATGTATGTGCCATCTTTTCCGTTCAAGCTCTTATCTGTTGGGAGATTAACTCATTGCTTAGATTGTCTGGTTTTATTCTCAAAAACCAATGTCATTTTTCAGGATCGAGTGACAATGAGGAAGATTGGTGAGGGATTTTACTTGAACGGATTGTACTATATTTCCACTTCCTCAACTTTTGCAAAGAGTTTTCTTGCTGAGTCGACGTCTTCTACTCGACAGCAGCTGTGGCACATGCGTCTAGCCCATGCTTCAACTCATGTTTTGTCTCATTTATTCCCAAATCTATGTAAATCAGTTTCAGATTGTGAAACTTGTCACAAATCTAAATCTACTAGATTACCTTTTCCAAACTCATGTTCTAGAGCCTCTAGGGAGTTTGAACTGATTCACTCTGATGTATGGGGACCTGCAAAAATGAAATCTTTTGATGGTTATAAATATTATGTCACATTCATTGATGATTTTTCTAGAACCACATTTGTTTACCTCTTGAAACATAAATATGAGGTAAAGAAGTGCTTTGAGGATTTTCATAATCTGGTTAAAAACCATTTCTCTTCAAGCATATGCATGTTAAGATCAGATAATGGGACAGAATATACCTCTAAAGTCATGACTGAGTATCTATGTGCCAATGGCATTTTACATCAGACTAGTTGTGTTGGTACACCACAACAAAATGGTGTATCTGAGAGGAAGAATAGAGATCTTCTGGAAAAAACTCGGGCAATTATGATTCAGGCAAATGTCCCCAAGAGATTTTGGTCAAATGCTATCCAAACTGCAGCCTATTTAATCAATCGATTGCCATCAAGAGTTCTTGATTTTAAGTCTCCATATTCTGTTTTGATGAAGAGAGATATTACCATTGATCATTTGAGGGTGTTTGGTTGCACCTGTTTTGTTCACATTCAGTCTACTCACAGAGACAAGCTTGATCCCAGAGCTTTGAAGTGTGCCTTTCTGGGTTACTCATCATCACAGAAAGGCTACAAATGCTATGATCCAATTTCAAAGAAGATTATTGTCTCTCGAGATGTTCGATTTGATGAGGCAAAATTCTTTTTTCAAAGCCATGAGTGTGATCTGCAGGGGGAGTTATTTGATAGCTCCGTATATGTTCCCGCAACTGAACCGGGAGCAGAGGCTGCAACAGAATCATCATATAACATTGCTGAAATTCCAACTTCTAGATCTGCAAATGAACATACAGAAATTCTTGCAGAGACACCTGCAAATGTTCCTGAAGAGAGACTTGCAAGGGAGTCTGCAGAGGGGTCCGCTGTTCAGTATCCTTCTCCTTCTCTTGATTTTTCTCTAGCGGCAGATGATGACTTAGAGACTAATGAGGCGGCTGATAATGATGGTATTGCTCCAAGTCAAATCGATACTGGAAGTTCTTTTTTGCCTGTTCCAAGACGAAATCCTAGTCGGACTAGGAAACTGCCTGAAAAATTGAAAGGTTTTGAACTTCATAAGTCCAAACATTCAATTGGGAATATTGTGATCCCATCTCATGCTTCATCAGCGTATTGTGCCTTCATAACCAAGATCAGTCTTGTAACAGAGCCAAGAAATTATGCAGAAGCCAGTAAATCTGCCGTGTGGAGACAAGCTATGGTTGATGAACTACAAGCCTTGAATGACAACAAGACTTGGAGTATTGTGCAGGCTCCTAAAGGGCATAAGATTGTTGGGGCTAGATGGGTCTATAAAGTAAAATTCCATTCCAATGGTGAAGTGGAACGATGCAAAGCTCGCCTTGTAGCTCGCGGATTCACTCAGACATTTGGAGTGGATTATAAGGAGACATTTGCTCCTGTAGCAAAGATGAACACAGTGAGGGTTCTCTTGTCAATTGCCATCAATTCTGGTTGGTCCCTTCATCAAATGGATGTAAAAAATGCATTTCTTCATGGGGATCTGGAAGAAGATGTGTTTATGAGGATACCTCCTGGTCATCATCAAGAAAATGAGCCTGGATTGGTCTGCAAGCTGCACAAGGCTATTTATGGTCTCAAACAGTCACCAAGGGCATGGTATTCCAAACTCAGCTCTGTCATCCTTCAGGCTGGTTTCAAAAGAAGCTCTGGTGATTCCTCTTTGTTCATTAGAAGTGGTCTGGTTGGTAAGTTGGTGATTCTTGTTTATGTTGATGACCTTATTATTACTGGGGATAATGCTGATGAAATTCAAGCCATTAAGGCTACTCTTCAGTCCTCGTTTCCCATCACGGATCTTGGTCCTCTTAGATACTTTCTCGGAATTGAAATGGACCAGTCTAAAAAAGGCCTCTTCCTGACACAGAGGAAATATGTGATTGATCTGTTGAAAGAGGAAGACATGTCTGCCTGCAAGCCTGCTAAAACCCCTCTTCCAAGTAATCACAAGTTTGATGTTGATAGTGAACCTCTTCATAATCTCACTGCTTATCAGAGATTAGTAGGCAAGCTCATTTATCTGACTATCACTCGCCCTGATATCACTTATGCTGTAAGTATCTTGAGTCAGTTTATGCATGCTCCAACTTTACACCATCATCAGCTTGTGAAACGTATCCTTAGATATCTCAAGGGTTCCATTACCCGGGGTATAGTGATGCACAAGCATAATCATTTTAAGTTGGAAGGATATACTGATTCAGATTGGGCAGGCAACATGCTGGATAGGAAATCAACCACCGGATATTGTACCTTTGTTGGTGGCAACCTTGTGACTTGGAAAAGCAAGAAGCAGACCGTTGTAGCTCGATCAAGTGCCGAAGCAGAGTATCGAGCTATGGCATCCACTGCCTGTGAGCTCATTTGGCTGAAAAACATTCTTGGAGATTTTGGTATTCGGAGTTCCTCTCCTATTACCCTGTACTGTGACAACCAAGCTGCTATGCATATTGCAGCTAATCCAGTCTTCCATGAGCGTACAAAACATATCGAAGTTGATTGCCATTTTATCAGAAATCAAGTCCAATCTGGGATCATTGCTACTGCTTATATTCGCTCAAGTGAGCAACTTGCTGATGTCTTTACAAAACTTCTCCCTTCAGCTCAGTTTGAAGCCTTATTGGTCAAGCTCGGCTCTCGTTTCTCTTTAGCCTTCGCTTGAGGGGGAGTGTTGAAGTTAGCTAGCTGTATGGCGGATGTGCCCTTGGCGGATGTTCCCGCGGATGTGCCCGCGGATGGCGGATGTGCCCGCGGATGTGCCCGTAGCGGATGACGGGTGTGCCCTTTGGCGGATGGCGGTTCCTAGTCCTCGCCAGTCCTCCTTCTCCTCTTCTTTCCTCATGTGGCTCCTCTGTGCAGCTAGGGGGTTGCGTATGGAGTTGGAGTTTTCTGTTCAGCATGGTGCAACATGGTGCACCATGTTTAGTAGTTGTAGTTGGTAGTTGTAGTTGGTAGATTTCTTGTATAAATTGTTGTGTGTTATCTTAGTTGTTTTATGAAGAAATATACATGAGAATCATCTTTCTCCTTCTTAATTTCTTCAGGTTTGAATTTACATGGCATCAAAAGGTAAAGCTAAATTGAATTGGACTCAAATTGTAGATGCAGGTTGCATGTGTTTCATTTTCACCAGACGGCAAAGCTACGGATCTCCCCTTCTCCGGTTTTGAATCTACTTATCAATTTAGTTCATCTTAGTTCAATTTGGGTTCAATTCAATTTAGGATCCAACTCAGTTCGTATCGGGAAGAAGGTGGAGGAAAAGTGGGTTTCGATTACGCCTCTTCGATTTGGGTTTTCTGGGTATCTCGATTTGGGGATTTCTCGACTACGGTTTGACTGTTCTATCTGGTTGCAGTCATGGAGGAATGGAAAATAAGGGGCTGAAATTCTTTTATGAGATGGGGAAATGGAAAAATGGAATTGAGCGAGAGCTTGAGTATTATGGATGTGTTGTTGATCTTCTTCCTTTCTCTTTCAGAAAACCCAAAAGAGTTAAAAATAGACTAAAAAACTTATTAGTAATTGTTCTACTGAGTTATGTAGATGGTCGATGAGATTCATGGGATAGATGAATGATATATATTTCTTGATTTCATATGAAATCAGTAAGAGAGGTAGAGAACTGGATTCATCACTTTATGTAGATGACTAACAGTTAACGAACGTTAACTGATGTGATGATGTGTCAAAAATACACCACGTATTGTTTGCTTATTAGTTGGGACCTCAGCAGTAGTCGGGACCATAGAATAATTCCTCTAGGAACTAGACTCACCACAGCAATAACACTCTTTCTTTCACTCTCTTTTGCTCAATGTCTAGTGCCCTAACTGCCCTTTCTCTCTGTTCTGTTCGTGTCTTCGTTTCCATTCCACTGAGCAATGGCCGAAACTGACCTGCCTGAAGATGTAATCGTGAATGTCTTGTGTTGGCTTCCAGTGATATCCTTGATCCGATTCACCTCCGTTTCGAAACGATGGCGTTTCATCATCTTGTCCGACCCCAAATTCGCGGCATCTCATTTCAATGCAGCTCGTCAGCGCAAAATCCTCGGTAGCAGCAGAGTCCTCCTCTCCACCGTTGCTCCTCAACTCGAATCGCATGATATGGCGTCGTTTGGACACCCTTCCTCCTCCGCCAGAAAGCTGACTCTCCCTTTCGAACAACGGGGAGGCCGTGACGTCACCCTACTTGGCTCATGCAATGGTTTGGTGTTTGTGGCCTTTGGTGATTACTACTTTTACATCTGGAACCCAGTAACCCGATTCTTCATGGAGTTGCCTGGCCCAGGTTTTCCCGGCGGTGAGCTCTGGTATTATGGTGCTGGCTATCTGTCTGCCACCGACGACTACAGAGTTGTCGCAACCTCATCCCATCTTGAGGTTGATGAATATGGAAATGAATATGTAGAGACAGTAGACAGGAAGATATTTTCCTCCAAGGCTAACGTTTGGAAAACAATCCAACCCTACCGTGGTGATGGCACAATTTATCCTTATCGGGGGACTCTTCTGAATGAGGCACTTCATTGGGTGCATAGGGATGAATGCTTTCGATTTGGCACCGGAGGAGTTCAGGACAATGGGTCTGCCTGGTGATGAGCAATATCGACATGTTGGGTGTTCTGAACCTGAGGGATGCCTGTGTGTATGCGGTTATGTGAGCGGCTTTCAGGACTTTATGGATTTCTGGGTCATGAGAGAATATGGTGTGCATGACTCGTGGACTAAGCTCTTCATATTTTCCAATACTCCTGCCTACCCATACAGTTATTTCGTGGTTACGGAAAACTGTAGAGTTGCCATACGAGGGGAAGGGGATATGGGTCTCCACTGTTTGTTGGTAAAGATTGATCATAAACAAGAAGAGGAACTGCCGTCTACATGCTTCAACGCATCAGTGACTGCTGCCTTAGCTTCATTCCATATGAAGAGAGCTTGCTTCAGATTAATGATTAATCCCGACTGCTGGTTAGTTACTCCTCCGATCCATTTTACTAATTGTTTATCTACTTGTAAGTTACTGAATCCTGTTATTGATTGATGAAACTTTCAGCCAGTTGTGTTCCTAGTACCATTTTCTTATAGCATGCATTATGCTTAAGAGGATTTGTCTGGAATTTCCTTGTATAGTCATTATATCATGTTCTGCATCGATGTAGAGTAAATCTCCATGTGCAATTTAAAGTATAACTCACCTTAAAGAATTGTCGTAGTGGTTGGAAATAATGCTGTATGCTAGATGAGTTATTGTTTTATTGATGTTCTGCGGGAACAACAGATTACAGGTATTGACAATGTCTTTCTAAGATGAATTAAGCATGTGTCGACAACTTTTTAATTGGACCCTTGGTCTTAATTCATCTTGCTAATACAATTCATAATGCAAAAAGAGAATGAGTCAAACAATTTTGGCATCATTTAACTGCTGATGTTATAAGAGCTTTGTGCTAAAGAACTGACCTTCTTTAGTGTGAATGTCCGTGTTGTGTGTACTCAATCATAGTTCGTAGGGGTTTTCATATGTATATTGTGATCTGGAAGGTGAGCTGAGGTGAGGAGGATTGGTGACAAACAACAAAATTGATATACATATTGTTGATAGCAATTGATTTTACAATGTTGAATAAAAGAAGAGCCTAGTTTGCCGTCATTTTTTTAACTGGGGGTGGTCAAGCATTTTTAAAGTTCAAAACTGTAATAACCCGATTTTATTACTAATTTCTTGTAATTTAATCGTGAACTATTTGGAGGATGATTTTGAGGATTTGTGTTTCGTACGTTTTTATTTAGTTGTTGCGTGACGTCGGAAGTGAGTTTCGAGAGTTAAAGATTTAAAAACGTTGAATTTCGAGGGGCTAAAAGTTGACTTTCTGATCCGTCATGAATTTCGACAAGTTTCCTTCATAAAAGTCGTAGAGCTCGACGATACGAGTTCGTAGACACGCGGCATGCGTGAAACGGACGTCGTATGAAAAAGTTACGACCTGTTGAAGTTATTTTCAAAATCTGAATTTTTCTATAAATAGTGAATTTCTGAAAAAGTTAAAATATCAGAAATTCCGAAAATATCAGGAAATCGCGAAACACTGTTCATCGTCCCCAAAATCGAATCTGGAGCTTCTTTCGCGTAGTTCTCCCTCGTCCGGTCACCAATCGAGGCGTGTGACCTGTCAAAGTGTTCATCTCGACGCCCTCTTTCGTTTGAGCCGCACCACGCCAGGACCCACCGCCCGTGCACGGAGCAGCGGAGCCCGAAAGCTTCCGCCGCTGTCGGTGGCGGTGCAGCCGCCGTTCCAGGCGTCGCCGGAGCTCGAGCCACCCACCGTTCAGTTGGGTTTCTCCTTGTGCACCTCCCTGTGTAGGTAGATCACGCCGAAACGAGCCGAATCGAGCGGATCGAACTCGATTTCGATCGGATCTCCACCGACCCGTTTCCTGCGTTCGACCCGACTTTGACCCGACTTTGACCCGACCCGACCCGGTTGACCCGCGTTGACCGTTGACCAGACGTTGACCAAACGTTGACTGTTGACTTTTGACCGAAAGTTGACCAGACTCGGAAACTGTAGCGATTCGATCCGACTCGACCCTGAGCGAATATTTATCATTTCTGGTGAATTAAGGTGAGTAAACCTCACGTTGATCGTATTTAATACGAGTTTAATTATAGTAATGGATAGTTATATGCAAAATTGTTTTATGAAATGATATTTGTTTTAAATTGAATGAGCTTGATCGACGACGGTTCATTGGTAAGTAAAATGATTTTAATATAAAAATGATTTTCAAAAGGTTTTACGATCAATGACTATAGTTGGTATTAGTGGACTATTCCTGAGCGGATGTCTACGTATATATATATTTACGTGAAATATATAATGTGAGTGTGCAATTGGGTGTTTGTATTCTGTTATGAATTTATCATATATGTGATTATGTGAATGGGGTGATGTGTGATGGGTTGGTATAGACACCAACGACCAATGAGTGATCTGTCATGTGTTATGATGGGGATTACTCATGTGTGGCGTATACGATCCCTCCTGTGTGGGCGTACTGGGATCGTTTGGCAAGTATGTCGGAACCAAGCCTTTGGCCGGGATTGGTTACGATCAGTTAGAGCTCTAGTCTGTTTGCCTTGTGAGATTTGTAGGGGAATGACGTTGGTCAGTGAGCCCCTAGTCTTACTCTTTTGGTTGATTGTGCATCGTGAACTTTATATTGCACGAGTCGTGGCTGGTTGGGATTGTTTTCCTTTTTTGTTTTAATTATTTTATTCAGTTTCTATTTGTCTACTCACACGAGCTTTTAAAGCTTACCGGGTTCGTTGTTTACAACCCGGTACACCAATTGATGGTGTAGGGGTTAGACCTGCAGGAGTTGACCAGCAGCCAGAAGGAGGTGTCTGAGTTGAGTGACTAGAAGGTGGGGTCCTTTGTCTAGCTGGGTTTATTTGTTGTTGAGTGTTAGCGTGAGACTCTATTTTACATTCCTGTTTTAGTGATGTAATAATTTGAGTATTTGGTACCACGCAGTGAACTCTGTAGTAATACTTAGTTATTTGTATAATAACTTTTAAGTATTTGAGTGTAATTGTGATTAATCACGCTTACGAGTTCGGATTTTTGTTGTTTGAAATCCGGGGTGTGACAAAAACCCAACACAAGGCAGAAAAACAATTGCTCTGTGGAGCATCCAAGTCCTGATTTTAACTTTTCATTTTCACTCTGATCTCATGCCTTTTGAAAACTGTTTATTTGTTTAATTTCCTGTTCACAGTCTCACATGCAGTTTATACCTGCATTATGATTTGTGTATGTGTGTTCCTGAAGACATTGTTTCAGCAAGTACAGCTTCATTCATGCATACACCAAAGAATAGCTATTCACTGAAAAATGATCACAGCAAGTGCTGGGTTTTAACTTCTCATTTTCACTCTGCTTTGAAGCCTTTGATGATTGTTTATTTGCTCGATTTTCATTTTCAGGCTTGACTTATTTTCTGTAAGATGCATGACTAGTCCTGTGGAAGTTTCTGCAGTCTGCAGATTTGTCTTAAAAAATAATTTTTTGAAGATAAATTTGATGCCTTTGTTGATCATCGAGGATATTTTGGTAGAGCTTAGATAGTTGATGTATGTGAGCGGGCGATTTAGATCCAATGCAATTTTATTTTAGTGTCTCCACATATAGTATTGTAGAAGTTGAAGTGTATATATATATATATATATATATATATATATATATATATATATATATATATATATATATATATATATATATATATATATATAGAGCTTTTCAAATACGGACGTCAGTATTTTAAAGTTCCGTGCGGATTTTCACTTTTTGCTCCACTTTCCGATCGAATTTCATCAAACTTCCTTCTAGACTTATCTAGATCATGTTGTGTAGATCATCTCTGCAAAATTTCAGCCAATTTGGTGATCGTTAAGGCCCTCAAACTTCAGTTTTTCTGTTATATATCAAAACCGGGCAGATTTCAGACCGTCCGGTTTGTTTTTTGATTTTGAGGGGCTTAACGATCACCAAATTGGCTGAAATTTGGCAGAGATGATCTACACAACATGATCTAGATAAGTCTAGAAGGAAGTTTGATGAAATTCGATCGGGAAATGGTGGAAAAATGGAAATCCGTACGGAACTTAAAATACGGACGTCCGTATTTGAAAAGCTCTGTATATATATTTTGTGTGATTGTGAAGAGGTTGGTCAGTTTTGTTGTTGCTTCTTGTTTATTTTCTTGATTTGTTTCCTTTTCTGTATGTGGTCTTAATGCAGCATCAGTTGTTTTGGATGTGTCGGGGGATATTCTATTTTTGTAATAATCCTTGTAGTTAAATAATGTGCCTCTAAATATTTGTTCTTTTGTATTCTATCTCAGTTTCGCTGCTCCTTTTCTTCCTGATGAATGACTAATTGGTTTTCATGGATTCTTCAACAGATGATTAAATGTGTGATTTCTTGACATTTGTAGGGTTTCTGGATGTGCGAAATAATAGCTTCATGACTTAGTTGTGGTGTGGACTTGATGAAATGGAGGCACTATAACTATTAGTGACGACTATCATCTCTTAATGGTTAATGGTTCGTAATTCTACTTCGATGTATGTTTTAGAGCTATCTATGTATGTATGTTTAATGGTTTGTACTCTGTGATATATGCTCATGTTTTGTTTAGTCGACAATGATATGCCATATATAAGAAGTACGTAATCTTTATCTTGTTTGATTCACTTTGTTGGATTTACATTGTGGAAAGAGGAATCTAGATTGTTGTTTTATGTGTTGGTGCAACGATAACCTATAATTTCACGTTGTTGGAGTTTGTTCACAATCTGGAGCCCTCTTTTGACGACGCTACAAGAGATTGATTGATGTGTTGGATCCATTTTGTTCTGTTAATCTACCGCGCTCGACAATATTGCAATGGCTAATCTGACACGGAGAGAGTACGATGCATTTTGACAGTATTTGACACTTGTTCTTGTACTTTCTCACTCTAATCTGTAGAGTTTGTTGAGTTAGTGTACACTGTTAGAGAATACTGATTACTGACCAGGTGTAACAGTCCCAAGTGTTGACCAGTCAAGTTTGATCATATTGTCCAGCTGTCTTCCTTCTGTCAATACTGATGTGACTTTATTATGTTATTTCCTTTATTTTTGTGTCGTAATATTTGGTAAGGATTTGGTCCTAGATATAAGACCTTTCTCTCTGTGTTTTCGGTGTGTTGTGAATTAATCGAATATCAGAAAAATTGCTTCAGGTTCTCTCTCTCTTCTCTTTCATTTCAGCCATTGTTGTGATTCAAGTTATCTAGGGGTTTCAATGTCCACCATGTTATCATGGTATCAGAGCTTCGGCTCTTGATCCTGTAATTTGTATTGTGTTGTTTACTTGCTCTTGAGTAATTCGCTTTCGCATCTTGTTCGATTTGCTCGATTATTCGATCAGTGAAACCCTAGGTTGCAGAGCTTGTAGTCTTGGTGATTGAGCTTGATATTGAAGCTATGGATCTATGAATTGAGTGCTTTGCTACTCTATTTTGCTCATTTTGAACTCTCATTCTGAATCTTAGCCTTGATCTCTTTAGATCTGCTCTTGTGATGCTTCTAATGTGATAAAATAGTATCGTGTTGCTATTTTGATGCTTAGACTTGTGCAGTTTGCTAGTCTAAGGCTTGATCATAATTTATTATGTGATTCAGTATCGTGAGTTCTCCTTTGTTTAGTATAATGATCTGCTTTAGTTCCTCTGATGATTCTATGGAAAGTTGTGACTGAAGTTAGTGCTAATTTCAAGTTCTACAGTTCAAATATGTGATAAGTGCAGTGTGTTTAGTGCCTCTTAGTGTATGGTGAATGTAGTGCAGTGTTGAAAGTGTGCTACTCTTGTGAATTTTTCTGAGAAGTTTAAAGTGTTATTTTGAAGAAGTACAATATCATAAGTGATATTTGTATTTGATAAATGTAGTGCAGTTTTCAAAGGCTCAGAATCCTTTGAAGTGAAATCATGACTTCAGCTCAAAATGTTCCTCAGTCTAGTACTGCTCAGCAAGGAAATGATATTAGACCTATAACTCAGTCTGATATTAACTCTCTACTTAGTATGATAATTGTGAGATTGACCGAGTCCAATTTCATCAAGTGGAGTTTTCAATTTCAGTCAGTGTTGGAGGGAAATGATCTCTTTTGCTATTTTGATGGAACAAGTCATGTTCCTGCTAGATTTGTGCTGTCAGAAGAAGGAAGTGTAACTAGTGAGATAAGTCAGTCATACAAGAAGTGGAAAATGGTTGACAAAGCTTTACTCAGCCTTCTTATGGCGACGCCGGAGAGATGATTCAATGGATATTATTGTTGGCTGCAAGTCATCTCAAGAAGCTTGGACTAGTCTTCAGGAAAGATTCTCTTCAGTGTCAAGGGCTAGTATTATGCAGCTAAAGACTGATTTACAAACTATCAAAAAGGGCTCAGACTCTATTGATAAATATCTTCAACGCATTAAACATTCAAGAGATCAACTCAATTCAGTGGCAGTTCATATGCTTGAAGAAGATATTGTGGTGGTTGTTTTGAATGGACTACCTGACGAGTACTCCATGATTAAAACTGTTATAAGAGCAAGAGACTCCTCTATTTCTCTGAAGGACTTGAGGTCTCAACTCTTAGCAGCAGAAAGAGATATTGAATCTCAGTTTACAATTCATAGTTCAATGTCAGCTATGGTAGCAAGAAGTGGAAATAACTACAAAGGAGGTTTTAATAACTACAATAGTGACAAAGGGAAGTCATCATGGAATAACTCTGATTCCAAACAATCTGGATGGAATGGTACTAAGCACATATCTGGAAATTCTTCTCAAGGTGCAGAAAGGTGTCAACTCTGTGACAAGAAGGGTCACAATGTTATAGAGATTCTAGATGTAGCTTCTGCAACAGGATGGGACACATTGCTAGTGTTTGTTTTAACAATCCTAAATCTCCAAACTATAGACAACCTTTGTTTGAGTTCATGACCTATTCTGGTGCTTCTCCTGAATGTCAGTTGTGTAACAAGAAGGGACATACTGCAGTAAACTGTCCAATGAGAAATAGTTCTACATTTGATTCTTCATCTGTGACTCAAGTTGTATGCCAAATCTGTGGAAATAGAGGTCATGTAGCTCTTGACTGCACTCACAGGAGCAATTATGCATATCAAGGCAGTGCTCCACCTTCTTCTCTTACTGCAATGACTGCTCAGTCTAATATTGCATCTTCTTCCAGTGATGTTTGGATTGGTGATATAAGAGCTACTCATCATATGACTTTTGATATAAGGAATCTTGCCATAGCCCAGCCTTTTGAGTCAAACAACTCGATCACAATTGGTAATGGAGATGGCTTGAATATAAAACATGTTGGATCTGCTTATATTAATCCATCTAATCATGTTTTTCATATGAACAATGTGCTTCATGTTCCTAGCCTAGCTGTTAACTTGCTTTCTTTTAACAAGTTATGCAAGGATAACCACTGCTTTGTTGTCATGGATGATATTGATATATGTGTGCAAGTCAAAAAGTCTAGGGCAATTTTGTATCAAGGCAAGAGTAATCCTGAAGGTCTTTTTCTTTTCAAGTCATCACAAATAAAGAATGTTGATGTGCAATCTCCAAAAGCTTTTGTTGGATCTGCTGTGAAGTCTTCTCTGTGGCATCAAAGACTTGGTCATCCTTCTTCAGAAGTTGTTTCAAAAATGATGTCTTTGTCTAGGATTCAGTCTTCTAGTTATGAAAGCACACATATGTGTGTTTCTTGTTTGTCTGGGAAAATGCATAAACTTCCATTTCCAGAGTCTCAAACTAAGTTTGTATCTCCCTTTCAAAAGATTCATTCAGATGTATGGGGTCCAGCACCATGTTTGTCTATTGAAGGTTACAAATACTATGTAACTTTCATTGATGACTTCACAAAGTTTGTCTGGATTTATCCTCTTATCAATAAATCAGATACTTACCCCACATTTGTGAAATTCTATAATTTTATTCAGACTCAGTTTCATTTCTCAGTTCAGTGTTTACAGACAGATGGAGGTGGTGAGTTCAATAGCAAGGGTTTTACGAATTTCTTAGACAGTTAAGGCATATTACATCTGATTACCTGTCCTTATACTCCTCAACAGAATGGTTTAGCTGAGAGGAAGAATAGGCATATTGTAGAGACTTGTGTGACACTAATGATAGCAGCCAAGCTTCCTAAGCCCTTTTGGTTTCATGTTGTTGCTCATGCTGCCTTTCTCATTAATAGAATGCCTTGTAGGTCTTTACAGATGCAGTCTCCCTATTTCAAGTTTTTTGGTTCAGTTCCAGACATTCAATCCTTAAGAATTTTTGGTTCCGCCTGCTATCCTTATCTCAGACCTTATGCCAAGGATAAGTTGGATCCAAAATCTACACAGTGTGTCTTCTTAGGGTATGCTCTTGGTTATAAAGGTGTATTCTGCTATAGTGTTGAGCAAAATAAACTTTGGATGTGCAGAAATGTGGTTCATGATGAAAGTATTTTTCCATCTCATGTCATCTCAGTTTGACAGGACCCGAACCAGATTTCATCCTGAAACCCGGATAAGACCATGCGGGGACCACCTTAAGACTAACTCTATCGATAAATCGATAAGTCAATCTTAAGATGGACAACCCTAAAATCTGCAACAACCAAAACACTTCTAAATTCCAGTTCCATCCGTAACACCTGGAGCCACCTGCTCCCCAAATCACAACAACCGCCACAAATAAATACAAAATCTAATTCAACTGGCTCACAGGTAATCAGAGCAATCTAACAAAATGAACTGGAATCACAAATGGAAATATAACAAGAAATGTAATATGAAAATAAAATCACCCTTATTCTTTTATTTTCATATTACATTTAGAGTGAGTGGATGATGACTATGCCTCGACTCCGAGTACTCTTGACCTCTGATCACTACTCTGCACACTGGGCGATTTTAAAACGAAGGGCCCAGGGGAAAGTAAATTAAAAACGTTAGAGTGAGTGGATAAAAATAAAATAATTTAATATAATACTTTAATTGAAAGTATCATATTACTTTTCCAATATTTTAGAAATAAAACCACATTGCATGCCTTTAATAAAACGTGGGACGTTTTAAGAAAATCGTATTTAAAAATCAGCCCCGCTGATATATCAAATAAACAAATAATACTTTAGTTTATATTTGTATTTCAAAACGAAATATTTTTGAAAATCAATTAATAATATTTCACGACCAATCCCATTGGTCATATAAAAACCCAGCCCCGCTGGTTCGGGAATTTATTAAATTACAGAAAGTCTCATAGAGAAAATATTCCCCAAAATCAAATAATATAAAATCATGACCAATCCCATTGGTCATATAATAGAATAGGGGAACGTCATTACCACCATTTAATAGTAGCCTCCAAGACTAAGGGTCGAGCCTCCAAGACTCTCTATAGCGTCCCACGCTATGCCCGTACACGTCGACCACCGAGCGTGAATCTGACCTATATGGTCAAGTTGTCTCCTCGCATGGGCTCAGGCGACTAAGCTAGCTAGCATCAATATATATCTGGACCCTGATATGGTGAAAATCCGAAAACAAAACCGAAAGTACGCTTCTCCTTATATATCATAAATCCGTACGGTACCCGACCACACATCTGAGGCTTATAATAATCATTAGTATAATAGCCTCGAAGGAACATATATAAATATCCGACAAGCCTCAATGTCATAAAAATAATTTCGAAAAGAATATATAATGTCGACATGTCTCACATGTCGTGAAATCATAAACTCCACGGAAATCTCATTTCCGGTCTTTCAAATATAAAATACAATAACAACGATTAAGTTTAATTTATCAAATCATACTATTTCCGGAAATCTCATTTCCGGGTACAATACGTACTACTAAAATAGTAGTAAAAGTATAACCCAAATCCATAATTTACTTTAAATACTAAATCAACAATTATAACAGAAGTATATGAATTATCGACTTTCGATAATTCATATATATCATGCTTACGAACTCATTTAATTAAATAAATTGCATTTCAATAAAACGTAATTGCATGCATTTATTTTAAAATAAAATCCACTCACAGTACGGCCGAGCGTGCCACTATTCCTCGCTCTCATTACGTCGAGTAATTTCTCGACCTGTAACAGAGACGTAATTAAAAGATATCTCAGAACACGAAATTTGATTAAAGTGAAATTTACGACGTCCTCACTCGTCTGAATAACCCCATTTAAATTATCGTTATCGGTATTGGAGTTACGTCTCAAATACCGAAACCATTTACGTCTCAAAATTACTCAGGACACCCATCCCGAGTCCGATCAATCCCTTTTCTGATTATTTCGTCGTAAAACCATTTTAATTAGCTTTTAACCTTTTTACGGTAAGTCAACAGTCGTATTTATCGGTCAAACAGTAATAGTCAAAGTCAAACAGTAAATTTGAAAAGTCAAACAGTAAATGGTCAAAGTCATAATTACTATTTATCATTTACTTTTACTGTTTACCATTTACTGAATTACTGTTTACTGTTTTACCGTTTACTATTCACTTTTTACCGTTTTACTGTTTTCACTGTTCATCTTCTTCCTCAGCCGCCGGCAGCCGCAGCTACGCCGCCCCGCCGCCGGCGCCGCCACCACAGTGGCCCAAAACCTAGCCAATCGACTCCAATTCAACCCAATATCATCGCCACCACCTCAGGACCTCGTTCACCACTGCCTCCGCCGCCAAAAACCAGTGCAGCCGCCGCATACGGCGGCCCAAAAATCCCAAATTCAAATTTCTCCAATACTCAACCAATTCAACATCAAACAACACCTAATTGACTTCAATTATCGTCCTAAACCCAATTCTAGCATCCACCAAAAAAACCAAAAACACCAAAATCACAACCTCCACCGAAATCCTAAAAACCCTAAAATTTTGAATTCAAAATTCTCCTTACCTGGTGCATATTGGTTCAATTCCTTCCATGGACTTTTTGTACAAGTCGAGACCTTCAATTCCTCCCCCAAAATCGAACCGAACCGTGGCCGGAGGAGGGAGTTTCGAACCGTCAGTGGCGGAGGTTCTTGGGCGTCGCACGGCCGAACGCCGGCGATTCACGCCGCGCCGCTGCCGCAGACGTGAAGAGGTGAAGGAGGCGGTCCGAACGGGTAAATATTTGCTCCAAGCCGATATTTGCATTGTAAAATATATATTGGTTTGAATTGCATATATAAAATGAGATAAATAATAACTTGAATTTAGAAATAAAAATTCCAGAAAATAAACAAGAAGGTGTGAAGAAATATTCAACCAATACCGAACGAGTTTCGAGATGGATTACGAAAAGTCAAGTCGTGTGTGTCACACACTCTCCTTAAGACAACTATGCCGCCTCTACGGGTGCAAAAGGTCTGTTGGCGCTCGTCTCCCAGGATACAATGACTAACAAATTCTTGGAGCTGCACTGCTGCAAGAAAGTCTACGAACCGGAGCAAGTACCTCTTTCTATCACCAGAAAGTGAACAAGAACACAAGAGCAAAAGAGAGAGTTTGTGAGGAGAAGAGCTGATGCTTTTTGTTGGTGTCTGAAACTAAGGAATAAGAGGCCCTTTTTATAGTGTGAGGAATGACTTTGGCTTTTAAAGTCAGCAATGAATACAGGGAACTCAATGGCCAAGAAATAACACAAAATTAATCACCATGAATGGCTAAATAATTATGTGTTATAATATTGGAATTTCAACAGGTTTTCCAGCAGCTGAAGAGTCCAAAAAGAATCCGGGCTGGGTGTAAAAAGGACCCTGTGTTTTGGAGCCCAAATCGGTGTTGCATTCGTGTCCGCAGGCATACCCATGTTTTGGTGCTCCAAGCCGATATTTGCACCCCCCTGCGCGTGAGAATGTATAGTTTGTGTTTACACAACTATACCTCATGTTATGAAGCGATCAAGAATCATCCTCATTTCGTGTCGGTTGAGATTACTCATTCACCTTCACAGTTTGACCGGAATTTCCCAAGTTCTCCTGAGCCCCATGACATGGATTCGCATGTTGACTTGGATGATGATGATGAAGGATTTACAACTCCACCGTCCAATCAAGAGACGCCCCTTCGCTCAAGTCCGGTTAGGCCTATAGGAATAAAGGCAGCCAAGGAAGCAAAGAAGAAGGGAAAAAAATGTATGGCAGAGAAAGACGAGAAGTCTTTAGCTATTTTTCATAATATGCAACGTAATCAACTAACACTTATGGAGGCTAACATGCGAAGAGATGAGGAAACCCTTTGGTTGTCTAGGGAGAGCTTAGAACTTGAGAAACGGAAGGAAGCAAGGATTGCCCGCCGTGAGGCTATGGAGAGTTTGCTAGAAGAAACAAAAATTATGACAATAGATACTAGCATGATGACACCGAATACGAAGAAGTGGTACAAAAGAAGGAAAGCAGAAATCATGGGGCAAGTGAATGAGAGTACAAGTACTAGTGAAGGGTGTTACATTCCTAACTTTGATGATCAAAACTAGTATTGTGTCTTGATGATCACTTTTTATGTTCCTCATTTCAAGTTATTTTAAATTAAATAAAACAAGTTAATTGTTGTTCACTTCTTTATTCATTGTTAATTATTTAATTATAAAAACATAAAATTACAATACCAAATAAAATTACAATACCATATAAAATTACAATATATACAAAATAAAACTCCATAATTGATTATCGTTGGTTGGCTTCTAATGTCCAATTGTGCTCCACTAAATCATCTTGAAAAATTTTGTGGATATAAGCTGACTCGAGGTGGTCAATACGGTCCTAAATGCATGTTGATTTCGTCCATCTCTTTGCACAGGTAAAAAAGGAATTCGAACCCCATTTTGATCCACTGGCCCATCATAAACTATTGCCGCCTGTGGGTTCATGAGATCTTCTTCTTTTGGCTCGACAAATTCTTCTTCGACAAATTCATCCTTAAAAATAATGTTATGCAATATGATGCAAGTTATCACTATGCTTCTCAGTATTGATCTCCTATGCAACTGAGCTTCATGCCGTAGGATTGCCCAACGGGATTGCAGGATGCCGAAGCACCTCTCCACATCTTTGCGGTATGCTTCTTGTTTCTTTGAAAATAGTTTTTGTGCTTGCGTCTCAGAGTTTGAAATAGTTTTTACAAACGTGGAGTACCTAGGATAAATTTGTCAGCAAGATAATAGGCATTGTTATATCTCCTACCATTGACGTGGAACGTCACAGCCGGGCAGTTTCCAGCGATAAGTCCTTCAAATACCAGTGATTGGTCAAACACGTTTATATCATTTTGAGCTCCTGGCACACCGAAGAAAGCCATCGCATCATTTGGTGTATCTGAGTAGGAGGGGGTAGTGCCAAAGCCATATCGTGACCACGCTTTGGCATCCTCGTGATCTGGAACGGCAGCGGCGGCGGCGGCAGTGCGGTGGGCAGCCGAACCGGGGCCGGACTGGACGGCTATCCCGTGGTGATCCGAGCCACGGATTCCGTCGTGGGATGCAAGCGGTCGGCATAGAGCCGATCCATGATGAGTGTATCTGTAGTACAAGCCCATGTCAAGGGTTCCTTTAAGGTATCAGAAGATGTTCTTAATTCCAACCCAATGACGTTGTGTTGGCGCTGAGCTAAATCTAGCTAACAAGTTCACCGAGAAAGCAATGTCTGGTCTAGTACACTGAGCTAAGTATAACAAAGCTCAAGTTGCACTAAGATATGGATATTCAGCTCCGGCCCAAGACTTCTTCAACATCTTCTTTCGGACAAAAGGGATCTTTATTGATATCCAGACTTCTAACGACCATGGGAGTGCCTGTTAAATCGCCTGAGCATCTTTCGGACATATGCAGATTGGCGTACAAAGATTCCACCACTTCGTTGCTCTAGTTCTAAGCCTAGGCAAAACCGAGTCCTTCCCAGATCTTTCATCTCGAATTCGGATTTCAAGTAGCTTGCGGTCTCATTGATCTCATTCAGAGTTCAAATGATGTTCATATTGTCAACATAGACGGCTACAATGGCAAATCCTGAACTTGTTCTCTTTATAAACACACAAGGGCACAACTCATCATTCTTGTATCATTTCCCAATCAAGTAATCACTTAACCGCGTGTACCACATCCTACCAGATTGTCAGAGTCTATATACAGATCGTCTCAACCTGATAGCAAATGAACTTCGTGGTTTTTGCTCAATTGACTTGGGTAACGAAAGTCCTTCTGACACTTTCATGTACATCTCCGTATCTATATCCCCATAAAGATACGCTGTTACAACATCCATAAGCTGCATATTGAGTCTCTCTGAGACTACCAAACTGATTAAGTATCGGAAGGTAATAATATTCATGACTGGAGAATACGTCTCCTCATAATCAATTCTAGGGTGTTGAGAAAAACCTTGCGCCACGAGTCTAGCTTTATATCGCTGGACTTCACCATTCTCATTGCGCTTTCTGACAAAGACCCATTTATGTCCAACAGGCTTCACGTTCGGCGGTGTAGGCACAACCGGTCCGAATACTTGCCTTTTGTTTAGAGAGTCTAATTCAGCCTGGATTGCTTCTTCCCACTTCGGCCAATCCGCCCTTCGTTGACACTCATCAACATTGCGGGGTTCCATGTCGTCGTCGTCAATGATTTCTTGAGCAACGACGTAGGCGAATGCATCATCGATATACATGGAATTCCTTTCCATAAGATTGTGCATGCATAAGTAGTTTAGTGAGATTTCCTTATTCTCCAACATCAACGGTGAGTCTAAGGCGTCCCCCAGATGATTCAGAGTTTATTCTTGGACATAGGTATAGTCGGAGACAATCTCATGTGACGGCGTCACAGTATTGATGATGAACAGATCGCTTTGTGCCTGAACACATGCCCTCTTTCTAGGTACACTGTCCTTGGAACCGATTGGTCTCCCCATCTTTCTAGGAGAATCCGAAGTCGACGCCAGCCCTCCACTTGGAGGTGCCGAGCCTAGGCTGCCGACGGCACCTAGGGCTGCGGGTCCGAGACCGGGAGCGCGTGCTCGCTCGTGGCGAGGTATGTTGAGCCTTGCAGGTACATTCGCAGCAGGTATGGTTGATCTTGTCACTTTCGCAATATCAGTAAAGGAGTCGGGCATCGAATCAGCAACCTTTTGTAGTTCCAATATGCATTGTATTTCTGTCTCACACTGAGACGTCCGGGGATCATAATGAGATATAGTGGGAGAGAACCACGTCAATCCCTGACGTTCACTAGGGACGAATACGGCCCCATCTCCCCCTAACGGCGGGAAGGATGTCTCATTAAAGTGACAATCTGCAAATCTTGCAGTAAACAGATCACTTGTCGTAGGCTCTATGTAGCGGACAATTGTTGGTGCTTCATATCCAACATAAATAGCTAATCGTTGTTGTGGACCCATCTTGGTACGCAGTGGAGGCGTGATAGGCACATATACGGCACAACCAAAAGTACACAGATGCGAAATATCAGGCTCGTAACCAGTTACCAACTGGTACGCACTAAATGGTTGGCTATATGTGGGTCGTAGACGAATAAGCATAGCTGCATGTAGTATTGCATATCCCCATGCCGAGAGCGGCAAGCTAGTGGCCATGACAAGGGACCTAGCAACAAGTTGTAGTCTCTTGATAGCGGCTTCTACAAGACCGTTCTGAGAATGAACGTGGGGCACGGGATGTTCAACTTCAATCCCAACTAACATGCAATAGTCATCAAAATATTTTGATGTAAACTCTCCAGCATTATCCAGTCTAATAGACTTAATGGGATTGTCCGGGTGGTGAGCCCGAAGCTTAATGATCTGAGCTAGGAGTTTAGAAAATATAGCATGCCTCGTGGACAACAACGCGACGTGTGACCAACACGTCGATGCATCAACCAGAACCATAAAATATCTAAATGGTCCGCATTCTGGTGTTATAGGTCCACAAATATCACCTTGTATTCGTTGTAGGAACGGAATATTCTGTTTATTATCAATAGCAAAAGATGGTCTTGCTTGAAGTTTTGCTAGTGAACAAGCTTTGCAAAACGAACGATGAGCATCAGACATCGCTACAGAGGCATGAGCAGCAGGATTAGGCCGAACCACTCCTTGGAGCCGAGAGGCTGCCGGCGGTAGCATGTCGGCTGAACCGAGGCCGAAGCGCCCTTGCACGGCTTCGGCTCGGTTGTGTCCAGTTTTCTGGTTTCCTTTTTGCTTCTGTGATCTGAAAAACGGATGACCGTGGGAGCATTTCAACATTCGAATCATCAGATCACCACCCGGATGACCGAGTCTGTCATGCCAAAGCTTGTAAGCATCGGAATCACATAAGATAACAACATGAGATTCATTGGCTCGAATGGTTGTGAAATACATGCCATTTCGAACGCGCTTACACTTCTCCATAATGCGAGTGCGCAGATTTTCAGTGGAGGTGATCAACAGATATTCAGTTCCATCTTCAACATAAGTGTTGAGGTGATAGTCGTTGTCACGCACATCCTTGAAAGCTAGCAAGGTTCTTGGCGCCTTAGGCGTGTATAGAGCGTCCTCTACCCGAATTTCAGTGCCATTTGACATTAAGAATTGAGCAGTGCCATGACCCTTAATGACGGTTCCGGTTCCTGTCATCGTAGATAACGACGATTCTCTTAGCGAAAAATCCGAAAACAATTGCTGATTCCTCAGAATCGTGTGAGTTGTTGCACAATCCAACAGACACTCGATCTCGCCTTGATACATCTACAAAAACAATGTAAATTGAATCAATTGTCTATTTTAGACTGTGGCGAACACTTTAAAGTAAGTGTACTGAAGCAATATAGTATCACAAAATGAAGTGCATTAAAGCCAATAACATAGCCATGGCATCTGTATAACTTTATAGAAAGAAACAAGCCTCTGGTTAATCACCGAATACCAACATTGAGAGAGAGCATAGCCTAGATTAGAGAGATTGTAAGACCGGAAGCCACAATCGGTGGCATGGCCGAGCCAAGGACGAGGCCGAGGCAAGGCCGGGGCCAAGCCAAAGCCGAGGCCAAGGCAAGGGGGGGTAGTGCCGGTCCGGCTTGTAGGCAATCGATGTGACGGTTGAGCTAAAATCCGAAGCATATTGCAAACATTGCATTTTTCGATAGGCTATCGTTGTTAGTTTCAAAACCGGATTTTTGGCGGAGGACGTGTTGGGACGAAAGTCGAGACGTGTCGGAGGTGAAAAAGTAAAAACCGGGTTCGGTGTCGAGCTGGCAAGGCTGCCGAGCTGCCTAGGCTCACTGTCGGGCTGTCGGGGTGCTGCCGAGAGGCGTAGCCAAGTGGCCGAGGGGATGGCAAGGCTTGCTGCCTAGACTGCCGAGGCACAGCCAAGCTGCTGATAGGCTGCTGAGCTGCCTAGGTGATGCCGATGCTGCCTAGGCGCTGCCAAGGGCTTAGCCGAATGTGCAACGCGATGTCTCGCAATTCTTTCGTTTTGTCTTTGTGATTTTATTTTGGATATCGAGTTAACATCACTAAAATTGTGGTGAACTCAAAATAATTATGTCATTGAGAATTGGACGCATTAAACCAATTTTACTTTCATCGGGATGTAAAAATCTCGAATCATTCATTGAATAAGAGAAATTTTATTGATGACAACTCAAAAGTACATCAAGGATGTTCTAAATCAAACGACTTATCGAACAAAGTCGTGAACTATGACTAAAGAAAGCCAAAAATAACAATCAAAATCAAACTTGAACATGTATCTCATGACCTAAGTCAAATACTTATTCATAATCCAGAGTTTCATACTCCTGAGTCCTACGCTTCTTCGTAGGTTGGAAGTCATCGACGGTGAAGTTGGTATCTTCTTCATCGTATTCTTCTTCCTCAAAGTCTCCTACATAGTTCGTTTCTTGTTCCATGTATTGCTTGTGTTTCTTGTAAGCAGCTTGGACATCTCTACTTGCTTTGCAATCACGTTGGAAGTGATTCTTGGAGCCGCATTTGAAGCAAGGAGCCGAAGCTGAGCTCGAGGCGTAGCCACCACGCTTGGGGTCGGAACAGAACCGGTTCCCCCCTCTAGGAGCGGCGGCAGCGCCGCCGTCCCGTTTCCATGTGAGGTTCCGGCTAGGGCCGGCACCTCCTCTTCCTCCTCTTCCTCCACGTGTTGCTTTTGGCGCACGTGGTGGTGGTGGTGGTGCTTCATGTTCGCGAGGATGACTCCTTGGCTTAGGAGCCCTATCACGGGTGGTGAGATTCGGCTAAGAATTTCGGACCTCTAGGCCTTTTGTTGGTAGTAAGAATCAGCTCATGGTACCTCTCATTTCTGTGAAGCACATTCATCAAGTCACTGAAGGTTTTGATGGTGTCTTTCTCACGGAGATCACGGTACTGATGCGACAACATGGACGCAGATTCTAGAAACGTCGTGAATGTCTTCTCCATCATATCATCATCGGTCTTGTCGACCCCACAAAAGCTCAGATCAGATTGTAAATTAAGCATAGTCTGATGGTATTCCTAGACGGAATCAAAATCCAATAAGCAGATTTGCTCCCAATCTGACAAAAGGTCAGGGAGTTGTGCGTCATGCACATTGTCGAAGCGGTCTTTGAGGATGTCCTATAGCTCTTTGGGATCGGTCTTCCTCAGGTATTGCTTCTTGAGCGTTGGGTGGATATGACGCCTGAGAAACATCAGGGCTTGAGCTTTCTGTTCAGGAGAAGCATGCAAGTTTTCATCCTCAAGAGGGACAATGGTGGTCGTAAATCTTTTGCCAATGAAGGTGTTCTCTACATCTGAGACCCACCTCTTGTATTCCTTGCCTTGGACATCCAAGATGTCGAATTCTGGACGCTGAGTGTCAGCCATCTACAAAGCACAATAGGGAGATGTTAGTATTTTGAATGCTAATCAAGTTTGATTTTTTTTTTCTTTTAGAACAGTGCCAAGATATATTATGGTCACATAAATCGATGCATAATGTGACATCAAGTCACAATCGATATCTTTCCTTTATTTTCTTTTGAAAAAGAGACGTTATGGTTCCCAGTGACATCACAGTCACAAGCATAACGGTGGCCGGTAATATTACAGTTACCCCAAAAACGTTGGCACCGGGGTGACTAAATCCCCGTATGCCTTCCCGAGAAGCGATAGAATAGGGATGAGGTAGCAGGGACACGAAAAGGTCCCGGAAGAAAACACAACCTAACTATTGAAATTCATAAGCGGGAACGTTTATAAAAATATTTACCTCTTCAATTGAAGCTTGATCGAAAGAAACTTGACTTTTGGGGAAGCTTGTTTTCTTCGATTTTTCTTGATGTCTTCTTAGCAACGAAGAAGGCTTCGAGGGCCGCTTGCTTGGTTTGCGAGCAATCTTGGCCTTCGAGAGATGCGTGCAAAGAATAGCACGCAAGGGAGGGCTGCTGGCGAGCGGGGAGGAATGTTGGCGAGCGAGGAGGGCTGCGGGCGAGCGGGTAGGGCTGCTGGCGAGCGGGTAGGACTGCTTGCGAGCTGGGACGGCTGCTGGCGAGCGAGTAGAGCTACAACCTAGTCGGTCTGCCGAGAGGCAGAGGAGGAGCGGCGCGTGAAGTCGGTCTAGACTACAAGCCTTGTTAGGACAAGACACAGCACGGAAGTTACAGAATTAACCTTTCTTGAACATTTGTTTATTTGTCATCTTGCTGTTCTTTAATACATGTCACAATGTATAAAGAAGAATGGTGAACTGAGGTGAGGAGAATTATTGGTGATAAACAACAAAACTTGATGTTAATACTTGATTGAATAAAAAGAGAGTCTAGTTTGGCTTGGCTTCATGGGAATCAGTTCACATGTAGTATTCCTGAGAGCACTGGTGATTTGGTTTCTTTGAAGGATCTTAATTTGAATGGGAATGAACTCGGTAGTGTGATTCCTGATAGTTTGGCTAATTTGAAACTCACTACTGGAAATCAGGTCTGAAGCGACCAATATTGAAACGAGAAAATCAAACTTTGTCGCCTCAACACATTGAAGCGACCAATATTGGATTTGTCGCTTCAGAAAACGAGAGCGACGACTTTTGATCAATAGTCGTCGCTCACATCCTATTGAAGCGACGAATATTGGTTTGTTATCGCCTCCCAACAATTTTTGTAAATTGTAGCGACGAAAATTCAAAGTTCGTCGCCGACATAAAACTCAAGCGACGAAGTTTATAACTTTCGTCAATATTCGTCGCTGACTTGTTATACGAAGCGACAAGTTTTGAGCAATAGTAGTCGCTTCATGTTTTAAAATCTGGTCAACCATATTTTCATAAAACTTATCACACGAAAACGTTATTACGTACGTACCTTTAGATGACCTTGTTTCGTCGACTCTTCCAAACATTAAACTCTCAAATAGATGAGACGTAATCAACCATGTAAAAATTTGGTAACTTTTACCTCCCGATACTATGGTTCCCCATATAGAGAGATACGTTTAAATAAGGTTGACTGTATCGATCAGGGCTATAACTTTGTCGGATTTAAGTGATTTTTTTACCATAACTGTATTTCATCATAACGATCAAATGTTATTTCACAGCGTTTTTCAAAATTTGACTTATTTTATATAGTTGCTTCGAAAAGTTGTACACTTCAGTATAATCTCATAAAAAAATTATAATCTTTTAAATATTGTTGAAGCGACGGATTTTGTATGACTTCGTCGCTTCAGTATAATCAATAAAAAATTTATAATCTTTTAAATATTATTGAAATGACGGATTTTGTATTACTTCGTCACTTCACTTTTAAATATTATTGAAGAGACGGATTTTGTATTACTTCGTCGCTTCAGTGTTTAAAAAAGTAGAATCTGCGGCACATGCTGAGAACCAATTAAAACACATTGCGCAGATCGACCCTATGAACCGTCAGATTTTCCAGATCTAACGACCATAATTCACTCCCCTTTTATATAAATCTCTTCCCCCTCTCCTCCTTCCTCTTGACTCCCTCTCCTCCTCTGCCGTCGCCTCCTCCACCGCCTCCCTCCCTCTCCTCCTCGCCGTCGCCATCCAAGTCTTCGACGACGACCTCGGCGTCGTGATCCAAGTCTTCGACGCCGGCCGACCTCGCCTTCTCCATCCAAGTACTCGACGCCGACCTCGCCTTCTCCACCAGAGCTCCTCCCACCGCGCCGGCCACTGCTGTAGTACATCGCGCCGGTCCCTAACCCCGCAGCGACGGCAGAGCGCCTCCCCGCCGACCCTCCTCGACGCTGCCGTCACCGTCTCTGAGGTCCACCTCTACGGCGACGTCGTTCTCCTCCTCCACCGCCTCCCCGCCAACTCCTCCTCAACTGGACAAAAATTGGACAAAATTCTTTTTGAAACGAAATCGGCGGGAATGAGGGGTTCAAACTGGACAAAAATTGTAACAGACATGAAGTGACGAACATTGATATTCGTCGCATGAAATTTTATCATCCCATACACTCTAGCGACGACTTTTGAACCAAACTTTGTCCCCTCAAATTGGAAGCGACCACCCAAAATTCGTCCCCTAAAATTGGAAGCGACCACCCAAAATTCGTCGTCTCGAATGTAAGGAGACGACCCAAACTTCGTCGCTCAGTATTTGGCGATAAATTTTGAAGTCGTCGCTTGAAATATCCAAGCGACGAATTTTGTAGCAAAAGTGGTCGCCTCAAATCGAAACAACGAAAATCGAGCGACGACATGTTTGTCTCTTCGGTGTCGAAGCGACGACTTTTTTGCTGAAACGACGACAAAAAGTCGTCGCTTCGAACCTGTTCTGGAGTAGTGACTTGATACATTGAATTTGAATAATAACTATTTTAGAGGTGCTATTCCAAAATTTAGAGCCAAGAATGTGAGTTTTGATTTGAATGCGTTTTGTCAAGACACTCCAGGAGTGCCTTGTGCAGTTGTGCTCCGGAGGTTATGGCGTTTCTTGGGGAGGTTGATTGCCCTGTAGTGCTTGCTTCTGATTAATCTGGTAATAATCCTTGCAAAGGGTTTGCAAAGGTTCATGGGTGGGGAGTGAGTTGTGCCAATGATGGGAAGGTGTCTGTTCTTCATCTGCAAAACCGTAATCTTGATGGTACATTGTGTCCCATTAATTTGTTGAGAACATTGACTTAATTCTTAATTTGTGCAATGTAGTCCCATATCTCTGAATTTGATCAGAATTTTTTCTTTACTCTGAGGATATTGATAGACTAAGTATTCTTCCACGTCTCTGTTTCTACCTAGCCCAGAATTAGCAGATCAACAAGTTTAGAAAGGAACCATTCTTGCTTGAGGAATTAATTTGTTCACTATACCAGAAGCTTCAAACTTATTACAATTCTCATGCCATGTCACCCTTTCACCTCAGGAAACTTTTTTTTTTTTTAAAACCTTTCATTTTAGATGGAGTGATGAGAGCTTATTCGGTGCTTGACTCAAGCATGTGCTTGAGTCTAAGAACCATGACGTGGCAGTTAGGAGAAGAAGGTGGAGAGGACGCGCGGTTAGGTGAGCTTTGGTTCCTCTCTTCTGCTCTGATATCTCGATTTGCTCCCATCTCCTATCTCTCCTCTCATATCCCTCTCTGTTCATCTCTTCTGCTATCATATCCCATATCCCATATCCCTCAGCTCCCATCTCTATTCATCTCTCTGCTCCCATCTCCTCTCTCATCTTCCATTCTCCTATTTTCATGCTCATATATCCCTCTAATCGTTCTTCTCTCTCCTTCACTTCTCTATAACACTTTCTATCTCCATTCCCCCTTCTCTCCATCTCATCTCCTCCATCGTGGACTGTCACCAGCAAGCCCAGCCGACTCAGCAGAACCACCAGCACCGATCTCAAACACATTCTTCTCCACCCAACACATTCCACCCCATAACATATACATCATTCTTAATCTCATCCTCTATAAACACCCCACTGTCTCCGAACCCCAACACAATCAACACCTCCATTTTCAAAGTTGTCGTCCTAGTCCATGGCCACCACTGCGGCCTGCGACTCCGCCGAGTGCGATTCCTGCCGCCGAGCTCAATCTTGAGTTCAATGCCATCGCCTCCATTCTCCTCGTCGGAGTCCCCGGAATTACTATTCCTTTGATCGGCAAGTACCAGAGGCTTCTGCAAACGGACGACAGCCACTTCGTCATAGCGAAAGCTTTCGCAGCCGGGGTTATTTTGGCGATGGGGTTCGTCCACATACTCCCCAGCGGGTCCGTCGCGCTGAAAAGCCCGTGCCTGCCGGAGTTTCCCTGGTCAAAGTTCTCGTTCTCTGAATTCTTCGCCATGATGGCATCGCTTGCCACCTTGCTCGTTGACTTCGTCGGCATGCAGTACTATGAGCGCAAGCAGGGCCTGGCCCGGCCCGGCCCAGAGAGGCCCAGGTTCGAGTCTGGTCAGATGACTCGGGTATCGAGAAGGAAGGAAGTGGGGTGTTGATTTTTGGGAAAGAAGAAGGCGGTGGGATGCACATTGTCGGAATGCATATATTGATTTAAAAATGATTTCACTTAATTATATGAACTTACACTGTTGCCCTTGTATATATTGATCTAAGTTAAAACTTATTTGACCAATTCAATAAAATTACATTTATACCCTTCTGTTAACAGAAGGAAGTTAGGTGTAATTTCACGCCGGCGTTTTCCAGAAACATACGTTTTAGTTTTAGGAATACAATTTCCTAAAACTAAAAAGTTTTGATAAATATTTGATTTTTTAGTGCCGGTTCGATTGAACGTAATAGATTTTCTCCATATAGCTGTTATTGAATGATATAAGTAATTAACAAAATAAACATATAAATTAAATGGGCATATGTACATGAATATTTCTGGAATACGCTAGGCGCAAAATTACGCTTGACGGTTCTGTTGAAGAAAAAAATTGAAGTGGTAAATGAATTTTAACTTTAACTAACTGGAGGGCAATAATGACCGAGACGCAAATCATTCAGTATCTTGCTGCAAATCATTTAGAGTCATTTTTGTCAACAGTGCAGCCCACCAAGACGCAAGTCCTTTCTGTCAACGACCAAAATTCTACCGCAAATAATAATGTTTTTAAGGCTTCTATCATTGTATGGCCTTTTTGTTGTAAGGGTTCTGCGCCATTTGGAGCTCTACATAAGTAGCTTTAATTGAAATGATTCTGGCGAAGAGCTTGGCCAGTAAGGCCTCCATGATAGCCCTGTTCTTGGCTTTAAGATCCTCCATTTTCTTGATACCGTATTCCTTTTTGGTGGCCTTAGCGTGCGGTTTGAGCTTGCAAATACCATTGTTGGAAGCGATTTTGGTTGCGGCTTGGAGGTTGATGTCCTGGAGAGTTTGCTCTTTTGGACCGGAGTCGATTTGGGTCGGTCTGTGTCCATCTATCTGAAACAGTAAAAGAAACAATGGAGACAAAAAAAGAGAGAAACTTTAAGGAAGAGAACTTGTTGGGTGGGAGGGAATAAATATGTGTGTTTGAAAGGGATTGAAGTTAATGATAAAGCAGAGGCAGAAACTTTGACTAGTGAGGTTGAAGCGCCGGAGCTTGAGGTTGGGCGGGTTGGGTTATTAAGAGTGGGAAAAAGGAAAAGGAGGAAGAGATAGAGTTTTAGTAGTTACTTGGAGGATGAGAAGAGATGGAAAAGTCTGGTATTATTTTAGTGTTCTTGGGGTGGTGTGAGTTATAAATGGTGGAGTACAGAGGTGACTGATTGTGAGTGAGGGATTGATTGCTATCATCTAATCATGGACCCTACTGGAATTAGGACCGTGTGTCATCATCATCATCCAGGAAGAAGATGACGCATAGAGGTCAGAACTGTAAGGACTTTATAATTAAAGACCTCCATACGTGGCTCGATCCTCGAACAAATAGTGACACTACACACATAGTACGTGACATAATCACTGTACCATATAGGGGGGGCCTCCATATTGACATTAATAATGTACTAGTAAGAATTTTTTCCATCATGTATGCATGTAATCAAAACCATAAGTAATTAGCTTCATCCCCGTTATTAGCTCGGGTGCTCAAAAAGTTTCTTATGTGTAGTTAGTTTGGAAACATATATATTTATTTATAACATAATAAACAAGTTATACCACATTAGTAGTCATATAGGGACTCACTTACCTAAAACAAACATGATGAAAATATGACCGTCGGATTTGTTCACGATAGTAAAATACTGTTATGGTTAAAATTTCACATATTTTGACGACGTTTGGGTCTCGATCACGAGTTAGACCCCATGTGTCATCCTCTCTCCCTAAGAGCGGCAGTGTCGCCCGAAGGTAAATTTTTCTAAATTTTTATATGGGTGGACAGAGCGCATCAGCGTGAGAGTGTGGTAATTTTTAAAGATTTTTTTGAGCACTCGAACTATTTACTATGATTTTCGGAAGATTTGAGCATTTTTAAAAGTTAGAAAAAGACAAAATAGTGCCTCGTGGCGCCTTTCAGGCCGTGCATTTGTCCAATTTTACCATTTAAAATCATTTACAACTTCAAAAAGTCTAAATAAATAGCTCGGTTGCTCAAAAAATTCCTAAAAAATTACCACGCTCTCAGCATAATGCGATGTGCGTGCCAGTAAATGTTTTTAAGATAATTATCTTTCCGTGACACAGCTGTCCTTTAGACAACAAAAATGAAACAAGGGCTGACGTAATAGATCGAGACTCAAACGTTATCAAAAATATGTAATTTTTATACTGTAGCCATATTTTATTATATCAATCATATCATACGGTCGGTTTTTCCAAATTCATTTCCTTATGTGTAGTTAGTTTGGAAACATATTCATTTACTTATAACCTACACTACCAGAAAAAAAGTTTTTCCCGACGAAATAAAACAAACGGCCGACGACTAAAAATTTTCGTCGGTAATTCCATAGAATCATCGGTGGAAAAACAAAATCGTCAGCCATAGTTTAACCATATCCGACGATACTGTTTTTTCGTTGGTATAAACAAAAATCGTCGGCTATATTCATATTTCAGTCGACGATTTTGGATTTTCGTCGGCCTTTCTCTGAAACATTAGCCGACGAAAACTTTTGTAATTTTGGCCGACGAAATTGACATTTTCGTCAGCTATAAGTCTATATATTTTCAGATCTAGACAGCAGCTGCTCATTTAAAAAAAAACGGGAGAAAGAGTGAAAAATTTGTGGGTATTGTTGAAATCTATCCTCTCTTACATTGTGGAGCTATATATAGGTACTTAATTTGTTATTTCGTCGGCTATACTCATAATAGCCGACGAAAAATTCATTATTTCGTCGGCTATAACTATATTAAAAAATACATATTTTATTTTAGACAGAAAACGACAAAAGAATAGCCGACGAGTACGAGTCTCTCGTCGGCTATGATTTGAAAAACAAAAACAAAAAATGACCATATTCCATTTTCTATCACTAACGATAAACCATTGCTTCATCATTCAAATGAAAAAATGTTGTGAAATACGATATGACCGAAATAATGAAATACGTCTACATTTGAAAAATCACAAGATTCCGATAAAATCTGAGTGTCGAAAGATGCGGTCAAATGTTTTATTCCTTCGTTTCCCTAATGGTAGCGTTACCTTCGGTAAATATTTTGAGGAAAATTTTTATACAATTAGTTGCATCTCATCGATTTGAAACTATTATCTGTTGAAGGTCAGGCAAAAAACGTCATTTAGACAGTCCAATTATCATTTCTAAGCGTTTAGAGGTTTGACTCACCCGGTTAACCGTTCCGATCGAGCCTTTAACGTTGTCAGATGTAGTTGGATTTTTTTCCATACATGTATTTAATATTAACGATATCTGACGGTTGGAATAGATTTTCTAAACTTTTAGATTCAAAATCAGAACATATGCACTAATGTTCCTTAACTTGTTTACTAAGTGTTTAAGTGAATGTATAGTTTCAAATAGTTACTATACGTAGACTCTTCAAATGCAAAAATGTTCTGAAATAAGATATGACCGAAATAATGAAATACGTCTACGGTTGAAAAATGACAAGATTCTGATAAAATCTGTGTACCGAATGTTGCGGTTAACGGTTTTTTACTTTCGTTTTCCCATGGGCAAGGTTCTAAAAATCCCCGCCTAGCTCCGCCTAGGCGCCGCCTAGGCTGTAGGCGGAGCTCGACCGCCCCTATTTTAGGCTTCAGGCGTCCATTAGGCCGCAAGCCGCCCAGGCGCCGCCTAGGCGGCTCCAGGCGGTCCCAGGCGGTCCAGGCGGGCGAGGCGGGTCAAGGCGCTGGGCCGAGGCGCTGGACCGGGTCGGGTTGGGTCTGAAACCTAAAAAAAAAGTCCGAAAATTAAAACCTAATTCTTCAGTTTCTCTCCTTCAATCCTTCCGCCTTCGCCTCTACTCGTTCTCTCCTTCGACTGACTGCGACTTCGCCCTCTTCTGAGTCTTCTCACGTCTGCCTCTCGGCCCTCTCTCTCAATCTTAGGCGAAGAAGATGGTGTTGAGATGGATTTTGAGTTTGAGTCTGACACCGAAGGAATATTAGAGGGATATGGAGAAGAAGAAGATGTGGATTCTTAGGTTTGCAAGTTATTTTGGTTTTATTTGGGATTATTTGCTATGTTGAATTGCTATGTTGAGACTTGAGACTATTGTTATGTTGAATTGCTATGTTGAGACTATTTGCAATGTTTGTAAATTTAGTAATTTACAGGTTGGGTTGATTTTTTCCAAATTATTCATATTAAACTTCTAAATTATTCGTATTAAACTATTTTTAAATATAATATTTTTTAATTAAAAGTGAAAAATGTAAAACGCCTAGTCCCCGCCTAGTCCCCGCCTAATCCGTCCAGGCGCTAGGCTATGGGTCACCGCCCGCCTAGCGCCTAGCGCCTTTTAGAACCTTGCCCATGGGTAGCCTGACGTTCATTAAATCAATTGAGGAAAATTTTTATACGATTAGTTGCATCTCATCGATTTGAAACTATTATCTGTTGAAGGTCAGGCCAAAAAACGTCATTTAGACAGTTCAATTACCATTTCTAAGCGTTTAGAGGTTTGACTCACCCGGTTGACCGTTCCGATCGAGCCTTTAACGTTGTCAGATGTAGTTTGATTTTTTTCCATACATGTATTTAATCTTAACGGTGATATCTGACGGTTGGAATAGATTTTCTAAACTTTTAGATTCAAAATCAAAACATATGCACTAATGTTCTTTAACTTGTTTACTAAGTGTTTAAGTGAATGTATAGTTTCAAATAGTTACTATACATAGACTCTTCAAATACAAAAATGTTGTGAAATAAGATATGACCGAAATAATGAAATACGTCTACGGTTGAAAAATGACAAGATTCCGATAAAATCTGTGTGCCGAATGTTGCGGTTAACGGTTTTTTACTTTCGTTTTCCTATGGGTAGCCTGACGTTCGTTAAATCAATTGAGGAAATTTTTTATACGATTAGTTGCATCTCATCGATTTGAAACTATTATCTGTTGAAGGTCAGGCAAAAAAACGTCATTTAGACAGTCCAATTACCATTTCTAAGCGTTTAGAGGTTTGACTCACCCGGTTGACCGTTCCGATCGAGCCTTTAACGTTGTCAGATGTAGTTTGATTTTTTTCCATACATGTATTTAATCTTAACGGTGATATCTGACGGTTGGAATAGATTTTCTAAACTTTTAGATTCAAAATCAGAACATATGCACTAATGTTCCTTAACTTGTTTACTAAGTGTTTAAGTGAATGTATAGTTTCAAATAGTTACTATACGTAGACTCTTCAAATGCAAAAATGTTATGAAATAAGATATGACTGAAATAATGAAATACGTCTACGGTTGAAAAATGACAAGGTTCCGATAAAATCTGTGTGTCGAATGTTGCGGTTAACTATTTTTTACTTTCGTTTTCCTATGGGTAGCCTGACGTTCGTTAAATCAATTTTGTAAAATTTTTATATGATTAGTTGCGTCTCATTGATTTGAAACTATTATCTGTAGAAGGTCAGGCAAAAAAACGTTTATTTATACTATTTAGTGGCAAAAGGCTTTAGCATGAGGAAGCACCGACAGGACTGGAACAGTTCTCACACAGCGATAATCAGAAGAGAAATGGTGTGCTCGAGACATTGACGTAGATCCACACTAATATTAGTCCGACTTCACTAATAACCACAATACAGTTTTATTAGCAACCCTAATGTTATTCTACAAATTTGGTCATAACGGAATCAGACGTAGCACAAAATCTTATACTTATTACTAATCAAATCGGCATTAATATTAGTCACACTTCACTTACCGGTACTAATCATAATTCAACGTTACTGAATTCAACGTTCCAACCATGTCTAACTTATTACTACTGAAATTGACTTTACTATTAATTTGATTAAGTGTATATGATGGTAAACAATTGCAAACACAGGGGTAATTTGTACCGATTCATGGTCGTTATTTTTAAATATGAAATATTACACTGTTAAAATACCCACTTGCCCTGAATTGACATATAAATTATTACACGTTTTCCCAAACTCATTCTGCTAAACCCTAAACATTGCACCTCTAATGAGATGGACCCTAAACCCTATACCATCATTGCCTACACCACCCTAAACAATTTAACCATAAACCATCATTGCCTAACCATAAACCATGCACTATAAATAGAAAAAGTCAACCGTAAACCATGAACCTCAACAAATTCAAACTATGTTGGTCATCATATTACTCCTTAAAGGGCAACTCCAACAATACCTCTTATGTGAGGGTGATATACTTACTTTAGTACACTATTCATATTGTTTTATAAATCTCTTCTCAAACAATAAGGTCTATAGCCCAAAATTATAATACGAGTTGTTAAATGACCGGAATACATAATTAATATAATAGTTTATACTTTATCACTAACAAATTGACCGAATAGAACTGTGCGGAATCGAAACTAGCATTTCAGTTTTGGTCTTCAAATTGGTTTACTTATAGGATTTAAAATAAGACCAAGTCTTACAATTCCAAAACTAAACCGATTATATTTAGTTGTTGGAGATAAATATCCTTGTTAATTGCAAGACATTATTAGTTTATATAACTACCGCTGCAGTCGCTTCATAATGTAACAACTTGTTTTCAAACCTATTATAAAGGTTATGATATATTAGTAGACATGCACTTTGGTGATCGATAACCCAAGTTTCGATTATTGTCAATCGACACCATACGATGTGATCTATATATATATTTAGATACCTCGTCAAATTTTCGTTAAATTACGACCTCATTTGACCTTCCGAACTTACCACACTCTCACGCTGATGATCTCTGTCCACCCTTATAAAAATTTAGAAAAATTTACCTTTGGGGGACACTGCCGCTCTTAGGGAGAGAGGAGGACACATGGGGTCTAACTCGTGATCGAGACCCCAACGTCGACCAAAATATGTGGAATTTTCACCATAACAATACTTTACTATCGTGGACAAATCCGACGGTCATATTTTCATTATGTTTGTTTTAGGTAAGTGAATCCTCACACGGCTACTAATATTGTATAACTTGTTCATTAGGTTATAAGTAAATGAATATGTTTCCAAACTAACTACACATAAGGAAATAAATTTGGAAAAACCGACCGTAGGATATGATTGATATAATAAAATATGGCTACAGTAGAAAAATTACATATTTTTGATATCGTTTGAGTCTCGATCTATTACGTCAGCCCTTGTTTCATTCTTGTTGTCTAAAGGGCAGCTGTGCCACAGAAAGATAATTATCTCAAAAACATTTACCGGCACGCACATCGCATTATACTGAGAGCGTGGTAATTTTTGAGGAATTTTTTGAGCAACCGAGCTATTTATTTAGACTTTTTGAAGTTGTAAATAATTTTAAATAGTAAAATTGGACAAATGCACTGCCCGAAAGGCGCCACGAGGCACTATTTTGTCTTTTTCTAACTTTTAAAAATTCTCAAATCTTCCGAAAATCATAGTAAATAGTTCGAGTGCTCAAAAAAATCTCTAAAAATTACCACACTCTCACGCTGATTCGCTCTGTCCACTCATATAAAAATTTAGAAAAATTTGCCTTCGGGTGACACTGCCGCTCTCAGGGAGAGAGGATGACACATGGGGTCTAACTCGTGATCGAGACCCAAACGTCGACCAAAATATGTGGAATTTTCACCATAACAATACTTTACTATCATGAACAAATCCGACGGTCATATTTTCATTATGTTCAGGAAAACATTCTTACTAGTACATTATTAATGTCAATATAGAGGTCCCCCCCTATATGGTACACTGATAATGCAGCATACTATGTATGGTGTCACTGTTCGTTCGAGGATCTAGCCACACGTGTAGGGGTCTTTAATTATAAAGACCCTTAGATAGCAATCTGACTAAAGTCCTTACAATTCTGACCTCTTTGCTTCTTCTTCTTCATGTATGATGGATGATACACAGTCCTATCTCCAGTAGGGTCCATGATTAGATGGTAGCAATCAATCACTCCTTACTCACAATCAATCCCTCCTTACACCACCATTAATAACTCACCACCCCCAAAACACCCGACTTTTCCATCTCTTCTCATCCTCCAAGTAACTCTATCTCTTCCTCCTTTTCCTTTTTCCCGCGCTTTATAACCCCCCTAACATCCATCTCGATCCGGCGCTTCAACCTCATTAGTCAAAGTTTCCGCCTATGCTTTCTCATTAACTTCAATCCCTTTCAAACACACACATTTATTCCCTCCCACCCAACAAGTTCTCTGCCTTAAAGTCTCTCTCTTTTCGTCTCCATCAGCTTCTCAGTTTGTTTCTCTTTTACTGTTTCAGAAAGATGGACACAGTCCGACCCAAATCGACTCCGGTCAAGAAGAGCAAACTCCGGTCAAAAATTCATAAAACACAAAAAACAAACTCGTAACCCCAATCCGAACCCGAATTCTCATCTTCCTCTGATATCTCCACCACCACCTAGCACGACCACCGTCGGCGTCCCGCCATCGTGTTTGATTATCCAAATGGGGCGGACCAAAGTTGGATGCCAATTATACACTGCAGACTCGAGAAACAACTGGTTAACCATCCTCTCAAATAATTCACCCTCTCAAAAACAAATTGAGGGTTGATCTTGCTTCTGTGAATGAAGGCACTATAAACATGGCATAATGCTTGATAGATATATAAGTGACTACTGAATCCTATTCATATCCACTAACCTCATCTGCCATGCTTGAGACGAAACCTATTAATCCAAGAACAAAGTTTGGCAAGAACTATGAACCGATTCGAACAAAACCAGATGGGATATCGATTCAATATGGAAAGAACCCAAATCCAAAGTATTCAATAAAAATAGAAAATTATGAAAATTCTCAATTTTTGAAATTCTAAAACGTCAATAATCGGACAATCAAAGGAGAAAACCATAACCCACTTGATGAGAATTAAAGGGTCTGGAGTATCCTTCGCCGATCGAGACGGCGGAGCTCAGTGGCTTTACAAATGACTTGGTTGGAGTCAGACACTCAGAGTGGTCGAGCTATGGGCAATCGGGTCCAGCTCCGCCATCTCCGCCACCAGCTTCACTGCCGCCTCCTCATCAACTATGCAACCACAATCTCAAATCCATCAATTTGTAAAATCACAACTCATCAAAATTAAGCACAGAGAAGAAGAGAGAACGAGAACCCACTTGATGCCCATGCCGTTTTGCAAGAATTATATGCTCTACAATAAGTATGCTGCCGATCGAGACGGCGGAGGTCGGTTGCCCATTAAAAAACGATCAGAGGGATATATGAGTGTCAAAATAGACTGAAAGATGAGACCAGATATAGGAGATGGGAGCAGAGATGGGTAGAGAGGGATATGAGAGCGGAAGAGAGAGGGATATGAGAGCACAGTGATGCAAGGCAGAGCAGATCACCCACTAACGGGAGCAGAGGAGAGACCGCAGAAGAGACGAAGGAAAGATGAGACTCGCACACTAACCGCGCGTCCTCTCTCCACCTTCTGTTACTAACTGCCACGTCAGATTTTTCAGACTCAAGCACATGCTTGAGTCACGCAGGGAATAATTTTCGTGGAGTGATACACCACTTGTGGCTACTCATACCGAAAGTAACATTTTATTTGGACTGTGTTGGCAGAGGATGACACGCGATGCTACATTGTTACTCGTGGACTCAACCATTGTTACTCGTGGCATTTACCATGCTACATTGCAAATTCCTTTGAAAAACCATCAACCATTACACTTCATTTTATGCAAAACAAGTGTCTTGTTTTATTTTGGTCTTTTTCTTAAACTTGAAACTGCTTATATGACAATAAGATCATTGCTGGTTGATGAAAAATAGTTTGAGAAGATAGCATCGTTGAACATGAACAGAATAAGGTGTACCTACTGTATATGCAAAGAGCCAAATTGACTAATCATCTATCGGGAGTAGACTCTCTTGATAGATCACGCTCTCACGCAAAACTCAACCTTATAAAAACTACACTCATCTCCTTCGTGAAGAATCTTGGTGAACACACAGTACTCATTTTTGTCGCCAACAACAGCAATCGTGAAAACAGTACTAGTTTCCGTAACGAAGACATCGTGGCAATGTAAACTGTATCTCCATTGTTCCTTAGGGGGACCTGAAAACTTCAAGTTAAACAACTTGGTCCATGAGTCGGGTACATCATATTCTCTCATGACCCATACATGAATGCATTGAGCGGCTTCCTTTAGAAAATGAACAAGAAGCAGGCATTCTCCAGCGGAAAGTTTAAGATCGTAGACACTTGGCGGCCGATGGTCAATGAAAACCTTGGGCAGCAACATTTTCCTGAATTTGTGATCCTCTTTCTGTGTCAAATCGAAAGCCAGGATTTCACGATCAAAAACGAGCCAATGAAGTGTCTCTTTCAAAAGAGTTCCTACATAAGGTAGGACATCCAATTCATCATACTCAAATGTTTCCCAAGCATTAGCTCTGGACGAGAAAACGGCGGCCTTGATTATGTCATCACCAGTGCCATATATATATAATAGAGTAGGCGAAGAATACTCTGTAGTCGTCCGTGGCCGGCAAATAGCCAACGCCATAAAGTACAGATTATCAAATTCTAAACCATGGTCAGGTAATTTCTTGGAAAATCCAGTTGAAGGGTTCCCCATATAAAATACTTGATCATCAACAGCAAGAAATACAATACCATTACAGGAGCCCAGTAGCGAGCTGACATTATAGGTGGCTGACTGGGAAGGAAAATTGAGACTTCTGACAGAGGACAGCGTCTCCAGGTCGATAGATCTAGAGTTAGGGTATCCTTTTACAGTGTATAGGAGTTTACGAGTTAGGGTTCTGCGATCACGAGCAGCTTGGAGTTGGGATTTGGCGAATTTTGGGTCAGAGTGAATCATGGAACGGAAGCATTGGGAAACGCAGGTGAATCGAATTAAAGATTTCACAGGAAGCCAGCAGAGGATTAGCACCATCACCTCTTCCGGTAGTTCGGGCAGGTTTGCTTGCTCCATAGTGTGACCTCGATCGTATTCTATAGAGAATTCTGACATGTGTCTTATTTATAGAGGAATCTGTTGTGATCCTATATATATTTCTGCGTAGAGAATCCTAATTCTACGTCAAATAGAAATTCTATTACAATATGATATCGCTATTTCTAATAAACTTGGGCACACATAAAATGTATACTGTATTATGGCCTAAATAGTACCTCGATTATGGCCACTACTAATTACATGAACTTACAAAACTATTGGAATCATTGCTATTGGAATCCCTATCTCATTCCAGAACCGATCGTAATTTCAAGAACGTGTGATTGTTTTTTTCAACAACCATTGGACACCAATGGCGCGCAGACTATCGTCGGGTTGACATAGAGTAAATGGACGCTTCCATTGCTTTCTTACTGGAATGTACAATTCACCCATTTGAAAGCAGTCAATACTTCTGTCAAAGAAGAATAACTCGATCATTCCATCAGATATGAATGTACATTGTGACTCGTGAGCTTGCATACTGGAAAGTGGAAAATCTTCTGTTTGTTGATGAAACTGGCCTTATGAAAGCTTTGTAAGGGAAGGAAAAAAAGAAGAAAAAAAAAGACCAAATAAAAGCGGACGTAGTATTTGGAGTTCTGGATGACTCTCCCCACTATGCTTCTATTTGTAAATCCTGAAGCCTGTTCTCTTTTTTTTTTTTCTTCTGTTTTCAGGCCTTTTTAGGCCTCTATGTGAGATGAAAAATTGTAGACAGACACATTATTCCAACCGAAGTCCTGATCCTTGGTACAATCATGATGAATATTTTCCATAACACCAAGTAAAAGGTCCATATATATGCTATACACTGAACAAAAAGTTTCTAAATTGATTTCTATTACGAAGATGCAATAGATTTAATCAAGTCACAATTGAGAACCTACTACTGTAAAATATAATCACAAACCTGAACTCCAAAAATCTATGGATATTCTGCAGAAGTGCAGACGTCTTTCTTCGAATCAAAGCTAGTTAAGAAACCCAGACGTGCTACGTATTCTGCCACAACTCATGTGCCAATTAAAAATATGACCTGCATTATAGGAAATCTTCAAATGATGTACAACCGATGACTGAAACAGTTAAAAGGAAAAAAGAAAGAAACAGGAAGCAAAGTAATTCAATTAAAATAGAGTATGATTTCTATCCAGTCACAATTTTTTTTGGTACAGAGTCCATCACATTTCACATAATACTCCGAATTTCCAATGATTAAACAGATAAGTTTACTTTGGGACATGTGAAAGTTGAAGACTGTGATGGTTGTTATTACTTGACGATCTTTACCTACCCATTTGGATAGGACGGTCACAGAGTGTAAAGTGCCACAGTAACAACCAACACAATTGAGATAATAGTTGACACTGTATCCAGGAACTTACAAAGATAGAGTTGGAGTCTTAGCATTCAGACCAAGAGTAGTGCTCAATGAGAAACGATCAGTAAAAGTCTATACTGAGTGATTTCGTTGATCTCTTTTCATATGCCCGTATAGCAGAGTAACATTCAAAATTCAGGTGGAACGTGGAAGCTGTTTCAATGATAAATTATCTTCTGGCTTTCAACTCCATTATGTATGACGATGGAAAATTTACTTGTCAGTAGTATAGATCACCTTTCCTCCATAAAACAACCTACATGGTAAGTGTCGGTAAGATTTGGACCGGAGGACATGTTCGATGTGGAATATTGCCTGTAAGGACCATTAACTGAAGGTAACAGTAACGCTTACTGACAATCCATAGATAGCAATCGCTCACACTTAAGAAATTAATAACTCCAAAACCACTAAAGAAATTCAAAGCTAAAGATGAGGTTGTACCTGCAAACTTTTGTAAATAGATTCAGGTAGCTGCAGATCCAGAGCTATAGAAACATGTAGAAACTTAAGACATAACTATGTAGATTCTGCCCCCATGAAAATTAGTTAATTCAGTGAGTTAACATGAACATGATAGACAATAACCAAAAGGGAATATATAGCAGTTTCAGCTTGCACCCAAGAAAGTACTGCAAGGCCAAACCAGCATGTTCCTGCAATAATACTTGATTAGTTGAGCATGCAGAGACCCAGGTTGCGTAAGCAAAATCTTAGAAGGGAAAGTAAAGCTTATACCGTTATATGTTTAAACACATGATAAACTGAAAAACCTCTAGCATGAATATAGCTGCTTCCCTGTTCACGGATGAAATAAGGAACACAAACATCAGGGCAATGAGAATCATCTTTAAGTATAAAGGGGGAAAAATAGTAGAAAAGGAAAAGGGAATATCCATATGAAGTGGGGAGCAACAAAGTTGCATGTAATCTGAAACCTAGTGGAAGTCTTAAGGCTTGTTAAAGAGTATGGAGTAGATCACTCTACTATCTAACTTAGCATACAAATTTGGGACTGTATTAAGGGCAGGGGCGCAGGGCTGATCAAGTAATAATCCAACAAATTAACTGAGCTCAGTATTGTTTTTGTGTGTGTGTGTGTGTTTTTTTTTTTCTTTTTTGGTCTGAAGTGCCCAGTGTGTCAAAGACATGCTTGCTTAACTGAATCAGGATTCATTACCTGACATTTTATACTTACTTTACGGTATGTATCCCATAACAGCTACTAGTAAAGTATACCAGAAGGAATTATACAATACATCAAGCTAAACTTCTCTGCTTTCAGAAATATATCACATCCGAGGAGGAGATCCAATTTTCGAATCCTTGCAACTGCAAACTCTCCCAAAGAAGTTGAAATCTGATGGAGAGACTTGTGCAGGAAAAATCAAGTATGGGTGCGACTACGGTTAAGCACCAACAAAGATAGAAATCTTGAGAAATAAAATGGTTTAGGATAGGTAAACTCTACTGGAAGAACAGCATACACCTAGTTTGGGGTTTGGGCGTAAGAAGCCAAATCAGAGTCTCAAATCTTATTGTAGAGTGACTTGGTGAACTTCAATGTAACTATTGAATATGCAAAGAACAAGTCTAGCAAGCAAAGTTGAGTCATGAGGTACTATCATAATTCACTTGAAATAACCATTTTTAGACAAATTTTGACTATAGTTACCAAAGAAGGAAAGATAGCCCAGTGTCATATAGAGGAGTGCTCTAACATTCCTGATTATTTCAGCAACTGAGCAAAGTATAATTTGTAACGAATGGTGATATTAAAAGCTCTTTTATAAAGAAGTTTATTTAATCCGATTTTCTAAAAAAAATCATAAAAATCACACGGGATGGCAATGGGCTCCAGCCTTTCAATTAAGTACCTTAGTTGATAGGTGTAGCTGCATTGCCCTCCATTGTATATGCAGAAATTTACAGAAGTTCTCTATGAGCAACTTCATTGCCTTCCAACTGGCAATAGTTCCTCTATTGATTCATACTGGAATGAAAACCAACATTTGTGATCAGACAATCAGAAAAACTGGACTTGAATTTTCTGTTGTTGGACAATGCATATAAGCAATTTCAGCCTAATTCCTTCGTGGAAAGTAAACCTCAAGTCTATGCACAACCATGAATTATGCTTACCTGGCATCACAGAAGAGGCAGTATTGATGTTCATCTCTCAATTTCATCAAAATCTCTTGTAAATCCTGCGATGAGAACAGAGAGATAATGACAGGTTATTTCGATGAGCAAATGTCTTTGAGTCTACTGAGTAAGATTAGTTTTGGATCTTAGTTGTTAAATGCACAAAGATGAAACGTACTTTTGACCTTCTAAAATGATTCCAAGCCAAATTAGGGTCATTATTTTACTTTTAAACACCAACTCCTTAATGCATTTCCCAAGTCTGATTTGAGTCTCCACTTGCATGACTTGATTGTTGATCATGTAAGTACATTAAAACTTGGAATTCCACCGAGTAGAGCAATGCCACGCTGAAAACAACTGTATCCAATTTCTTCGAGTACACATAATATTACATAATAACTATAGCTCAACCACAAAAAGTGATCATCCTTTACAATTTGCTATATCAGTCAATTTACTGAAACTCAAATAAAACATATTCCAGTATCAGTTTTTAATGAGAAATCCAACAGTCTGTGATTCCAACCTAGCATGGTTTTAGACCCAATTTCTTACTGAACCCTAAGTTGAACTACGGAATCGGCGCCTCTAATTCGCCAAGGTTTTCTCATCCTCTTCCTGTTGCTTTCTCTCCCTATCAAGCTTAGGCTGCTCTTGCCAATTCAGTGCTCTAGGTTTTTTCTTAGAGGGTTTGCTATTCGAAACCTAACACAGTTACACACCATTACGGGTTCAGATTTTCCTCACTAACAAATCAAATATAGCTTAAAAGAAACACGAAATTCATACTTTGCAAATCAAAATTAGGGTTTCTGATTCCTATGCTAAATACTCAACGGAACCAAACAGTGCATTACCTTTTTCGAGAGAGGACCGGAAGCTTCTGGAGAGAGCTGTCCCCCATGTAGTCATCGTCTTCTTCCTGTTCCGCCATAGCTGAGATTTTTTTAATTGTCAGAGAGCTTTAGGATTTTTCAATTTTACACCTTCAGAGCGTGGGCCGGGTTGGTTTTGTTCAGGCCCATAGTCCGTCCGGGTTGTAACAAACAGGAGAAGCGGCACGTGAACATAGGGAGACGAGAAAACCGTTTTAGGTAGTGACGTGGCACTCAGCTTAGCAAGTCACAGTGTCACACATTACCAGCGTCTGCAACCTCCACAGTACACAATTCCAAATCCTCTCTCGCCTCTTCACCAGTCACCACCACCTCTCTCTCTCTCTCTCCCCGTCCCAAAAAGTTTCTTTCTCAAAACCCTAGAAAATTCATCGCCGTAATTTCTTTATTTCGATACTGTAAAACCTTCCGTCACCTTCACCTTCACCGATCTCAGTTCGGCTTTAGTTTCAGAAACAACAGAATTTGATTTTAGTTTCTTCGTCTCCTTCTCTGGAGCCAAAAGCAGAGCTCTCGGTTTGGCTTAGTACTCTGATTTTCTGACGGATTTAATTTATCTTCGTTCTCAGGCGAGATTAGCCGGAATTTCAAGAATGGAGAAGCAGTACTTCACTACGGTTTGTAAATAAATATTGGTATGATATTGCATATATAAAATGAGATAAATAATAACTTGAATTTAGAAATAAAATTCCAGAAAATAAACAAGAAGGTATGAAGAAATATTCAACCAATACCGAACGAGTTTTGAGATGGATTACGAAAAGTCAAGTCGTGTGTGTCACACACTCTCCTTAAGACAACTACGCCGCCTTTACGGGTGCAAAAGGTCTGTTGGCGCTCGTCTCCCAGGATACAATGACTAACAAATTCTTGGAGCTGCACTGCTGCAAGAAAGTCTGCGAACCGGAGCAAGTATCTCTTTCTATCACCAGAAAGTGAACAAGAACACAAGAGCAGAAGAGAGAGTTTGAGAGGAGAAGAGCTGATGCTTTTTGTTGGTGTATGAAACTAAGGAATATGAGGCCCTTTTTATAGTGTGAGGAATGCTTTGGCTTTTAAAGTCAGCAATGAATACAGGGAACTCAATGGCCAAGAAACAACACAAAATTAATCACCATGAATGGCTGAATAATTATGTGTTATATATAATACTGAAATTTCAACAGGTTTTCCAGCAGCTGAAGAGTCCAAAAAGAATCTGGGCTGGGTGCAAAAAGGAGTCTGCGTTCTGGAGCCCAAATCGGTGTTGCATTCGTGTCCGCAGGTCGCGCGAGCACACCCAAGTTTTTGGTGCTCCAAGCCGATATTTGCACCCCCCTGCGCGTGAGAGTGTATAGTTTGTGTTTACACAACTATACCTCATAGGAGGATGATTCTATATAAACCCTCTTTACTTTTCCCTCTATCCAATGTGGGACAAACTTTGTTTTCCCCATTTCAAATAGCCAACTTTGGATGACAATTTTTCATTCATCCCAAAACCAAATTAGGCATATGAACACATGAACTTGTAGTCCTCATTATGGAGAATACAAATCCAAGTTCATTTCTCATTAATCATAAGTGTAACACACTTTAATTAATCCATTTAAATTTGGTTTTATAAATGGGTTTTAACCCATTTTTCCAACACGGTTTTCTTCGCGGCGGTTCTGGTGGTGTCTGTTGCCGGAACTGTTGCCAATCCCCTCGATGGTAACATCTCGAATCTTTCAGTTTCTTCTTGATTTCCTTGAATTTTCTTTGTTGATTTTATGTACTTTCGTGAACACATTCCTAATAGTGTTCGTAATTCTCTATCTGATTACAGAAATTATACGGTAGAAATGTAGAAAGGATCGATTAAAAACTAAGGTAGATCGGAATCTTTAAACTTCCCGTGCCGGAAAAACAGAAACAGAGTTTTTCTTATTCACGATTTGAAGCGAGAAATAGAGTTTTGATTTAAATAATTTCCGGTTTAATTTTCTGATTGGCCAAACAGAAAGGGCAAAGAAAAATTTGGCGGGAAAATATCGAATCGGTGGTGATCGAGTCGACCTGAGTTGACTCAGAGATCGCCTCTGACTCCATATATATCCGCGTGGGTTAGTTAGATATACGACAAAAGTTGTTTGTAGAAAACGACTTGTCGTATTTTCTAGTATACAGAGAGAGTGTTCTGGACTTCTGGGTTTATGTGAAAAGTAACCAGACAGGAAAATTATGTCAGTCCTCAGTCTTCACTCAATTTTAGGTTCATTTATTCGTGTATTCCATCACATAATTTAAAGATCAAAGGGGGCAATGAGACGCTCCTTTTCGTTTTTCGGGGACATGGTTCGCAACTTTGCATTATGATGACAAAAGAACTTATTTACGTGGATTTTTTTTGAATAGGCATGGTTTCCAATAATTTGGTGTCAGACTCCAATTTCGGATAGTAATTCTTTGAAATGTGAGGCAGAATTTAAGCATTTGAGAATTTTAATGTTGAATAAATGTTGAGTTTGTTTGGTCTTACATGCACACCACCTGTTTGATGAAAGTTCCAGGTGAAAGCTTTTATCTTTTTTGTCAGATTTGGCACTTCGGGATCTTTACAGAACCCTCAACAAGCCAAAACAGCTCACTGGATGACAGTTAAATGAGGGTGACCCATGCCTTGATGAATGGGAGGGGATCGATTGTTTCGACACAAACGTCACCTCTGTGTAAGTTTACAAGCCTGTTATTTTTTTTTTTTCAATCTTAAAGAAATGGCCTCTTACAATTTGATGGAAAAAACTTCACTGTCTACCCTATACACAGGAGTTTATCCAGATATGAACTTAGAGGGTACATAAGTTCTGTAATCCAGAATTTCAAACACGTAACATTGCTATAAGTTATGTTCTTCTTTTTCAACTTATAGTCTTACATTTATTATTATAAGCACATTATTTGATAATTTTTTTCAATATTTCTAGCGACTTAAGTGAAAATCTAATTACCAGAGAAATTCCCGCTAGGCTGCCCCCAATTGCAATTCACATGTAAGAATAATATTGTTTTGGTCTTCTTGCTTTATTAATTAAAATATTTTAACGGATTTATTAATACTAAGTTTGTTAATGCGCAGAAACTTGGCAGACAATCTATTTGCCAACTCTGTACCTAGTTTTAGAAAAATGAGGAACATCAGATTTTTGTACGTTACCTATTCCCCTTGGAAATGTATTTAAAATGCAGGAATCTAAGCCACAATCGGTTGTCTGGACCCATTGGAAATGTCTTTACTGGCCTACAGAATTTAAGAGATATGTATGCCTGTTCCATATATTTATTTAATGTTGTAATTGGTGTAGATTGAACTCGTTATCACTAATTATAGAAAAAATGCATAGTTTTGAGAATGTTTCTTTGAATAACTGTGCTGTGTTTGTTGTTTTAATTGGATGAGAGTCAGATCTAGTTGAGATACCGAATTACAAATTTCAAGATGGTCAAAACCAGCAAAATGAAAATTTTCTTGTGATTTCTCCAGGGATTTGTCATATAATAACTTTACTGGAGATCTGCCAAGTTCATTTGGATCCCTCACTAGTCTCAGTGATCTGTGAGTTTCCTTTTTGTTCTAGTCAACTTGCAATACTTTAGTGCGTGGCATATCAATTTTTAAGCTCATTTTTTATGTATCTGCAGATACGTGCAGCATAATAAATTCACTGGATCAGTTGCGAGCCTTGCGAAACTTCCACTTTACACTTTGTAGGTTTCTGTTTCTATATATTCTCTTTGCAACAATTTGCATTTTCGTTCATCTGCATGTTGAATATCAAATATAACTACTTTCTTTTGCTTCTATATCTACAGAAATCTAGAAGCTAATTGCTTCACTGGGATACTTCCTGAAGCATTAAATGCTGTCCCTAATCTTTGGTATGAATTTGATCGGCATTTTGCAACATAATGAGTTTAATTTTAAATCTTTAGTTTTTTTTTTCCAAGGATTGGAGGAAACAGTTTTGGGCAACCTGTCGAAAACGAACATTGTACCAAAGAAGAAGATGGACAAAAGAAGGAGAGGCTTGGCCCTGGAGTAATAGCTTGTATCATTGGTGGAACTCTGGTCGCAGCAGGTGTGGCACTTTGTATTGCATTTCAAATTAAGCAATTACAACCTTGGGGCGCAGTAATAGTTCGAGCCACTCCTTGCCAGTCACAAATACCGCAAAAGGTGAACTTTTATTCACGTACATATTGATAATATGTCAAGTACATTGTATTCTGGTCTGAACTATATGTACCTGACTTTTAATTTTTACATGAGTCATCGCTAACGAACCATATCCGAAGTCAGAAACCAAAATTCTTATTACTTTATGCCTTTTAACTTTTATGTTAAAAGTTAAATGAGTGATATGAGTTTATGTCGTTATAGATAGTCCGGTGAGTGCAGAAGAAAGCCCACACGAACTGACTTTGAGGTCACCCAGTCGACCAAGGCAGCATGTAAAGATAATTAGAAGAAAAAGGTTATCCGGTAAACGCAAATTCCCAAAGAGAATCAGACTATATACTGTAGCAGAAGTTCAGTCAGCTACAGACAACTTTCTGGAAGAAAATTTTCTGGGTCAAGGATCTCTTGGTTCTGTTTACAAAGCGGAGTTTCCTGATGGCAAAGTATGAACCTGAATGTTTTCTTTGAATTATTGTAGACGCTTAAGAGTAACAGTCTTCTTTTGAACTTAAGAGAAAATTTTAACTGAACTTCCTATTCTTTAGATCTCAGTTGTTAAGATCATCAAGATGTCTGGACTCTCTTTCCACGAAGAAGAATTCCTAGATCTTCTTTGGACTCTTTCAGAGTTGCAGCACCGAACAATTGTACCACTTCTTGGCTGTTGTGTGGCTTCTTGTGTATGAGTTTGTCACAAACTTATCCCTTGATAAGGCACTGCACAGTGATGCACACAAGCCTCTTTCCTGGGGCCTTCGTCTCCAGATTGCTCTTGGTGTTGCTCAAGCTTTGGAGTAAGCTCTCAGTATTATTGTTATCTGACAAGTTCATATTTTGCATACTCATTTATATATACTCTTAGCGAATGGCATTTTTTACAGCTATTTGCACTCTGCATTCTCGCCTCCATTTGGTCATGGCAACTTGAAGAGTGCCAATATCTTACTTGATGAAGAGCTTGCTCCTCATATCTGTGACTGTGGGCTTGCTATTTTGAGGCCACATACAAGCAATAGCCTTAAACTAAAGGTATATACTTTCAATAATTCCAGTTATAATTTGAAACGGAAATTGATATTGAAGATTTTTCTACTCCCTTTGCTGATACAGTAGAACAGTCATCATCTTGTTGATACGGACACTTAGATACATAACATTGCTGCTTAAATCTAAACTGTAATTGCTCTTTAAAAAACACAGGCTTCAGAAATTGCTATTGGTGTCACTGGCTACATAGCCCCTGAGCATGGCGTAGCAGGATCTGATAACACAGAAAGTGATGACATTTATGCATTTGGTGTGCTGCTTCTGGAGCTCTTGACAGGAAGGAGACCTTTTGATAGGTATGCATTCATGAGCCTTTCTCCTATTTAAAAATACCATGTTTCTTGATTCTTTTCTTTGTTTCTGTCTTAGTTCTAAACAAACAGAAGAGCAAGTATTGGTGGAATTGGCTTCATTGCGGCTTCATGACTGTGTGAGTCTGGAAGAGATGGTCGATCCGATCATTAGAAAGACATTTTCCTCAAAATCTCTATCATATTTAGCTGATATCATCTCCAGCTGCATACAGGTAGAAGCACATTCGATTCTACATGTAAATTCTTTGATGAGTATTTCTTAGTTGTTTGAAAAAATTAAACTGTTCTCTGTATCACTGAAATTTGAACAGCCAGAGAGAGAATTCTGACCACTGATGTCTGAAGTTGTGCGATCTCTATCACAGTCCATACAGAAGCTCAACATGGGGATAGGCAATGGAGCAGATGGTAACCAAGTTGACCCCTTCAACAGGTCTTTCAGTGCAAACAAGACAAGATTCATGGTCTCACGACTCTCACCTACTGTGAGCTATTAGTTGTCTTAAAATTGAGTTTTTGAGGTGATTGTTAATTTTGACATTTCAATTAGGGAGATCATAATACCATATTTGATTAGTTCATATGTCAATACAGAGATCCTTATGTGTAATGGTTCAATATTGGTTCATAACTTTTTATGTTACGAGTTTTGAGTTATGAGCCATGCAAGTGAGACTATCACTTCAAAAGATGTTGTATCCCGAAACTTTATTGAAAACAAAGAAAGAAAAAAACAATAATCATCGGAGACCAAAATAGTTTTGCTAAAATTGCATATTCTTAACCACAGCGCTAAACCCAGCCTTTCAAGTTTCAACTCTTCAGGTTTCCAAATTTCAATTACCAATGAAGAAAGAAATGTGCTTTCACTGCTTTGCTTCAACTCAGAACCGAAATCTTGAAATCGATTGCACCCATAAATCAAACAACACCTCAATCCAGTCCTAAACCAAACAGCACTCGGGCACATGTAAGTTCCTTCCTTCTTCTGTTTTCCTGCTCGGCTTTCTTACGTTTCTGAGCACAATTTTTTCATATTTGTTGGTAAATGTAGTTCAAGTTTTGTTTGGTTTCGTCTTTACGCACTTAAGGGGCGTTTGTTACACGGAATTGGCTGGGATGGAACTGTACTATTTTATTGCATAAGACTTGTCCCATGTTTGCTGAGAGCTTGGACTAAATTTAATGAACTATGGAAGTCTAATAATGCCCCCACACCGTCTTACACAAAGACGCTAAAATTGGGCTGACTACGCACGCCTGGCTCATTGTTCTTTTCACGTTTCTCCTCCTTCGCTCAATCAAGATTGCTGAATCTCTCAAAATCAGAAATCTGTATAGGGAACCGTCAACTCTTCACGATTCCTGTGTCGGCGTACATGCTCATGCAGAGGCAGAGCCTTGGAGCAACAGCGGTGGAGAGTTTTAGTTCAAAGAGGTGGTGGAGGCGGAGATTGAGTTGGTCTCGGAGATCAAGTACTATCAAAAGATCTACACCTAATCAAAGAAAGGGGCATATGAAGGAGGAAACGCCGATGCGATGTTTTCGTTTATAGACGAGAATTTCATGAAATTTAAGTTGGGGAAGATGAATCCCCAAATTGCTTCCAATGCTTTCATCGAGGGCTTAATTACTTGGGTTCAACAAATTTCTTCAAAGATGACTGATTTTGATTGCAAGCTTCAATCCGAGGCAACAACAAATGTAATCTTGGTGAATTGGTTAGTGGTCGGTGAATTTGGATTTGATATATATTTGATCGGTCGATTAGTTCAAAAGTTAGTACAGTTTGGTGAAACAAAGATGGGAGATTAACACAGTTTGCAGGTTGCTGATGTTGATGTTGATTGTGTTGGTTTTGATTATAGTCCCGGCTGGTACCAACCATGGGTCAAGTCATCTGTAACATAAGCCAAGCTTATGGAATGCAGGACTCTTCAAAGAAATAAGACGGGGTAACACAATCCATGTAACAAACGCCCCCAAAGGTAAAACCTTAGAGATTTGAATTCTCAGAAGACTAAACTTTCTCATGAAAAAATCCCACCAAGACAAATCGTGTACGACAGTGATTCAGCAATACGAATTCTAGTAAGAACGAGGTAGAAAGCCCGCGCATTGCTGCGGGTAGAAACTCAGGTATGATAACAATGATACATAGTGATATTGTTTTACAGACAGTGGTGTTGTTTTACATTACCAATGACATTGTTTTTCACTGTGGCACACATAGTAATAGTAGAAAAAGTTGTCATACATTCTAACATCTTCCTTACATACCATAGATAAACTATACATACCGAGGCTGATTCATAGAAACGAATATTTTGTTTAAAATTGAAACTATATAATAGCCTCTTTTATCGTAGTTTTGGTTGGAATCGCATCAAGTATGAACATGCATCAACCTAAAAAGAAGACCGCAAAAGATCTAATCAAATGTGTTTTATAAACTATATTACTCACTCCATCTTGTACAGTTCTGTCATAGCAACAATCGGGTTGAGAAAGATGCATGTATGGTTTGTGCTTGAAGCTGTGATATGGTCTACAAACAGTAACAATAGCTTGTTAGTAACAGTAGCTTCTTATATATAATCACCACATATGACATGACTCTTAGTGATTTTCATAGAGTACTAACTTCGATATTCCCCAAGCCTTAAGGTTGTGAAGACAGAAAGCACTGGTGTAAAAGACCTATTTACAGTTTGGGCGTCGAATGCTCTTGCACTCTCTCCCCATAGAGTGATGTTGACAGTTCTCCTCCTGCATATCAAATATAGGAAATTAATTTTTCGCTATATACAAAAAAATCATCATGCACTGAGAACCTGCTGAAAATTTTGAAAGTCTCGAAAGAATCTTTTCCTCCTGCTCAATTTGCTAGTGAACGTCATGGCTGCAAAACAATATTCAATAAGCAACTAAGACAACCTAAAATCATGTACATAACCAAGAATAGAAAAGTATGTTTTACTGTAGAATTCAAATTGGGTACATAACCTCGTCCATTATTGCATAGACCAAACAATAACTACTATAAAGAAGGTACTCATCAGTGCTATTTCTTCATTGTCAAGTGTTCTTAAAATATCACGTCGTCCATTATTGCATACACTAAATATAAACCTAAATCTTGGCCTTGCCTGATGAACCAACCTTTAGAAAGATACCATCAGTACTTGCCAGTGATATAGAGTAGGCTAGATTATATGAGGGCAAGGCCTAGGGTGAAGCAAGTTCAATTTAGGCGGACTGAATGAACTGAAACATAGGCATTTGACTGGATTATATATATGTATGAATCGGGATAGTTCAACAAAAAATAATGCCGAAGCAGACTGTTAAGATCACGCATGAGATCACTTCCTAATTGTAAGTTCTTGGTAGTAATTAACCAGCTACCTATCTAAGTCCCCCCTCCCAACTCATATAAATATATTCATCTGTTCCTGAACAAAGAAATCATGCTTTGTCCACCTCTGGTTCACCAAACACAAATGTATAGTGGTGGCGACAAAGTAAACCAATCAATCAGAAGAAAGTGAAAGCAACGTAAAGAATATCAACAAATAATCAAAAGCATAGGCTTTTGTTTCACAAACAACCACAATACCCATAGGTGCAAGTTTGAATCAAGAGAGTTCATGGTATTGAATCAATCAAATTTTAAAAATCAAAACCATAATTCACCATACCCAGAACTCAATCCACCTCCATAATGAATTAAATAAATCAACTGAAACAAATTAAATGAATGAATTGAACAAAACTCCCGAATTCACATACCAAAACCAAAAGAATTGGTACAGAAGTCAAAGACAAACAAAACCCAATCAACCTGAAAGATATAAACTGAGAATCTGAGCTTAGGTTTGGTAGTATTGACTATTGAGTAGAGAACTCGTAGAGGAAGTAGAGAATAAAAGACGGATTATCCTTGTGGAGAGGAAGCAAAAGTCGGCATAAGGTATGTGAATTCGGGTTTGGGATATTCGATTCGGCTCTTAGCTTATCCAGAAAGATCACAGCTATAAACACCAAAGTCCATCCCAAATCTCGTGAAACAAACGTCTAGGCGTTTTGCAGATTTCGCTCGAATGGCAGAATTGTAAATAAACGTACAATAGGGACAAAATTTGGAAAAATTATTTCAAATGAACAGTATCCTTGTAGGCATTATAGTTTGTTGTAAATTGAAGATATGGATTGTTGATCTAGTTGCAGTTTAATGCTATATAAGAAATAATAATAATAATAAAATAAAAATTTCTAGAATTTGGTTATGGAAATTCACTAGCATACAAGGTCATAAAATAGATACGGAATATGGAAATGTACTAAGCACTGCTACTTGATGCTTCTGCTCGCTCTGAGTCTGCCTTTTTCCACACTCCATTCTCATCACATTGGTCGAAATTAACTTAGTTTGGGACATTCGAAATATCTCCAAGTCAGTCAAGCCTGGAAACTGGTCTTGAAGTTTTGTCCAATCCATCTGCAATTCATCCAACAACTTAAGATGACAGTTTGTCCATCGGCTACACTGTGTGCCTGTGCCTCTGTGACAAAAATTCTTATAGGTTTCCTCCTTTGATATAGAGCTTCTTAAGTTTACCAACTAGCTTTGGCTTCAATCAATCTGGCATATTTGTTCCAGGGAAGTAATGAAGATCAAGTTTCTCCAAACCACAAGTGTGTGGTGAATCTGGAGCAATTTTTTACGGAACCATATATTGAAGGCAGTGTTTTTTTTTTCATGCTGGTCAGCTTCTTGGAGGCAATCCTTTGGAGATTTTGAGTTGCAGGTTTTCCGTATATTCATGACCCTGAATCCATGATAAGGTTAGTGACCGGAGGTTTTTGAACTTTGCCAAAGAAGCAAGCTCTCTTTCTGCATTTTTAGGGTACCTGAGCTTTTCTATCAGAGTTATTCATGGTCTTACACTCCTATGATCCAGGAAAGTTTTCGACCTCTCTTCATCTCTATAATTGCAATCAGAAGCACTTTCAACTTCTAAAATTGGTTAAAATTATCTCAAAAAACTCATTTTGTTGCATTGATGATTCACAGGTGATTCTAAGACTTAATGTTATATTCCAAAAATAGAGCATTTTTTCTGTAATAGACTAATAACTGAATACGAAATCTCTCTCTTTTTTTGGAGAAAGAACTGAAATTTTAAATTTCACATATTGAAGTAGCAAAAGAAATGTAACAAGTACGAAGATGTGCTTCATGCATCTAAACAAGAGCAAAAGCGAAAATGTGAATTTCACCTCCATATGCTTTAACTTCCTAGTTCTGTTTACTTATCTGCCACCATTTTTTTCCAGCTTGGTTTTCGAGCTCGTAAAACTGTGTTCCCAAGCCCAGATGATACGGCAAAAGTCATCAATTCTCCACTGCTTGGTTGCTGAGCATGTACAACCGGTCTGCATTATTTAATGGAAGCATTGGCCAGTAGTTCCACCACACTCGCCTCACTAGCTTCCATGGGTATGCCTCTGGGTTCTCAAGCTGCACCGCAAGCATACATGCATCATACAGGCACAGATTTTCTTTTACTTCCTTTCACTGCAGCCGATATGAATTTGTCTTCTACATCAGTAATCTTTCCGCAGGATCTTTATTGAATGCTTGCGAAAGAATATCTTGGTCTCTGCACGTGTCCTGCAACAGTACTATATGCCAATTCCCCAAAACTGGGGCCGTCATTGGATGCTGCATCGCCAGAAGATATATAATCCGAAAGAAGCTCGCAAATACTACACCTAGTGTTACTGCTGTCTCAAGGATCGCAAAGTGTTTGTAGATTGTCAGTATTACATGTTGGCTGTTGCTATCACATGTTGCTTAATTGTGTACCATTTCTTAAGCACATTGCTTGGTTCCACTTTTGGCATAGTAGAGTTCTGTTGCAATGTGCCAGAAAAGAACACTTTCTGCATATTGATAATCTCCAATTGCATACTGTGGGTTTGTAAAAGATTTCAAGGCTAAAATCCAATGTTCCTAACATTGAAATTTTCCCAAGTATATCACCTCTCTCTCTCTCTCTCTGAATGGCAGGTTTGTAATATTATTAAAATAGGGGTAAATCATCATTCAAAAGCGCAACTTGTTCTAAGAAAAAAGATCAAGCGCGAACATTCAACCAATGCAGCATGAATGGCACTATTGTAGCACGTATACACGGCAGATTTAGATGAATTTGAAGCCTCCACACGACCACACGGTCCACACCCAAGGCAAGGCTAACCAAACTGGCATGGGATGAGATCGATAGGTTGGTCATGCGATTCTGGAAACTGAACTAGCAGAACTACGTACACATCCTACTTCTTCTTTCTCTATTCTCCCTTTTGAGTTGTTGTCCTTTGTTTATACATCGATTACATCCCCCAGAGATGGAAACTATTCATTTCTTGTTTTTCCATAGGTCTTCTCCCAGAATCAACATGATTTTGGATGATGACCATTTGGATTCTGTGGATGTGTACGTTTTGCATGACCATTTGTATTAGGAGGTGGGATTCTTTTTCTACATGCACGGGAAACCTGAATATGTGCTCCTCCCCTTTGAATATTAGTGCAACTTGATTCTTAACGTTTCGTAACTTGTTTTCTCTTTCGGTCAATACTACCTGTGATTCTTACCACCATCTGTCATAGACTTACTTTCTTTATTCCTCTTGATAAAAACCCTAAAACTAGCTGATCTTAAATACTTCAAAAAATCCATATATTTTTGGAGTTGGAGTTGGAAGTCATTCCCCGAAGGTAGATATCCCTCTTCCACAAGTTACTATCCTTTCTGTTAGTTGGGATCCATATAAAATTTTAGTGCAAAATAAATCAAAACATTTATATAAAATATGGGCCAGTCGTAGTATACATAGAGCTAGCTATCCACCATTCTTTTCTTGTGGCAATCTAGTTGCCTAATTTCTTCTTCCTCTTGAAATGAATGAATTTTTTCCTAAGTTCCGTGGTGGAATTGCTAAAGTTGCCCCTATGTTGGGGTTCATTTTGGTTTGTTCTCAAATAATAAACACTATCCTCACAATATTTTATGGTAGGCTTGTTAGATTCTAGTGCAAATTGTTTGCCATAGAGAAACCAAATTGCACGTGACATCTTACCCTTCCGCCTATCTGACCCACACCTCAATATTGCCCTGACATTATACTTGCGGAAGATTGCGTCTTCTATTTCTCTGATAGGATAAGGCACATTTGGCGAAAAATCGCCATCGCGACCCAACAAGTCGTGAAACGACAACTGCCGCCACAGCTCCAGTGTTTTCGTTAAATATTCTATAGGACCTGGTTGTATGTCTAAGCAGCACTTCCCATGTTTCTCATATTCGTGCTTCCATAATTCACTAGCTTCTGGGTGTAAATCCGGGTCCAAAGCGGGCCAAGCCACATCAAGTTGTTGTTTTAATTCATCACTTATCTGATAAGATAAAATTATAAAAGATATTAGAAACATAAGAGAACATTTATTTCATAATTTAGTCTCTCCTACTCTTTGCACCTTTTATATAAAAAAAAAATACAAACATTTACGTACTATCCTCCTTGTAAATTCCTAAAATTATCTTATTTTTATTATGGAGCTTCTATTCATGTAATGATGCAATTGTAGCTTCCTCCCTATCACACTATTTACTCCGGCGTTCCTACCATTAAAAAAAATTGTATATATATACTGTGTACCTCTTCACAGACTTTTGAAGAAAAAAGAACAGAAATTTTTTTTCACTCACCTGAAAAAAATTGAAATCCTCAAAAAAAAAAATGAAACCAAAATAAAAATAAGGACAACATCTTGATAAAATATATATATATAAATAAAATATAAAAAATAAAAACATTACTTTTGTAAGGTCAAATGCCGGAAGAACAGTAGAACCATCCCCCTTACAATTTATGAGTCCTATGTATCTGTATACGAGTGGATGTCCGACTTCAATCACTTCATCACCATCAGGTGGTAATTGCCTCCTAGGCCAAAGGCCGTGAGCGCCCCATATGTTTTTCGTCTCATCTTCGTTGTTCGTAAGTATCAGATGAAGTCCAGTATACTCTTCATCATCTTCGGACACTAACACTACAAAAAATGTGAAAAGGATGAAAGAAATCTGTAGAATTTTCATCGTAAAGAAAAAGTTGATTAGCTAAAAGCAAGAATACTTTGTACTCCTACTGCTTTCATATGTCTTACTATATAGATGGTAACCGCATAGTTCTCTCATGTCAATAACGCATGACTCACCCATATTCTCATTTAGGTGAGCCTTCCGCATAGTTCACTCATATCAGGAACGCATGACTCGATCACCCATATTTTCATTTATGGGGATTTGGGGTTCTACACAGCTACGAACCCTGCCCAACTACTCACTAGGGTTTAAACTGCACATCTCTCTTCGAGTTTCCCTCATTTTCAAACTCAAATTCAAACTCAAAACACTTATCTTCTTCTACTTCACTCCGCAGCTCTGTTATGTAAAAACCAGAGCCCAAATGATCTAGTAGCTTCCACATTACCAAAACCCCAACACGCTACACCATCTATACTCTTAGGCAACCAACTTTAATCAGGCGGACCAAAGTCTGTTGCTTGAGAAGGTCTTAAGGGACGCAATTTAGGTCCGTCTCCTTACGAAGAGACTTCGTCACATAAAAATGTCTTACGAGACGGATATACAACGTTATCGCAAATATCACTTAAGCGACGACACTTAAGTGACCAAACTAGAATTCGTCATATTGTAACATTGAAGCAACAAATGTTTTTTGTTTCTGTTGCTTAAATATTTTTTAGATCTTCTATGGGTGGACCCCACCTCGGGGGACTTTCAGGGGTTGTGTTTTCATATTTCTGACCCCGTGGTCATGCCCTTCTATCGTCCTTTGCCCGCTGTGGAGGAAGGTTTCCGGAGGGAGGCGGTCAAAGGGTTTTTGTGTGGTCAAAGTGCGTTTATTTTTATTTTTCCGACGATCGGACGGCCAAACGACACTCGTTCCATCTAATTTTAACTGCGTACCATAATATACATACATTTGACATCCAACGGTCAATTCGTCCGAAAGAATTATTTTGCTAATTGAAAACTCAAATATTGCTCTATATTGTTTAACCTTTGTACCATGTTAACCTTTAAAAATGGGCGTACTACGTCTCGGACTAACTCCTCCAACTCACTATGAAGTACAAGGAAGATGTAGCTTCATCAAGTCAAGCAGTAGGATATTGACCGGAAAGATTCATTCCATTCAAGTTTAAGGTAATTAAGACTATATTTATCTTATTTGTCTAAAGATCTCATTATTAAATTTTGAAATCTGAGACTACCTAGTAAAGGATCGGGAGCGGATCAGCTGTCCCAGCTAACCCTGTGCCTAACCTGTCACTTAGTTATTAGCACGGCACATGTCCTCCATAGTTAAAAGCCTCTAACTCCGTCAGTTTGTAATTCTTTTATATATTATTAAACAATGACTCCATAGTTAAAAGTCACTAATAATTTTGGGCCAAGACTGAACTGGTCTTGTTGTTTTCTCTTGTTCCTCTTTAACCCCTGCAAAACTTCGGCTAACGTCCCTCTCCCTAATATCTCCTTCCCCAGACCTTGTCTCCGGCAACCCCGACGGATTGTTATGCATCTACAAAGCCCACACCCCTTCGTCCTCCTCAAAAGCCTCAAGCCGCACCGGAAGTCGTCGATACACAACTTGTAGTTTCACCCGTCCGGAAAGTCGGCTTTGAGTGGGAAGAAGAGACGAGTCCGTGGGTATGATTAATTTGGTAAGGGGAAGAGGAGCTTTTTATGCAAGTTGAGGAATCAATCATGCTAGCTTCGTATGGGTCTGGGGATAAGTTCTATTTGGCTAGGGAGAAGAAAATGATTGTTCTTGAGGATGCAAATTTTTCTGAGACATGGGTTATAGTTAATGGGCTATAGTAATCTCAATCGTACCCAGATTAACAGACAGAGAACATAACAGAATTGGCTACTTTGATATGGGTGCGAGCTTTGATGCTTAAACAAACCTCCCTCAGTCCCTCTATCAAATTGCATGAGAAAATCAAATTCAACCAAGTCAATACGGCAAAGCTACTATCTGGCAGCATAGTTGCGGTGAAGAAACTCTATCAGGTACAAGAAAGTGAGGAGTCATCTCAAAAGGGGAGTGGATCAGCTGTCCCAAATATGCCTGTTCCAATTCTGTTCCAGATGCATAACAATCCGTCGGGGTTGCCGGAGACAAGGTTGCTGGGGAAGGAGATATTAGGGAGAGGGAGGTTAGCCGAGGTTTTGCAGGGGTAAAAGAGGAACAAGAGAAAACTTACGGAGTTAGAGGCTTTTAACTATGGAGGACACGTGCCTTGCTAATAACTAAGTGACAGGTTAGGCACAGGGTTAGCCGGGACAGCTGATCCGCTCCCATATGGTTTGCATTAAGGGTTATGGATCTATACATAGAATATGTCAATTTTAATTCATTCCATTAAGGGTAGATGATTAACACTAATTTAGATATATTACTTCAATTTAGCATAATAATTAAAAAACATCTTAAATACACACATATGGACATCTGGACAATAAAGTTAGAAAGCGTTGAAGATATTCGTAGCAATTAGAAATATATCACATATGTAGGATCGATATCCATTAATAGTAATTAATAAATAATATCTCTATATTTATATTGTTTTACACTTTTTTTAGGGAAATATTGTTGTACACCATTGAAGTACTTAAAGAGTTAAAGAAACAGAAAATGAATTAATACAAATATCGAACTATGTTAAGGTTTAATCTGGCGGCCGCTTTCGACAAAATCCTACCAAAATGGCCGGCGGCAGTGAATCGCAAAAACCAAGACAGTGGTTTTTTCCCTCTTTCCTCCTCCTGCAAGGCTGTGACTGGTGGTTGGGAGCTTTCGGCTTGCGCTTGCTCAATTATAGCGACGAGGTTCTCCATCTTAACTGGTGGCGAGGTCTTTTTATTTTACTAATGGTGGTGGTGGAGACTAAAGTTCATCGAGCATATGGTTTGCATCTTGTCAGGTTCTCTTAGACGAAGTTTTTTTGGTTACTACTCGGCTATTCGAATCAGATCCGATTCCGAACTGGTGGGATTCAGATCTCGTTACTACCAGGTGTAATTGGATGTCTATTACGGGTGCTTTGGAATCTTGACAGCGTGGAATATTTACTTTCAAATATCAATCAATCACAGTTTCTAAACAAATAGATTTTGAATTCTCAGATTTGAAATTCATAAATTTGAAATCTTAGAATTTGAAATACAAATTAAAATCAAAATTTTCAATCCAAAGTTTGAAGCAAAGGAGCTATGTTCGTTTCTTCAAACGAAGATCAAGCGACGAAGATTTGCATTGATTAAAATATTAAAGGCGCATCATTTTTTCCGCCAAAATTATCACCAAAATGCCGTGAAAATTTGAAATTATTCTAGCGACGACATTTGCTCTGATTCGTCGCTTTAGGTTTTAAACAAAACCCACAGAAGCAAAGCAGCCTCTCTCGATCGATCCGTTCTTGCCAAAAAAAAAAAAAAAAAAACCTAAATTGCCAAATCCACAGTCGTCTCAACCCTATTCTCTCTCAACCCTAGTATATCTCAACCCTAGCTAGTCTCCCGATCTCATGTCTCCGGGAAGCATTTGCTTCCAATATGAACTTCAATTCTTCTTGTTCTCCTTTGCTTCATTGCCATAGATTAAAGTTTTGCTTAATTTGATATTGAATGTTGAGTGTTGTCGTTAATCTTGAATGAGAGATATAGAGTTTTCTTATTTCTGGGTATAGTGTGGCAGGTTTTGCTTCCTCATTGTTTCCCATGATCGTTTTTAACTGAATTTGGATTGAAATTATATGAAATAATGGTTAAGCCCTGCTGATTTTCTAGGTATGTGTAAATTAAGCTCTTGTTAAGCCTTGCTGATTTTTTGTTTTTGTTTTTATATCTTCGTCTAGTGTTTTTTGTTTTTGTTTTTCTATCTTCGTCTAGTTGATAATTGGCTTTTTGTTGGGTGTTTTGACAAGGTGAAAAGCTTAAGCGTGGTGTTATCGTGGGTACGAAGACTGATCAGTCTTCTGACAGGAAGTTGCATAGCTTGCTGTGCCGTGACACACTACGCCATTTGTCACCTTAAGCGACGGACATACACAACGTCCGTCGCTGTCAAAGTTACAAAAGCGACGGATACATATGTCCGTCCCATAAAGATAAGTCCGTCGCTACAGGTACCTAATGCGACTAACATGGTTCGATGGGTCACGTCAGTCGCTTAAACCCTTTTATGCGACGGATTTCAATATCGATGTTTTGCGTCAGTCGCTTAAACCCTAAACACTTAGAAATGGTAATTGGACTGTCTAAATGACGTTTTTATGCCTGACCTTCAACATATAATAGTTTCAAAACGATGAGACGCAACTACTCGTATAAAAATTGGACGGTTTTGATTTAACCGACGTCAGGCTACCCATAGGAAAACGGAAGTAAAAACCAGCTAACCACAACATTCGGCACACAAATTTTATCGGAATCTTCCCATTTTTCAACCGTAGACGAATTTCATTATTTCGGTCATATCTTATTTCACGACATATTTGCATTTGAAGAGTCTACGTATAGCAACTGTTTTAAACTATACATTCACTTAAACACTTAGTAAACAAGTTAAGGAACATTAGTGCATATGTTCTGATTTTGAAGCAAAAAGTTTAGAAAATCTATTCCAACCGTCAGATATCACCGTTAACATGAAATACATGTATGGAAAAAAATCCAACTACGTCTGACAACGTTAAAGGCTCGATCGGAACGGTCAACCGGGCCGGTCAAACCCCTAAACGCTTAGAAATAGTAATTGGACTGTCTAAATGACGTTTTTATGCCTGACCTTCAACATATAATAGTTTCAAAACGATGAGACGCAACTACTCGTATAAAAATTGGACGGTTTTGATTTAACCGACGTCAGGCCACCCATAGGAAAACGGAAGTAAAAACCAGCTAACCACAACATTCGGCACACAGATTTTATCGGAATCTTCTCATTTTTCAACCGTAGACGAATTTCATTATTTCGGTCATATCTTATTTCACGACATATTTGCATTTGAAGAGTCTACGTATAGCAACTGTTTTAAACTATACATTCACCTAAACACTTAGTAAACAAGTTAAGGAACATTAGTGCATATGTTCTGATTTTGAAGCAAAAAGTTTAGAAAATCTATTCCAACCGTCAGATATCACCGTTAACATGAAATACATGTATGGAAAAAAATCCAACTACGTCTGACAACGTTAAAGGCTCGATCGGAACGGTCAACCGGGCCGGTCAAACCTCTAAACGCTTAAAAATGGTAATTGGACTGTCTAAATGACGTTTTTATGCCTGACCTTCAACATATAATAGTTTCAAAACGATGAGACGCAACTACTCGTATAAAAATTGGACGGTTTTGATTTAACCGACGTCAGGCTACCCATAGGAAAACGGGAGTAAAAACCAGCTAACCGCAACATTCGGCACACAGATTTTATCGGAATCTTCCAATTTTTCAACCGTAGACGAATTTCATTATTTCGGTCATATCTTATTTCACGACATATTTACATTTGAAGAGTCTACGTATAGTAACTGTTTTAAACAAAAATTTTGGAACTTTACTGTGTTTTTTTGTAAATGCGACGGATATAGAAGGTTCCGTCGCATAATAATTTTTGGAAATGGCGCGTATACTTTGCGCCAAAAAATTGGGCCGAAAATTAAACGTTCTTCAGCGACGGACTAGTTAAAGGTTCGTCGCTTAAGCTTCCCTTTCCCTTAAACAGAAAATCTATTCCCAATCGTTTTCATTCTTTCATTCCTTACTCCCTCCTCCGCCCCAACCACCGTCTCCGGCTGCCCATTTCAGTCTCCACTGCAGTCCCCAGCCTCCGCCCCCTCCCCAACCTCCGCCTCAGTCCTCCACCTCCTGGCCCCCTGCCCCCTGGCCCAGGCTCCGTCCTCCTCTGATTCTTCGGCCGCCTCAATAACCGCCTTAACCTCCGCCGGTTCGGTGCTTCTTTCGATTTGATAATTTCTGCATTTACTTGTGTGTGGTTCATTTCATGTATTGGTTTCTTGTCTTTTCTCTTTCCTATGAATCTCTGGATTGGTGAAAAGCTAGAGAGATCACGTTTTATCTTGATTTTGGTTGTTGGGCTATTCTGTTTCTGTGGGTGATTTATAATCAACTGTTTATCTTCACAAACCTGAATTTGTTTTATATCTGCTGAATTAGGGTGTGTTTGGGCGTTTTGGATTTTAGAGATTGTTGCTGTGTGCTTGTTTTGGGTTGGATTGTTTGGATTGTCATTGTTTGATCTTCAGTTCTATGATTATGACTGAGAAATTAACCATATTTGAGAAGATTTGTTAAAAGGCATAGCATTAACCATATTGGTTTAGCTTTTAATGCGATTGGTTGAGCTTAATTTATTAACCTACATGGGATATGTAACATTATTGATGATCTATAAAAATTGATCTTGATGTAGTTAAGTTTAGTTTAGTTAAATACAGGGTTTGCTACATTCTGTGATCGCATTCTTGTTAACTGCTAAGTCGGTGCTTGGGAAATCTTCACACCTCTTCATTTGTTTTTTCGTTCATTGACATTTTTGACTACCAGAGTGACCAAGGATCTTGGTGCGCTTCTTGAAGTCTTGGGAGGTACTTTTATTCCTGGGTCGAAGGTGATACCTATGTTGAAGGGATGTATGCAGTATAAATTCAACAAGACTGGGTTTTTTAAGGAAGGGCTCTGCTCTAAATTTGAAGGGATTGAGAAGGAGATTGCTAAGAACTAGCAATGATTGAAGCGCAACTCAAAAGAACCTAGGAGGTTTTTTTTTTTTTTTTTTGATTAAAACCTCGAGGGTTGTTGATGTGTGAATGTGTGATATGTGTTTCACAAGTGAGAAGAAGATAGCACCATTGTTTGTCGTGTTAGTTTCGTTTTATCCTCTTAAGAAATTATTCGAAAAAAATATATTGCATTATACATGTGTGAGAAGACAAGGAAATTGATGGATTTTGTTCTATGTCCATTCAACAAGTAAATGTCATGCTGGAAAAGTATGTAACATATTGTCACTGTTATTTCATTGTAGATCTAGAGATATGGGGCTTTTCTCGCTTATATAGTATTGTTTTGGCTTTACCGTCAGCGCGGAAGCCACCGCAACTAAAAAAAAGAAAAGAATGTGTAGCACAATTTTGTTAATGAGAACGATTGGACTTTCATTGCTTTGATGTCTTTTGAGGTGATATGAGTGTCCTTTGACATCACTTATGGGCTAACTTTCATATTATGTTCCTTATTGTCAATTATCATGTACTGCATGTTTTCTTGATTGTTTTCGTTCTTTGTTTTGTGTAAAAATGGTTTATCACCTTGGGTTTGGGGAGTGTGTATTGGCCCGTAAGATTAGATGGTCTCGTAAATTTGTTTCAGTAATACAACTATTCTGATGTGCAAGTCTTGATTGAGCAGATGACTTGATATTTTACAGCAGTTTATACTGTTTTGCTAATGGATTTGAGCTACTCTTTATGTGAATTAGATGATATTCTATAGAATTATATGCTCAGTGATGTGTAATTGTGCTTTTCCTTTTCAGCTGCTTCCGCCTGGTACACAATTTACACCGCGGTCGGTGTTGGTGGCAACCATGCAGTGGACTGAGAGGGATAGGAAGATGAGGGGATTACTGGAAAGGAAGGTCGTACAATCTGAGCAAGAAGGTGGTGAATTGTGGGCTGAAGTATGGCGGATGGACTGGTGTCGCAAAAACTTGTGATCATTGCTGCATGCCATTTGTTTTTCACCGACTTCTCATGCACAGTTTCCTGCAACTCCATCTCTTCCTCCGCCCTCAGCTCCTCGTCCTGCTGTTTCAGCTCCTGCTCCTGGTGCTGCGTCTGCGTCAAATGGAAGCCATGATTGCGATGCTCGTAGTGCAACAAAAGCAAGGGGATGCGGGTGCAGGTAGTTCTTCTCAGAACCCGTGACTTCACGACTTCGAGGCTCTTGACCACTGCTACATATGTTTAGTATATATAGTTTGTGCTTAAAAAACAGTTTTATGTACTAGCACAATTGAGTTTGGATTGAATGTGTTGGTTTCGGATATTTGAATGAATGTGTTGGTTTCGGATATGTGAATTGAATGTGTTGGTTTGATATGTTTTGGATGTGCAGGTTTGAATTGTTTGGTTTTGTAAAAGGGCAACATACAGAAGCACACTCTGCATGTGGTCAATCAGACACTCCACTTAAGGGACGGATTTTGGTGTTTCTCCGTCGCATAAAACACTCTAAAGCGACTGACAACATTCAAAGTCCGTCGCTTAAACACACTAAGGGACGGATTTTGGTGTTTATCCGTCGCATAAAACACTCTAAAGCGACTGACAACATTCAAAGTCAGTCGCTTAAACACTCTAAGGGACGGATTTTGGTGGTTCTCCGTCGCATAAAACACTCTAAAGCGACTGACAACATTCGAAGTCAGTCGCTTAAACACACTAAGCGACGGATAATCAACTAAAATCGTCAGGCGCTGTAAAATTACAGCGACGGATAATTGAGTGCAAAAATCAGTCGCTTAAGCTCACATTTATGCGACTAACCAAACTCCAATGTCAGTCGCCCTGACATTGTCCGTCGCTTAAGGTGGCAAATGGCGTAGTGACATTGGTAGCTGTGTCAAGGATCGAGTGCCAATGCTTGCGGCAACGTATTGGGATCTAGAGGAAGCACGTACACCAGGACATCGTTGGCACTTTCCTATGGGTAAGCTCCTGTTCTAGCTCTTGTTCTTTGTGTTTTGTCTTTTGGTTAAACAACGTCTAATGTTTATATTTGTTTTCATGTAGACCAACTATGATATAGCACCAGGCGATGAGAAAATGTGGAAGTTCATAGACAATACCATGCTTATCTACGCTACAAGGATTAGAAGCACGACAGCCTGCAACATTGGAAACTATACGTACAGGGACGATTTTCCCCTAGAGATTGTGAATAGGCCTGAGCAGTGGAACTTCTTAATCCAACATTTCAATGACCCAAAGTTTAAGGTAAGATATCTCACAATGTGCAGCCTTCCTTAACTCAACATTTCAGTTTTATCGGACCGTCATTCGAACTGTTTGTTTAGGGTTTAGGGTTTGTTTTGTTTGTATTGAGGAGGCATTATGCGAGCGGAACCAGACTAATCGGACGGAGAATCCGAAGGGAATCATCCACCATTCAGGGCCGCTCGCTCTTAGTTATAGGGCAAGCGAGCACGCCGACAAAGGAAGTCCAACGCCTTTTGTTGCAGCTTTTGTGGACGCGTATGGACTTGACAAAAATGCAAAGGATAAAGTGGTAACTTTTCCGAATTGAACCTCTACTCTATCATTTCCTCATTTCATACCATTTAATTAGTTCTGCAAATGTTATGTTCTTATTGCCAACTGCATGTTGCACCAGGTTCATGCGATCAAAGGCAGTGATGTTTCTGATGATAATGCAAATGAACTTTTGAAAAAGGCGAAAATCACTGGTAATGAGGATGTACCTTCAAAAAGCTTGTCTGAGTTGGAAACTTTCAGGACAAGGAAATTAGAAAGTGATCGTATACGGGCACAACAAATGGATCTGCTAATTGAAACTGAGCAAAGACAAGTTGCACTTAGAGAAAAGGAAATTGAAATCTAGAGTCGGAGTGAGGATGTTAAGATAATGGCCAAGGATACTAGTGTCATGCCCCCTCTTCAAGCACAATACTTTATCGATCAGCCTTCAGCAGGAAATTTTGGCAAGAAGAGCTGTTACTAGTGAAAATCAGTAGATATGTGATCAAGTTGGTTTTTTATTACAATAATTCCTACGTTATACAGAATTGGTTTAAATTCTATTTTCTAGTATTCAAGTATGATAAGACTCATTTTATTATGCAAAGTTTGTATGGATTTAATTTTATTACAGTAGTTTCATTTTGTTATGAATAATCAGTTGAGATTCAAGCTTCTGTATCTGTATTCATTAAAGTATGTAGTAGCTAAAGTCAAGTAGTATAGTTTATATCTATATTGCTACAAAATCACATTCTTCAAACATATTTTACAGAAATTGGACCAAACTTTTTATAGACCTAAAATGGATAAAAAAACAAAGTTACGCAAGTACAAGAAACCACAACCAAATTAAAGACAAAGAAATCTGTAAATGCAATAAAGGAAAGCACGCAAAAGAGTAATATGCACGTTAGCTTAGCAATGTCTTGCTATGTGTCAACTATAATCCTCCATGAAATTTCCATACGTGTTTAACAAGACACTAGGTGATCGTCGAGAATATGTTTCTCTATTTTTAATTCGATGGTGATTTCCTAAAACTTCCATCAATGTTGGTGTACGCTCAAGTGAACGTGATATGAGGGGAACGTCTGCAACTCTATCATATACTTTATTGAGGTCACTTATAATTCTTGGTCGATGTCCACTAGCATGCTCATCACGCTCGTCTTCAACAATCATATTATGCATGATTATTCATGTTGTCATGATATTTTGCAGTGTTGCTTTCTCCCAAAATCTTGCAGAGTTTCTGACAATTGCAAAACGCGCTTGAAGCACCCCAAATGCATGCTCCACATCTTTTCTGGCCCCTTCTTGCTCTTTTGCAAAATGTATGTTCTTTCTTCCTTGTGGAGCCGGAATCGTTTTCACTAAAGTTGCCCAAGCTGGATATATAAATCCCATCGGCAAGATAATAACCAAACTCAAATGGTTCACAGTCGAGTTCATAATGGATCGATGGAGCACACCCTTCTGCAAGTTCACAAAATACAAAAGAGCGTTCTAACACATTGATGTCATTAAGAGAGCCTGGAAACCCAAAAAAAACATGCCAAATCCAAAGATCATATGAAGCTACGGCCTCTAAAATAATAGTTGGTTCATGAATATGACCAGCATACATACCATGCCAAGCAGTTGGACAATTCTTCCATGTCCAATGCATACAATCAATGCTTCCTAGCGTACCACGAAAGCCACGTTCCTTGCCTTTTGTTAGTAATCTAGTGAGATCATTGCTATTTGGTGATCTTAAGTACTCATCTCCAAATACTTCAACAATTGCAGCAACAAATCTTTTGAGACTTTCTATAGTTGTTGTCTCACCAATTTGCACATACTCGTCAACATAATCAGCAGGAACACCATAAGTAAGCATACGAAAAGCAGCTGTTACCTTTTGAAGTGATAACAAGCTGAGGCATGCACCCTGCAGCATTCCTTTTTTGAACAAAATATGCATCATGTGTAACCACAGCGTCGTGAATTCGAAGAAAAAGAGCTTGCTTCATTCGAAACCTTCTTCGAAAGAGCCGAGCTCCATACTTATTAGGATGATCACCAAAGTAATCACTATAAAGTCTTTCGTGGCATCCTATTAGATCACGAGCAACAATAGCATGATCCATAACAGAACCACTACGAGCTCTCTTTTCACTCTTATTGGCCATATGAAAAAGTAAAGATTCTTCATATTCGTCATCAAGATCATCATCGTTATTCATGTAAAGTATCAACTAAGTAACGATTAGTCAAAGAATAACGAGCCATAAAGAGAGGGATCCATTGTGGGCTAAGGCAGTGATATAAATTTGTGAGTGCTATTGTATGATCTTTATTTGTAACTGATTATGAAGAGGCTATGACACACACACACATATATATGGTTTCATTGATTGTTTGTGCTAGCCGTTGGAAGACAAATATATATGGACTTGAATCTTTTTGTTTGTTTGTTTTAGTTTTGAACTTAATTAAAGAGATACGGTATATATGATCATATGAAGCTACAATTAGCTAGCCGTTAATTTGAAGGGAGACTAACCGTTAGAAGATGGAGGACTTAAAGCATTTATTACGGGATTTAGTTTGATTAAAATAAATATATATTATTTAATAAATATATATTATTTATATATGGGAAAAATACCATTTGCACAAAAAAGGTGAAAAACTTGCCCATTCCAATGTTACCTACCAATTCCAATGAATCTTGGCAAAAATACATAATTATCCTATATTAAAACCATATATATATCTCTCTCTCAAGCTAGGGTTTCACTTTTCTCAATCACTCTCCGATCCTCACTACCCTCACCCTCCTCCTCCTCCACCGCCACCTCACTGCCGGAAACCACAACCTCCAACTTCATCTGTTCCACCAACTCGGCCTCCCCCGCCGCAGCAGCCCCTCACGATCTCGGATCAACACCTGCACCCGTGACCTCGCCACATCGAGCCCAAATCGAAGCCACTGCCTGTGCTCAACTCAAATCGGACCTCCGCCGCGTCGACCCAACAGTCCCACATCATTGATGTAGAGCCCAGCCGAGCGCCGACGACACAGCCCTCAGCCCAGCAAATTCGCGAGTCGGGAATTGAATGTGATTGTTGGATATGACGTTCAATTCGATCGGGGAATGAAAGCCCAGCCCAGCCCATCCGGGATTAGGTGTTCGATGGGCGATTTAGGGTTTTGCGATTGAGAGGAAGAGAAGCTAGGTTTGATTATACTTGATTATAATGGTTGAAATTGAAGACGCGATTGAAAATGCAAGGCTATGCATGGGAGGGGAGGTGAGGGTAGGAAACAGAGTCGGCACATGTTTTAGCTATTCTTCTTTAACATTTACCCTAATCAGTAAAACTATTACTGGGGGTCAGTAAAACTATTACTGAGGGTCAGTAATACGTTTACTCAGGTCGTAATACGTTTACTGGGGGTCAGTAATTGATTTATGTTATTGTCAAGTTATCAATGAAATGCTCAGAATTCTATATAATGTGGATGTTTTGTGATTAAAGTTTTACAACTCGATGAATTCTGGTTCTGGATTACTAGGGGTCAGTAATCGGATTACAGGGGGTCAGTAACTTGAATACTGGGGGTCAGTAACTTGATTACTGAAAATCTGAAATCTGTAAATTGATTATTAGGGGTCAGTAATTGATTATTGGGGGTCAGTAAATTGATTATTGGAGGTCAGTAATTGATTACTGGAGGTCAGTAACTTGATTAATGGCAGTCAGTAACTTGATTACTGGAAATCTGTAATCTGTAAATTGCTTACTGGGGGCCAGTAACCGTAATCCAATAACCTGATTATAAATAAATAAATAAATTTTAAAAAAATAAAAAATCTGGTGAAAAAAAAAATTCCGGCGAAAAAAGTTTGGTGACCGAAATCCGACGACTTCGGTGACGCGGCTCCGGTGACCGGCCATGGGAGGCCGGCAGAGTTGGGTGACATTTCGGTAAAATTTCTTTATCTTCCACTTTCTCAGCACATTATAATTCAAAATTCTGTTAGATAAGACAGAAGGACAAAAAAGGAAGAAAAAAATTAAAATTGTAATAGGGTTGAAAAAGATTTGTTCAAATGGGCAATAGAGTTGTAACCTTATGTTCAATAGGGAAGAAAAATAAGATGGTCATTGGAATGGGTAATGAGGGGGCCAAATTAGCACTAAATGGTCATTTTCTATTTATTCATTAAATTATACAGATTAGCATTTAATTCTTATACTGTAAAATAGATGAGCTGTTTGAGTTGAACCTATTTTTTTATAGAGATTTTGAGTTTTCCTCCTCTATAATAGAGAAATTTTATAAGAACTGTTGAAGATGCTCTTACTGCCTGTGATGACTATTTAATTATGCAATTTTCATCTTCAGTCGTGACTTAATTTTTGGAAGATGCATGCAGCATGACCTGTCTGTTCTGGAAAAGTAAACTAGGCTATATGATACACATTGCATTATGTTCCTATTCAAAGGGTGATCTATTATATTAATCTTTTTTAAAGGATCCATTTTATTCTTTAATCTGCTACTGTGTTTGACAATATATGCTGACATGATTCGATCTTTTGGCACGGAGAGAGTACTGAAAGCACAAAAACGACGATGCAGCAACCAACCTGAAATGAATGGATGCTATGTGCATCATTGCATGGAAGTTCTAATCGCTTCGTTCCAATCTGATAAGTGATAACCATAGCAAAATGAACTGACATGCGACGACTAAACTATTTTTAGGTTTAGGCTATAGATTTTCCGATGGGAATTAATTACAAAATTCGCCTATGTAACACCTACTATCAATTGCAATATAGAGATTGCACTATATATAGCCTGATTAATAACTTCTTGTGTAAATTTTTACTCTTTTGAATATAATTCAGGCAACAACACTGTCAACACGCACTCATTTACTTGTAGAATAATAACTTCCAGTGTTATTATAATAATAATAATAATAAAATAATAATAACTATTATTTGTTGTAGGAAGGTTATTTCCATAACTTCCTGGATGTGTCTTGACCTAATTAGACTAGTATAGTTGATTCTGTAATAGATAGAGAATCCATGATTTATCGAGATACTTATTCACCTTATTGTAATGTCTATATAAAGGCCTCTCTATTAATCAATAAAACATAAGTTCTCTCTATTATCTTTTCTCCTTGAACACGTTATCAGCACGTGACCTCCCTGAGCCCCAGATAAACCCTGATAACTTTTTTCCTCCTCCTCCATCCCTTCCGTCGGCCGCACCTCCCTTTTAGGGACCCGTGCGACTCCACGACCAAGCTTACTTTTCAAGATAGCTCCTCCAGCTTACTCGCGCAAGAAGAGGCTCGAGAACCAGACAAGAGTCGAAGAACAAGCTTTACGCACTCGATCCTTTGATCAAAAGGTAAAAAAATTCTAAAAGTTCCTGCTTTTGAACTATAAATATATTCTATCGGGCGCTATTAGCCTTTCTTCTACCCCGATTCCGGCCATTCTTATATCGCTGATGAGACCTAGAATGAGGATTTCATCACCCCTACGGTCGCAGTTTTAAGTGATGGTCTTGGGGAAATCACGTTTGAGAGGGAATTAAACAAAAAAAAAGATGCTTATGTGGACGTCTGAGTACGCCACTGTTTGAAGGTGCGATATGATGTCGCCGGTTTATGGATCAAAAGAAAAAAAAAATCACTTATGTGACCGAATATATCCCTTCTAATTCCAAATTACACTTGATAATATCTGTTTAAAGTGATACTAATCCGACGTTTTAATCTCTTGTAGATGTCGTCGTCGTCACCGTCACGCCATGATTTTGAGATCTTGGATCTTCAAGGCAAAGACTACCATCGATGGGTTTCCGATGTTGAAATTGCTTTCCAAAGCAAAGGCTTTCCAGCCCTTCTGACTGATGCAGCCGCCACCACTCCTTTTGGGGACCAGGCCAAGGCTCAGGCCCTCATGTATTTGAGGCGCCATATCCACCCAAACTCTGAAGCGACAATATTTGTCGCTAAAAGATCCTAAAATTTTATGGGACACGCTCAAGCAGCGATTCAACAATGTCCATGACATGCTTCTTCCAGAGCTCACCCTTAAATGGGAACAAATCTGTTTCTCGGATTATGACAAAGTAGACAAATACAATCAGGATATGATTAGTCTACATGCAGATCTTGGCACGGTTGGCATCATCAAAACCGACAAAGATCTTCTGGAGAAGACATTTAACACATTCTCCATGGCCTACGATGTCCTCGGACATCAGTATAAGATCTTAGTTGATGAAGGAAGAATCAGGACATTCGCTGACCTTATGGCAATATTGGCTAAAAAAGAGCGCCATTCTGAGATTAGGCTCAATAGTAGCCAGAGACCTGTTGGTACAAAGCCAATTCCAACACCACAGGCTCATTATGGGAAGGCTTCAAAGCAGAAAAATAAAGGCCGCCATGCCCCGTACAATCCGGTACGTGGAAGAAATCAGAATACTGGAAACAAAGTGACACGACGCTCCAACACTTGGAGGCGAGAAGGTGGCGAAGCCGCACCACCTTCAGGGGGAGGCCGGACTGGCCACGGACCAAGTCTAGGCCCGGTACCAAACCCTCCTAGACCTCATGGCAATAACCGGAATGCTCAATTTGCTCCGTGCTACAAGTGTGGTTCCTCCAAACACTACCATCGTGACTGTCGAGCTAGTAAGGAGATGTTAAATGCCTACAAGAAGTTTCTGTCTGAAGAAAGCAATTATGCTGAGGACGAGATGATTGAAGCAAATTATGCTCATCATGTGGATTTACCAAAGGCGCAACCACAAACTCTTGATGTTCCAAATTTTGATTACTCTATGTATATGACTTTTCTAGTTTATCAAGTATTGTAATGGCACTCGCTATGTTTTTATGACTCTTGTTAGTCTGTTTATTTTGGAATTAGAAGATGATGTATTCAAGTTGGCACTTAATAAAATTTCTCTGTTTTCCCATATTGTGAGAAATTTTATGTTTTTATGCAATCAGGTTCGTGTATTAACAACTCACGTGGTTCTTGTGATGCCACATTTGGGTTACATTGGCTCTATATTTTGGACTTATAATCTCACCTACGCTCAATATTTTTTTTTAAAAAAAAAACAAAAGAGAAGTGAACGGGCCGCCATTGGTCCATTAAGGTGAAGTAGGCTCGACACTCGCCACACTATGGTACCACGGCACCATGTGTCTTTGACATCCACAACTTCGGCTAGTGTGCAGCCCGAGAGGTGTTTTAACACCAATCCTAGAAGGCTTGTTCTCGTTTTATTCCAGTTATCAAAGGTGTTCAACACCACAATGTGCGAAGCCTCGGTTTCGTTTTGGTTTCTGATGATGATTGCTTGGTTATGTAACATTCAACCTTGCACTTTCTGACTTAAAGTCAAAGTTATCATATCTAAATGCCATGTGATACACTCAATGAGATTTCTTGCCCTTTTCTTTCTCTATGCTACGGTGTAGTGATTAGACTGTGTCCCGCGAGAAACTAACCCAAGTTTTCTTCTCTTTGTAGATGTCTCGCGGTGAAGTTGAGTGTCTAGCTGATAGTGGAACTACACACACACTATTCTAATGAATAGGCAGTTGTTTACGAATTTAATGTTGTATCGCTCATCAATGACAACATTGATAGGTACCTCGCCGGTTGTCAAAGGGCGAGGAACCGCTAAATTTATGTTATCAAATTGTACTGTTATCAATGTCATTGATGCTCTCTATGCGCCGAGAACAAATCGAACTCTGCTGAGTTTTAAGGATATCCGTGCCAACGGTTATCACTTGGATACCTATGCTGAGAATGGTGAAGAATACTTATGCATTACTTCTAAAGAAAACGGCCGTCGCAGTATCTTAGAGAAGATGCCGTGCATTGAAGACAATGACTTATATCTCACTACAGCCCGTGTCTTCGAATCATATGCTGTTACTGATAATTTTTGTGACACTAATGATTACACGCTTTGGCATGCTCGACTAGGCCACCCGGCCGTGATATGATGATCCGGATTCTAAAGAACTCTCATGGACATCCATTTTTCAAGTCAAAAAAGCGATTGGAAGAACCCCTTACCGCGACTCAACGTCGTGATGTGCGCAGGAGCCAAGCTCCTCGCAAGGCCGTGGCCTTAACGCCACACTTGCCACCGCCCCCCCCCCCCCCCCCCCCCCCCCCCCCCCTCTTCACAGGGTTTCGGGGTCGAGCACCTGGCCAAGGAGGAAGCGGCCTTTAAGCCGCAAGTCGTGCCGTCCCACCCTTTACAGGGACATGGGGCGACACCCAACGTGTCCTCCTATGTCACAGCGGCAATTTCTAATACCCATCGCTCATTTTGTAAGGCTTGCTCACTTGCTAAATTGCACGCTCGCCCTTCATTCGCCAAAGCTTCAACCGAAAATATACCATTCTTACACCGGATCCAATGTGATATTTGTGGACCAATCAAACCAGAATGCGGACCATTTAAGTATTTTATGGTGCTGGTTGATGCGTCGACGCGTTGGTCACACGTCGCGTTGTTATCCACAAGAAATGCTGCATTCGCCAAGCTTTTAGCTCAAATCATCAAGTTAAGGGCTAACCACCCTGACCATCCTATCAAATCTATTAGGTTGGATAATGCTAGCGAGTTTACCTCCAAAGCATTTGATGATTATTGTATGTTCATTGGGATTGAAGTAGAGCACCTTGTTCCTCATGTTCATTCTCAAAACGGCCTTGCAGAAGCCACCATTCAGCGACTCCAGCTAGTGGCTAGGGCATTGGTTATGGGAACCAATTTGCAAGTTTCTGCTTGGGGATATGCAATACTTCATGCAGCGATGCTTATTCGTTTCTGACCCATTGCCAACAATACGTTTAGAGCCTACCAGATGGTAACTGGTTTTGAACCCAATCTATCACACTTACGTACTTTCGGTTGTGCAGTTTATGTGCCAATTACGCCTCCATTGCGTATCAAAATGGGCCCACAACGACGTTTAGGCATCTATATTGGCTATGACTCGCCAACGATAATCCGCTACTTAGAACCAACCACCGGTGATCTATTTACTGCGCGATTCGCAGACCGTCACTTTGAAGAGACACATTTCCCGCCGTTAGGGGAAAATAGGAATGCACTCATTCCGAATGAACGTTAGGAATTGACATTGTGTGCCCCCAACAATTTGTCTCTTCATGATCCTCGCACTGCTCAAAGTGAGCTTGAAGTGCAACGCATTATCGACCTTCAGAAAGTCGCGGAATTGATGCCCGACGCTTTCACTGATATTGCGAAAGTGACAAGATCACACGTACCTGTTACAAACGTACCGGCAAGGTTGGAGGTCCTGAATTATGGGACCGGTTTGGTTGCCCTAAGACCTAGTGTCGTCGGCATATCCTCAGGAGAGGGTAACGCCGGCGGCGGCGCCGCCCTATGGGACGTCGTCGCTGTTGCTGAATCGGATCGCAACGGTGCCTTGATGGACTTTGAATGGGCAGCAGCTTCGGCCTCGTCTCCCACCAGGAAGAGGGGTAGACCGAAAAATTCTCGAGATAAAAACCCTCGAAAGAAGCAAGCGAAGGCACAAAATCCGCTGATCATCGACGATGCGAATCCATCGCATGAGATTATCTCTGACTATAGCTATGTCCATGAGTCAACTAAATCATATCTGTGGGATGACACAGATCCAATGTTGACTCCAGAGAATAAAGAAATCTCGCTCAGTTTGAATAACGCTTGTCTCTTAGTGGATAGAGCCTCTACACACGTTGATGATATATATGCTTATTCCATCGCACAAGAGATCATCCATGACGACGAAGTTGATCCACGCTCTATGACTGAATGTCAACAAAGAGCAGATTGGCCGAAGTGGAAAGAAGCAATACAGGCAGAACTTGACTCATTAGACAAAAGGCAAGTTTTTGGATCTGTTGAATTGATCCCCAAAGGTGTTAAACCTGTCGGACATAGCTGGGTTTTTGACAGGACCCGAACTAGATTTTTCCCTGAAACCCGGATAAGGTCCTGCGGGGACCACCTTAAGAGAGATTTTACCAAAAAATCGGCATGACCACCCTTAAAATGGACAACGTACTCAAACCTGCCAAACAAAACATAGCACTTCAACAAAACCATCCTGACTCTAGGAGCCACATGCTCCCCCAAAATCAAAACAACTTCCACAATTAAACATAAAACCAATTCCAATTGATTCACAAGTCATCAGAGCAATCTAATAAAGAATTGGGGATCCAAGAATCAAAAAGTAAAAGGATCAACAGATCCTACCATGCAGAAGCAAAGACGACGACTATGCCTCGACTCCGAGTACCATTGACCTCAAATAAACTAGTCTGCAACTGGGCGATTTAAAACGAAGGGCTCAGGGGAAAGTAAATTAAAAACTTTAGAGTGAGTGGATAAAATAAAATAATTTAATATGATACTTTATCTGAAAGTCTCTTATTACTTTCCCAAGATTTTAGAATTAAAAATCACAATGCATGCATTATAAATAAAACGTCACACGTTTTAAGAAAATCATATTTAAAAAACCAGCCCCGCTGATATAAAATCAAATAAATAAATAATTATTCTGTTTATATATATTCAAAACAATATACTTTTGAAAATCAGTTCATAATATTTTACGACCAATCCCATTGGTCATATAAAAACCCCCAGCCTCGCTGGTTCGAGAATTAATTAAATAACAGAAAGTCTCATAGAGGAAATATTCCCGAAAACCATGTAATATAAAAATCATGACCAATCCCATTGGTCATATAATAGAATAAGAGAACGTCATTACCACCATTTAATAGTAGCCTCCAAGACTAAGGGACGAGCCTCCAAGACTCTTTATAGCGTCCCACGCTATGCCTGTACACGTCGACCACCGAGCGTGAATCTGACATATGTGGTCAAGTCGTCACTTCGCACGAGATCAGGCGACTAAGCTAGCTAGCATCAATATATATCTGGACTCTGGTATGGTGAAAATCCGAAAACAAAACCGAAAACACGCTTCCTCTTATATATTATAACCAGTACAGTCCCCGACCGCACATCTGAGACTTATAATAATCATAAATAATATACATATATATCCGACATATCCACATGCCGTAAAATAATATCGAAAACGATATAGATAACATCGACATGTCTCACATGTCGTGAAATCATAAATAACAAAATCATAAAATCTCCGGAATCTCATTTCCGGTCCTTTAACTATAAATACATTTAAAATGATCAAGTATAATTTATCGAATCATACTATTTCCAGAAATCTCATTTCCGGGTAAAATTACGTACTACTAAAATAGTAGTAAATATATAACCCAAAACCACATTTCTTTTAAATATTAAATCAACAATTATAGCAAAAGTATATGAATTATTGGCTTGGATAATTTATATCATGTTTATGAACTCATTTAATTAAATAAATTGCATTTCAATAAAACGTAAATGCATGCATTTATTTTTAAATAAAATCCACTCACTGTACGGCCGAGCGTGCCGCTATCCCGCGCTGTCGTCCCGGCGAGTAACTTCTCGACCTGTAATAGAGACGTAACTATAATTATTCCGGAATCTGGAATTTATCGTACACGTTAAATTTACGGACGTCCTCGCTCGCTAAAACCTCCAAATTTTAAATCTGGTTATTAGTATTGGAATTACGCCCAAAATACCAGAACAACCTACGTCCAAATTTACTCAGGACACCCATCCCGAGTCCAAAACTTCTTTTACGGATTATTTTGTCGTAAAATCCTTTTAATCAGCTTTTACCCTTTTTACGGTAAGTCAACAGTAACTTTTACTGGTCAAACAGTAATTTTGAAAGTCAACAGTAAATGGTGAAAGTCCAAAATACTATTTACCATTTATCTTTACTGTTTACCATTTACTTTTTACTGTTTACTAATTACTTTTACTATTTACTGTTTTACCGTTTTACTTTTCACATTTTTACTGTTTACTATTCACCCATCTTCTACCTTCCGCCGCCGGCAGCTCCGCCACAGGAGATCAAAACACCTCCAATTTATCCCAAATCAACCCAACATGACCACCACCACTTCAGAGTTCCATTTCCGCCACCTCTGCCGCCAAAAACCGCCTCAGCCGCCGTAAACGGCGGCCGACACGGCGGCCGGAAATGCAACACATCCAATTTTCACTAAAAGCAACCAAATGAACATCAAACAACACCTAATTGACTTCTTTCAATGCTCTGAGCATGATTTTAACTTCCAATTACATCAATTTCATCAAAATCATAATCTCCACCGAATTCACAAAAACCCTAGAAATTTCAATTTCTAATTTCTCCTTACCCGAATTGAATTGGTTCAATTCCTTTAGTGGAGGCATTGTGCTGGTTGAGACCTTGCTTTTCCCCCAAGGATCGAGCCACGAGGTGGCCGGAAAGAAGAGTTCTGATTTGACACAGTCGAACCTTCTCAAGGTTCAACCGGTCGAACGACGACGATTCCGGTTGCGCCACCACGCCAGACTTGAAGGCGAGGAGGAGACGAGTCCAACAGCACCAGTGGCGCGCCGTTTGGTGGCCGGACGGCGGAGAACCGAAGGCGGCGCCTGGGTTCGGGGAGCTCGAGCCGAGCCGCGAGGAGAGAGAGAGAGAGAGAAAAAGAAGAAAAAGGAAAGAAAAGAAAAAGAAAGAAAAAGAAAGTTTTCCGCTTCGGAAAATTTCATTCCCGGCTATTTATACTCGTTCAAAAACAGCAAATTTCCGATTTTACGTCCCTACTTTTTCACACGAACTCCAAATTAAACGTGACACATGTCCACGAACTCGTTTCAACGCCTTCTATCTCGTCGAGAATTATAATTCTTCGTCGGGTCAAATTAATTAAAAGTCAACATTTAGAACTTTCGAATCGTAGCAACAATTTATCGGAACGTAAAAATAAAAGATAAAATGGTCAAAAGATAACTCAAGATTCGGGTCGTATCAGTTTTTGTTCGTAAGCGCAATGAGAAGCATGAGATCATGCGGTATAAGGCAAGACTCATGGCACAAGGCTTCTCGCAGCGTCCTGGTATTGACTACGAGGAGACGTACTCTCCCGTAATGGACATCATTACTTTCCGCTACTTGATCAGTTTAGTAGTGTTCGAAAAAGTGAGTATGCAACTGATGGATGTAGTTACTGCGTATCTATATGGGGATCTAGATATCGATATCTACATGAGATTTCCTGAAGGAATTCCAGTGCCTCAATTAAAAGACTCCAAACCTCGGAATACTTATGCAGTTAAACTGCAACGTTCACTGTATGGACTTAAACAATCCGGAAGGATGTGGTATAATCGTCTAGGTGAATACCTGATTGGGAGGGGTTATAAGAACGATGAGTTATGCCCATGCGTGTTCATTAGAAAGACCGACTCTGGATTTGCCATTGTAGCTGTCTATGTTGATAACATGAATGTAATCGGTACTTCACATGAGATTGAAGAGACAGTTTCATTCTTGAAATCCGAGTTCGAGATGAAGGATCTGGAGAAGACTAAGTTCTGTTTAGGACTTGAGTTAGAGCATAGGACCAAGGGTATTCTGGTTCACCAGTCTGCTTATACGCAGAAGATGCTCAGGCGTTTCAACATGGATACATATGTACGCCATTGTCTACTCCCATGGTCGTTTGTAGTCTGAACATAAACAAAGATCCATTTCATCCGAAGGAGGATGGAGAAGAGATTCTTGGTGCTGAGTACCCATACTTAAGTGCGATTGGGGCACACTACAAGAAAATATGGCTTTGCCGACGAAAAAAAAAAAAACGGCCGACGAAACACTTTTTTCGTCGGCTATTTCCAAGAATGGCCGACGAAAATTTTTGTCGTCGCAAAAAAAAAAATTTCGTCGGTAAAAATGAAAAATCGTTGGCTATTCTACAAGAATGGCCGACGATTTTTTCCGTCGTCCCTAAAAAAAATGTTTCGTCGGCTATACTCCTATAATGGCCGACGAATTAAAGTTTTCGTCGGCTATACACATTTTGGAAGAATGGCCGACGAAGTTGGCAATTTCGTCGGCTATAAGTCTTTATATTTTCAGATCTGGACAGAAGCTGCTCATTTGAAAAAAAAACGGGAGAAAGAGTGAAAAATCTGTGAGTATTGTTGAAATCCGTCCTCTCTTACATTGTGGAGCTATATATAGGTACGTATATGTGTATATATGTTCATTTTGAGTTTTAGTTGAGTTGATTTTGAGTTTTAGTGATTTTGATATAGTAAGTGATTTTTTGTTTTGTTGTTGTTTTAGTGTTAGAATGTATGTATATATGTTGATTTTGAGTTGTAATTGAGTTGATTTTCAGTTAGAGTATAATTATGTGTTTTAATTTAATAATGTTATTTTAATTAGTGTTAAAATATATATAAATTAATATGTTAATTAATGGTTGTTGATAGTGTAATGAACTTAAATAATGGTTGTTAATTAATGGTATATATATATATATGAGTTGATGTTGATAATAATATATATTGTAATATATATGTGTTAATTAATTTATTATTAATTAAAGTTATACATATATATTATTATCAGGCTATATATGGATCGAGATAAGAGTTGGATTTCGCTTCCAAGGCATGACCGACGATACACTACAGGAGTTGTGGATTTTATGCAGTTCGTCGAGGAAAATGCAAAAGGACCGTACCATTATTGCCCGTGCAAGAAATGTAAGTGTCGCAGTGATATGTGTCGATTTCCGATTACGACAGTATGGGAGCACCTAAAGAGTAATGAGTTTTGGCCGAAGTACACACGTTGGATATATCCCAGTGAGCCATCATTAGATGGATCGCATGATCATGGGCAGTATTTTGAGGCGGGCAGTAGTAGTACATCCAACGATCCAACAATGGCATTCGTCAACGACGTGTTTCCTTTTGAAAGCGGTGTACGTGGGGAACAATATATGCAGGAGCCGGTGCAGCCGTTCCCACAAGTTGTCAACACTGCTGCCTTTGACAAGTACAACAAACTGATTGCATTGCAACAGACCCCTGTGTCTTCAAGTTCTGAGAAGACAGTTCTTCAAAGTGTGATGGAGGTAATGAGGATTAAAGTCGAGACAAAAGGGAGCATCAGGCAAGTGGATGAATATCTACAGTACACTTCTTCGTTGTTGGAGGAGGGTCATCGTAATCCTACCAATCACCATCAGGTCTGAAGTATCCTCAAAGATCTAGGGCTTTCCTACATTAAGATCCATGCATGCGCATTTGACTGCGTTCTCTTCTGGGGTGAAGATGCAGAAGGGAATGACCTTGCTAGCCTTGACGCATGTCCGATATGTCAGTCTGACCGATATAAGTTGACGGGAGCAGGCAATAGGAAACCTGTGAAAGTGCTTCGGTATTTTCCGTTGAGAGATAGGCTTGAGCGGTTGTACATGTCAGACAGAGACCTCAGACTGAAAACACAAAATTCAGGGGTTATGGCACATGGTGGGGATGGTGGAGTTGACTATTACGGTGTTCTCCATTCAGTTGTGGAACTGCATTACGGGGAAGGCATGAAAGTGTACCTTTTCAAGTGTAGATGGTTTGACACACGGCCGCAGAGCATGAAAACCGATCAATACGGCGTAAGTTCTGTGAACACTAGTACATCATGGTATGAGGACGACCCGTTCGTTTTAGCCACATGGGTGAAACAAGTGTTTTATCTTGATGATCTCGCCAAGGGTGACCCGTGGAAAGTAGTCAACACTATCCACCATCGCAACATTTACCGGGCGTCTACACTTGGAGTGGCTGAAGAGAACGAGGAAGGGGGCACCGCGTATCAAGAGCCCAACTCAAACGGTATTCCTAACTCCTCTTTTATTCGCCTAGACACGCCGGTGCGAATTCGACGTGAAGAGCCACTGCTTGTTGATGTTGATCCAACTGAAGAAACTAACGAGGACTCTAGTGGTGAGGAAAGACATAGATTACCCCTATCGAGCAATTCAGAAACCGAAGAAGACTCATCCGATGATTCCGATTACAATCCGATGGATTAAGTAATTTAAATGATGTAATCCTTTCATTTGTAATCAACTCATTTCTAATGAACGGGCGTGGGGATGAGCCTCCCAGCTAGGCTGGGTTCCAAACCCCTTAAAAAAAAATTTAAAATATGTTGACTGTTGGGTTTCTGGTTTTTTATGTTCAATTTTGGTTATATGTGAACAGGACATCGGAATAGGAGAGGTGTAAAACCACTGATTTTTTTGGTTTTTTTTCAGAGAATAGCCGACGAAAAATGCACTATTTCGTCAGCCATTACAACAATGGCCGACGAATAATGAATTATTTCGTCGGCCATAAGTTTTTTAAAAATAATTATTTTACGAACAATGGCCGACGAAAATTAAGTATTTCGTCGGCCATAAGTTTTTTAAAAATAATTATTTTACGAATAATGGCCGACGAAAATTAAGTATTTCGTCGGCCATAAGTTTTTTAAAAATAATTATTTTACGAACAATGGCCGACGAAAATTCATTATTTCGTCGGCCATAAGTTTTTTAAAAATAAATATTTTATTTTTTTACCGAAAACGACAAAAGAATAGCCGACGAATACTAGGTTTTATTTCGTCGGCTATGATTAAAAAAAAAACAAAAAATGAGCAGCTTCCATTTTCTATCACTGTCGACAAACCATTGCTTCATCCTTCAAATGCAAATGTGTCGTGAAATAAGATATGACCGAAATATTGAAATACGTCTACGGTTGAAAAATGAGAAGATTCCGACAAAATCTGTGTGCCGAATGTTGCGGTTAGCTGTTTTTTACTTCCGTTTTCCTATGGGTAGCCTGACGGTCGGTAAATATTTTGAGGAAAATTTTTATACGATTAGTTGCGTCTCATCGATCTGAAACTATTCTCTGCTGAAGATCAGACCAAAAAACGTCATTTAGATGGGCCAATTTCCGTTTTAAAGCGTTTAGAGGTTTGACTCACCCGGTTGACCATCCCGATCGAGCCTTTAACGTTGTCAGATGTAGTTGGATTTTTTTTAATACATGTATTTAATCTTAACGGTAATATCTGACGGTTGGAATAGATTTTCCCAACTTTTAGATTTAAAATCGGAACATATGCACTAATGTTCCTTAACTTGTTTACCAAGTGTTTAAGTGAATGTATAGTTTCAAATAGTTACTATACGTAGACTCTTCAAATGCAAATGTGTTGTGAAATAAGATATGACCAAAATATTGAAATACGTCTACGGTTGAAAAATGAGAAGATTCCGACAAAATCTGTGTGCCGAATGTTGCGGTTAGCTGTTTTTTACTTCCGTTTTCCTATGGGTAGCCTGACGGTCGGTAAATATTTTGAGGAAAATTTTTATACGATTAGTTGCGTCTCATCGATCTGAAACTATTCTCTGTTGAAGATCAGGCCAAAAAACGTCATTTAGACGGCCCAATTTTCGTTTTAATTTATAGGGTTTAGAGGTTTGACCTTGTAGTTTGACCAAAGGTTTAGCCGACGAAATCAAATATTTCGTCGGCTAAACTCTTGCCATCCGCTTAGTGTCCGCCGTTGGATGGCTCAGATCGAACGGCTGTGATTTTCCAAAGTATAGCCGACGAAATATTTAATTTCGTCAGCTAAACTCTAGTGATCCGCGCCTTTTCATTGTTCGCCGTTGGATGGGGGAGATCGGACGGTTGCTGAGCGCCTAAACTATGGCCGACGAGTTGATACATTTCGTCGGCTATACTTAAGTATAGCCGAAGAATTAAAGCATTTCGTCGGCTATACTGACGAAATTATTTTAATTCGTCGGCTATAAGTTTGTTGCAGCCGAACCCTAGCCTCCATTTGCTGCATTTTTCCAATCTTCCTCTTCGACGTGCAATCCGGCCCTCCTCCCTCTATCTCCTCCACGTCGGCAGCCCCGGCCCGACCTCCTCCCTCTTCCTCCTCCAATCCGGCCGGCAGCCCCGGCACCTCCTCCCTCCTCCTCCATTTTTTTCCGGCCGTCTCCCTCCTCCGTTTCCAGTGCCGACGAAAGGCCTGTCCCTCCTCCTCCCTCCTCCGGCCGGCCTCCTTCTCCTCTGCCCGAATCAAGCAATGTAAGGAAATTTTTTTTTTTTTCATTTATGTTAATTAATTGTTAATTTTGTTATAATTGTTAATTTATGTTAATTTATGTATTTATGTTAATTTAGGTATAATTGATGTATTTATGTTAATTTAGGTAAATTTTAGGTATTTATGTTAATTTATGTATAATTTAGGTATTTAAGTTAATTTAGGTATAATTTTGGTATTTATGTTAATTTAGGTAAATTTTAGGTATTTATGTTAATTTATTTATAATTTAGGTATTTATGTTAATTTAGGTATAATTTAGGTATTTATGTTAATTTAGGTAAATTTTAGGTATTTATGTTAATTTATGTATAATTTAGGTATTTATGTTAATTTAGGTATAATTTAGGTATTTATGTTAATTTAGGTAAATTTTAGGTATTTATGTTAATTTAGATAAATTTTAGGTATTTATGTTAATTTAGGTAATTGTTTCCAAATTTATTTTAATTATATAATTTATATGTATAAATTGATTTTTTAATTATATAAATTGATAACTTAATTGTATAATTTAGCTTAATTATATATATAGCTTAATTATATTTAATTAGAATTTGTTATTTAATATAATATAATTTAATATGTTAGTATATAAATTGTTATATTAAAATATGTTAGTATTATTGGTTATTATATTAATTAGAATTTTTTATTTAATATAATATAATTTAATATCAATTAATGTATTAATGCCTCGGGGTTTAGATGGCCGATGCATTAAGAAACCTATTCGGAGGCCGTCGTGGCAGCAGATCTAGAGGTTCTAGAAATTCCGGCGGTTCCGCAGACTCCGAGAGGACCGCTAGCCAGCCTGAGAGGACCACTAGCCAGCCGCGGAGGAGTGTAGATTCATCCCAGCCGCAGAGGACTGTGGATGCAGACCAGCCGCGACGGAGTGTGAGTGCTCGGCACCAGACCCTTCTCCAGGCGGGGCGGCCGTCGAGCACTTCACTTCCGCATGCCGGTCCCTCTGTGGCTCCGAGGTTTATTCGGCAGCTGTTTCACGAGGAGATAGCTGCCGACGTTCCTCAGGTTCGTATGCCTGAGGTTCATCGGGAGCCGATGCCGCGTCCGACTCAGTCTGGTGCTGACTCGACTGAGGTTCCTACTCTCCCAAACCAGCTTTTCCTCCCGTACAACATTCCGGCGATACCGGAGGTCGACTATCAGGGTGTGCCCTTATGGCCGGATATGCCTCAGTACGTTAGTGCTGCGGAGGCATACCGGCAGCAGCCATTTGAGGACCCTGACCACCTTATTTCGGCGAGGAGAAAAGGGAAGTCGACAGACGAGTCATCTACTTCAGGTAACATTTGATTTTATTAATTAAATGTTTTATTAAAATTAACGCACTAATATTTAATTTTATTAACCAATCGTCGTTTTTGTGATAGGGACAGCCACTAGCAGTTCACGGAGGAATACGAGAGGTGTCATATGTTTTGACACGCTCAGGAGAACTGTTGAGCGCAGCGGCATGATCCAGATCATCGAACCTCCTGATTAGGAGGTTCAGGGGAAGAAAAAACGTGACTACTCGGGTTGCGTGGGGTCACTGATTAGGGACAGAGTCCCTATGTTGTGGACCCGGTGGGCTGATGTGCCCCAAGAGATCAAGAGGGAGGTGAACATTGCCGCGGCGGTGAGTAATTTAAAAAATTTAATTTATTTATCGTAATATTTAATAATTTTCGGTATTATTACAATTGTAAAACTAATAAAATATTATTTTTCAGACATTCTTCGAGATTGCCGAACATAGGCAGGATTGGGCGGATAACCAGCAGAACTTGAGGTACGTTTGTTTTTATGATATTATAATTATCTTATAATTATTAATATTTTATGATATTAATAATATTTCTAATGCACTTTTGTTTTTTTCGTAGGTTCAAAGAGTGGAAGAACGAGCTGCGTTCCCATTATAACGAGTACGACCACCTTGGTCGTATGGGCACTCCCAGGGAGTTCGTGTTCCGAGAGTACGAGTGGCGTTGGTTGAAGACAGTAGACTTCAACAACCCAGTTATGCAGGTAAATACTAAACTTCAGTAAAAATGTTTATTTTGTTAATATTTTAATTATTAGTTTAATTATTTTATAATTATTACATTAATATTTTCTGATGCATTTTTTTAATATTTTATTATTTGTTTGAAGGAACGGTCTCGGATAAACTCTGCGAACCGCCGCCGGAACACAACCCCCCATCATGCTGGTTCACGGCCGTTTGCACAGTATCAGGAGGAGGCGCTCAGAGATCATCCTGATAGCAACCCGTACGTGGAGACGTTCAAGATCGCTTATCCACAAGCGACAGAACAGCTCGTAAGTCGTTCATTACAATTTTAAAATTTTAATTATTAATTTTACTTAATTATATATTTGTTATAATATTAATTTTTTTCCCGTCCACTTAGGAGAGGGTCAACCGGGCCGAAGAAGAGGTGCTCCAGCAAGTAGTTCGGGACACACAACCGAACATTTCAGAGGCAGATCTGGAAGAAGCCATGCGCCATGTCGACCGGTCCAGTGTCCAAACGGCAGCGAGGATCTTCGACGCAGCCTTCCCAAACCGGTCAAACAACTACTACTGCCGGGGTTTGGGAAGTGCTGGACTAGGGCTTCTGAAGACCACTAAGGCAGGTCAGAAGAAGGGAGGCGGGGAGAGCCAGCATATGAGGGGGGAAGTGCAGCGATTGGCTGCAGAATTGGCGACCTCGTCTCAGACAGTACAGGAGCTGCGCCGCAGCACACAGCAGTATCAGCAGGAGACGCGCCGCAGATCACAGCAGTATCAGTTGGATGTGGCCGGTTGGCATGCCGAATGCGAAAGAATTCGGCAACACAACTACGACGGCCAACAAAACTGGTGCTATGAGCTGTTCGCGGCACAACAACAAGGCCTTCCACCCCCGCCCCCGTTTCAGCGGTTAGCGGAACCTCCAATGCCTCAACCTCCCGTGTTCGGTCAGCAGGATGACGAGCCTGATGGAGAGCAGGATGCTGGGGATGACCTGCTGGACTTTAGTAGTTTAGGTGATGATTAGGGTTTAGGGTTTATGTATATTAGAACGAATTTAATAAAAATGGTATTTAGACGTGTTTCTTGTTGGTGCAAATGCATGGAATGTTTTTGTGATTTGCAGGTTGCTTGGAATGGTAATTTAGAAAATAATTTAATTTTTTTTTTCCCAAATGTAAGAAAAGCCGACGATTTTGGCATTATTTCATCGGCTATAATAACTATAGCCGACGAATTTTACCAATTTTCGTCGGCTATACAACTTATAGCCGACAAAAATTACATTATTTCGTCGGCTATAACTAATTAATGCCTATTAAATATTAATATATTTTGAGGAAATAGCCGACGAAAATTATGTATTTCGTCGGCTATTGTTAACAACATATAGCCGACGAACATTTATTAATTCGTCGGCTATATGTTGTTAACAATAGCCGACGAAATACATACTTTTCGTCGGCTATACTTAATGAATTTCGTCGGCCATACTCGAAAATACCCGACGAAATTCGTCGGCAATTTGTCCCAGGTTTGGCCGACGAAAAATATTTTCGTCTGTACAGTCGTCGGCCATACTCTACGAATTCTTTTTTTCCGTCGGCCATTAGTATAGCCGACGGGGTTGTTCCGACGACGTATAGCCGACGAAAATTTCGTCGGCAGATGGTATAGACGACGAAATATAACCATAGCCGACGAAATTTTTTTCGTCGGCTATTCATCCGCATCTGGTAGTGGCACTATTGTATTTGGCACAATGCATTAGACCAAACATTTCTTTCGCTGTGAACTTACTGGCTAGATTTAGCTCAGCGCCTACGCTTCGTCAATTGAACGGTATTAAACATCTGTTTCATTACCTGAAAGGTTCTATTGATTTGGGCATGTTCTATCCCTTTAGCACAAAGAGAGAAGTTCCCGCCGATCACTCTCCTCACACCGACGCTTCCGGCTGCCTCAGTAGTGCCATCGTACGCCATGGTACTGCCGCTGGCGCGGGCGGCCTGGAGGATGATGATGGCAACGCGTCCGGCCACTCAAATGTGCCCTTCTCTGGATGTCTCTCTTACTCAAAGACTCCCAACAACGTGTTAGTTGGTTTTACAGATGCTGGGTATCTTTCTAACCCACATCGTGCTCGTTCCTAAACTGGTTATGTTTTTACCATGTGAAATACAGTGATATCCTGGAGATCAACCAAGCAAACTTTGGTTGCTACTTCATCGAATCACGCATAGATCATTGCCCTCCATGAGGCTGTTAGAGAATGTGTCTGGCTAAGGTCAGTTATTCACCACATTCGTGATTCGTGTGAACTAGTGTCTACCACCGATAAACCTACATGTATCTATGAAGATAATGCTGCCTGCATTGAGCAGATGAAGTTATGTTTTATCAAAGGTGATAACACTAAGCATATATCGCCCAAGTTCTTTTACAATGTGCAACAACAAGAATTCCTGAACATCCAAGTTAATCAAGTGAGTTCAGATGCAAATTTTGCAGATTTGTTTACCAAGTCTTTGGGAAAATCTATGCATGTGAAATATGTGAAGAGCCTAGACATGCGCCATATATCAGAGCTCTAAATTTGTTAGACATCAGGGGGAGTCTACATCACATGTTAATCACAAGTGTAGTGTTGGTGTGTTGTGCTCTTTTTCCTTCGTCCATGCATTTTATTTTTTGCCCAAGAGGTTTTGTTTTGCTGGCAAGGTTTTAGTGAGGTAACATGGTAAGCACCATGAAGACATTAGGCCTCGACACAAGGGGGAGTGTTGTAGGAATGTTATTTCCGTAACTTCCTGGATGTGTCTTGCTCTAATTAGACTAGTATAGTTGATTCTATAATAGATAGGGAATACCTGATTTATCGGGATACTTATTGTAATGCCTATATAAAAGTCTCTCTATCAATCAATAAAACATAAGTTATCCCTATGAGTGTTGCTATTGGGACCTCCACTTTTACTAACTAGACCTCCCATGCTTTCTATACCTCCATTTAACTTTTGAATATAAACAATTGCTCACCATACCTCCATTCAAATTACGAAAATAACCTTAAATATTTTATTCACAGATATCTCAATAATTACTCATTACACCTCTCGTTCACTCACTAGACCTCCATTTCATAATTTTTTTTTGCATCCAATGATCCATTCCAGACTTTCAGTCTTTGAATTTTTCTTATTATTTTTTCTTTATGCATGCAAACAATTTTTTTTCTCATACAATGTTGCTAAGCTTCTAATATTTGATCAAATTGTAAGAAAGAATTTTTCAATGATATCAATTGCAGAAAAATTTATTCGAATCAATAATCATGCGAACAATCAATTGTAAACAATAAATACATCAACTCCAAACGACTATTATTCTAAGAGTCTAATAAAAAAAATTAGTCTCAACATCACGAGAAAAATAAACTAATCATCCTCAAGTGTCATAGTTTCCGAAATTGTATTAACTCTTTCTGGATGGGGTATTTGAGTATAGAGATGCAAACGATCACCATATCTACTGTATAACGATCGTGCTTTATCATCAGCATGGGGGTGCCAGTTTGGTGGAATTGGTGGTAATGGGCATCCCGCTTCCAAAGATACCTATTAAAAAAATCAATTAGTTTGAATCCAATAAATGAGCAAATGCCTGAAGATGTAGTTATAGTACGTACTTACCTGCACAAAGTGATTTCCGTTCACAAAACCAATTCCAATTTCAGGCAGAACCTGACTTTGGAAGCTCCCAATGACGTGCTCTGTCAAGGGAAGAAATGTAAGGCATTGTCCATCTGATAAATTTATCACAACAACTCCATAACAAGTGGCAATCAAAAGCCCCATCTCTGTTATACACATCCATTTTTTACGTGGTGCAGCTGATCCTGTATGATGAATTCTCTCTTTGATTTTCTCCACACAGTCTTTACTACCATATAGTTCCATATACAATTGGGGCATACTATTTAGCTCAGTCATTAGGTCTAGTCGAACCTGTTTCTAAGAACGCACACCAAATCCCATAGCTGATGCTACAACTCTGTAACCACAATTACCATCATCTTTAACATCAAGTGAACCTAGAATGTATGGTCTCATACCGAAAATGAATTGTCTCGTATATTTATGTGTTAAATCAGATGGTGAATTGCCCTGACTCGAGCAGACAGGCTGTACAAAAATCACTACATATTAGTTTTTTTTTCTCACAAGAGAAACATTTACTAACTTACTATATATCACAATTGAAAGACGTACCAAATTTTTCTCACTTTGTTTGTCTTGCTTCATAGAAGGCAGCAGAGTACTAGGAGAAGCATTAACAACTTTTTCTGGTGGTACTTGTGACTGACTACCATGATTAAGGCGAGCATTAACTAGCTCAAAAGCAGATGGTAGACGACGAGTACTACTGTCAATCTTAGAAGGACGCCCTTTAGTTTTAACCTTCTCATTTGGTTCTTGAAGCATTGTGAAATTTGGATTTATAAGTTCGTCAATCTTCAACAAGATTTGTCTCTTGGTTTCATCATCTTGTTCTTCAAGCCATGTTTGCAAATGTGTCAGACGTGGTCTTACTGGAACTTTTTCTTGGAGATCAATCTTCTCCTCAAAATTACCTATACTTAACCGCCTCCAATGAGAATGAACAGCATCAATAGGAATAGGCCGATGGGAATTTTGATATTCAACAATCTCATGTGCACATGGTAATTGGTGTGTGCGGCGAATGGCACAACCACATGATACAAGACTTATTCCACATGCATCAACCCTATAATCAATGGTTTAGTTAGTGTAGGTTTACAGTTATATGGCAAAAAAAGAAAAAGGTAAAGATCAATAGCAAAAAGTTTACCTATTTGCTTCACGTACAATTTTGTTCAGAGCAGTAATAGACACACTACCGATTAGTTCTTTCAAGTATGGATGCTTAAATTGATGTTGGACGAAACATCGACTCTTTTCAAACGAGGCTTTAATTTCAGTGTGATGCAACTCCATCAACGCGTGAATATGATCCCATGACACAGTGAAGTCAAGTTGACTGGAGCCAAGTTGTCGCTTAAGTTTTGAATGTGCACTTTCCACCCTAATACGTAATTATAATTGTTCAAAAAAGAAAAAGGAGTCACTTACAATCTCTTAGCATAGAAAAATAAATGAAGTAAAAAAAGACATACAAAATAATACGTTAAAGGTACCTGTTGGAGGTAGTGGTACCTAGATGCATACAATCATCAATATATGCAGCCACAAATTTGTCCTTATAGTTGCTAAGCCAAGTGGTTTTTAAATAATCTATGGCTCCGGGAAGTGAGCTATACCTTGACTCAAGTACTCTTAAGTTATTCAAGTACTCAACTTCAGTATTTGAATTCATCACAGCTTCCCAATCATGAAAAAATGCTTTCCACCCCTCATTCGTCTCAAATAGTTTCTTGCAATGAGTGAGCACTTGCTTATTTATGTGCCAGCTACATAATAGATGTCGTGCATCAAGAAATTCATTCCTTATAGAATTCATAAGTGCTAATTCTCGATCGGTGACTATCACACTTGTAGTACACTTATCATTTAAAAGAGTCTTCAATCTTGTCAAGGCCCATGTGTAATTATCCTCTTTCTCTTTTGACATATAACAAAATGCAACATTGAAAGTCATGTTTGTGGACGTGATACCAACAATCTCTAGAAGTGGAAAGTGATATCTATTTGTTCTGTAAGTGCAGTCCATAATAAGCACATGTGGAAATGTACGTAAAATCTCAATACTGTAAGGATGGCACCAGAACAAATCCGTTACTTTCTCAGAATTGCCATCACTTCTATGATGCCCAATATACTTAAACTCGAACAAGTTACTTAAAAGTTGCTGCATTTGTGTTCTTCCAGCCCTAACATTTGTCCTGTTCCGTTGTCTGTCATTATATATTGTCTTCATTGTTGTCACATTTTTTGAATTTCTTCTCTTGATGGCAGTCAAAATATCCTTAGGCCTCACTAAACTCGTAGACATATCCACCAACAATGAGTTTTCTTCTTCCGTTAATCGACCTGCAAATGAGTGTCCTTGAAGATATTTTGAAGCAACATGATTATGAACTCCACAAACCACCTCTAACTTCCACTGGTCTCCATTTTCAATATTGATGCCTCTTAATGAAAATGGGCATCCACATTTTTTTGTACCAGTAAGTCTAGGCCGCTTCTCTTTTTTACTGTCTGCTATAGATTCTTCTATATTTGTATCAACTTTTGCTGACTTATATGATTTATAATCTCCGTTCCTCTCACAACAAAACATTACTTTAGGTCTCTTCTTCTTATTCCCAGTTTTTCCAGAGTCAGATCTTCGTATAACAATCACAACATTGTTTCTCATTCCTTCTGAACGAGTCCATTCAATCAACTCAGCTTTACTTTTAAATACCTATCAAAACAAAAGCGAATAACATTTCAAGATAGTAGTGTCGTTAGTCGCTACACTATGTAATGAGACCAAGAAAATTATTTACCTTATCAGTTGTAAACTGGACGGTATGATCTAACACATCATTAACTTCATCCCTGTAGCTATCACCATTTTGTCCATCCTATATGTTGTATGGAAATCAGAAAAATTAGATCTTATCACGTTCAGAATGAAAAACATGGCTACTTAAAGAATTTCATTTAACAATTGCTGGACTAAATAGACTAAAGTTGGAAGGTAGGTAGTATACAGAAGTTAATCCAAATTGAAATACTAAATACAACTCTCACCAACTATACTCCCTCCATTCTCTATATATGCTTGCATGTATGTATATGGCATCATACAAGAATGGGAGTTCCAGGCCACTAAAGTCAGAAGCTTATATCAAAGCACCAATATGTCTATCAAGTCTAAATTGGCAATTGCTAAAAGGAATTATTTTTTTTTAAACGAAATAAAAGCATGACATAAACTATTGAGGAGAACCTTTGGATTGTTGGATACCTTAGTGTTGGACATGTTCTAAAAAAAGTGGAATTCTGAGATCTAAATTCTTATAAATGTAAACACTCTAACCTATATTTTATTTTTGATGCCTGAACTCTGAAACCTTTCTAGGTGAAGGGTGTCGTCATCATATTCTTGAGTGTGTATAGCAACTCCCTAATTTGTTTTACAGGCTTTCCCTCTATTGTGGACTTGGAAATTTTGACCTGCCCAATATCAAGAAGAGGCTCAACCAATGTTTTTGCTGCAGGTTTTCTGGTCAGACCAAATCAAGTTGCAGAAAAATACAAAATGATCCCTGATAGTTTAACAGTTGTAAATGCCAAGCATTGTTTTCTTCAATGTGAGACAACTTAGACTAACAGATCATGGTCTTGACTTGATTCTGGACTCATTTGGCTTAGATGAATAAAGAAACGTAATCAGGTCTTAGCTGAATATAAATCATCAATATCAAGTTGGCATAAGCACGTTTTTTTTTTTTTTCACCAATACCAAGCTACCAGTACTATTCCTCACTTCAGTCCCACTCTAAATCCAATGTAGGCAAATTAAAACTGGAACCAATTTCAGAAACTTTCCTAGGTGGTGGTGTGGTGACTGGTGTGGTGATCAAATTCCTTTCTGTATTAACAACTATCCAATCTATTACTTAGACTCATCTCCTTCATTCATGTGAACTAATCTGGATTGTGAAAATTTGACCTGCCCCGATATGAAGAAATCCTTAAGACCTTAACCAATGTGTTGCTGCAGAATTCTATCAAATATGGCACAATTTGCCGAAGAGGAATATAAGGAACACAGTCCATAGCAGACGAACTCTCTTATAGTTAATTTTCAAAACAAGCACGGAAAGAAAACAAACAACACAGAATCAAAGCAAATAAGAAACAAAGAAACAAACATATAAGCAACGAATTGAACGATTCATTGAAGAATCAAGAATACCTTGTTTGAAGATTCTGGAACAATGAATTGTGTCTCCATTAATGGTGAGTTTTCCATTAAGTGTAGTAGCTCTTATTCACAACACACTTTTAGACGAGATACTGATGTTTTCATGGATGAGAAACTGATGAGATCACAACGGTAGAACTTCAAACTTGGTTGGGAGGTTTATAAAAAACCCTAGTTTGATTATAATTTAATGTTTTTTTTTTCTATTAAATTTAAGAGTTGACTAAAGTTGTCTTTTTACAAGAGGGTATATATGTAATCCAATAATTGAAAAATAGTGGAGGTCTAATGAGTAAAAGTGGAGGTCCCAATAGCAACACTCTATCCCTATTATCTTTTTTCCTTGAGCATTATTATTATTATTATTGGGAAAAGTTTGTTCAGTGAAGTACATTTTAGGGCAAGAAACCCAAGACAATTAACATTGGTCTTACCTCATCCGTTCACTTGTAGCGCCTTATGCATGATACTACACTATTAGATTGATGCAAATAAGTGTTTAAGATTATATTCCTATTTAGTTGTAAAATAATTATTGTCTATAATTAATTATCGTAAATGCGTCAGACTCAACCATTGTTACTCGTGGCATTTATTACCATGCTACATTGCCAATTCCTTTGCAAAACCATCAACCATTACACTTCATTTTATGCAAAACAAGTGTCTTGTCTTGTTTTGGTCTTATTCAACTTGAAACTGCTTATATGACAATCAGATCATTGCTGGTTGATGAAAAATAATTTGAGAAGCTAGCACTGTTGAACATGAACAGAAGCTTATTTTGCAAAGAATAAGGTGTACCTACTGTATATGCAAAGAGCCAAAATGACTAATCATCTATCGGAAGTAGACTCTCTTGATAGATCACGCTCTCACGCAAGACCTCAACCTTATAAAAACTACACTCGTCTCCTTCGTGAAGAATCTTGGTGAGCACACACTCGTTCCTGTCGCCAACAACAATCGTGAAAACAGTACTGGTTTCCATAACGAAGACATCGCCGCAACTGTATCTCCATTGTTCCTTAGGGGGACCTGAAAACTTCAAGTTAAACAACTTGGTCCATGAGTCGGGTACATCATATTCTCTCATGACCCATACATGAATGCATTGAGCGGCGTCCTTTAGAAAATGAACAAGAAGCAGGCATTCTCCAGCGGAAAGTTTAATATCGCCGACACTTAATTGGCGACCGGTGGTCATTGAAAAACTTGGGCAGCAACATTTTCCTGAATTTGTGATCCTCTTTCTGTGTCAAATCGAAATCCAAGACTACACCTTCAAAATAAACGAGCCAATGAAGTGTCTCTTTCAAAAGAGTTCCTATAAAAGGTACCACATCCAATTCATCATACTCAAATGTTTCCCGAGCATTAGCTCTGGACGAGAAAACGGCGGCCTTATTTATGTCATCCTCGCCGCCATATGTAATAGAGTAGGCGAAGAATACTCTGTAGTCGTCCGTGGCCGGCAAATAGCCAACGCCATAAAAGTACAGATTATCAAATTCTAAACCATGGTCAGGTAATTCTTGGAAAATCCAGTTGAAGGGTTCCCCATATAAAATACTTGATCATCAACAGCAAGAAAAACAATACCATTACAGGAGCCCAGTAGCGAGCTGACATTATAGGTGGCTGACTGGGAAGGAAAATTGAGACTTCTGACAGAGGACAGCGTCTCCAGGTCGATAGATCTAGAGTTAGGGTATCCTTTTACAGTGTATAGGAGTTTACGAGTTAGGGTTTTGCGATTACGAGCAGCTTGGAGTTGGGATTTGGCGAATTTTGGGTCAGAGTGAATCATGGAACAGAAGCATTGGGAAACGCAGGTGAATCGAATTAAAGATTTCACAGGAAGCCAGCAGAGGATTAGCACTATCACCTCTTCCGGTAGTTCGGGTAGGTTTGCTTCCTCCATAGCGTGACCTCGATCGTATTCTATAGAGAATTCTGACATGTGTCTTATTTATAGAGGATAGTCAGGATACTGTATTTCGTAATCGTATTTCCACCTAGCTAGAAGGAATCCTAATTCTACGTCAAATAGAAATTCTATTACAATATGATATCGCTATTTCTATTAGACTAAAGGCACACAAATAGTACCTCGATTATGGCCAATACATACATGAACTTTCAAATTAAAGCTACCTTAATTGTTCCATCAGCTATTATGTACCTCCGTTAGGTATTTAATTGGTGAAATAGATTGGAATGGGACTGAAAGGAATTGAGGATAGAATCAGTGATATTGGAATCCCTAGCTATCAGGCTATCTCATTCCAGAATCTCAATTTCAAGAAAGTGTGATATATTGTTTTCTTCAACATCGATAAAATACCAAAGCTAAGGCGCGCAGACTATCGGCGAGTTGATATAGAGTAAATGGATGCTTTCATAGCTTTCTTACTGGAATGCACAAATCATCCATTTGAGATCAGTCAATACTTCTTGTTTTCAAAGAAAAATAACTCGATAATTCCATCTGATATAAATGAACATCGTGAGCTTGCAAAATTCGACTCAGCTGAGCTTTATAGTGAAGGAAAGATATCATCCCTTACTGGAAACTCTTTAAGGTTGTTGATGAAACTGGCCTTAAAATAGGCTTTGTAAGGGAAAAAAAAAATAGAAAAAAGACCAAACAAAGCGGACACAGTACTTGGAGGTCTTGATGCATGATTCTCCCTCCTATGCTTCACATAAGATAAAAAAGAGTATGTGTAAGTCCTAAATTCTAAAGTATGTGTAATTATTTTGTGAAAGGATCCATTTATTCTTTAATCTAGCTACTGCGTTTGACATGGAGAGAGTACTGAAAGCACAACAACACGATATATGCAGCAACCAATTCCTGAAATGAATGGTTGCTATGTGCACGGAAGTTCTAATCGCCTCGTTCCAATCTGATTACCATAGCAAAATGAATTGACATTCGACTAAACTACTGTAGGTTTAGGCTATAGATTTTCCGATGACAGGGGAATTACAAGATTCGTTAATGTAACACCTAATCATCAATTGTGAACTAGAGATTGCACTAATGTCATATATAGCTTCTCCTGTAAATTTATACTTCCTGAATAAAAATTCAGGAAAAAATTACACGTAATCATGTGCTACCGTAGAATACCTTATTTTTGGAAAAGTTTGTTCGATGCATCGAAGTACATTTAGGGCAAAGAATCCAAGATAGTTAACACTGGTTTACCTCAACCGTTCACTTGTAGCGCCTTTTGCTTGAGTGCTTTATGAAAACCAGATTCTATTGGTGGTGAATCCATTGATCGTTGCAAAGAAGTGTTTAAAATTACACTTCTGGTTTTTTTTCCCTCTTTAAATCCAAAGATAAATAACTATCGTCCGTTGTTGTAAATGCATCGGACTCGACCTCTGTTACTCGTTACACTTACTATACTACATTGCCAATTCCACCGAAAACCTATCAACCATTACACTTCATTTTTACACTTGACAAATTGACAATGTATGTGAGGTGGTTCTTGTAGTCTCTAACACTTAAAAGTCCGTACGAGTTGTTAGATTGAACACTGTTAAGTACTGTCGTAGTGTAAGACTGCACAGTTCTGAAAAGGTGAAGAGAATCCTTCCAAACTTCAACAAGGGCCCCATCATTCTGTTGCTGATATAACAGGGCTCTCCTACCTCTCTCCCTCTCTCTCAGAACCATCGACCATCTTGAACCTCTCCTCAACGATAAGAGAAATCATCCACAAATCCCAACCCAACACCCAATCACTCCCATTGTTCTTCCCGTCCCCATCAATCCCACCACCCCTTGACATCCACAAAAACAAAACCCATCATAACATTAACCCCTGCTTCATTTCAGTCAACCTTTACTTCTGATCACTCAACTCATCTCACTACTTCAAACATTTAACAATGGCCTCTGCCTCCGCACCCACTACCTTCTCCCTCCTCAAATCCACCGCCACCTCACGCGCCGCCCGCGCCTCCCCATCTTCCGCCTCCCATGTCTCCCTCCCCTCCTCCCTCAAACCCACCACCCGCCGTCTCGGATTCGCCGCCGCCGCCGACCCCCTCTTCGCCCTCCACGTGGCTTCCAAAGTCAGGTCCTTTGGCTCCTCCGGTAAGGCAGTCAAGGGTGTGGTGGCCATGGCCAAGAAGAGCGTTGGAGACTTGAGTGAGGCTGATTTGAAGGGCAAGAAGGTGTTTGTGAGAGCTGACTTGAATGTGCCTTTGGATGATAGCCAGAACATTACTGACGATACTAGGATCAGGGCTGCTATTCCTACTATTAAGTATTTAATGGACAAGGGGGCTAAAGTCATTCTCTCTAGCCATTTGGTATGTGGGTTCTCTGTTTTTGATCAGTTTGTGAACTTTGGTTGCTTGTTTAGTGAATGTGGATTGTCAAGGAGTTGTCTTTATCTCTCTTTGATTGGTTAACACATTGTTTTCAGAGGGTCTGTTATGTGTAGTTTGTAAATTATGAGCTTTTGTTCTGGTTTTGAGCATTGAAATGATTGTGTGACAGTTGGTGTTGAGTCTTCTGTTATGAGCTTTGATTGTTTGTTTGCTGGGTAATGTAAAGCAGTTTTCTTTCTCTCTTTGACTCATTGAAATGATCGGAACTCAATGTATGTTTAAAAGGAGTCTGTTATGTGTAGTTTGAAAAGTTTTGAGCTTTTGCATTTGTGGTGCTATGAGCACTGAAAGAGTTATATGTAATTTACTGTATGAACTATTTATGAATATCGACTGCTTGTTTGCTGAAATGGGTATTGTAAAGTAGTTATTTTTTCTCTCTTTAACTCATTAAGAATGTGGCTGACGTCGTGTTTTTAGATGTCTACAAAACTGCAACGTAGGTTTTGAAAATTGATGAGCTTTGTATTTGAAGCATTGAAATGGTTGTATGTCATCTGGGTTTGTCAGTCTTGGTTTTGGTCATAGAGTTCTACTTAGTTTGTCTAGTTTATCTTGTGGCTCAGATAAGTACACATAGTGGATGGCTTTTTGACTGCTAAAGAGTTTTCTTTTTTTTGATTTTGATCATAGTGGTGTATGATAGAAGCTGAATCAATGTCACTGTTTCTTTTGATTTCAGGGACGACCAAAAGGTGTGACCCCAAAGTTTAGCTTGGCACCTCTTGTACCCCGGCTATCTGAACTTCTTGGCATTCAGGTAGACATGTTTATTCAAGAACAAGAAGCAAAGTGACAGTGATAAGTAGGTGGACATTGAAATACTGATATCTCCTTTTGTTTGTGTTTGATAACTAAACAGGTTGTGAAGGCTGAAGACTCTATTGGTCCAGAAGTAGAAAAGTTGGCAGCTTTACTTCCTGAAGGTGGTGTCCTTCTTCTTGAAAATGTGAGGTTTTACAAAGAGGAGGAGAAGAATGACCCTGAGCATGCAAAGAAGCTCGCTGCCGTAGCTGATCTTTTTGTCAATGATGCATTCGGAACTGCACACAGAGCCCATGCTTCAACTGAGGGTGTAACAAAGTTCTTGAGGCCATCTGTAGCTGGTTTTCTTTTGCAGAAGGTGAGAGTTTATATTCTTGTTTCTGCTTTATCAGTTGTATGCAGTGCTTTTTTATTGTTCATGTAAGCTTTTTTATTGTTCATGTAATTCTAATTTCATAGTTTGTAGCCTGAAACATAACCATTAGCTGTAATGTCGTATGTAAATTATAGTATGAGTGGAGTTGGTATGGTGTGGACAGGATTGCCACTCTTTCAGATGCTTTGTATATTACTGTAATTGCTAAGATAGCATTGTTCAATTTGTATATGCTTTAAAATAGAAATGTGGAATCATTACCTGGTCAATATGATCTACCCTTTGAATGTCTTGCCCGGCGTCCATTTCTAGTTTCAATGTTATTGACTTTGTTTTGTTCTTCTTTCAGGAACTTGACTATCTTGTTGGGGCAGTATCAAACCCAAAAAAGCCATTTGCAGCCATTGTTGGTGGTTCAAAGGTCTCATCCAAGATTGGAGTGATCGAGTCATTATTAGAGAAGGTTGATTACTTGATTCTTGGTGGAGGAATGATCTTCACATTTTACAAGGCACAGGGTATCTCTGTGGGTTCATCTCTTGTGGAAGAGGATAAGCTAGAACTTGCCACATCACTCATTGCAAAGGCCAAGGCAAAGGGAGTGTCTCTTTTGCTACCCACTGATGTCGTAATTGCAGACAAATTTGCTCCTGATGCAAACAGCCAGGTTTATTTTCTTTAGCTAACATTTTACAATTCACTGCTGTTGATTTGCTCACCTACCATTTAATGCTGTATACCCTTGCTAGAAATGGTTGATTGCAACTAATATTGAGTTTAAAATAAACAGCGACAAAAATAATCTGGTATTCTTTTAAAAACTTCAATTGCACTTCATGTGGGAGAGTTATGAGCAACTCGTTTGGTCTTTGCAGATTGTTCCAGCTACAAGCATCCCTGATGGGTGGATGGGATTGGATATTGGACCAGATTCTATTAAGACATTCAATGATGCACTTGATACCACTCAAACCATCATCTGGAACGGACCAATGGGAGTCTTTGAGTTTGACAAGTTTGCTGTAGGAACAGAGGTATGCAAACCACTGGCATTTTTTTCTGTACATAAACAAGTTCACATTAAACTTATATAGGTTCTTAGTAATGCCTAAGAACTTGAGTTTATACCTCAATTTGATACTGAATTTGAGTTTATACCTCTATTCTTGCAGGCTATTGCAAAGAAGCTTGCAGAGCTTAGTGGCAAGGGAGTGACAACCATCATTGGAGGTGGAGACTCAGTCGCGGCTGTGGAAAAGGTAGGAGTTGCTAGTGTGATGAGCCACATATCAACTGGTGGTGGTGCTAGTTTGGAGTTGTTGGAAGGAAAAGAACTTCCCGGTGTACTTGCTCTTGATGAAGCCGTTCCAGTTCCTGTGTAAGAACAATTTTTTCTCTGTATTCTTTTACCCGCCCGCCATGTTGTTCTATTTGAGTACGTAAGCGAGAAGTGGCATGTTGTAGTAGGAAGATTGGAGTTCGTCTTGTACATGGTCAATGTTACCTTCTATATAAGACTGAATATGTCTCTATATTCCTTCCATCCGACAAAAGTTTCCATAAGATTGTGGGGAGGGACAAAAGCAGCCATTTTAACAATCAATAAGTTGGTTCTTTGAAATATATTTGTAAAATTTTCGTCCTTCTCTTGTCTGAATTTTGGCCATGCTGCTACATTGTTAGTCCCAAGTACAATCTGTCAACAACAAAATTAAGTTGTTTTGATTTGCAGCTAGAATTTGCAATGTGTGCTGGATTTGTGATGCTCTAATCGTAAGGGGTAGATTGATATTGCAACCAAAAGCAAATGGTAGAAGACCAGAAGTTTCTGATTCAGTTTCTTAGTCACTCTACCATTCATGACAATCATGTCATAGGTCAGATTATGAAAAAGGTTCATGTGTTCTTGAAATCCATCCACAGAAATTAGAGGCCAGCATGCATCCCTTTTACAGCAACCTTTTCATGAGAGTTGCTACCAGTCCCCAGATCTAATTCAAGTGGCTAACAGTGAAAGGTAGATCCTAAATACCAAAAACAAAGAAGATTAGGTGCAATGCAGACTATGCAAGGAATCTAAGGCCTTTCTAAATGAAACTTCCCACGTTTCCCCCTACAGAAACATGAGTCATTCTACCATATTGATCAACAGCATGATACTAAATCTTGCAAGTCCAATGTCTTATAATTTCGCTGTTCATCATGTACCACACTTATTTCTTGTTTATGAAGAAACATAATCTGTTTTAAAGTTTCAAGACTCTTATATCCATGATGATGATGAGCAGATGAAGTTTGTTATCCATGGGAATTCGCAATAGTCAGCTGCAAAGATTCATCTATCCTCAAGCATGGGGTTAGCAGCTTTGCCAATTCTTATGAAACAACATGACTTGATGACGACAAGACTCATGCAGCATACATATTCTAGTAATGTCTACACATTTCTTTTTTCTTTTTAAACATTTTGACTAACATATTCTAGTGTTGTTCATACCATCCAAAAGTCCACAACACAAGTCGACTCCAGATTTAAAGAAACAAAGACTCTTTTCAACTAGGCACCCCTAGTTTCATAAATTTACTCATCTAGCTTAGCCTAAGACTCGAGCTTTATTCAAGATTTAAGGGTCTAAAGAGCTACTTTGATGCTCTAAACTTTCTTATTATTTTTTTTATCAAACAAAAAACTCAAAACACACTTTCGAACTTACAATTTTCTATTTACGAATGAGAGATTTATGCGATTAAACCAAATAATAGTCTATACTCTAATCATTTCAAGTGTAAATATGTTTTAATGCTCTAATATTATTATTTTTTCCTTTTAATTCACTCATAATTGGAATCACTTAAGAATATGCCAAAGCCATATTACTGCCAGCCCTAGGTTCCCCTAATGCCACACCCTTTTCTACTCCAACATCTTCTTGTTGCCCAAGAATAGCAGAAATTGGGGCGCCCCCCAATCAAACCTCACACGTGTCGCACATCACACTTGAACTCCCTTTATATAAACCCTCTCCCCACAACTCACTCTCATACCGTCTTTCTCCGATCACTCACTCTTAAACCACCTACTTTTCTCTCTCTTTCATCTCTACGGTAAGCTCTCAAAAACCCAATCTTTATCTCGATTCCTCAACTGTTTCCCTAATCCACGATCTGGGTTCTGATCCTGTTGTGCTGTTCTGTATTGGGTCGCAGTTGTTTTTAGTCTCAGATGGCGACCAAGAGGAGTGTTAGTACTTTGAAGGAGGCTGATTTGAAGGGCAAGAGGGTTTTCGTCAGGGTTGATCTGAATGTTCCTCTTGATGACAGCTGTAACATAACCGATGACACTAGAATCCGAGCTGCTGTTCCCACCATCAAGTACTTGCAGTCAAATGGTGCCAAAGTCATCCTAGCTTCCCACTTGGTATAGTCCTAAACTCTTTTTCCTTAGTTGGGTTGTGTTTTTTTTTTTGGTGATCTGAAGTTTGGTTTTTGTTTGGATTTGTGTGTTTGAATCGGATATAATGGAGCTTTAGATTTTGGTCAAGTTAGATCTAATTCGTGTTTTGAGTGGTTTGATTTGCATGTGGGTTTGTTGTTTGATCTATGCAAACCAAATTGGAGATCCTTATGTTTTTTTATTTGGTTAATATCGATTACCTGTTTTATATGGATTTTATCTTATTATATTATCTTTGTGCACATGGCCTTTTGAGGCTCCATTGGTTTATTGATTTCAAAAGCTATTTCTTATAGTAGTGTTGTGAGTTCTTAGGTTAGGCTGGATTGCAGTCTTGTAGCCTTATCATTTTGGATCTTTAAAATAAAGGGAGCTCTAACTGATTTAGCATAGTTGCTTAAGCTTCTGTTAGATGATTATAATTGGTCCTTTTTCCTTTCCCTCTACTGGTAAGATATGTTACAAAATGCTCAAACTTTCTAACTACTAAGAATAGTAGCAGATGAATCGCTTTCTTTTCACTAAATATCGATATTTATACTCTGCTTCCTTGTCTATGATTGGTAATTTTTTTTACCAACAAACTGTCACGATCCAACAAATGTCAAGTGTCAGTTATTTGTAGTTTTATGTTTCCTTTGTAGTTGCTAAATTTATTGAAGACAATCTTTGAGAGTTACTAGTGATATATGTTTTCTCGTGTTTACAGGGACGACCAAAGGGTGTCACTCCCAAGTACAGTTTGAAGCCTCTGGTGCCAAGACTGTCTGAGCTCCTTGGAGTCGAGGTCTGTTTTTGACAATGTAGTTTTTTATTTTTTCCTTCTCATGGGAAGCTTGAGTTTCTTAGCTTTTTGTTTTGTTTTCTTTCACAGGTTAAGATCGCTAATGATTGTGTTGGTGAGGAAGTTGGAAAGTTGGTTGCTGAGCTTCCAGAGGGAGGAGTTTTGCTCCTTGAGAATGTCAGGTTTTACAAGGAGGAAGAGAAGAATGATCCAGAGTTCGCCAAGAAGCTTGCTTCTCTCGCGGATGTGTATGTGAATGATGCTTTTGGCACTGCACACAGGGCTCATGCATCCACTGAAGGAGTGGCCAAGTACTTGAAGCCGTCTGTGGCTGGATACCTTATGCAGAAGGTATGAACCGTGCAACCAATTAGTGCACCCACTAAAACTATTAGTACCTCATTTCCCTACTTATTGAATTGATTGTAAGCCATCATCGTTTCAGTTAGATGAATAATGTTTTATTGTTGTGGTGATCTCAGGAACTTGACTACCTTGTTGGTGCTGTGTCAAATCCCAAGAGACCATTTGCTGCTATTGTTGGTGGCGCGAAGGTGTCATCCAAGATTGGAGTCATAGAGTCCTTGTTGGAGAAGGTTAACATTCTAGTGTTGGGTGGAGGTATGATCTTTACGTTCTACAAGGCACAAGGGTATTCCGTTGGATCTTCCCTTGTTGAGGAAGACAAGCTAGATCTTGCAAAATCACTTATGGAAAAGGCAAAGGCCAAGGGAGTTTCTTTTTTGCTTCCAACTGATGTCGTTATTGCTGATAAGTTTGCTGCTGATGCGAACAGCAAGGTCAGTACTACCTTAATGTATGATGTAGAGTTATCTTGGTAATTAATGTTGTTATGTGATGTCAGAGCTTATATTTGACTGCAGGTGGTGCCAGCATCTGCCATTCCAGATGGCTGGATGGGATTGGATATCGGACCGGATTCCATCAAGACTTTCAGTGAAGCTCTGGATACCACTCAAACTGTTATCTGGAATGGACCTATGGGTGTGTTTGAGTTTGAAAAGTTTGCTGCTGGTACCGAGGTATGTGAAAGCTAAATTTGACATCAAATTTGCATTCAGTAGATTCAGTCTGGAGTAGATGCTGAAATTTTTTGAATCATTTACTTCTCAATAGGCAATTGCTAAGAAGCTTGCGGAGCTAAGTGGCAAGGGAGTTACAACTATCATTGGTGGTGGTGACTCTGTTGCTGCTGTTGAGAAGGTTGGCCTTGCTGACAAAATGAGCCACATTTCAACCGGAGGTGGTGCAAGCTTGGAGCTTCTTGAAGGAAAAACCCTCCCTGGAGTCCTTGCTCTTGATGAGGCTTGAGCTGAAATTTTCCCTAGTTGTTCATTTTGTGACTCATAGATGGTTTGTCAACCAGAATGGATCAAGAGCTGAACTTGTAGAGCCTTAGCTTTATAGGGTAGATTTGAATAAGTGCTGTGGAGTTACCATTTTGCAATGCTTGGAATTGAATTGGATCTTTTTTGGTTGGATCATTGTAATATCCAAAGTGCACTAAGCATGCATGCTTTGATATAAAATGTGATGTTTTTGGAGTGCAACAACCAAAGTTGAGTGGACATTGCAAATATTTATCTGTCCGATGAGCCAGGCGGCAAGCCGATCTCAACTAAATGAGGCATTGATTCTCAATGTTAAGATTTCTCGACCTAAAACCGATCGGAATTTTAGGAATGAAAAAGCAGGATTTCTAACGGGTGAAGGGTTTCTGAGCCCTTCAATCAAGGATTGAGAACTCACTCCACTCCAGTTCATGAACTTAATGGATAACCATAGGGTTTATTGAACAAATTAAAAGAAATGTGATGGATGTTATATTCATTAATTTACTGGGACACTCCGAGCTAAGAGAACAGAGTACTGTAAATGCGTAAACAGATTGAGGGCACATTCGCCACTAGAAGACCCATCGGAAAATGAACAGTACAAACTTCTTGCTTTTCTGACCAAAAAACGTCATGCTTTACCTTCCCTATTATTCTTGAGAACAAATCTCAGAGAATTCCCAGTAAACTTGTTACTTACGGCATATACTTCTTCTAAAATTAATTTTACCTATTAAAAAAAAAAAAACTATTTTACGAATGTTAAAAACTAAACAGAAACGTTTAATAAATACAAGGGAGCTTCTATTCATACTTCCAAAATTGGTACTTAGACCTCTTTATTTTTCTATATTATAGTTGACTTTACCAACTAATGTCAAATTACTAAAAAGTACGTAATATTTATAAACCCTAAAATATACAACAAAACAAAAATATATTGATTTTGTTGTGATTTCAACTAGATATGAAAATTCCCACCGAAAATTCTAAAAAACTAACTAAGGAAATCTAATTTCCTTCATTCTAAAAACCTAATCAAGGAATTAAAATTATTCAGAAGAATCAGATCTTGGACAATAAGAACCAGATCATAAGAGGTAATTGAGTTATCAATTAAGATTGGTTTAAGAGTTCATCTTCTCTAATTTGACTAAAGGTATGCTTTGGATATTACTAAGATTGTTCCATAGAGGGGTACATGTGTTTGTGTGTGTGTATATATCAGGATATGTTGATGACCAAATGTGAAGAACGTGAACGAGTTGTGGAGTTGATTGATTCATCATCACTTTAGGAAGTATAATCGCAAGAGTTCACAATATGAATTAACATTAGAATAATATATTTTCTTTCTTTTTAGTTATTATGTTTTGATTAAAAATATCATGTACCATATATTTTAGGAAAGAAATAAAGATGTATTAATGTCAGTTTGGAGGATTGAATTATTTGAATTTATTGAGTTTATTGAACGAGGGGTATTGTGGGTAAAAAGAGGAGGTGTAAATACCAAATAGATAATCTGTAAAAGTAAACAAGAGGTCTATTAAGTGGAGAGGTCTAGATACCGATTTTGGAGGTATGAATAGAAACTCCCTAAATGCAATATTTTTGAGGTATGAATAGAAACTCTCTAAATACAATTAGGAAAAAAAAAAAAACGTAACCGTGAATAACGGCATATATACAGTCGTAACTGAAGTAAGCAAACCGAGAAAACAATCTCGTTTAGGAAGTTTATGATTATGTTCGGAAGGTGCAAAGGGGTTCGAATCTAGAGTATTCCAAGAACTTTGTGTCCAAGGCAAAAATATCTAGGAAAGGTAAGTAAACCTAGCGCTGGTAATAACCAGACAATGCAAGAAAGGAGAAATAGGAAAAAAAATATATCCCATTTCCCAAGAAATCTAGGACCCTTCTCCCTATATATAACCTGTTTCAACCCTTTTAGGTCATCAAGTCCTACAAGACATCACACTCAAGAAACCTTTCAAATCCCCTTAAACCCTAAACCCTTCTGAACCCTCATTCAACCATTGAATTCACTGTGATGGCAATGGAGAAGGTACTTGCTTCTGTGGGAGACATGAGGCCTAAGACCAAGATTGTCTGCACATTGGGACCGTCGTCCCGGTCTGTGGAGATGGCAGAGAAGCTTTTGAGGGCTGGTATGAACGTTGCTCGCTTCAACTTCTCTCATGGTAGTCATGAGTACCATCAGGAAACTCTTGATAATCTAAGGACTGCCATGAGCAACACTGGAATTCTCTGTGCTGTCATGTTGGATACTAAGGTATAATTCAACAAGTATTTGATACACCCTAGCTTTTTGTTTGTGTTCCTCTATTGTTAAATGCTAATAGTATGTTCGTATAATCTCTGCATATATACCTATTTGGTACGAAAGTCATCTATTGATGCAAATTTGTATTCATGCCATTCTGTGTTTCAAATTGAATAAACCACTACTGCAGCTTTCAAATAAACAAGGCATAAATCATGGTTCATGTAAATTGTAAACATACATGTACGTACGTAGTGCTTATATATCTTCAATAGGTAGAAATTCATGGTTACTTTTTTGGATACAAGAAATTCATGGTTATTACTGCATGTGAATATTTTGGGTTCATATTCTTGTTTACCATTACAGGGTCCAGAAATTAGAACTGGGTTTCTGAAAGATGGAAACCCTATTCATCTTCAACAAGGAAAAGAAATTACCATATCAACTGACTATACCATTCATGGTGATGAGAATATGATCTCTATGAGCTACAAGAAGTTGGCTGAGGATGTCAAGCCTCAAAGTGACATCTTGTGTGCTGATGGAACAATTACTTTGAAGGTTCTGTCATGTGACAAAGAGCGTGGTTTGTTACGTTGCCGATGTGAGAACACTGCAATGTTGGGTGAGAGGAAGAATGTCAATCTTCCAGGAGTTGTTGTTGATCTGCCAACTTTGACAGAGAAGGACAAAGTGGATATCTTGGAGTGGGGTGATGTGAACCGCGAGGCTCACACAAATAATAACCCTACAAAATATCGTTAGTAGTATGAGCAAGTAAGGATCGTTCTAAGCCGGGGATTAAGGGTACCTGAAACATGAGAATGTTAACAGAATTTATTCACAATTATATACATATTCACATCGAAACGTCATGGGAGATTTGAATGAGGTTCGGCAGCCCTAGGGCTGCCCCTAAACTAGAGAACACGAAATAAAACCTAAAAATTGAAATCCTAAATTATTATGCACAAGTTGGTCGACATTCCTCCACAAATTACTAGCATGAAAAAGCACTCAAAACACATAGCAAATTGATAAGACAAGACACGGTAAGAGCACACAATATCCTAGACTCGACTTAGTTCCAACCTAACTAGGGTCTTAACGGTTATCTTAGTTATTTAGACTTCACGAAAATACTTAGAATTAACTTAGGGTATAATCATATTCTTTAGCTAATCGATTAAAGACACTTATCGTAGAAATTGACCAATTAACCAATTAAGCACGAAATCTTTTTAGTTGGAAACACATCAATCAAGCAAGGCGTCACTACTTCTTGTTAACATGCATAGTCGTTTAAACCACTCTAATCCTATTTATATTAACGGATATAAGACCAATACTCAAAACACATCGCGAATATGCTAAGTACCAATCTTTGAGGCACGCGGATCTAAAGACTAAACCAAAATCGAATTTATAGAATCAAAGTGAACATGCTTGCCAAAACTAATCCTATCTTTTTACTACAAATTTTCATTATAAGTTAGCATGTAATCCGAATCTTATCTTTGAAATCATTTATTAATACCATAAGAATTAAATTGACATGCATCATTATAAAACCAAACTCACAATCGTTTTTCATATAGACATGAAAACACAATAACCAAACATACATATGAGTTTCATAGACAAAACTACACATAACTACATAAAAACTATTACAAACCAAAAGCAGGGAGTAGATCACACTTTTGAGACACCTTGATGACTTCTACTCGTGTTGATCCTTGGTGGAATGAGACTCGGTGATGGCTGGATAAAAGGTGAAGAGTCGGCAGGATTTTATGGTGGTGGTGATGGTTTTCGGTTTGTGTTTTTATGTAGGATCGATCTTTGGCTAAATATTGGTAGAGCTTTGGCTAGGGTTTTTGCTTTAGAATGTGATGACGTTTTTTCTGAGAATTCATTGGCTATTTATAGAGGAAAAATCCTAGGTTGCCGGCAGCAAAAAGGAATGAAAATTCCTTGTCCAAGTTGGTTAAGGTTTCTCTGTGGTAAAGCAATGCATTCTTGGACTTTACTTCTGATATTGGACTTCAATTGGCCTTGTTTGGGTAGCATGGACATGTCTAACAATTCTTCAGATCCAATATATCCGATCCATGCTCCCAAATATCCAATGGAGAGCTTTCCTGATGAAACCGGGAAACTATTGGTTCTCCCGGTAGAATGACCTTGTTCCAGTAAATCCAGCATAACTTCCTCCTCAGAGCTCCGATTAATACGATTTCAAGTCCCAGAGAAACTAGACTTGTAGAGCTTTCCAACGGCATATGACACGTCCTCTGGTTCTAAGCGATGTGTCCCACAACAATTCCGGAAGTCAGGACACAATCCCAGGAAAATCCTGGTAGTCCCTGGTGATCTTTGTTCAAACTGCCAAGTTGCAGCCATCTTTTGGGTGACTTACCGAACTCCGATGATCTGAAATTTTGACACAATATACTCCAGCTTGCCAGTTATATGTCTGCCAAATTTTATCAAATTTGGAAAAGAATAAGTCAGTCAAACACAGGGCTCAAAATGACAAAAACAATATATTTTGCACTTTTTCCTCAGATTTCTATACTTAGTCGTTTTTCTGACAATTAAGCACATTTTTCCAAAACTCTTTCAAAATGACACTAAACTATTTTATGACTCTATCTTAGATAAATAAGGGTTAAACGAAACATAAATGAGCGCATAAGCATATTAATATCGTCGCACAGTGTGCTCCTATCATGGGAGTTCCAAACAAGATTGACATGATCGCGCTCTCCTTTGTTAGGAAAGGCTCAGACCTTCTTGAGGTCAGGAAACTTTTGGGGGATCATGCCAAGAACATAATTCTCATGTCTAAGGTATGAGGATCAAATTCGAAAATCTTAGGTATAGTGTGAATCAGAAATTCAATACCATAAAAATGTTTTTACTGATCATGTTCGTTTTGTTCTAATGAAGGTTGAAAATCAAGAAGGTGTTACTAATTTTGACGATATACTAGAAAATTCAGATGCCTTCATGGTGGCAAGAGGTGACCTTGGGATGGAAATTCCAACTGAAAAGATATCCCTAGCTCAGAAACTGATGATTGCAAAGGCCAACAGACTAGGAAAGCCAGTAGTGACTGCTACTCAGATGCTCGAGTCCATGACCAAATCTCCTCGTCCCACCAGAGCTGAAGCCACTGATGTTGCCAATGCTGTTCTTGATGGAACTGACTGTGTCATGCTCAGCGGTGAAACTGCAGCAGGAGCCTATCCGGAAATTGCCGTTCAAACCATGACTAAAATCTGTGTTTCCGCAGAACAATACATAAACTATGGAGAAATTTTCAAGAAGATGCAAAACGAAGCATTGCCTATGAGCCCTCAAGAGAGTTTGGCCTCCTCGGCGGTGCACATGGCAACTTCCATCAGGGCAGCACTCCTTTTGGTCCTGACCAGAGGAGGATCCACAGCAAAGCTTGTGGCTAAGTACAGGCCAAGCATGCCGATATTGTCTGTGGTGATTCCTGAAGTGACTACAGATTCTTTCGAGTGGTCATGCAGCGATGCAGCTCCTGCAAGGCACAGCCTTATTTATAGGGGTATTATGCCTCTTCTTAGCTCAGGTTGCATTAGAGGTTCTCATGCTGAGTCTACTGACGAGACTGTGCAGTCTGCTATTCAACATGCAAAAAGGCTAATGGACTTTGCAAGCCTGGGGATTCCATTGTGGCTCTGCACCGACTGAACTGCACCGACTGAACTGCACCGACGTCTGCAATATCTACCCAGTCATGTGATGATCCTAGCTTGCATTGGGGAAACTTCATCTGCTGCATTCTACTGTTGTTATGTTGTCAATCTCTTTTCTTGCTTTGTAGCATCCAATTTTGTCTTTTTGAGGGTGCTTAATTAATCATTGTTGCTGTTTGTTGAGTGTTCAAATTTGAGGCTAGATAGAACACATGGTCGATATATGAAATATATTTCAGGCATCTCTTTTCTACTTCATCTGTTTTTTGGCAAAATTTAAAGCGTAGAGAGTGGGTGGTTTTATATTTAGCTTTTTGTTGATGATTTTTGTAACCTGAAAAAAAAGGACCTAATTAGACAGTAATTTCATGTTGTTGGGATGATGGAATTGCTTGAAACAGAACCAAAAAATCGAAACAAAACGATCGCGATGGGACTCGAACCCACAATCTCCCGCTCCGGAGGCGAGCGCCTTATCCATTAGGCCACCCGACCACCTGTTGTATCAGTTGCACAAATAATAAATATTATATAAAAATCTGTATATACTGTAACAAGATTACAAGGGCACTCGGACTACCTATCTTACATACGTTCGTAAAGGTGTACTGATGTATGTATATATACATTACTCCACTGTAAAAACTTGGATTTTTCAAGAGGAACCATGATCCTTGATCTTGTATCGGTAATAAATTCGTTTCTTCTTGATTAGTGCTCCATTTTCGATCGTTAAAAGAATGGTTCCAGGCTCTTTGCTTGTGAAAGAGTTTCGAATAGAACCCTCCTGCCCGCTGATCTTCCTCCCCTTCTGTATGATAACGCTATATGAACTATCATTTGTTGGACTAAATTCTTCCTTATAGGTCACTTCCCAACCAAACACTAGTACTTCCCACATTATAGTCACTCCTGCCTGTTCCACATACAAGATAACTAATTGATCGATTGACAATGTTCATCTAAGCTTTATTATATCTATATGCTATCTTAATAAGAGAATTCGAACATACCTCTGCTATTGGGATACGAATAATTTCTGTTGATGATTGATTGATAGAGATCTCTGTGAGAACATCTTCAGTACCAAAATCAGGATCGTTTTCCTTTTTGAAGCCACCATAATGAACTGGTAGCTCCTCTAAAGCTATGTACCTGCAACAAAGAAGCTTCAAATAAGTTAAATGATTTCTTATATCTTAGTTATAAGAACCAATTGATGACAAAGAAGGGATCAACATTACTTGAGCAAGATTTCATTAACTTTAGCCGGCCGAGCGAAGACGAACTTGCTATTGGATTTTGGAGTCAAAAAGGGTGATAGGAAAGTACTAGCACTGGAGGCATAGTACCAGAAAGGAACATTGATGAAGATCTACAAAGAGAAATAAGTATTGCATCAATGACATACTTGCAGTACAAGGTAAATTCATACGAGATACTCTTGAATCACTAATATAAGAAATTCGGAATAGAAGATCTAAGAACAGAGAGAATCTTACATGTTTTGCAACAAATTCAGGATAATTATCTTGGTGAAGGGTAAGGATCTGTTTTATAGCATTCCGAAGCTCCTTCTTAGATGGACCAGGCATATCCTTACAATCATTGACGAGGAATATTGAAGACACACCACCAGACTTAAAGTCAAGTTTCATTATTGCTCTTTCCGTTAGTTGAATTCTGGACCTTATAAACATGTCGCGCTTCTCTTCAGTCCCCAATACCTTGTTGTATGACTCTTCATTCCCAAATAACTTGAAAGTACTGTAATAAACCGGGTGTCCCTCACGGCTGACACCATTCATGATGCTTACGGAACTAAGGTCGTCACCAAAATTTTCATCCAATATCCAATCTATGTTATTGTCCTTTCTCCATTTGAGGGTATTCCATAGCATCTCGAAAGCATTGTTGACCTCAAAATCCTTGGCTTTCAAGAATTTCAATAATATGACATTAATGGCATTATCTTCTTTACTAGGTAATAAGGGTACTCCCCAAATTGCAACATCTTCATTGATGTTGGAATGAACTTTTGCCCCATTTTTATCTTTTTCCTCATCTTCTTGCTTTGCAGCTTCAGCATCATCTACTTCTTGGGATGTTTCCTTGTTTTCATGTATCGCCTTTTCAATTTTCGATCTCAGTTCCGCCAATGCCTTTTTCTCATGCTCCTTTAATTCCAGCAGGGATGTTTTTTCTTCCTTCAATGGCACACAGTTCTCAACCCCACGAGATTTAGAAGCACCTCCATTTCCAACCTGGTCATTTTCCTTCTGCTCTTTCAAACTCACCTCCTCTACAGTTTCTCCTTTCAACTTATTATCCACTACTATCTCAATTGGTTCCGCCTCAATATTTTTTTCCTCCTCCTTAGCGACTTCTTCAACTATACTCATATCCTTCAGCGTCTCTTCTAATTTTTCTTCTGTTTCCATGGACAAACTGTTCTCAACTTCTGTACATTTTGAAGCATCGGTCTTTTCAAACTCAACTTTCATATTCTCAGTTATATCATCTTTCTTTCCCTTATTCTCTACCACAATCTCCTTTGGTTCCGCTTCAATATTCTTTGTCTCGTCCTTTACCACCCCTTCAACAACACCCTTAGCCTTATGAGCCTCTTCTAATTTTTCTTCTGTTATTGTGGATGAACTTTTCTCAACGTTTGTGCCTTTGAAAGCAATGGTCTTTTCAACTTCATCTTTCTTATTCTTGCTTTTATCAACTTCATTCTTCTTGTTCTCTACCGCAGTCTCACTTGGTTTCGCATCAATCTTCTTTTTCTCCTCGTTTACCACCTCTTCAACTATAACATTATCCATTTGAGGCTCTTTTGTCGTTTGAATCTCATCTGTCTTCTTCTCTATTTGATCAGCTTCTTTTTCCTTGTTCTCCTCCCTCACCACCCCTTCAACTCCACCTTTACTCTTCAGAGTCTCTTCTAATTTTTCTTCTGTTGCCATGGACGAACATTTTTCAGTCATTTTACGTGTAGAAGCATCAGCCTTTTCAATCTCATCTTTCTTTCTCTCTGTTTTATTAACTTCTTTTCCCTTATCCTCCACAACAAGCTCCCCTGGTTTCAATTCATTCTTTTTCTTATCCTCCTCAACCACCCCATCAATTACACCTTTATCCTTCTGGGTCTCTTCTATTTTTTTCTCATTGGCAAATTTGGAAACATCGGCATTTTCAACTTCATCTCTCTTCTTCTCTGCTTGATCATCTTGTTTTCCCTTTGTATCCACCACTGTCTCCTTCGATTCCGCTTCAATCTTCGGTTTGTCCCTCAGCTTGTTTAAAGCATCGGTCATATCATTCTCATCTATTTTCTTTTCTGTTCCGTCAGCTTGTATCCCCTTGTTCTCCATCACAATCTCTCTTATGGGTTCCACCTCAGTCTTCTTCTTGTTTTTGTTCACCACCTCTTCATTATCCATCTGGGGCTCTTCTGCGTTTTCTTTTGTTGCCATGGATGAACTTTTCTCCACTTTGTTTAATTCGGAAGTTTCGTTCTTTTCAACCTCGTGTTTCTTCTTCTCTGTCTGATTAGCTTCTAGGTTTTTCTTCTCCACCACAATCTCCCTTGGCTCAGCTTCAATCTTCTTTTTTTCCTCCTTCACCACCCCTTCAACTACCCCTCTATTTTTATGGGCCTCTTCTGATTTTTCTTTTGTTTCCATGGATGAACTTTTCTCAGCTTTTTTTAAGAGTGAAATTTTGATAAATAGTCAAGTTTTAGCCTTCAAAATGATTTTTTACCTACATTTTAGAAATAGTTGAATTCTAACCCTTTTAGAGTGTCAAAAGACATAACTACCCCCAATTAATTTTAATCCCTCCCATCATTCATCTTCATCGCGTTTTGTTCCCCTACATTTGCCGAGCACGACTTCGATCAGACTATCCATTAGATTATTAGGACTTCGATCTCATAGGCTTCTGAAGTTCTGATCCAACAAACGCTAATGACCAGGACAAAGCTCCAAAAATAGAATTCATAGAATTTATATAATATAAAGTACTGAGCGAGTTTGTAGCACTTGAACTCCTACAAAAAGCAAAGGTTCTAGGTCGACCAGATTCAATAGTTGTTTCCTTGAAGTCATGATTCTAATTAAACCCTTTCGAGCATCAAAAAAGCCCCTAAAAAGTTTTTGATAGAAGAAAGAAGAAGGAAAGCAATTTAAAAAGAAAAAAGATTGATCGAGACTTTGAAAGTTGTCTGAATCTTTCTGTTTTTCACTTATTAAGTATATCGGACAGAGAAAGCCTCATATATTAAAGAAAGGAAGAATGTTGCATTAGATTATCCTTCAAGTTAATCAAATGTCTTCATAATTGTTTCCCCATTACTAGCTGTTGCAGCCCTTTATTTTGAAGTAGGAGCTCATGGGATTGCGTGTAGATTTTGTTCGAGAGTTAGAAGATAATTAAACGGGAATACTAAACAAGGTTCCAAAAAAAGATGAGTTGCACCAGTTTGGGTTTAACGAAGGGCACTTGTGTCTTTTCATTAGCATAGATAGTCATTTTTCATTCATTGCTAGATTATTAGTTAAAAATCAATTTGAGAGTCAAATAGTGGTTATTTATCAAAGTTTCTCATTTTATGATCAGAAGCATCAGCTTTTTCAACCTGATTGTTTTCCTTCTCTTTTTTAGGAGCTTCGTTTCCCTCGTATTCCACCACAATATCTGCTGGTTTCTCTTCATTCTTTTTCTTCTCCTCCTTAACTGCCTCATCAATTACACCTTTATCCTTCTCGGCCTTTTCAAGCTCATCTTTCTTTTCCTCAGTTTCGTATGCCTCTTTTCCCGTCTTCTCTACCACAGTCTCCTTTGTTTTAGCTTCATTCTTCTTATTGTACTCTTCAACCGCAATTGGTTCAATTATTACAGCCTCATTGGTTTTTGTAAAATCACCAGCTTCCCCGCATTTTTGACATCCTTTATTTCGTTACCCTTGTCTTTGATTTGTTCGTCAGGATCAGCTACTTTATCTTTCATAGGATCCTCTACATGTTCTGATAGATGTTGCCAAGATTGAACATTACCAGAAAATTTTCAGTGCTCTAGGAATTTGAGGGAAAAAGAATGCAATGAAAATAAGGTATTGATCCAATGAAGCAAGATCGAAGAAGAAAAGCAGAGACTTTTGTGCCTTCTTCTTCTTCTCCTATGTTCTTTTTTGTTCCTATTTTTGGTGGTAGTTAAGCGGTTTTGAATGAGAGTTTGAAACTTCCTAGATCTAAGTGCAGTTTTTTTTTCCCTTCATATTTGACAAAGATATCAAATTCCTAAATCTTGGTCTCATTTACGAAAAAAATGTTCAACCAGCCGCTCTTTCCTTTCTCGTTTTCTCCTCCTCCAAATGGAGTAGTAGTAGAAATTTACTTTTCTAATTTGAATAAAAATGGGTTACAAACAAATATTTTTCAAAGAAATTTGGATTATAAGGTTGTGGAAACTAAAAATGGTTTTTAGGAAAGAGCCTCAATTAATGCTTGGTGCTAGAACGCAAATTATTATATGTAATCTATGTAGAAGAAAGAACTCATATAAGCACTTCCAGAAAAGAAAAAGAGAGAAGATCGAACAGGTCGACTTTTAAGTTTGAACAACCATTGGCTTTTTATTGATTAATTGGTTTCATGTTCTTGCTCATTCTAATTCTCCCTAAATATTGATCTAGCTACACCTTTGTGCATGCATGCATCACTTTTAACACAACTCGATTAAGAACACAGTTGCAATTGCAGACCTTTTTCAGTGAATATCACAGAAAATGAAATTTTAGTTGTGATGGCCAAGAAAGATCCTTCTTACTGTCTGATGGCCGGGGATCACGGTACCGAATACGGGCCTACAACAGTCACTCAACAGACACCAGAAATAAAGAGCATCGAACTCATAAAATAGGGCAAATTCATGCCACAAATAAACTGATTTTATTCATAAAACATAAGGTTCCTAACAACTATTAGGATACTCATATATATAGGGTTTACAAAAATAAGTAGACTTAAACTTATATGGAAAACTAACTAAATGTTATTCCTAAAATTAAATGTAAAAAGATACCCTAAGAATATCTAATTAATGAAATATCAAACATTACGACCTATAATTAAATAACAAATAATGTCTTTGAAGTTGCCATATATGCTCTGCATCACTGTCGACAACCATATATATACATATATAGCTAGCTTATTGCAAATATAGTGACAGCGCGCAAATTCCAAGTACGGAGAAGATTGCAGAATCTCTATGATCACGACGGTGGATTTTGCTTTGCGAGAACGGGTCTTTCATATGCCATAGCAGAGGATCGATCAACATTCTCGAACAGCCTTCCTTTGCTTTCACACCCGTCTTGAAAATAGACCAGACCAAATTAAGAACTGTAGAGTGTAAAGAAGCATATATGGGTGTCAAGAATGAAACACAGGAAATATAATTGCTAAATTACAGTTAACTGAGACTAAAGAAATATTAAGAACTATGCATGGGAGTAGAACTGATGTTTCGGCAAGGAAGAAGAGCACAATCCACAAATGAGATCAGGTATATATCTCCGGGCAAGTGCAAAGGCAAAAGGAGAAGAAACAATCTATTCAATACGTACGTATACATGTATACACTTTCTTGAATCTTGAATTCTTGATCGAGTTCTTTGTCCATGTCGTGAATAAAACCTGAATCAAAGGCATCTGGATTCTGGATCCAAGAAGATTACAGATCAAATTATATTATACCTGCAGTAACAAAATAGATATATAGGCAACCTAATAGACGATTAAAGACACGAAACTTATATATATCATATATATGACAAGAATATTTCGAAGATTTATCAACTCAATTTCGTAGAAGAAGAAAAATAGATCAAGTTTGGCACGTACCTGAATCGATCGATATGCATATCTTCGTATTCTTGAAATTCACCGTGGAAGCATCTAAAATGTAAGTAAGATGTAAACTCTTCTTTTCTGAGAAAGAAGAAGAATTTACATCATACTTCCATTATTGATGCTTAGGTGACTCGGAAACTTGATAAGAAAGAGGTAGAAGAGGAACATCGAAACCCTAGGTCACCTCTTTCGTATATATAAAGTGTAAACGGCGTGTAAAATAAGCAAAGCAGTTGCATTCCCACAAAACCTAGGAAACTAATTATTAGACACCCTTGGATCTGAGAGAACGAATCACAATATAGAAAGTGAACGATCCAATGGTTCTAAGTAATTGAAACATAATTTGATATTATCAATAATAATTTTTGTTTACACTTAAGACTTAGGTTGGTATTGCGTTTTGGGATAAATAATCGATCACTTATAATTATCATTATGGGTTAATTATGTGTTTGGTAAATGTTTTATAAGGTGCTTATTTATAATATTTAGTTCCATGAAGCAGTAGCAGTAGCAATGTTTTGATCGGTGAAGAAGTTCCATGGAGCAGTAGTAGTAACAGATTTTGATCGGTGAAGAAGTTCCATGGAGTAGTATATAGCAGTAACAAGTTTTGATCGGTGAAGAAGTTCCATGGAGCAGTAGCAGCAAAAAAAATGAGATTGAAGAAGTTCCATGGAACGTGATTAGGTAAAGCCGTGAGCCTTCATGTGAGCGATTGGCACAGTAGCATCAAATATCATTCTTCTTCGTCTTCAATCAGTGAGTAGCACAGTAGTACAAATTTTGATTTGATTTGATTTGATTTTTTTTTTTTAAACTGCACAATAGCACAGTAGCAAAAACTGGACTTGTATGAATCGATTTCGATAACAAATTCACTAAATTGACAGGTTTTGTGGCACGTTGGAGGCTGTACTAGTTTTCTTTCATGTGAAGTAGCACTAGCAGTAGCAGTAGCAGCCAACGAAGGAGCTGCTACTGAGAGAGGTGATGAACAAGGAGCTACGACTGAGAATGATGCAGCTGAAGGAGATGCTACTGAGAGTGGTCATGCAGCTGAAGAAGCTGTTACTGAGAGAGGTGATGTAGCTGAACGAGCTGCTAATGAGAATGAAGAAGCTGAAGGAGATGCGATTGAGATTGGTGATGCAGCTGAAGGAGCTGCTACTGAGAACTATGTGAAGAATTAGATTGCAATTGCTTTACAGAAGAGGATTTCAAATTTTCTTCTTCTTCTAGTATAAAAGATGGGTAAAAATATCAAATTGCTAGTGACATATGGCAGTAATAGCATCTTGTATTAATTTGTAAATTTTAGTCCTAAATTGCCCAATTGAATATGTAAAGTGAGTTATTTGTAAAACAAATTATTGTCATGTACCTACCTGTAATTTGTTATATTTTTAACTCAGTTTTTCCATATTTGAGTTTTTTCACCTCAATATCAAATTAAGCCTAAGTCGGTCATCGACAAAGTTTTTTTTTAAAAAAATTTATTAACCATGCGGACGCTTCACGACGAACAAATTACTGTCCAAGGTTAATATTTTCGCTTCAAGTTTTTTCCTTAATTTAATCTTTGGAACACTGCCAACAAAAATGTACGTGCGTCAATGGCAAAGGGCATGCTGTAAGTTTATTTTTGCCTGGATTTTTACATTTTCTAGTAGTTAACTAAAGTAGCCACCAAGACCTAGCTGATCATAGCGGTTAGTAGTTTACATAAAATCAAAACCCTAGATTTTTCCGCAGGTTGTTACTCGTTAACCGTCACAATCTAAAACACTCCCCCATTTTTCTCATTCCACAAACCCCTCTATCTTTCTCTCTCCATCTCCCTCCCGCAAGTCAAGCTATACTTTTGCAGTTGCAAGTTAATCAAAGCGAGTCTTATTTATTTCATGCTCATGTCTTTCTTTCTTTAACTAATCTATTCACGTACAACTCCTTCGACAGTTATTATAATTAACATCAGGTACTCCTTAATTTCTCCAACTCTCTGACATAGATTTCTAGCTTACTTTGTTACTAGCTTACTCTTCGAGAATCTACTTACTTCTTACTGTTTAAGCTCATAAAAGCTTTATTTCTAACTTCTTTGTTTCAGTTATCAAGTAAAGATATACCAGACAATGGCCTTGAACTGGGAAGCACCTCAACTTTTTGACGCCGACATGACTTGTATCCAGCAGAATCTAGAAGCAGAACTCGTAGAAGACTTCCTTCAGTGTGTTAATGCAGACTATTCAAATCCCCACAACTTTCTTGAACCATGGTATGACCCTTCTAGTCTTCTTAACCTCGAAAATCCTGACTTTGATAACCTGCATCCACCGTCTTTCAAACCCAACATGTTTCCAATACAAGATTTTGAACCCTATCCCTACCCGAAACGTCAAAAATGCTCGAAAGATTACCACTACCCTGATCTTACACCCAGTTTCTCAAATGGCTTTGTTCCCAATCCATACCCTCGGCCCGAGTATTTCCCCGGGGCCTTTACTACTCCGGCGCTCAACTTTCAGCATCCGGAGGTTGTTGATGGCAATACCAGAGAAGCTAGTGTTGAAAATGTGGGGAAGAAAGTGGAAGAAAGAAGTGTATCGGCGCAGAGTATCGCGGCAAGAGAAAGGAGGAGGAAGATAACGGAGAAGACTCAAGAACTAGGGAAGCTTGTTCCTGGAGGAAGCAAGATGAACACAGCTGAGATGCTCACTGCTGCTTACAACTACGTCAAGTTCTTGCAGGCTCAGATGGGAATTTTTGAGTTCATGGAGTCCTTTCAGGTACTCTACTGAGTCTACTCATGGCTCATCAGTTGCTTTTCCCCCTACTGCAATTCTAGATTTCAATTTTTCTTGTAATATTTCCACTAAAAGTTTATAGGGAAAGTGTTCACTTTCACCAAAATTATAGGGAAGTTTGATGGTGATAATTAGCTTCATGTCCCTATAGCAGGGACAACGAGGACGAGTACTAGTACTAGAAATCTGCTTTCTCTATTTTGATGATGTACATGAAATAAAGGCAAAATGGCAAAACTGGATACATTTTTTTTTGAAGAATTAAAGTAAATCCCTAATTTGGTATTCCTATTTGTGCAAACCCAAATCTGAGTCACACGTACTGATTGTTGTTGCTAACAAACTTGTAGGAAGTGAAGGCAGCCACAGCCACCAAGGAACTACATGTTGTTGCGTGTCCTACTATTCAAGAGAAGCTATATATGGAGCAGAAGTGCTTGGTCCCAAAGGACTTTGTGGAGGTACTAGCAAACCATTTTGAGGCTCAATCGAACCCTTCACTCACCTACAAACTCAATCAGCTGCTCAAATCTAGCGGATGATAGATTTCATGCGTGTAATCTTTATTTTCTGCATTCTGTTTCATTATCTTTGTTCTTGTTGCACCACTGGTGCTTTTATCTTATTGTTTCTTTTATCTATGCAGTTAAAGTTTTTTTTTTTTTTTTTTTTCTACATTCACTCTTGATATTTCTCACTCCTGATCTATATCACATTCACCCTTTGTTAGTTCCATTACTAATACTCATCTAGTCATCAGCAATACACCCGACACAAAATCCTTGCAAAATGAAAATTTTGACCCAGCAAAGAATGGAAGATACAGACATACAGTGTTCATGTAATTATGAATTGTGGTACGGACAATCGTGCAACTGAAATAACTTGCAGAGGCTGATCTGTGTACTGAAATCTATACCATCACGTATCACGTAATGTTTTTACCCTGCTTATTTCTTTATAATCAACTTAACTTAAAGCATAAACCTCTTCATGCTGCTGCATTGATTTATCAGTCCCATTAAATCATTACAGATGAAACAAAAGAGTGGATTAGAGCTGGGCCTTTTAACAATGAAAACACATAAACACTACTTTTAACAGGATGTTTAACTGAGATACAAGCTCTTTCGTCGTAATCAGTGTAGCAAACTAGGCAATCAGAGCGTAACTTAGGCAACTGATTTCTGCTCATCATACCAACTCAGTCCTTCAGAGCTTCGAGAAATACTATCAAGAAGTGGAAGTGTCGACGGGTGTGTCGGAATGAGCTCCCCACTCAGTCCAAGAACCATCATAGACTGCCACATCAGGCTTACCAAGTTTATGAAGACTCTGGAAGAAACAAAAAAATATGAAGAGGAATAAAATATCTCCATTTTTTTCTTTCTATTTTCTTACATAGTAGACTGACATAATCAAGAAGAAGTTTCATGAACATGTTCAGCCTTGGATCAGCATGGATTCTACAACAGGGTGCCACCAATCTGAATCTCTACTACATTGTTCCCAACTTGGGAAAAGTAGTATATACGTAAACAACCTCTTTCACAGCCCATTCCAATCCCAAGTTAACACAATCCTCTCCTTCATTTCTATCATTCTCTCCCACTATAATAATATAAAAGTACAAAATATCTTCATATATAAAAAAACACACTACTATATCTGTACATGGCAGCCTTGATCAAGATTAAAACATCGTCAAGGCAGCTACTGAAAACAGACTCAATTCAATTGTAATCCCAATGGTAATGAGATCTAGCATCATAGTTTTTTGACGACTATCTTGTACCCAGGGACGTAGCCAGGAATTGAATATGGGATGGGCTAATTTTATGTGTTGTCAAATTTTTTCTTTTCTTTTTAAGCCTCCATATATAGACTAATGTGGATAAGATTAATACCTATTCAACTTCTGATTGACATGATACTTTTCCTTTTGAGAGGCAATTGAACCAATTTTGATGAGGAAGATTAGCAAAACGAAGAAAGAAAGAAGGGAAAGACAATAAAATTAGTAAAAGAAGAAGGAGAAGGAAGAGATAGAAGAACTGAAAATAATGAATGAAAACCATAAACTTCAGACTCTAGGTCGAACCAGTGACCTAAAGGAAGGAAATCTCAAGGCTTAACCAATGCAACTAAGTGGAAGATGCTCACTTCTGCTACAATATATTTTATATGTAAATGTTTTGTAGAAATTTCCCTTGGGCTGTAGCCCAGGTAGCCTTGTACATGGCTACGTGCCTGCTTGTACCTATCAATCACCTCATACTAAAATTTCAACAGATGTATATGTGAACATTATACGAGTAGCTCTGAGAGATACTTACCAATGCGAGAATGCAAGCAGTTACACCAGTACCGCACGAAGTAACAATAGGGCTATCCAATGTGATGCCTGCAGAATGTAATTTGGATTCAGTAAGTTGAAGATACCTTCAGTTGTGACCATTTGAAATATGCTACTATTTAAATTAGTACACTGAGTTCTGGACAGTGGATGAGAAAAAATAAGGAGAAGCAATGAAACTCAGTTACCCACCAGGGGGAGAGGGGGAAGGATGTTAGTGTTTAAAGAGTTAGGCTGAATATCTCAAAATGATAAAGGCATGCAATAATAATTGGTTTAAGGCATCAGAAAATGGAATATGCAGTGAATGGAATAACAAGGAGATAGCAAGCCAGGACTGACTTGATTGTATCCTGATGTAAGGTGCCACAGGCTACGCAAAGACGGTAACATTTTGCCATCACTATATGGGAGAGGGATTTGAAATGGTGTTTTAGTGTAACTGTAACAATAGGTTCTGGAATGGGAGTGAACACTTGGAACTAAATGCAAAGAAATTCAATTCATGAATACAATGTCTCCCAGAACAAAATTGATAAAACATCAAAGAGTTGGGTAAACTTCAGCAGACAATTATAATGACAGAAAATAGTTGTTACCTGCTTCATCAAATCTTTTTTTCAACTCGTCTGCTGGTAAGACCGTTCCTGAAGCATCCAACATCTGTATAAAAACAACGCGTGTTAATCAACACCTTACGGTGCACAGCTTTTGTACAGACGTCAACACTTTTTTGTTGTTGGAATATCATTCTGAACGAAAGGGGATGGAAAACTGGTCACCATATCAAAAAATCTATGTTGCATGGACACGGCAAAACCCGCCGAATCGGAGTGTCCGACACGGCCGGACACGGCGACACGACATGATACGGACAGATACGGTGTCGGACACGCCATCTGGCGTATCGGCCAATATTGACTTTTTGGACGGCAAGGGCTGGGCGACGGCGACGGAGAGGCTAAGCGAGGCTGGGCGAGGTGAGGACGAGGGCGAGGGCGAGGCGACGGGAGGTGAGGGCGGGGGCGAGGCGCTGGAGAGGCTACGGCGAGGCAGAGGAGAGGCGACGGCGAGGGCTGGGCGAGGCGACAGCGAGGGCTGAGGCGGCTGGGTGAGGTGGGGGCTGCTCAGTTTTAGGTTTTTGTCGAGAGAGAGAGGAGAGAGAGAGAGGGGCTTTAGGGTTCAGTTTTTTAAAATTAATAATTGACCAATCAACAACCGACACATGGCAACATAAAGCCCATGGATTGAATTTACAACTTATAATAATATTATTAATTTATTTTATGTATTAAAAATATATAAATTATTATTTATTTGCCGTGTCCAAGCCGTGTCGAATGATCGATTTTTGGGATTTGCCGTGTCGCGCCGTATCGAGTCGCCGTGTCCGTGTCCGTGTCCATGTAACATAGCAAAAAATTAATTTAAACAAAATGAAGCATTTACAGTAACCCCCATGCCCTAAAGAATTTTCAACTTGTACCTATACTCGACTCAAATTTAAAAAAGTTAGTGTATAACCATCACATGACCTCAAGCTCTGGAAAGACCTCATAGATGACTATTAAAAGGCCACAATTTTTCAGGAAGCACTTTTTTTGGCAAAAAAAAAAGATACAAATGTGGTAGCTGCTATAACAATGTATATGAAACAAATAAAGGAACCACGTTTCAAATTTTTTTTTGCTTGCGTAAATACTCGAATGTGAAGCTTGAAAATAAAATGTTGTCGACATGAAAAACGTACGCCCCCCCCCCCCCCCCCCCCCCAAAAAAAAATAATGTTTTCCTTAAACTTCCTGCATTAGTATCCTCAAACACTCACTGAATCACCATAAACCTTACGGAAGCATCATTTGGTCCCATTTAGATGAGGCTAAACAAAACCACAATATCTTTTTACCTGAGGAAAAGGAATGCACTTGCTTCCAGGTACATGACCACTTCTTATCCCTTTCCGAGGCTCCAATGCAGTTCCATCGAACCTACAAGAAGAAATCTCCATCAAATTCAAATTTCTTGAGCTAAAACCAAACTTTCTGGATATAGTATCTACATGAGATTCCAGCTACAAGAACTCTTTATCCAGTTACACATACTGTTATAACACCTCACTCAAGATTGATAATTCCAAACCAATTCTCTGATGCCTGAACTATTAGTAGCTTGTAAAAGTACAACTAATAATTCATGAGTCACATTTTACTCAAAATTACTCAAGCTCCATGGGTTTAACCCTGAAAATTTATATGCTGAAGACTGACTCCACAATTTGATCCCAAAGAAGATGCATACATGCAGTTGATTAGTAAAAAGATTACCTGGCCTTTGATCGAGCATCTATATGTTGGTGAGTTTTTTCCTCGATATTATTTCTAACCTGTGAAATTTTTAAAAAGTAATATAAATCTGGGATTTAGGAAAACAAACAAATTACAAAACACAATTTGTACAGAGCAAGGAGTAAATTTAAGGGGAAAGTTACCGGTAATGAGCTACCCCAGGGTCCCAGACATTAGATTATGGGAAAAATAAAATAAGATGCAAAGGTTCAGAGAAGCTAGTCAATGAAATCTTAATGGATTCAACAACTTTAGCAGTCTTCATCATTCCATAAGATATTACATTCTAAGTCATGTGGACAATCCTAGCAGCAATTTTGAGTTTAAACAAATTTCTGCCACTCTCTAGTTTTTCCAACACCGTCATATTCACTTTTGCGAAATACCAGAACCTTGCTTTTGTTTTTCGAAAAGATAAGCAATAGTAACCAATAGAAAAGTTCTTGAAAAACTAGCATTGGCATGCACTGATACAAAGGTGATGCGAGACATGCAGCTTGATATATAATTAAGATAAGAGAAACAAACCTGCTCAAGATTCCAGATAAGATGTGGCTGAAACTTAGTCTGAAATGAGGTTGGACCAACCTGCAAAACAAAATTGCATTTGTCTGAAATCAGCAAACACGGCTTCAACAGTCAAACTTTTAAAGTACTACAAGTTAAGTAGCAAGAAGAACAGGTAGACTCAATTTAGTTGATGTAAGTATCTCATATGTTTCTCCAAAAAGAATGTTAAAATTTCAAAAGAAGCAATAAAGGATTGGCCACCCACAACCCTGAATAGGACAAAATAAAGTTTTGAACTCTGACGAGCAATTTAGTCTCTAGCATTAAACAATAAGAATTGCACAAAGCCACAGATTTCCACCATTTCAAGCGAATGCGTTGATGCCAGAATATACGACATACACGGCATTGTTACAACAGAAAAAAAAAAACCACCAAGCATTTCCAAAAGTGATCCAGAGACAACAAGAACATTTAGAAAAATAGTAGGCTCAACTATGGCACCATGGTATACTAGAATATCAAAATGTCAAAAAGAAGGTACTCTGGGGTGAACTTACTGGCTGTCCCTTATATACTTTCTCTATTGCCTCACTGGCAGCACTAGCTTTCAAAATCGCATCGCCAGAAGCACTAGATTCAACATCATATCCAGATGCACGCCATCTTGGCAAGCCTCCATCTAAAACCCAGACTCTATCATGGCCAAACACTCGGAACATCCTATCATTTCACAATGAATTGAAGCATAGGTTAATGGTGGGAAGCGCATTGTTTTAGTAGCATTTCATATGAGTTACATAACTTACCACCACACACGAGCTGCACTAAAGAGCCCTTTCCCATCATACACAACTAGATCATCTTTGTTCTCAACGCCAAGAGCAGAAACAGCAGCAGCAAAGGCTTCCTCAGATGGTAACATATGTGGTAACTGAAAAAAAAATCATCAATTTTAGATCATGAAGAGATAACAAAAGGAGGCTGTAAGAGATATCGAAGTAACATGTGCCTGCAGCTGACGACACACATATACCTAGAATTCCTACGTCAAGAATTATTTACCACACTAATATTAATCATAATATTCAATTCGAAACGACACATTTAAGAAGATTGTATTACTAAATCAGCTGACGACACACATATACCTAGAATATAAGAATATTTTAACCATCAGAGGCTCTAAAGTTTTCCGGAAATTCAGGTGAATGTAGTATAATACAGTAACCTTTTTCACACACTTTGCTTTGGTATAAATTCATGAAACCTATCTCCAAAAGTACAGAAAATATGCAATTTCGTGATCTAAAGCAGAATTTTGCATCTCGTATCATTAACTTTCGTTTCTCTGAGTATATGTGTACATGTGAGAAACAGAGAAAATTAGGTAAGTCTATTTTATCAGGTCAAACAGATGTGTTAATCATCTAATTGACAAGAGGAACCTTGAGTTAATAATGGCATACATTCACAAGTGTAACCCTTAAATGTGTATGTTAACAGAAAAACCAAACACTAAACCAAAGATGTCAGTTGGAATAACGGCTAAATGAAAAGAAGGCAAAACCATCTCACTTTTGTTGCACGATCTGATATTCCATCTATGTCAAAGAAAAGGGCACCGGGAATATGAGCAACCTGTTATGAAAAAGAGTTAGGGTCGACATCTATTATGTAATGAATGAATAAGAAGGAACTGAGGAGTATTACGAAGTACCAGATAACAGAAGTTGCGAAAAATAAGAAATATACGAATATAAAAATAACACTACGAAAACAGAAAGCAAAATGAGCACCTGATACTCTTGAATTGGATTCCTTTGCTCATCAGGCATGTACCAAGATGCATCCAGAACCTAAATGAAACAAATTTACTAATATTTAAATGAGATAAAAAATAAATAAATAAATTTGCACTATAGAAGGTGAAATAACAATGAGCACCAAGCATTAAATGCTAATATCTTCATATATTTCCATGCTACACTGGAGAGGGGGAAACGGGGCTTAATGAGAGAAAGAAGTACAAACAAGCCAACATAGCTTACCTTAAGGTCACGCTCCTTGAGATTAGCATGGAGCCAATCAACAGAAACAACAGGCTCGCTCGTAGATGCCAATTGTGTTGAAAAATCTGCTCTTGCCCCAGCTACTGACGAAGCCATAACACGAGGAACTAAACCAGATACTCTATATTTTGTATAAGCAGAGTCAGCTCGGAAGAGATTAGATCCTTTCTGCATTGGTAGGGAAAACATTAAAAACATTCTATTAGCTCTTGCCACAAAATAAGGGTAGATCCAGTGAAAAGCTTGGACTCACTAAGCTCATTATTACGTTGATTACTTCACCTAAAAGGGTACCAATTGCATAATCAGATGTATATATATATATATATATATATATATATATATATAAGCAATCCATGATCATCAATTTCAGGAAAACAAAAAGTCCAAAAAAAAAAAAAAAACGTTTGTGAAATTTTAAGTGTAGAGGATGAGCAACACAGAGTAATGAATCTCACGAAGTTAATCTTTGAATGCAACCATCCAGCACAAAAAATTCATGGCGGTCGATAACGACCAATCTCCTAGCACTATATGATTTTCAAATACACAGCAAAATATTTGCAGCTGCACAGTTATGCTACTATAAATCACAACAATAATCAAACAAGAATCTAGGAAACTCCTCCAACAAAACAAAGTACAGAGGTCAATAAACATAGTCAGGAACTGAGTCCACCTACAGAACAATTACAATAAACACTTTCAGAATAGTACACTACATCCGACAAGTCACTAACTGATTAAACAATGAGAACCCATGTTAGTAAACCACTACAAAACGCTTCAAACTGAATACTCTGAGTCTCAAATTCACTGATACTAAAACGCAGATAAAAACACCGATCAAGCAAGCAAAAGATCAAAACTTTACACAGATGGTATCTCAACATCATCAAAAGCAACAAACTTTACTGACAGAATCGAAGATTAAGAAAACCCAATAGAAGATGACTCAGAAAAAGAAGTAAGAGAGAGATTTACATTGAGCAGGGAAGTGAGGATTTGGGGCTTTTGAGTGAGGGAGAGTGCAGAAGAGTGAAAAAGGCGATGACCCAAAAGAGTCCTTGCGAAAAGAGCTGAAGCCATTCACTCAGAAGACCATAGAACTAAAGGGTTTTGGCTTTAATTTTTCAGGACTCTACCGATCAAAGTGAGTGAAAAAAGCCAAAAGGAGGTTATCCTGCGTCGTCTGTTGTGGAGTTTGGTTTGGGTTTTATCTCCACCTGTTTATGGGACGGAGACAAAACCTTGTGTTGTTTATGATCATTTACTTCGGTAAATTAAGGGCCTGTTTGGACAATATTAACCTTAAATCTTCTTTTTCCGAACCTATTTTTAGAGAAATTTTATATACATTCTACAAATTTTTTTTTAATAAAGAAAAGAACTTTATAAATAAAATATGACTTAATCTAGCGAGTCGAATACAATTGTATCATAACACATTCTGGAGCATTATCAAAACAAGATAAACTTGTTCTAGCCTCAAGCCAGAATGATCGTTACATACCCTTCTGCTGCCATATACAGACAGAACAAGAAGTTGTGGTAGTACCCACGATGGTATATAGAAATAGGTCAATTCACTGAACACTACATGCTCCGTTCTTACAGAATAACTCAAATAATCTTTTAGTACTATTCCAGAAGATTCGATGGTACCACAAATGTCAAAACAGAATTTAGTATGTTGGATCAAGCCACGGGGATCCCAAATTCGAAACCCTAGAGAGTTTGAGTCCATAGTTGGGCCCAAAACTTCCCCCACATGTTTTTATCAAACAATATGAGCACCCATACTGATTTGGACATCCCAATAAATTTGGGCCTCTAAATAGTGGTGGGCTGACCCAAAGATGTGGGTACCCAATTCAGTCCTCCATCAGCCGCCGAAACATCTTCAGCCTCCATCACAGCCACAGCCATAATTGCACCGCCGTCTACCGCGTCATCTGATCTGGGCATTCCTCCTTGCTCTGCCACCGCCCCTACAACACGAACCCATCTTGGTCGTCTCTATCTTGCACTGCTTTGGCCTACCGACGCACACCAGGATGGCCAATCTTCATGATTTTGTGGTTTGAAGCTTTGTACACCGGCCACAACAATGTAAGCTGTCTCAATCCTTATCAAGATCGCCGCCTTACTCACCCACCACCAAACCAGATCAGAACAATAGATCTCACGTGATGGATTAATCCAAGTCACCTCTACACTCAAGCTTTTGGAATTGGACGCTCCAAAAATTTTGAGTGGCGCGTCCTGGTTGGGCCCGACCTGAATTCTCCATCCCAGCAAACAAATGCCGGAAGGCTATACCACTCCAACGGCGGAGGAACGATTTCAGTTGAGAATCTTGGTGGAGGTTTTGGAGATCATGGTTGATTGATCCAACTTGTAGAGAGATTGACGAGGCTGGGACGCTGCATTGTCCAATAGAGGGGTCAACATGGGAGATCGACCTTGGAGAGCCATGGGAAGATGGTTGATAACAGAGACCAGAGGAGGCCACCATAGTTGAAAGCTGGGGAGGTTAGGGTTGAGGGAGAGAAAACCTCTCATCGTCTATATTGATCTATACTTTCCATTGATGGTATTTGAAGTTTGGGAATGTACTCCACAAACCTCTTAATACACACCCTCTACTCAATACACCACTATTTTAATTTATCATTCTAATATATTACTAAATACACTACCTAAAGTACCCAAAATGTCCCTAACCACAGAAAAACATAAAATACATTATTATTTGTAGTAAATTACACAGTAGCACCCGACCAAATTTATAAACACAAAAAACTCACTTTCCATAATTTTTAAACAAAAAATGATATAAGTCTGTCAAAAAACTGAGGTGACCTAAAACTGATTGAATAATTGAGGCTGAAATGCTTAAAATATCATTGATTTCGCCAAAATTATCATGATGCCACTCCACTAACTGACAAGTTTCTCTCTCCTCTTTTTGAGTTATTTCCGGCAAATTCAAGTTTTTCGGCCAAACCGTCAACAATTTGAAGATGATTCAAACTACAAAATTGTCCTTTATCTCATGGGCTTTCATTTGAGTATAATGTTGCATATATTTTGAGAAACTTTGAAATTTTGAATTTCGACCACCATGAGCCACAGTAACAGGATAACATGGTTGACAGTAGCAACTTGCCTCAGGGTTGACAGTAGCAACTTGCCTCAGGGTTGACAGTAGCAGCTTGCCTTAGGGTTGACAGTACCAGTAATCTTTAAGGTTGGCAACGATATCTAACTTCACGGTCGACAGTAGCAGCTAATTTCTCTATCGACAGTAGCATCTAGTTTTTCTATCTGACAGTAGCAACTAGCTTCTCTATCCATAGTAGCAGTTAGTTTATATATCCACAGTAGCAGATTTTATATTCTGCAGTAGCAGCAATTGGCAGTTTGACAACACATTGTCCTGATTTGTAAAATTTAGTCCTAATTTGTATAAAAAATATGGTAGGTGACCTATTTGTTAATTAAATTGTTGTCATGTACTTTTGTGTAGTTTGTTATATTATTAGACTATATCTTATATGCTATGATTCGTATATATCAATATATATTGATATGATGTCAATATTGATTTCTTGTGGTGTTCTTAAAAAATTATTGAAATTTATTACTGTTATCCAAATCATAAACATAAAACAATAAATATGAAGAATACAAAACTCAACGCTTCATGAGGTGTGTTTAGATGAAGAAGAGTCAAAGGTGTATATGGATGAAGAGAAAAAAGAAGAAGATAAAATTAATAAAATGAGGACACAATCGATCTTTTAAGATGTAATTACCTTGAAAATCTAATTAATTTGTGGAAAGAAATAATTGAATCAACTAATTATCCAAATTTTCCATACAAACTTATATTATAATATGTCATCTCAAATTTTCTTGCCTTTTTTTCTTTTACTACATTAATTAGTTTTTTAAAATTGATTTTGATTTCTGTATTTTATAAAAGTAAAATGGGAATTGGTCTACTCATTTCATTGATAATCCCTTTTATATAGGGTGAATATTACAATGGTAATTACAACGTACATAATGACAATAATGATTGATTGAGTCGTTACATCCTTTGGTTAATAATATCCTAATTTTCTATCGTCAGTTACTTTGACGAAAGCACATAATGTGTTTTTCCTTCAACATATTTTAATTTATTTTTTATTTTTTAATTTGTTATATATAGTTATTTTGGTCATTTCATATCACTATAAAATCTAATTTTAATTATAAAATATTAGAGATGTATATTAAGTAATTAAGTGAATGTATTTAAAACTCTTTTTTTTTTTAAGAGAAAAGTCAGAAAACTAAATTACAACAAGATGTCTCTTCAGCGTCCTACACAAGAAGAGTTTAAAAGAAGAACATATTAGCTTGCGGAGGCCAGAGGGACTCCATTGCTCCAATACAAAGACGAGACAAGTGAATAACTTATCGAGACGAAACAAAACAATGACATGTTGAGGCAAGAAAGTTTGTTTCTCTAAAGACATTGGAGATAGTAATCTTCAAACTCTTAGCAAAAAATTATACAATTTTGTTTCCGACATTTAATATTTGGACTCCCCGGGTAAATTGGGCAATGCCGGTCTAAAGACTACTTACAACCTCTTTCATTACCACGTTTAATAATATATTAGTAAATTGTAACCCAACATTCGAACGGAGGACATGGGGTACGGTTACACCCGCGGAGGGGATTTACTCAATTTAGTACATCCACTAAACGCTGGATATAGCAAAGTGGTTTGATTGCTGACCAAATTAATTTTTCAAGAGCTAGAACCTCTAGTTGTCCTTATGGAAACATATCTTCTTCATCATTTTGAATTGGCCCATGATATTGGGCGGTAATATGATTCATCTCAAACCCGTATGGTCATTACATACCCTTACATTGAAGATGGAAGATTCTATTTACTACAAACGATAATTTCTCAAAGTGATCCTCTCTGTTATTTAAAAAAAAATGTAGTCAACTTTCTGCACCGGCCGACAACTAAAAAGAGAAGTCAACTTTCAGAATGTTCACAATATGAAAAGAAATTTCAAATTGATATACATGCATTTGCCCTTGATATACAAATTTACTAATATATCACATAATGCTACACAAAGTTGCAACATTCACTGCCGTATCCAATGCCTTCATCGTTTGGCGCATTCTGGTCTGCACAACAAATAGATCAAAGAACTTCCGTCATATATACATACACATAATGTTGAACAAATTCTTGAAGCTATTGAGGAACATGGATGAACAATGAGAAAGAAGAAGATTTAAGCTAGAGTGGGAAAAACATACCCGTCCTGGTCCACCGCCGGGTGAATCTATGGCCATGCACGTAGCCACGTACAAGGGCTACAGCCCAAGGGAAATTTCTACAAATAATTACACATAAAATATAGTGTAGGAGCATCTTCCACTTAGTTGCATTGGTTAAGCCTTGAGATTTCCTTCCTTTAGGTCACTGGTTCGACCTAGGGTCTGAAGTTTGAACTTTATGTTTTCGTTCATTATCTTATGGAGAATACTTGTGTCCATACCAATATAGACGTACATAAATTTGTATATGTTAGACAATATTATTAACGATTTAATTATCTATGAAAAAATTCATACTGGTATGGACATAAATATTTTCCTTTTTAGTTTTTCTATCTCTTCCTTTTCCTTTTTTCTTTTTTCACTAATTTAATTGTCTTTCCCTTCTTTCTTTCTTTCTTCGTTTTGCTAATCTTCCTCATCAAAATTGGTTCAATTCCCTCTCAAAAAGGAAAGTATTATGTCAATTAGGAGTCGAATAGGTATTAATCCTATTCACATTAGTCTATATATGGTGGCTTCAGAAGAAAAGAAAAAATTTGACAACACATAAAATTAGCCCACCCCATATTTAATTCCTAGCTACGTCCCTGTCTATGGCCTGCACATCGATCATGCACTTTGTCAATACTACTGAAACGTACTGTCCAAAGTAGCCTAAACCAATTTTTAGCAATTTACTCAATAAACATACGGAAAACAAAAACAAGCATAACCATATAGACACATTGTCCAAGTTTGTTTAATTGCTCATTGTCTTAACTGCCTTCAATATCACCGGGAAAAGATAAGACAGGGTTTGCACCAAATTGATTACAGAAAATGTACTTAGGACCATACCAGATTTGAATAACCGTATCCTCCTCTCTTCGATCTGAGCAACATATGGTTATCCATAAAGTAGGCATGATGGTGATCGCTCTGCTGGTTATACATTTGCCTTTCCGGCTTGGACTCATAGCATCCGGGACAAAGATCATAAGTGCGTGAGTTCGCGTTGTCAAAACACTCAACACAAGTGAAGTAGAGGCCGGTGAGACATATCCCGCAAACGCTGCACCAAAAGCTCCTGGTCTTGATGATGTAGTCACTACGCCATTTGCCATCTTAAGCGACGGACAATGTCAGTCGCTTAAGTGGAAAAGTCCGTCGCCAGCATCTTAAAGAGACGGACACGCCGTCGCATAAAAAAGGTCGGTTAAGTTTCGTCGCTATAAAGTTTGCGCGACTAACATTACAAACTCCGTCTCTTAAGCCCCTTTAAGCGACTGACCTACATTCCGATATTTATTAGTCGCTATAAAGTTAGGGCGACTGACATTGGTGTTTGGTTAGTCGCATAAATGTGAGCTTAAGCGACGGATTTTTGCACTCAATTATCCGTCGCTGTAATTTTACAGCGACTGACGATTTTAGTTGATTATCCGTCGCTAACCTAATTTAAGCGACTGACTTCGAATGTTGTCAGTCGCTTTAGAGTGTTTTATGCGACAGAGAAACACCAAAATCCGTCCCTTAGAGTATTTAAGCGACTGACTTTGAATGTTGTCAGTCGCTTTAGAGTGTTTTATGCGACGGAGAAACACCAAAATCTGTCCCTTAGTGTGTTTAAGCGACGGACTTTGAATGTTGTCAGTCGCTTTAGAGTGTTTTATGCGACGGAGAAACACCAAAATCTGTCGCTTAAGTGGAGTGTCTGATTGAGCACAGAATGTGCTTCTGTATGTTGCCCTTTTACAAAACCAAACAATTCAAACCTGCACATCCAAAACATATCAAACCAACACATTCAATTCACATATCCGAAACCAACACATTCATTCAAATATCCGAAACCAACACATTCAATGCAAACTCAATTGTGCTAGTACATAAAACTGTTTTTTAAGCACAAACTATATATACTAAACATATGTAGCAGTGGTCAAGAGCCTCGAAGTCGTGAAGTCACGGGTTCTGAGAAGAACTACCTGCACCCGCATCCCCTTGCTTTTGTTGCGCTACGAGCATCGCAATCATGGCTTCCATTTGACGCAGACGCAGCACCAGGAGCAGGACCAGGAGCAGGAGCTGAAACAGCAGGACGAGGAGCTGAGGGCGGAGGAAGAGATGGAGTTGCAGGAAATTGTGCATGAGAAGTCGGTGAGAGCCCAGATGAATCAGCCTGCGGTGTCGATAGTGGTGGTGCTCGTAGTGATCGTCTGATCAAGTCCTGCTGAAGCTCACGGTCCTCAAGCTCGACCGTCTTCTTCGTCTTCGAATATCGAGGTTTTGGAGGCATTACTGATATAAGAGGTAATAAAATAAAATTAAAAAAAAAATTATTCTTAAAATAAAAACATTGATCAATATAATAAAGTCATCAAAGTAAAAACCACAATTATGTCAATGCAGTTGTGATAAGAGATTTTTTCCTATGCAGGATGGACTTGAAAGCATCTCAGAGTCTCTTTGTGGACAAACAAAGTGAAAACCCTATTATAAAAGCTTTAAGGTTTATGTTTTGTCTTAACATTAATACATGACATAACATGATTTCAGGATTTTCAGCTAATTTCAAATGAAACCCAACCCCACACGACAAATAAGAAAATGAGGGCATTGCACGAGTTGCCGATGATGATCATGTGATCTACCAGCAACTAATCCTGGTATCTAGCTAGATCATGGAATTTTCCATAATTTTGTGCCTTGATTTATACTTAGAATACTCATCACTCAAGTAAAAACACAAATGCTTGGACAAAATGATTGCATTCAACGTAGTTTTACTAAAGAAATGTGAAAGATCATAATTGCAACTAAAAAATGGGGCTACCAACCTTTGGAGCCTAGTGTTCATCGCCACCACCATCATGGCTCATGATCCCAGAACATCACAGGCCCCTAGCTAACTCATTTCTACTAATCCCCTCTACTCATGTGTATCGTGCTACAGTGCTACATTGCTGCTCCTACTATCAAGTGCCAAGTGTCTATCACTGCCTCCGGGCCGCAAGACTTTTATTGAGGGCAGAACAACAGAACACAACTTAGCAGTTAACAAGAATGCGATCACAGAATGTAGCAAACCCTGTATTTAACTAAACTAAACTTAACTACATCAAGATCAATTTTTATAGATCATCAATAATGTTACATATCCCATGTAGGTTAATAAATTAAGCTCAACCAATCGCATTAAAAGCTAAACCAATATGGTTAATGCTATGCCTTTTAACAAATCTTCTCAAATATGGTTAATTTCTCAGTCATAATCATAGAACTGAAGATCAAACAATGACAATCCAAACAATCCAACCCAAAACAAGCACACAGCAACAATCTCTAAAATCCAAAACGCCCAAACACACCCTAATTCAGCAGATATAAAACAAATTCAGGTTTGTGAAGATAAACAGTTGATTATAAATCACCCACAGAAACAGAATAGTCCAACAACCAAAATCAAGATAAAACGTGATCTCTCTAGCTTTTCACCAATCCAGAGATTCATAGGAAAGAGAAAAGACAAGAAACCAATACATGAAATGAACCACACACAAGTAAATGCAGAAATTATCAAATCGAAAGAAGCACCGAACCGGCGGAGGTTAAGGCGGTTATTGAGGCGGCCGAAGAATCAGAGGAGGACGGAGCCTGGGCCAGGGGGCAAGGGGCCAGGAGGTGGAGGACTGAGGCGGAGGTTGGGGAGGGGGCGGAGGCTGGGGACTGCAGTGGAGACTGAAATGGGCAGCCGGAGACGGTGGTTGGGGCGGAGGAGGGAGTAAGGAATGAAAGAATGAAAACGATTGGGAATAGATTTTCTGTTTAAGGGAAAGGGAAGCTTAAGCGACGAACCTTTAACTAGTCCGTCGCTTAAGAACGTTTAATTTTCAGCCCAATTTTTTGGCGCAAAGTATACGCGCCATTTCCAAAAATTATTATGCGACGGAACCTTCTATATCCGTCGCATTTACAAAAAACACAGTAAAGTTCTAAAATTTTTGTTTAAAACAGTTACTATACGTAGACTCTTCAAATGCAAATATGTCGTGAAATAAGATATGACCGAAATAATGAAATTCGTCTACGGTTGAAAAATGGGAAGATTCCGATAAAATCTGTGTGCCGAATGTTGCGGTTAGCTGGTTTTTACTCCCGTTTTCCTATGGGTAGTCTGACGTCGGTTAAATCAAAACCGTCCAATTTTTATACGAGTAGTTGCGTCTCATCGTTTTGAAACTATTATATGTTGAAGGTCAGGCATAAAAACGTCATTTAGACAGTCCAATTACCATTTCTAAGCGTTTAGAGGTTTGACCGGCCCGGTTGACCGTTCCGATCGAGCCTTTAACGTTGTCAGACGTAGTTGGATTTTTTTCCATACATGTATTTCATGTTAACGGTGATATCTGACGGTTGGAATAGATTTTCTAAACTTTTAGCTTCAAAATCAGAACATATCCACTAATGTTCCTTAACTTGTTTACTAAGTGTTTAATTGAATGTATAGTTTAAAACAGTTGCTATACGTAGACTCTTCAAATGCAAATATGTCGTGAAATAAGATATGACCGAAATAATGAAATTCGTCTACGGTTGAAAAATGGGAAGATTCCGATAAAATCTGTGTGCCGAATGTTGTGGTTAGCTGGTTTTTAGTTCCGTTTTCCTATGAGTAGCCTGACGTCGGTTAAATCAAAACCATCCAATTTTTATACGAGTAGTTGCGTCTCATCGTTTTGAAACTATTATATGTTGAAGGTCAGGCATAAAAACGTCATTTAGACAGTCCAATTACCATTTCTAAGCGTTTAGGGTTTAAGCGACTGACGCAAACCATCGATATTGAAATCCGTCGCATAAAAGGGTTTAAGCGACTGACGCAAACCATCGAACCATGTTAGTCGCATTAGGTACCTGTAGCGACGGACTTATCTTTATGGGACGGACATATTTATCCGTCGCTTTTGTAACTTTGACAGCGACGGACGTTGTGTATGTCCGTCGCTTAAGGTGACAAATGGCGTAGTGAGTAAAACGTGAGAACTTCCATGAAATCTAGGGCTCCGTCGTGGTTCCGGTCCAGATCTTTGAAGAAGCTGGGGCTGATCCATTGGTTTCCGCTTTGGTAGAGAAATGCGGAGAACTCGTTCCAGTCAACTTGGCCATCGCAGTTTGTGTCCATGGACTGGAAGAAACTCCATGCTAGTTGCTGAATCTCAGGCGACCCGTTGTTGTAATATGCCGAAGCTGCTTGACGCAACTCGTCCATTTCAGGTTTCCTTTGAAGCCGTAGCTAGCTAGAGCTGTCTTTTTTTCTTTTTTTTTGGTCTGAAGCTAGAGCTAGCTTGGAATGGATCGATATATACTATATTGATTGTATGTGTAGACTACCAACAAGTTGTTAAATAATTAAATTGATTTATACATATTCTGTATAGATAAAATATGCAAGGTCTTCCTTCAAATAAGATGAAAAATTCAAGGTCTTAGCGGGTTTGGCCCGTTGACATGAATTCTTAATTTATCTCTAGTTGTAATTAATAGAGTAGAGAAATCATGACGCAACAACAAAAATAACGTTATGTTTGAAATGATTTCTCTACAGTGAGTTAACCTAACTTTTGACTCTTAAAATGCTTAACCCTGAACCTAAAAGTCACTATATATGATCACAACTCGATAAATATTGAGACTTGAAGGAAAAACACATTGTGTGCCTTCGTCAATGTAACTTACGAAAGAGAATTATGTAGTTAGCATTCAATACTTATAACTGAAACGATCAGTCATTATTGTCATAAATGTATTTACTATTACCGTTACAATACTCACCATGTTTCTGCTGAATCCGTAGACTCACAGAGACCGGTGGATCTTGGTGTGAATCCTTCCTGCAAATCCTGCTAACTAAGGGAATACCGGGCATGCCGGTCTATTCTGCTCTGATGCTTAAGTCAGTATAGATGGGATAAACTAATAACTTAAGCTGGAATGAGTAGTTGAAGTATTGATTACCTATTAATGAGGGAAGTTGGGACCTATGAAGCACGGACACGTTCTTGCACTGGCGTGTCGCGTGTCGGACACATATCGGACATGGACACACCCAAATACTCCCAAATACGGTAGGACACGCGTACTGCAGTTCTGACACGTCTTGGACACGCGCGTGCGGAAAGAGTTGTCATGTATGAGAGGATCAAGTCTCCGGGTGGGGTGAAGCGACCCTGTGTTCGTATTGGCCGGCATCCCCGATCGCTTCTCAGCCTGTGTGTTACAGGCATGAGGTATGTGTAAGGTTTTTAGCGTGCGGGAAGAGTTGTCCTATATGAGAGGAGCAAGTCTCCCGGTAGGGGGAAGTGGTCCTGTGTTCGTATTGGCCGGCATCCCCGATCGCTTTTCAGCCTGTGTGTTACAGGTATGAGGTATGTGCAGGGTTTTTAGCATGCGGGAAGAGTTGTCATATATGAGAGGATTAAGTCACCCGGGTTTATAAAGCCCGGTGGTACCTGGAGTCCGTAGGTCATACAACTTTTAGTTGGAGCAGGTACTACAGTTGGAATAGCGTAGCCTGTACATAATATTCCTGCAAAGTTTTTAGCCTGCGGGAAGAGTCTCCTATGTTAGAGGAAGATTTCTCCCGGTGGGATACCTAGCCTTTGTTTGTTGGCTGTAGTTAACCGCCCGGCGGCGAGATAAAACATGCATAGGGTTTTTAGCCTGCTGGAAGATTCGTCCTGTATGAGAGGATCAAATCTCCATGTTTTAGCCGTTGCCGTTAGCCGTAAAGGTGGAATAAGTTCAACAGGTGGAATGCCTCGTACCAGTGGAATATATGTTAGAATGCCCCGTACTGTTGGAATATTTCAGCCTTAGGTTGGAATAGGCTCCGGGCGGAACAGTTCGATTTTATCCCCTGCTCTTTCAACTAGGCTAGTAGCCGTCGCCCTCTGCATGCAGGACAAGTGGTTGCTGTAGCATTGTGTTGTATTAAATGCCGAAGTCCCTCAGTATTGTCATCTGACGGTCTGGGAGGTTGTCGAGTTATCCATGGTGGATTACGTGGACTGGCTTGTTTGGTGGAGATCTGCGGCTGGGATTGCTTTGCCCTTTGGAATACTCCAATTGCTTTTTGGGGGGATTCAAGGGTTGGTTTGGCCGCCTATAAGATCCTTCAATCCTCCCTCCGCTTTGCCCATTGTGTTCATGCGAAGAGGATCTGCCCAGAGAATAAATCCGAAAAAGAGTATCTCAATCCTTACAACAAAATTTCGTGCCTGGGCCAGACGGTATCCGCGCGTTGTGACCTCTGCCGCGACTTTTGTTATCTAACCTTGCCTGGAAGTCAACCACGCGTGGGGCTTTGGGCTTTATTAAGACTGATGGAATCTAGGGAGTCAAGTAACCCTGTAAATCCCGCCGGTGGGGATTCGGCCGGGGACGATGGTTCGAGGCCAGGGAATGAGATTAGGTGCACGACCGCGGTGGATCCCACTGGTGGGGGGGGGGGGGGGCAATTAAGCACGTGATCTTGGACGGTGGGATGACAGTTTATTGCAATGAGCCTGGCCATAGCATGACCCCTGGGGAGATAGAGGACTTCAGGGCGAGGTAGGGTATCAACCGGTCGATAAAGCTCCGGGCGCTCTACCCTGGGGAATTGGCCTGCAACCTAGAGGAAGGTTGGGTTGCTGTGTACGAAGACCAGTTGTGTCACGGCTTATCTCTGCCATTGCCTGAATTCGTCCAATACGTGCTGAGCATGATAAACCTTTCTCCCGCTCAGCTTCCTCGCAATCAATAGAGGCAACTACTTAGCTTTGGGTGCTTGTACATCATTTGCAATATGGGGTGGCCCACGGTTGACGAATTCAGTGAGCTATACAAGGTTTATTACTGCAAAAAGGCTCAAGCCAGCAGTTACGTGACATTTGTTGCGCGGGATTTTAGCCCGGCCATCACTCACCTGCCATCCTGGACCTCACACGGGTGGAGGAACCAGGTGGCGATGGTTGGGGGGAGGTGGCAGCGTAACTCAAGGTTTTACCACGTCCCGGGGGCTTACCAAGCTATTGGAGGTCAGTCGTACAGACTGACCGATGTGGAGAGGTGCGGATAACCCGTATTTTTGGCTGCTAGGACGCCATGAGCCGGAGCTCGTACAACTTTGTCCGGTGGAACGTCCTGGAGATATGTGGGTTAGGGAAGAAACCTGGTGGGGGCCCCATTTGTTTTTGTGTTTTGTGTTTGTTTGTTTGTTTGTTTTTTTTTTAATTTTGCTAGGGCTGTCTTCGGACCTTGACTTCGCGCTAACCGTTTTGATTATTGGCCTTCAGCTGTTGTTCCACGGGTGGCTCTACCGTTGGATCAGACTATCGAGGCGGATGATTAACTTGTAGCCTAGAAGTTGATGGAGATCGGGGAAGGCGCGTCAAAGATGGTTGTGGATCCCGATACTGGGGAGAGAACTGTGCATGACCAGCCGATAGTTATGGTTATCCCGACCGCTGGGTACGGGGGCCGCCCTGACCTGGAAGGTGCAGCCAGTGGGGCTAGGGGGGCAGGTATGTCCACTACAGGCGTGGAGTCACCCGCTTCGGTGGGTATTTGAGAGGCAGTACAGGGGCAACTTCTGCTGATGCCGCTACTGCGCGGCAGGTGGAAAAGCGGGTCCCTGAAAGGTCGGCAACGACTGACCTTGTTCTCTTCCGCTGCGGTACCGTTTGTGGAGACATCGCCAAGAGGGCAAGGGTCTCTGAGCCCGGGACTGCTACTGCTACCGCTGAGACCTCGAATTCCCCTCAACTGTCGCAAACGGCGCACGCTAGAGAGCATCAAGCCAGCGGTGCTGAGGATGGGGGGTTCGTGCGGTCGCTATTAGCCAACGTCAAAACTTTGGGGCTTGACAACGGGCTGCCCAGGGGTGTGCTTCCCGGTGAGAACCAGAAGAAAGCCATGGAAATGGCTATATGGGTAAGCATTCCTTCTTTGCCATAATAATTTTTGTTTTTTTGTTTTTTTCTTTTTTGTTTTGTGTTTTTTTTAGGTAAACACTCCTTTTGTGCCCCTTCTTAGACGGTGCACAGCCTTTATGCTGCCGAAGCTAGTGAGGAAGGTCCGGCCTTGAAGAAGCAAGTGGTGGATCTCACGAGGGACTGGGCCATGCTAAAGGCCGAGCTAGTGAAGGAAAGAGCCCAGGCAAAGGAGCAAGTCGAGCGGGCAAATAACCTAGTGGCCGCGCAGGTTGAGAAACTCAGGGAACTGGAGTCGAAGCTAATCGATGTGGTCCAGCGGTCCACTGGTTTGGAGGCCAAGCTTGTTGATTCCTCCGGTCGGGTGACGGACCTGGAGGCGAGGAATTTGGAGCTACAGGGTCAAGTGGCGGCGGTCTGGCAGGGGGTAGAGAAGTTTACAGAATCCCAACGGGCGGAAACCGCTGATAAGGCCATCAGTGAGTTCATGGACTCCGTTGAATTTGAAGAGATGCTGGAGGCCGCTCGGGAGAGAGGCATACACGAGACCTATATGGAATGGAGAGAGAAAGGGTGGCTCAAAGCCGAGAGGATGGAGGCAGACGTGGCCGAGGCAGACCAGTTGGAACAAGAGCGGTCTCTCAAGGACGGTGGCTCAGGGATCGCCAGTGCCGGTGGGGCCGACTAAGGGCTTCATCCGGCCCAAAGGCAAAAGCTGTAAACCTTTGTTGTTTTTTTTTTTTGCTTACTGATTGTGTTGGAGAAACCAGTAATCACCCATGGCGTTGTGCCTGATACTCATTGGGTTGACGTACTAACTGTGTTGGAATAGTAAGTACCTTTTATTGAATTAGGAGCATTGTAATGAATACAATGCTGTCTGTTTAAACCACTAAGTATTTGGGGTATGATTCTCACTTAGGGTAGTGCCGGAGGTGCTGGATGTTCTATGGGCGGGTGGAATAGACCACATTGGTGTCTATGATGTGGAAGGTCACTGGGCCAACGACCGTTGTGATTTGGTAGGGCCCTTCCCATGTTGTCTCTAAGGCCAGCACCTTTCTTTGAACTTTCTTCATCACCCAGTCGCCCACTTGCAATTTTCTCTCCCGGACCTTGCTGTCGTAGTTACGGGCCACCCGCTGCTTATACGTCTGATTTCGTAGGTACGCTTGGTCGCGCCGCTCCTCGATGAGATCTAGGTTAAGCCGTATGCCCTCGGCATTTGTTTCAGCTTCATAATTCTCAACCCTGCCGCTGGGTATCTCGATCTCAATAGGCAGTACTGCTTCACTTCTGAATGCCATACAGAACAGGGTTTATGCTGTTGCCTCTGTTGTCGTTGTGCGGATTGCCCACAGGACCGCCGACAGCTCCTCAGCCCACAACCCCTTTTTGTCTTCTAGCTTCTTTTTGAGGAGTGTTTTGATGATCTTGTTAACCGCTTCTACCTGGCCGTTGGTTTGCGGGTGGGCTACTGATACGAACACCATCCGGGTTCCCAAAGAGACCGTGTAGTCGATGAGATCAGTGTTATTGAACTGTGTGCCGTTGTCCGTGACAATAGTCTGCGGGACACCAAACCGACAATAAATGTTTTTCCACAATAACTTTTTCACTCTTTCTTCCGTTATTTTGAGCAGGGGCTCTGCTTAGTTACGTAGTCAACGACCACGATAGCGTACTTGAACTGGCCTATAGCCGTTGGGAAGGGGCCGATTATATCCAATCCCCACTGTGTGAACGTCCACGCTGGCAACATAATCGATAGGGCTATTGCCAGGGCATGTGGTACGGTGGCGTACATGTGGCATTTGTGGCAGCTGCCTGATATTTTCCTTGAAGTAGCTGCCATGTCTGGCCAGAAATACCCAGCCTGGAATGCCTTATGTGACAAGGATCTGGCACCGGAATGGTTACCGCAGACTCCTTCGTGAATTTCCTGCATGATGGCCTGACCGGCCTTTTTTGTGTGTTTTTTTGTGACACACTTTAAATGGGGAAAGCTATGCCCTCTGCGATACAACTTGCCGCCCAACAGGCTATATCTGGCACATCTGAGGTGCACTCTCCTGGCCTCCACCTTGTCCTCCGGGCTAATCTTGTCGGTCAGATACTTTTGGATCCGGTCCATCCAACTAGGAGGTGCTTACTCTACGGCAAAAATCTCAGAAATATTTTTGCTGATGCTTGGCCTCTCTAGGGTTTCAATTCTTGTTCTGCGGTACTCCGGTGGATAGTTTCTGATAGCCAGCCTTGTCAGAGCATCTGTATGCCTATTTTCCTTCCGAGGAATGTGCCGAATGGTTGCTCCTTTAAACAATTCCATCATGGTTTTGGCCAATGTCTGGTATGAGGCCATCTGAGGCTCCTTTGCATCAAACAAATGAACAGTTCTAGTGAAAGTTGGGAGTCTCATGATCAGCCGTCCATTTGTTTGATACAATCGAATGAACAAACGATTTTGGTTTATTCAGAATTTTTACAGAGATAATTTTTGTTGATTAATTCAACTTTTGAACGGTTAAAATCGTTGATAACATTGCCCAAAATATGTAAATTAGAGAGAGTATGGACGCACACGTCCATACTGGTATGGACACAAGTATTTTCCTAATAAAAGTAACAAGGATCGGTATATCTGTAACTTTGAGATTCATTATGCACCTGTCTTCGTGGGATTATCATACCTTTTTATTGCAATCCCCATCGAGTTACTCTAAAGAACTTGGGCTATGTTTCGATGTATATATTGAGCATATGTCAAATTGACAATTTATGCGACAAGAGAAAATTGAATTTTTTCCACATTTTAAAGAAATTTATGCCATGATGTTCATGTAAAAAGACACAAGTGAGAATTCATTTGAACTCCTTTGCATTACCTCTAACGACTGTGAATGTAAACGAGTATTAGAGAAGTTTATATGTCAACTTCGTGGGTTCTATGTAACCGCTAATTGAATCCAACTTCATAAGAAAATGATCTTTTGGAATTCTGACATAGATTGGCTTTGACGCAACTACTCGTGATCTGGTGATCCGTACATTAAAGAAATTACCATGGACACCCATATTTTAGATGAATAGAAGCAAACACCAGAAGAATATGGTTCACACACAAAATAGAGAACGACAAAAGCACATTTTATCCTCAAATATTGTTTCGACACAATCCATATAGGTGCATGTGTTCACTCCCTACATTCCATCACTCCCCTAAGGTGACATTATAATATATTTGATGCACAAGCATATGCACTTATACCCTACTATGCTTCTGACATCCATCGTAATTTTATGGATAAAAGCACATCATTCAAAGCCTATTCGTTAAAGCAATTATGATTGAGACCATCATATGCAAATGACACATGTGTTCTCATTATGTTCTTATATTGAATCCAAAGAGGATTCAGTGGACTGATTTTTCAACCAACTTGCGGACACCTTAGATATTTTATGGTGTTGGTTGTTGTGTCGACACGCTGGTCACGTGTTATGACACCATCCACTATTAATACTTATGCTGCTTATGTTAGAAAGTCAAAGCATCTAGGCCGGGTTAATTTCAGTAGGTGCGATGAAATTGTAGCCTATTAGATGGGATCCATAATGGGCATCATAATCCCATATAAAAACTCAATTAGCCTCACGGAAAACGACTACAATAATAGTCTTAATATTGGTAATGCACACCAATACTTCCGTTTAGGGTTATGCAATTTTGCATGCAGCGTTATTTATTTATCTATGCCCACCATCATTGAACTAATTTACACCACAGTTAGTGACTGTGTGTGAGGATTTCAAACAAACTTGTAATCCTTGAGCTCTTATGGATTGACACGGATCTACAATCCTTGTGCTCGGTTAAATGTTCTTATGTGCCAAAATTGGCCGCCACAGCGCACAATGATGACTCACTTAAGATGAATAAATATTTATGATGGATATGAACTTCCAGCTAGTCCGCTATGTCGAAACCTTGACAGGCGATCTCCTCACCGCTAGAATTTGTGGTGTGTCACTTTGATGAGACAGTCTTCCCGTAGTTAGGGGGAGATAAGAACAAGCATGTTCAAGTGGAACGACAGGAATTGTCGAGGTTTGCCCCCATTGTGTCTCATCTTGATCCCCAAAATCACACAAAGTAAAGTGTCTAGATATCTTATACATTAAAGTGACGAGACCACATAAACCTGCTGTAAATATACCTGCAAGGATTGTGTTTTATCAAAACGACATAGTACCACCCAAGAGAAATTGGGTATTGCACTGCCACCATTGTGACGCCATAAGTGGCATAAATGGTGTCACAAGCCGTGGCTCTCCAAGGAAGAAAGGGAGGCCACCTTAGGTTCGATAAATACTTGCCTAAAGGAAGAAAGCAAGTTTGACACAACCTGATCTATTGATCAGTGATACTCAAATCCGTCTTATGAGAATATTTATGGATTGTGGTTATCATTGGGGGACGCCACAAATGTTAGAACCAATCCTTAAAGTATAGAGATCTCTACAAACACATTACACTAGTGTACATGAGGACATGGAATAATGAGTTTAATATTGAACCATACTTTGTTGAAAAATGTCAACGTAGTAAACCGGCCTAATGGAAAAAAGCGATCCAGTATAAACAAAGAGATAGGTCTTTGGGCAGGTGACACCGACACCGCAAATATAAACTCTATCAAATATATCTTTGTTAGAATACGTAATGAGAATAAGAGTACGTAGCCTCACCTTATGGCGCAATGTCTCTCAAAAACGCACTGGAATCAACTACGAGGAGATATTCTCTCATAATGGACTACGAGGAGATAATATCTCGTAATAGATGTCATTGCACTCCACTACCTTGTCAGTTTGGTAGTTTCCGAAAACTGAATATGCAGCTTGCGAAAGTGATCACAATATATCTCTATGGGGATCTAAATTAAGAGATATACATGAGGATCCTAAATGGATTTCATTCACCCAAATCAAGTGACTCTAGATCACATAAGTGCGTTTTGCAAAAGAAATTGAAACGTTCACTAAAGTGACTACTTGATTGGTAAGAGATTTGTGAATTATGCCCTTGCGTATTCATTATGGATATACACAGACTCTCAGTGAACTAAGAGATACTCTATGTATTGTAAATCCTAAGTTAAGAATGAAAAAGATCTTGGGAATACACAGTCTTGAAATAGAACTCAATCGGCTTAGGCACTCTAAAGAATAAAGTGAGGCCTACATATACTCCCATGATCAGTCGAAGTCTACTCTAATGATAGATCCATTTTTCATCTAAAGGAAGATGACTAAGAAGTGTTGGGAAATGAAATTCTCTATACACGTGCAATGACACATGATTGTACTTAAACACAATATGTATGACTCGACCTCTCATTCGATGTGATTTTGTAAAGCTAAGTGTAGCTATGCGCCCAAGCAACGCCAAAGGTTCTTTCAAATACTTAAAGATATGACAGATTTGAGCTTATTCAATCCCTACATAGAAGGTGACATGATAACGAAACTATCTACGTCATAGCTAACTATGCGTAAAGAAAAACGCATTAAAAGTAAAATAAGAAAATCTGTTATTGCAGATCAATTTCAAATCTCTCAACATTTCGTCCATACCTATACTCTAGATAGAGTTTTTGACTGTTTTACTACAAGAATGTCATGTTTAGCATAAACATGATGTTCAACATGAACTTATGTATTCAGTTCATGGACAACCTTATCCTCGAGATCAAAGAAAATAAAGTTAGATCTGAGGACAATGTGACAAGATTTAGTTACTAAATCATTGCTCAAGTCATATTTGAAAAACATGTGAAAATGCATAATTATGCTAAAGTTATTGAAACTCCCTTAATCAAATGAAAGAATCGGGGAGAATCTCATGATTAATGTAAAAATCAGGGGGAGGTGCAGACATCAGGGGGAGTCTAGCTAGCACATACATGTTGTTTTCAAATGTAATAGGTGCGTTGTGCTCTTTTTCTCTTTCGACCAAAGTTTTATTTTCTCCCATTGAGTTTTTGTTACTTGGCAAAGTTTTTAATGGGATATGGATCCTCTCCTGATCTTTTCTTTCACTTGACATTCCTGACCTTTCTTTGTAATGGCGATACGTGTTCGAACTTCATCCAATGGCTCACATTCTCTTAAGGTTCTCACTTCTCTTTTTCTTTTATTACTCTCGTTCTTTTCTTCCTCTTCTTTATGTTCTCTACAAAGACAAGAACATGAAAGCAGATTGCTCGCTTTCCTTACTACACTTGCATTTGTGCATTACATGATAACTCAATACAAAGTGGTATTTTATCAAGCGTCTCAATCTGTGAGATTCAACTTCCCACTAACAAGCCATATTCCCTCCGCCACTCCTCAATAGGATTGAAGTATTCACCCTGCAAATTCTACCTGGAATTTCTATTATATTCAAATCCGGTTCCTTCAAATCCAAACTCAACTATTAGCAATGGATCCACCAGAGTGTTGATTAAGTTGTAGTCGCTGATCCAAATTTGATTGTTGGGGCTTATCAAACTCATCGGTCATCGGGTCGGGTCCGATCAAAATCGGTTACCTCTGTATTTAGAACAGGTCTGTGATCGAAATCGGGCTTAGAGACATGGACGAGAAGCAGCGAGAGAGAAGCATAGATAGAGAGAGAAGAACAAAAAGAAGAGTAGTAGATTACAGAGAAAAAGAACGAGAGTAAAAGAAGAAAAAGAGAAGTGAGAACTTAAAGAGATTATGAGCCATTGGATGAAGTTTGGACACGTGTTGCCATTATAGAGAAAGGTCAGGAAGGTCAGGTGAAGAACAAGGTGAGGAGAGGATCCGCATCCTTTTTAATGAGGCAACACCTCATGCACCATTTTATCTCTGACTCGGCACAATGAGGAGTGTTGAAGAAAAAACACATTGTGTGCCTTCGTCAATGTAACTGACGAGAGAGAATTATGTAGTTAGCATTCAATACTTATAACTGAAACGATCAGTCATTATTGTCATAAATGTATTTACTATTATCGATATAATACTTACCCTATATAAAGGGGATTATCAATGAAATGAGTAGACCAATTTCCATTTTACTTTAACAACTTGAGAGTAATCGATGTCAGTTTAACTCATTATAAGTTTTTTTTTTTTTTATATTTTTTTATTTTATTTCACCGCTGTGCATATGAGCTCTCTTTTACAATCCAGTCATTGGTCTTGACTCTTGAGTGTTAACGAGAAGGTTTGCTCTTATACACGTTTCTATAATGACAAATTCCAATCTTAATTTGACATCGTGATCACTAATCAATGTAAAATAAATAAGTGTAATCAAATGCCGATTAATAATCTTTGACATCGTGATTACTAAGAGCAACTTTAGCAATGTTAGCCATTTTTTTTTTGTCAAATTTTAACCAAAATAGCTAAAATGTCATTTTGGCTAGCTAGTTTAGAAATATGTCCGTATCAGTTTTATCTATTTTAACTACTTTGAACTTATATTACTAATTAAATTTAAAAAAAAATACCTTAAATACAGTTATATATTACATAGAATCATCTAAAAGGAATGTATTAAATTATAGAGAGCCTTATCTCGCTCTCTATATTTATGAGCGAGATAGCTAAGAGTTAAAATGGCTAGCCACTTAGGAGTCTGATGGAGCTCCTAATTTTGATAAAAAAAAACTAAGCAGACTCCCTAAAATAGCTAAAGAGTCAAAATAGAGAGTCTGCTAAAGATGCTCTAATCAATGCAGGCAAATTAGATAAATGTAAACTGATCGAGAATCATGTCGGAGTAATTTATTTCACATTTATAGATTTTTCGATCAGTTTATAATTGCTTATGTAGTTGGCATGGTGAGGTTGTTTCTGGCTGGAGTTTGCATTGCAAATTCTGATTTTCAGTTGTCAGCTTCAACATGCTAGAAACCAAATTAATATCAACTTGGTTCCCACTCTGCTGGCACTCCTACACATGGACACTAATGAAACATTCTTCAGCATAATTAACCTACCAATTAAAAATCATTCTCGATTAACCGGTCGGCTTAACTAAACCAAATGGAGATTCAAGTTGATGATTGCTTTAAGCTTTAATGGAATATATATATTTCGATTCGAACCGATAGGGTAGTTTTCGGTTTTAAAACCAGTAGGTTGCCACTTGCCGGGATAGTCGTCTACGCAGTACGTACAGTGCCCAGTCCCCCTGGCCCTTGCTCCACATCCAGCAAGGCCGGAGTTGATATTAATTAAGGGAACTACATATGGTTAATGGCTAAAATAATTAGTTAGAAGCCATGTATTTGTCACCCTGGAAATAGAATCATGTCCAATCAATTCTCATAAAAGGGGCGACTGCCGATCGATGAAAGCATAAACCGAAGCTGGCAGTTTCAGTATAATTGATATATACTTGCTCTGGCCTGGATTGAATCAAGATAAATATATATATATATATATATATATATATATATATATATATATATATATATGATTAATCAATTAGGTTGAATTGCTGAAAAGGGTAAATGATAAAAACCTACCATATCCACATACTAATGATAATAAGGTCACCCCTTATTTCCACATGATAAAAAGATCACCTTTTTTTAAATGTAATGATTTAATGGTCAATTGTTCTTTATGAAAATGATAAAACAATCACTTTTTACATTTTTCAATACCGATTCTACCATTGCTATTAGTTATACACAATTACCCAATTTTGTATTTCATTTTCAAACCAAATCACATCTCTCTCATATTTACTGAGATGTCCATGGATTCTACTGTCTCTAGTCTCTCCTCCGTCGTGGCCATCGCTGCCATCGCCCTCCCATAAGCTGACACCAACTACACTAGCGACTGGCTCGCCCAAGACTAGGTGACCGTGGGCCGAAACCTCTCTCCCTCTCCGACGACACTTAGAGACTCCGACGACTCTCAAAGGACTTCGAGCTCTCTAAAAACTCTAGAGGACAGGCTCTGCCTATGACCCAAAGCCAAACCCGGAGAACGATTTCAATTCAGGTAAAGATCTTCATATACAAATGCATGTTTTCTATTCTGTTTTGAAAGAAAGTTTGGGTGATTCACACCAACTGTTTGTGAAAATGCCTCTGTGGATTTTTGACTCTGTATAATGATTAGATTGTGAGGAAGGAGAATAAGGTTGTGAATGGAGTAGAGGAGTGTATGGGTAGCTTTATTATGGTGTGGATTCATTGACCTCTCTGTCCTCCCTGAACGATCTCCGCTTCTTCGACTAGCTTAGTCTCTCTTGCATGCCTAATGAAACTGCTGCAACCTGATATCAACAAACTATTGATTGAGATTCTATTGAAATTAGTTATTCAACCCACACTACCAGAAAAATAAGTTGTGCCGACGAAAAAAAAAAACAACGGCTGACGAAATGATTTTTCGTCGGCTATTCCCAGGAATGGCCGACGAAAATTTTTTTTCGTCGGTAAAAAAAAAAAATCGTCGGCCATTCCTATAGAATGGCCGACGATTTTTATTTCGTCGGTACAAAGTAAAAATCGTCGGCTATACTCCAATAATGGCCGACGAATTAATATTTTCGTCGGCTATACAACTTTTGGAGTATGGCCGACGAATTTTACAATTTCGTCGGCTATAAGTCTTTATATTTTCATATCTAGCCAGCAGCTGCTCATTTGCAAAAAACGGGAGAAAGAGTGAAAAATCAGTAGATAGTGTTGAAATCCGTCCTCTCTTACATTGTGAAGCTATATATAGGTACGTACATGTGTATATATGTTGATTTTGGGTTTTAGTTGCATGAGTTGATTTTGAGTTTTAATATATGTTTTGATGTTATTTTAATCCTAAAGAGTAATCGGTTTTGATGTTATTTTAATTAGTGTTAAAAAAATAATGATGATGTTAGTGACAGTTCGGGTAGGATAAGTCCTCTTTCTCGTGCTTCGATAAAAGGAAAACAGAATATCTGACGGTTTCTGGAGCTTTTATCAAAACAGAATGATGATCAGAAGGTCATCCAGGCTACTAAATTGGTCATACCGAAAGATCCTTTTTTCGCAGTTATCTTGCAACCATTCAACTTCATTAACTGTTATCTGGTGAGGATTAAGTAGTTAATGAAGTCGAATGGTTACAAGATAACTGCGAAAAAAGGATCTTTCGGTTTGAACATTTTAGTAGCCTGGATCATCTTCTGATCATCATTCTGTTTTGATAAAAACTCCAGAGAGCTTGACATTCTGTTTTCCTTTCATCGAAGCACGAGAAAGAGAACTTATGCTACCCGAAGTGTCACTAACATCATCATTATTTTTTTATTTTTTTCATAGAATAGCCGACGAACAATGCATCATTTCGTCGGCTATAATAATAATGGCCGACGAAAATTAATTATTTCGTCGGCCATAAGTTTTTTTAAAATAAATATTACATTTATGGCCGACGAAAATTAATTAGTTCGTCGGTAAAAATTAAAAATCGTCGGCCAAAGAAAAAATTTCGTCGGCCATACACATAGAATGGCCGACGATTTAAAGTTTTTCGTCGGCTATAAACCTATGGCCGACGAAATTGCTTTATTTCGTCGGCTTTACTATATCATGGCCGACGAAATAGCTTTATTCGTCGGCTATAATTCTATAATGGCCGACGATTTAAAGTTTTCGTCGGCTATATAACTTTGGGAAGAATGGCCGACGAAGTGGGCAATTTCGTCGGCTATAAGTCTTTATATTTTCAGATCTGGACAGAAGCTGCTCATTTAAAAAAAAAACGGGAGAAAGAGTGAAAAATCTGTGGGTATTATTGAAATCCGTCCTCTCTTACATTGTGGAGCTATATATAGGTACGTATATGTGTATATATGTTGATTTTGAGTTTTAATTGAGTTGATTTTGAGTTTTAGTGATTTTGATATAGTAAGTGATTTTTTGTTTTTTTGTTGTTTTAGTGTTAGAATGTATGTATATATGTTGATTTTGAGTTGTAGTTGAGTTGATTTTCAGTTAGAGTTTAATTATGTGTTTTAATTTGATGTTATTTTAATTAGTGTTAAAATATATATAAATATGTTAATTAATGGTTGTTGATAGTGTAATGAACTTAAATAATGGTTGTTAATTAATGGTATATATATATATGAGTTGATGTTGATAATAATATATATTGTAATATATATGTGTTAATTAATTTATTATTAATTAAAGTTATACATATATATTATTATCAGGCTATATATGGATCGAGATAAGAGTTGGATTTCGCTTCCAAGGCATGACCGACGATACACTACAGGAGTTGTGGATTTTATGCAGTTCGTCGAAGAAAATGCAAAAGGACCGTACCATTATTGCCCGTGCAAGAAATGTAAGTGTCGCAGTGATATGTGTCGATTTCCGATTAGGACAGTATGGGAGCACCTAAAGAGCAATGGGTTTTGGCCGAAGTACACACGTTGGATATATCACGGTGAGCCATCATTAGATGGATCGCATGATCATGGGCAGTATTTTGAGGCGGGCAGTAGTAGTACATCCAACGATCCAACAATGACATTCGTCAACGACGTGTTTCCTTTTGAAAGCGGTGTACATGGGGAACAATATATGCAGGACCCGGTGCAGCCGTTCCCACAAGTTGTCAACACTGCTGCCTTTGACAAGTACAACAAACTGATTGCATTGCAACAGACCCCTGTGTGTTCAAGTTCTGAGAAGACAGTTCTTGAAAGTGTGATGGAGGTAATGAGGATTAAAGTCGAGACAAAATCGACTATCAGGCAAGTAGATGAATATCTACAGTACACTTCTTCGTTGTTGGAGGAGGGTCATCGTAATCCTACCAATCACCGTCAGGTCCGAAGTATCCTCAAAGATCTAGGGCTTTCCTACATTAAGATCCATGCATGCGCATTTGACTGCGTTCTCTTCTGGGGTAAAGATGCAGAAGGGAATGACCTTGCTAGCCTTGACGCATGTCCGATATGTCAGTCTGACCGATATAAGTTGACGGGAGCAGGCAATAGGAAACCTGTGAAAGTGCTTCGGTATTTTCCGTTGAGAGATAGGCTTGAGCGGTTGTACATGTCAGCAACCACCGCAAAAGCTATGAGGTGGCACGGTGAGCGGGACGCGGGAGACGCAGATATCATGACACACATCTCTGACGGAGCGGCTTGGAAGCATATAAACAATGAGTTTCCTTATTTTGCGTCAGATGTCAGAAACGTCAGGCTCGGGCTCTCAACTGACGGGTTCAACCCTTTCGGCACCATGAGTCTTTCATACAGTATATGGCCGGTGGTTTTGGTACCTTACAACCTTCCTCCGTGGATGTGCATGAAGAAGGAATATAATATGTTGACGTTGTTGATTCCGGGGCCTGGTTACCCAGGGAAATGTCTCGATGTGTATATGAGACCATTGATTGAAGAGCTTAAGGTATTGTGGGACGTTGGTCATCCCACTTTTGACAAGTACAAGCAGGAGACGTTCCAGATGCATGCCATGGTTATTGGTACCATCAGTGATTTTCCTGCTTATGGGATGTTGTCGGGCAGCGTTGTCAGGGGATACAAGGCTTGTCCAGAGTGCCTCACCGATTATGGGAGCACCCCTCATTGCAACAAGATATGCCGAATGGGTCATCGTGTGTTCCTTCCGGCGGATCACCACTGGCGTTACGAGTCCGCCGCATTTGATGGAACCGAAGAACACGGCCGTGCTCCCAGAAGATGGACAGGAAGAGAAATTTTAGCAAGACTTAATGAGTACGATTTTGGGCCCCTCAGCAATCATCCCGATATTGTAGCGGAAATACCTGAAAGGCCTGAGGAGTACAAATTCTGGACACATAGGAGCATATTGTGGGAACTCCCGTACTGGTGTGAGTTGTTGATCCGACACTTCCTAGACGTTATGCACATAGAAAAAAATGTTTCTGAAAGTGTGGTGGGCACAACGCTGAACTTGGAGGGGAAGACGAAAGACGGTCCTAAGGCTCGCACTGATATGCAAAACATGAATATCAGAAAACCACTATGGTTGAAACAAGGGAAGAGAAAAATGCCTCAAGCTCCTTACACCGTCAAGCCTGAGCATAAATCAGAAATTTTGCATTGGATAAGTCGGGCCAAGTATCCTTCAGGCTTTGCTGGAAATATAGCCAAGTGTGTCAACAGACAATGCAACAATCTGTACGGGTTGAAAAGTCATGACAATCATATCCTGCTACAACGTCTCTTCCCTGTTTTCATTCGACCGTTCCTTCCCCGTCACGTTGTGGAGCCGTTAGTAGCGTTGGCAAGATTTTTCCAGAAGGTATGCACACGGGAAGTGAGAAAATCTGACCTCCGGGAAATGCAACAAGACATCGTTCATATCATGTGTAAATTTGAGATGATATTTCCTCCAAATTTTTTCGACATCATGCCTCACCTCATGATCCATCTTCCTCGGCAGTTGTTGCTTACCGGTCCTGTGCACTTCACTTGGATGTATCCGATGGAAAGGTACGTATTTTACACCTTATGTTAATTTCCTCATCAATATATGTGATATAGTGTTAATGTATTATCATAACACTTTAAAAACTTGATTTATAGGCAACTTGGACAATACGGTGGTTTTGTCCAAAACAGATCCGCACCTGAAGGATGTATAGCTGAAGCATATATTGCGCACGAGTGCGTTACCTACATGAAGCTGTATTTCGGAGCGTTACAGGAAAGCATACCGGAAGATGTACCTTCACAGTTCAATCTTTCCATACTCTCCGACGATGTTGTACTCGGTGGAAACATGCCAGTTTCCTATAAGTTGAAAGATTATGAGGTAGCCATTGCACATTGGTGGGTACTAATCAACTGTCCAGAAGTTCAGTTTTGGAAGGACATACATCTACGCTGTGAAGGAGTAGCAGGTGATCGCGATTACCACAACCAGACATTCGCAGAGTATTTCGGCCGCTGGGTACGTACCTTTAACACTATTCTATACGTGTTCATATATTATTGTGTATATTTATTCATATTTATAGTTGATTCTGATGGTTGCAGATGGACCTTATTGCAAATGATAATCACCCAAATTGGTCGCACGAACTCAGACTTTTAGCGAGGAGGCCGGTCTATTCAAAAGTTTATGCGACGTGCAAGGTGAATGGTGTGTTATTTCGATGTGAAGACAGAGACCTCAGACTGAAAACACAAAATTCAGGGGTTATGGCACATGGTGGGGATGGTGGAGTTGACTATTACGGTGTTCTCCATTCGGTTGTGGAACTGCATTACGGGGAAGGCATGAAAGTGCACCTTTTCAAGTGTAGATGGTTTGACACACGGCCGCAGAGCATGAAAACCGATCAATACGGCGTAAGTTCTGTGAACACTAGTACATCATGGTATGAGGACGACCCGTTCGTTTTAGCCACATGGGTGAAACAAGTGTTTTATCTTGATGATCTCGCCAAGGGTGACCCGTGGAAAGTAGTCAACACTATCCACCATCGCAACATTTACCGGGCGTCTACACTTGGAGTGGCCGAAGAGAACGAGGAAGGGGGCACCGCGTATCAAGAGCCCAACTCAAACGGTATTCCTGACTCCTCTTTTATTCGTCTAGACACGCCGGTGCGAATTCGACGTGAAGAGCCACTGCTTGTTGATGTTGATCCAATTGAAGAAACTAACGAGGACTCTAGTGGTGAGGAAAGACATAGATTACCCCTATCGAGCAATTCAGAAACCGAAGAAGACTCATCCGATGATTCCGATTACAATCCGACGGATTAAGTAATTTAAATGATGTAATCCTTTCACTTGTAATCAACTCATTTCTAATGACCGGGCGTGGGGATGAGCCTCCCAGCTAGGCTGGGTTCCAAACCCCTTAAATAAAAATTTGAAATATGTTGACTGTTGGGTTTCTGATTTTTTATGTTCAATTTTGGTTATATGTGAGCAGGACATCGAAATAGGAGAGGTGTAAAACCACTGATTTTTAGGTTTTTTTTTTCAGAGAATGGCCGACGAAAAATGCATTATTTCGTCGGCTAAACGGAAAATGGCCGACGAAAAATGCATTATTTCGTCGGCCATAATGTATTAAAAAAAATATTTTACGACCAATGGCCGACGAAAACTAATTATTTCGTCGGCCATAATTTATTAAAAAAAAATATTTTACGAACAATGGCCGACGAAAACTAACTATTTCGTCGGCCATAAGTTTTTAAAAAAATAATAATATTACGAACAATGGCCGACGAACATTATATATTTCGTCGGCCATAAGTTTTTAACAGAAAACGACAAAACAATAGCCGACGAATACTAGGTTTGATTTCGTCGGCTATGATTAAAAAAAAAACAAAAAAAGAGCTGTTTCCATTTTCTATCACTATCGACAAACCATTGCTTCATCCTTCAAATGCAAATGTGTCGTGAAATAAGACATGACCGAAATATTGAAATACGGCTACGGTTGAAAAATGGGAAGATTCCGACAAAATCTGTGTGCCGAATGTTGCGGTTTGCTGTTTTTTACTCCCGTTTTCCTATGGGTAGCCTGACGGGCGGTAAATATTTTGGGGGAAATTTTTATACGATTAGATGCGTCGCATCGATCTGAAACTATTCTCTGTTGAAGGTCAGGCCAAAAAACGTCATTTAGACGGCCCAATTTCCGTTTTACAGCGTTTAGAGGTTTGACTTTGCAGTTTGACCGACCCGATCGAGCCTTTAACGTTGTCCGATAACCTTGGATTTTTTTTCATACATGTATTTCATCTTAACGGTGATATCTGACGGTTGAAATAGATTTTCCAAACTTTGAGATTCAAAATCGGAATATATGCACTAATGTTCCTTAACTTGTTTACTAAGTGTTTAATTGAATGTATAGTTTCAAATACCTACTATACGTAGACCCTTCAAATGCAAATGTGTCGTGAAATAAGACATGACCGAAATATTGAAATACGGCTACGGTTGAAAAATGGGAAGATTCCGACAAAATCTGTGTCCCGAATGTTGCGGTTTGCTGTTTTTCACTCCCGTTTTCCTATGGGTAGCCTGACGGTCGGTAAATATTTTGGGGGAAATTTTTATACGATTAGATGCGTCGCATCGATCTGAAACTATTCTCTGTTGAAGGTCAGGCAAAAAAACGTAATTTAGACGGGCCAATTTCCGTTTTAAAGCGTTTAGAGGTTTGACTTTGCGGTTTGACCGTCCCGATCGAGCCTTCAACTTTGTCAGATGTAGTTGGATTTTTTTTCATACATGTATTTAACCTTAACGGTGATATCTGACGGTTGGAATAGATTTTCCAAACTTTGAGATTCAAAATCGGAATATATGCACTAATGTTCCTTAACTTGTTTACTAAGTGTTTAAGTGAATGTATAGTTTCAAATACCTACTATACGTAGACCCTTCAAATGCAAATGTGTCGTGAAATAAGACATGACCGAAATATTGAAATACGGCTACGGTTGAAAAATGGGAAGATTCCGACAAAATCTGTGTCCCGAATGTTGCGGTTTGCTGTTTTTCACTCCCGTTTTCCTATGGGTAGCCTGACGGTCGGTAAATATTTTGGGGGAAACTTTTATACGATTAGATGCGTCGCATCGATCTGAAACTATTCTCTGTTGAAGGTCAGGCCAAAAAACGTCATTTAGACGGCCCAATTTCCGTTTTACAGCGTTTAGAGGTTTGACTTTGTAGTTTGACCAAAAGTATAGCCGACGAAGTTATATTTCGTCGGCTAAAGTCTGGTGATCCGCGCCTTCCCATTATCCACCGTTGGATGGGGGAGATCGGACGGATTCTGAGGGACGAAGACTATAGCCGACGAATTATGTAATTTCGTCGGCTATGCCATACCATGGCCGACGAAAATGATTTCGTCGGCTATGACATAGTATGCCCGACGAAATGACTGTATTCGTCGGCTATACTATACCATGGCCGACGAAATTGCTTTATTTCGTCGGCTATACTATATCATGGCCGACGAAATAAAGCGATTTCGTCGGCTATACTATCGGGTATAAGTAAAATGCAGCCGAACCCTAGCCTCCATTTGCCCGATTTTCCCTATCCTCCTCGAATCTGGCCCTCCTTCATCCGTCGATCCTCCTCCCTATTCCGGCAGCCCGGCGCCTCCTCCTCCTCCTCCTTGGTTCGGCAGCCCGGCGACTCCTCCTCCTCCTCCTTGGTTCGATCCGCCGCCCCTCCTCCTCCTCCTCCTCCCTGTTCCGGCAGCCCCGGCCGACCCTCCTCCTCCTCCTCTCTGTTCCGGCCGCCTCCCCCTCCTCCTCCTCCCCGATTCGGTATCGGCCGGCCCCCTTTTTTTTTTTTTTTTTTTGTTATTTAATTATTAATAAATTAAATTATGGTTAATAAATTATATATAATTGTTAATTTAGATATAATTGTTAATTTAGGTATAATTTATGTATTTATATGTTAATTTGTGTATAATTTATGTATTTATGTTAATTTATGTATTTATGTTAATTTAGGTATAATTTATGTATTTATATGTTAATTTGTGTATAATTTATGTATTTATGTTAATTTATGTATTTATGTTAATTTAGGTATAATTTATGTTTTTATATTAATTTAGATATAATTTATGTATTTATGTTAATTTAGTTATAATTTATGTATTTATGTTAATTTAGGTAGAATTTATGTATTTATGTTAATTTAGGTATAATTTATGTATTTATGTTAATTTAGTTATAATTTAGGTTTTTATGTTAATGTATGTAGTTTTTAGGTTTTTATGTTAATTTAGGTAATTTTTGTAAAATTTATTTTAATTGTATATAATTTAGGTGTAATTGTATAATTTATATGTATAAATTGGTTATTATATAAATCGGTAAATATTAAAATATGTTAGTATTATTGGGTATTATATTAATTAGAATTTGTTATTTAATATAATATAATTTAATATTAATTAATGTATTAATGCGTCTGGCTTTAGATGGCCGATGCATTTAGGCAGTTGTTCGGAGGTCGTCGTTCTAGATCTAGAGGTTCTGGAAATGCCGCCGGTTCTGGAAATGCCGCGGGTTCCCCAGACTCCGAGAGGACGGCTAGCCAGCCTGAGAGGACCACCAGCCAGCCGCGGAGGAGTGTGGATGCAGCCCAGCCGCGGCGGAGTGTGAGTGCTCGGCACCAGACCCTTCTCCAGGCGGGGCGGCCGTCGAGCACTTCACTTCCGAATGTCGGTCCCTCTGTGGCGCCGAGGTTTAGTCGGCAGCTGTTTCACGAGGAGATAGCTGCCGACGTTCCTCAGGTTCGTATGCCTGAGGTTCATCGGGAGCCGATGCCGATGCCGAGTCCGACTCAGTCTGCTGGTGACTCGACTGAGGGGCCTACTCTCCCAAACCAGCTCTTCCTCCCATACAACATTCCTGCGATACCCGAGGTCGACTATCAGGGTCGGCCCCAGTGGCCTGATATGCCTCAGTTCGTGAGTGCTGCGGAGGCATACCAGCAGCAGCCATGGGAGAGCCCTGACCTCCTGATTTCGGCGAGGAGAAAAGGAAAGTCGACGGCAACCGAATCATCGGGTTCAGGTAACATTCGATTTTATTAATTAAATATTTTATTAAAATTAACGCACTAATATTTAATTTTATTAACCAATCGTCGTTTATGTGATATGGACAGGCGCTAGCAGTTCAACCCAGAGGAATACCAGAGGTGTCATCAGTTTTGAGACGCTCAGGAGAACGGTTGAACGGAGCGGGAGGATCCAGATTGACGAAGCTCCTAATCAGGAGGTTGGGGCGAAAAAGAAACGCGACTACTCGGGTTGCGTGGGTGCACTCATTAGGGACAGAGTCCCTATGTTGTGGGCTCGGTGGGCTGATGTGCCCGAAGAAATCAAGATGGAGTTGAACAACGCCGCGTCGGTGAGTAAATAAAAAAATTTAATTTAGTTATCGTAATATTTAAAAATTTTCGGTATTTTTATAATTATAAAACTAATAAAATATTATCTTTCAGACATACTTTGTGGTTGCGGAACACAAGCGGGGTTGGGCGGACTCCCAACAGAGCTCGAGGTACGTTGGGAATGTCTTATTTGATAATTAGAAATATTTTATGATATTAATAATATTTCTAATGCACTTTTGTTTTCTTCGTAGGTTCAAAGAGTGGAAGAACGAGCTCCGTTCCCACTATAACGAGTACGGCAACCGTGGTCGTATGGGTACTCCCAGAGAGTTCATGTTCAGGGAGTACGAGTGGCGTTGGTTGAGGACCGTAGTCTTCGACAACCCGGCTATGATGGTAAATATTAAACTTCACTATAAATGTTTATTTTATTAAAATTTTAATTATTAGTTTAAATATTTTATAATTATTTCAGTTATATTTTTTGATGCATTTTTCTAATATTTTATTATTTGTTTGAAGGAACGGTCTCGGATAAACTCGGAGAACCGCCGCCGTAACACAATCCTCCATCACGGCGGTTCAAGGCCGTTTGCACAATATCAGGAGGAGGCGCTCAGAGATCATCCTGATTGCAACCCCTACGTGGAGACGTTCAAGATCGCTTATCCACAAGCGACAGACGATCTCGTAAGTCGTTCATTATGATTTTAAAATTTAAATTATTAATTTTACTTAACTATCCATTTGTTAGAATATTAATTTTTTTTCCCCGTCCAATTAGGAGCGGGTGACCCAGGCCGAACAAGAGGTGCTCCAGCAAATAGTTCGGGAGACACAACCGGACATCTCAGAGGCAGATTTGGAGGAAGCCGTGCGCCAGGTCGACCGCACCAATATCCAAACGGCGGCGAGGATGTTCAACGCAGCCTTCCCACACCAGTCCAACGAGTACTACTGCCGGGGTTTAGGAGGTTCTGGACAAGGGCTCCTGAAGACCACTAAGGGAGGTCAAAAGAAGGGAGGCGGCCAGACCCAACATATGAGGGGGGAAGTGCAGCGATTGGCCGCAGAATTGGCGACCTCGTCCCAGACAGTAGAGGAGCTGCGCCGCAGACAATATCAGTACCAGCAGTATCAGTTGGATATGGTCCGTTGGAATGCTGAGTGCGCCAGAATTCGGCAATACAACAACGACGGCCAGCAACAGTGGATTTATGAGATGTTCGCGGCACAACAAGAAGGCCGTCCACCCCCGCTCCAGTTTCAGCAGTTAGTGGAGCCTCCAATGCCTCAATTTCCCTAGTTCGGTCAGCAGGATGATGCGCCTGATGCTGTAGATGATATCCTAGACTTTAGTAGTTTAGGGGATAATTAGGATTATATTTTATGTATATTGGAACGAATTTAATAAAAATGGTGTTTAGACGTGTTTCTTGTTGGTGCAAATGCATGAATTGTTTTTGTGATTTGCAGCTTGCTTGGAATGGTAATTTAGAAAATAATTTAATTTTTTTTTTCCAAATGCAAGAATAGCCGACGATTTTTGCATTATTTCGTCGGCTATAACAAGTATAGCCGACGAATTTTACCAATTTTCGTCGGCTATAACTTGTATAGCCGACGAAAAGTGCCTTATTTCGTCGGCTATAACTAATTAATACCTATAAAATAGTAATATATTTCGAGGAAATAGCCGACGAAATTTTATTAAATCGTCGGCTATAGTTAAAATACCATAGCCGACGAACTTTTATTAAATCGTCGGCTATAGTTAAAACACCATAGCCGACGAAATTTTATTAAATCGTCGGCTATAGTTCAAACAGCATAGCCGACGAAATTTTATTAAATCGTCGGCTATAGTTAAAACATCATAGCCGACGAAATTTTGGTAAATCGTCGGCTATAGTTAAAACACCATAGCCGACGAAATTTTAGTAAATCGTCGGCCATACTTAATGGATTTCGTCGGCCATACTCAAAAATACCCGACGAAAGTCGTCGGCTATTTTACCCACCTTTGCCCGACGAATTTTTTGACTCGTCGGCCATACTTAACTATAGCCGACGAAATTTTTTTTTTCGTCGGCCATTGGTATTACCGACGGCGTATTACCGACGACTTATGGCCGACGAAATTTTCGTCGGCAGAGGGTATAGCCGACGAAAAAAAAAAAAGGCCGACGAAAATTTTTTCGTCGGCTATTCGTCCGTATCTGGTAGTGCCATCTCATCCTACATATATATACGGGGCCTTGAATTGGTTTTCCAAGATTGTTTGTTGGCTTAGTATAGCCATGATTGCACTTATTTCCCCTTGATCAATACTCAATATTATCTACAACGAAACTATCTTCAGTTCCAGAGATTCAATTTTTTAAAGCAAAAGTTTATGAGAATTTGATGCTACCACTGAACAGAATTGGTATATACATTATATGATCTTTTCAATGATACAGAATTAGTATAAATATAACAAAACTAGACCTACGTATGCAGTATGTTGTTCCTCTATTATTAGAACTAATTGTGTAATAATGCTCTGCAAGTTGACTTCTTAAATTAACTTGAACACGACCATACTACAATTATTTTCTTGATGGATAGTTACAATGGTAGTTACAAATATTAATCTGATCAGTCACACAGTTATAGGTACATTACTAGTTACATTATTATTCTTTTTTTGCTTGTAGTTACACCAGTAGTTACATTTTATAGGTACATTACTAGTTATATGAAATTAAGTGTTTATAGTCAGCAGCAGGTACATCACTAGTTACACAGTTACTTTTTATATGTACATTACCAGTTACATTATTATTCTTTTTTGCTTATAGCTAGTTACACCAGTAGTTACAAAAGCAGTTACTTTTTATAGGTACATTACTAGTTACATTATTATTCTTTTTTGCTTGTAGTTACATCAGTAGTTACAGAAGCAGTTACATTTTATAGGTACATTACTAGTTACATGAAATTAGGGGTTTATAGTCAGCAACATGTACATTACTAGTTACACAATTACTTTTTATAGGTACATTACTAGTTACATTACTAGTTACATTATTATTCTTGTTTGCTTGTAGTTACAGAATCAGTTACATTTTATAGGTACATTACTAGTTACATGAAATTAGTTGTTTATAGTCAGCAACATGTACGTTACTAGCTACACAGTTACTTTTTATAGGTACATTATTAGTTACATTATTATTCTTGTTTGATTGTAGTTAAGTCGAAGCTAATTATTCTCTTCATTTTTACTTCAAGGTGGAGAAATATTGTCAAACCTATTCTTACACAATCAATCTTGTTTCTTTTATTTCCAAGCCGTTGGAGCTTCCAAAGTCTAGTATTTTAGTACAACTACCATTGACAAGGAGACCACTAGGAAGACCAAAAAAACAAAGGTTCAGAAGTAAGGATGAAGTACTGAGAAAACAGATAAAGTGCAGCAGGTGTGGAAAATATGGCAGGCACAACATAACGAGTTGTAAAAATCCAATATAGCGATAGCGATTGTTTTACATCATTTCGTCGATAGTCTTTCAAGGGTTACTTTGATAGTTACAAATTTCTTCTGTTAGTTACCCCCGACAGTTACATTTCTAGTTACACTGATAGTTACATTATAGCTATTTGGTTTCTGACTTGAATTATATTCGACTATAAGAAAGTGAAAGAATCTTTGACTTGTTCGTTCATTCGTTACTTTATCTCAATAGTTATATCAGCATATTTTTTTCATTTCCAGTTACATCTTCAGTTACATCTCGTTAAGAAAATTTCTTCAATATATGCATTGTGCAGCGGCACGCTGCAAAGTTTATAGGAAATATATGAAATATATAAAATCTAGAAATCTTGTATTGTTGGTATGGTAAATGGATTTCACAATGGTCTTGTTCTCATGTATTGTCAGTTATTATTCATATTTGGTTGTAGTCACATGCACCAGTAGTTGCAGAAGCAGTTACATAAGCAGTTACATGCACAGTTACATAAAACATTTCTTTTTGACACTTTAATCAGTTATATGATGAAACAACAATGTACATAATCATTTAATGGTGTAGTTAACAAGTCAGTTTCATCTTCAGTTCAGTTACTTTTATAGTTACTTGATACCCAGGATAGTTACATTTATAGTTACGACACTAGTTACATTTATACTTACGATACCCAGCATTGTAAGTAGTTACGACACTAGTTACAATGCTAGTTACATTTATAGTTACTTAATACACATGCACAGTTACAATGATAGTTACATTTCTAGTTACTTGATAGTAGGATAGTTACATGCACAGTTACCACACTAGTTACAATGCTAGTTACACTGCTAGTTACATTTATAGTTACTTGATACCCAGGATAGTTACATGCACATTTACGACACTAGTTACAATGCTAGTTACAGATAGTTACATGCACAGTTACCACTACCAGAAAAGGCATCATAGCCGACGATATGAAAAAAAACGGCCGACGAACTCTTTATTCGTCGGCTATAACCATTATAGCCGACGAAATTCGTCGTCTGTAGTGGTATTTCGTCGGCTAAAATGGTTATAGCCGACGATATCGTCGTCGGGTATAGTTTTGCCGACGGCGTATTTCCGACGATGTTATAACCGACAATATGTCGTCGGGTAATGGTTATAGCCGACGATATCGTCGGCTATAACCATTATAGCCGACGACTTAAATTCGTCGGCTATGATGCCTTTTCTGGTAGTGTACGACACCAATTACAATGTTAATTACATTTATAGTTACTTGATAAGCATGATAGTTTCATGCACAGTTACCACACTAGTTACAATCCTAGTTATATTTATAGTTACTTAATACCCAGGATAGTTACATGTACAGTTACGACACTAGTTACAATGCTAGTTACATTGCTAGTTACATTTATAGTTACTTGATAAGCATGATAGTTACATGCACAGTTATCATACTAGTTACAATACTAGTTACATTTATAGTTACTTGATACCCCAGATAGTTACATGCATAGTTACGACACTAGTTACAATCCTAGTTACATTTATAGTTACTTAATACCCAGGATAGTTACATGCACAGTTACGACACTTGTTACAATGCTAGTTACATTTATAGTTACTTGATAAGCAAGATAGTTACATGCACAATTACCACACTAGTTACAATGCTAGTTAAATTTATTGTTACTTGATACCCCAGATAGTTACATGCACAGTTACGACACTAGTTACAATCCTAGTTACATTTATAGTTACTTAATACCCAGGATAGTTACATGCACAGTTACGACACTAGTTACAATCCTAGTTACATTTATAGTTACTTGATAAGCAGGATAGTTACATACATAGTTACCACACTAGTTACAATACTAGTTACATTGCTAGTTAAATTTATTGTTACTTGATACCTCAGATAGTTACATGCACAGTTACAACACTAGTTACAATCCTAGTTACATTTATAGTTACTTAATACCCAGGATAGTTACATGCATAGTTACGACACTAGTTACAATGCTAGTTACATTTATGGTTACTTGATAAGCAGGATAGTTACATGCACAGTTGCCACACTAGTTACAATGCTAGTTACATTTATAGTTACTTGATACCAAAGATAGTTACATGCACAGTTACCACTCTAGTTATAATGCTATGCCTGACACATTTACAATGCTAGTTACATTTATAGTTAGTTGATACCAAGGAACAGAAATCGAGTAACAAAAACATAAAAATAAAAACACCGACCCCTACCACGCCCACTTCTTCGAATGGGCATCAAACCTTGGCCCCAATTCTAGTTACATAGTAGCTACATTAACAGTTACATAGAAAACACTAATAAAATCTAAGAGTTACTATATGATTGTTCAATCAGGTTACAACACTCATTAACTTAACCACTATATTCCCATCAATAAGATCAAATAGAGGCTGCAACACAAAGTGAAATCCCGGTTCAAGTCACTAATTTAATTCGTCGGAATTATATATAGAAAAGAATTGATGAGGAACCAATGCAAGAACTTCACAGTCAATTGCCACAATTCCCACAAAGCCAGAGTCAACAGACCATGTAATCATTAAATCAAGGAAGCAAGGGTAACAGCTCACATGAGAATAGTAATTTCCAGTGTAAACATCACCATACCTACTGTCAAGGCCTTCTTTTAATTACCAAAGAAAAGCTCAATAAATGAACACTTTGTTCTCCTGGTTGAAGTATACTAATCAAAGGCTAGCTCAACCATTTTCCAATGACAATAGCTCAAAATTCAAAGATCGAGGCTAATCAAACATAACATTTAGGATATCCAAACTCTATGTACGATTTGTCTATAAGCAACACAAAGTGAAATCTTTGTTCATCATTCATTTAATTCGTCAGAATTATATCAACGAAATCGAACTTGAAGATGACGGCGGCGCTGGACCTTGAAGACGACAACGTTGCTGGACCTTGAAGACGACGGTGTTGCTGGACCTTGAAGACCACTGCGGCGCTGGACCTTGAAGACGACGGCGTTGCTGGACCTTGACTTGGACGCAGCGGGTGACCTTGACTTAAATCGAACCTGAAGATGACGGTGGTGCTGGAAATTGAAGACGACGGCGCTGGACCTTGAAGACGACGACATTGCTGGACCTTGACTTGGACGCAGCGAGTGAGTGAATGTAGGCTTGATCAGTGAATGCAATTGGGGTTGATGAGTGAATGTAACCCGAGCACTTATACATAGTGGCACAAATGTAATTATTTACAATTTTGTGGGCAACGGTTTAAGAGTTGTAATTAAGTGATTTAATTATCATTATCAAATAGTTAATGACCTTTTTATCATTAAGTAGAGTAAAACTGACATTTTTATCATCAGGAAAGTATCAACAGATTGAACTACATATATATGAAAAGATTCGGAAAATTTGGATGAAGTAACTTCTTATTCTCATTGATATTTATAAGCACTTGTTTAGTTTACATTTGCTTGGATCGATGAATCTATGTCAAATGTATAAAATTTAGGGCAAATATTATAAATGATCCTTGTGGTTTGAGGTCATGTCTATGTTTATTCTCGTGGTTTAAAAATGTCTAATTTTAGTCCTTGTGTTTCATAAATCACCTAATTCTAGTCATATTTTAACATGAACCCTAATATCAATTTAGCATCAGGTTCTAGTACTGATGCATGTATTGATTCATTATGCAAAAAAAGCCGAGTTTCATTAGAATAGTTATGATGCATAGTTGTATACAAATTAAATGTTTTATAAACTGAACCAAAAACCCTATTCGCTCCCTCCCTCTCTAGCACCGTCATGGCCTAGTTTTCAGTCGAAGTCGAACCAAACCTACTGCCACCGCTCTTCCCTCAGCCTAGTCTAGGGTCGCGACGCAACAAACCTTCCCTTAATCTCCATTGCGGCTATGGTCGGCAGGCGTCCAAGTGTATTGTGGCTGAGCGGCGCAACAACTTGGCAGACCGATTCGTCGCAGGTGGTTCAGAGCACAGCAGGGCAGACGACGTTGAGAGATCGACGCCCTTGGCCTCTTCGCATCGTCCTCCATCACCGGTAGATAACCCTTTTCGTACCGTCTTCGATCTTGGAAGTCAGGGGAGATGGTTGCAGTGGCTTGGGATCCAGGTTTTGGATTCTGAGGCAGCCGACGACGATGGCTCAGACCTACGGCCTGGGTCGGATCTGGATCCGGGCTTGGAGTCGGGTCTGAATTTGGGACCCGGGTGGACTTTGGATATGGGCCAGGGACCCAGGAGAACCTTGGACCTGGGACCATTTCCAAAATGTGTGCTTGAATTTGAACCAATATAGGTGGTATTGGTCACCATGTTGGTTGGTATATTGGTTGACGGACCCACAATTATGGTACCTGTTCGTTAAGGATCGTATGTCGTTATGGCCATGTTTGGATCCGCCCTTGGTCGGCTTCGATCATTTAGGTGCAAGATTACCCTCAATCGTATGTCTGATTGTCTCTTGGCAGTTTGTACATACGATTCAAATGGGTGGTCATATCACCGACTACTCATCATTTCGCTATACGTACGCAGTCAGTAGTGTATACCCGGACCGGCGTCTACGTCTCGACGTAACGGTGACTGCAATATTTAAATTTTCCAAACTTTTAGATGTATTTTTCTTATTTTTCCTTTTGGTCTGTGTTTTTCCATTGATGCATATTTGCATTGTATCTTTGTATCTCTATTTTCAATAAATTATTATCAACTGATTCAAATTTTTTTTTTTATAAAAGAACTGTGTATCACAGCGTTATATATTTACTCATGTATATTCAAACTGCAGATAATACCCTAATGATGAGATTCCTGATGACTCTTGATTCCAGATAAATTGTTTAACCAAGTGTTAAAATCTCAGACTTGTTGTGAATTAGAACATGAATTGAATGAAGAAAAGAAAAATAGGACAAAAAATAGGTGATTTATGAAACACAAGGACAAAAATTTGACATTTTTAAACCACGAGGACAAATATAGCCATGACTCCAAAGCACAAGGACCATATATAACATTTCTCTAAAATTTACAACAGTAATGGCGAAAACCCAACTTAATTAGGTACATATGATGATAATGGCCATGCAGCTGGTATATGATATGTTGATAATGGATGACATAGCCACATATATAGGTGCAAGGTGGTGCCGGCGATGGCAACGGCGGTGATCATATCGTACTTTTGCCTGAAGTTTAGGATGATCCGCTCCCGAAGAACTAGAAATGTAATACACTTGGATTTGGGATCTTTCAATCAACTCTCTAGCTTTTAGTTTGTTGTGGTCACTCATTAATTAGTTATTCAGTATTGTTTTTTTTTGTCTCCGGCCATTCCATTCTCTGATGCCAAAATAGGTCTCTAGCTTTGATGTTTGTTAGATTAACTAAGGCTTAGTTTGGGATTGCTCTTAGAGCTGCTTCGAGGACCAAAAGTGATTTTGGATTTAAAATGAGGTGTTTGATGAGATCTTGAAAACTGCTTTTAGCAAAATAGATTCTCCCAACAGCGGGTTTTGGAGAAGCAGGGTGTTCGTTTCTTTGGAAATTGCTTTTGTGGGAATCCATCTATCAAAACACGGAGGGTTAAATGAATTTTATTTAAGTCCTATTTTGTCCTCATTCTATATGAACATTGACCCCAACAACTCTTCTAAAACTTTTTATAACCATCAGAGGGAAAAACTTCGTTGCTCTCCTGATGGACTAAGATCAATCTAGCCTAATATCACCGGATCGTTGTATGGCTGTTTGGATTGAGTACCTTATTGCATCCTCTATGATTGAGGATCTGACCAACGAGAACAAGGTTTTTCATCTCCATGGGTATGAAGATTAAACTTTTACTTCTGGGTGCGAGGTCCAAACCCTGATTTAGTTGGATTTATAGGCTTAGAAGTCTTCAATTCGATATATATACTATTATTAAGCAAACATGCTTTGTTAGCCAAAACGTGTGTGAAAATACGATTGAGCCCTTATACCATAGATTATGGAAAAATAGATTATTATAAACAAAATAACAATAAAAAAATAGAATAAGATAATTAGAGAGAAGTTTTTTTGCGGTTATAACTTCCTATCCACTGTCTGCATTAATTTCCTACATGTCTTACATTTTTTAAAAATAAAAAATAAAAACTTTTTTGCTGAGAAAAAAAAAAGTTTCACACACATCGTGTGTGGGCAATGCTAGTATTTCTTATAACTAGTGAGAAAGATTAATTGGGCATAATTATAATAATCAAAAGAAGTCAAATTCCTTAGTTTTTTTTTTTTTTTAAAGAGTCAAAATTTCTCAGTTTCTTTCTGTCAAATATGGTGAATGAAAGCTCTTGATCTTCAATAGAGCTAGGTAAATAGATATCAGGGTCTTTCAAGATTAATCTTCAGTAGAGCTGACGCTAGATTGTGAAACTTATTAGTCAATTCCCAGATTTGCAGAGAACACCCACATAAATTTTTCTTTTTCAAAATTCATTTTATAAGTTAGTGTAAGAAGACAATATTGATTATTTAGAACACTTTTTACTTAAAACTTACCAAACACAAAAAATTACTTTTCATTCTCACAGCACTTTTGAAAAATAGTTTACCAAACACCTAAACTGCTTCCTCTCACAGCAGGTTCAAAAACCATTTTACTCACAGCTGATTTAAAAGCCATTTTGCTCACAACCACTACCAGATTTGACAGAATAGCCGACGAAATTTTTTTCGTCGGCTATTCCAAAATTTCGTCGGCTATTCCCTCTACCGACGAAATTTTCGTCGGCTATTCTTCGTCGGTAAAACGCCGTCGGTAATACCAATGGCCGACGAAATTTTTGAAATCGTCGGCCATTCTGAAGTATAGCCGACGAAAATTGATTTCGTCGACCAAACCTTTGAAAAATAACCGACGAAATTCGTCGGAAATTTTCGAGTTTAGCCGACGATTTTGCCAACTATAGCCGACGAAATTAGTCTGTTTCGTCGGCTATACTTCATAAATACCCGACGATTTGTCAATTTCGTCGGTTATTTTCTCCGAATATATTAATATTTTAAAGAATAGCCGACGAAATTTGGTAAAATTCGTCGGCTATACCTGTTATAGCCGACGAAATTTGGTCAATTTCGTCGGCTATTTTTTAATTTTGGGAAAAAAAAAATTAAATTAAATTAAATTAATTATATTTTGGAGGAGGAGGAGGAGGAGGGGAAGGAGGAGGAGGAGGCCGGAGGAGGAGGGGAAGGAGGAGGAGGAGGAGGCCGGAGGAGGAGGAGAAGGAGGAGGAGGGGAAGGAGGAGAAGGAGGAGGAGGAGGGGAAGGAAGCTAGAGAAGGAGGAGGAGGAGGAGGAGGAGGGGAAGGAGGAGAAGGAGGAGGAGGAGGGGAAGGAGGAGAAGGAGGAGAAGGAGGAGGAGGAGGGGAAGGAGGAGAAGGAGGAGGAGGAGGGGAAGGAGGAGAAGGAGGAGGAGGAGGAGGAGGAGGGGAAGGAGGAGAAGGAGGAGGAGGAGGAGGCCGGAGAAGGGGAAGGAGGATGCCGGAGGAGGGGAAAGAGGAAGAGGAGGCCGGAGGAGGGGGGGAAGGAGGAGGAGGAGGCCGGAGGAGGGGAAGGAGGAGGAGGAGGAGAAGGAGGAGGAGGGGAAGGAGGAGGGGAAGGAGGAGGAGGAGGAGGCCGGAGGAGGGGAAAGAGGAAGAGGAGGCCGGAGGAGGGGGGGAAGGAGGAGGAGGAGGCCGGAGGAGGGGAAGGAGGAGGAGGAGGAGAAGGAGGAGGAGGAGGAGGCCGGAGGAGGGGAAAGAGGAAGAGGAGGCCGGAGGAGGGGGGGAAGGAGGAGGAGGAGGCCGGAGGAGGGGAAGGAGGAGGAGGAGGAGGGGAAGGAGGAGGAGGCCGGAGGAGGGGAAAGAGGAAGAGGAGGCCGGAGGAGGGGGGGAAGGAGGAGAGAAAAAAGGCGGGAGGATTTAAAAGATTTAGAAGGAGTATAGCCGACGAAATAAAAGATTTCGTCGGCTATACTTAGAGAATAGCCGACGAAATATTTTATTTCGTCGGCTATACGTAGAGAATAGTCGACGAAATATTTTAATTTCGTCGGCTATACTTAGAGAATAGCCGACGAAAATCTTTTATTTCGTCGGCTATACTTTGGAAAATCAACAGCCGTCGGATCTGAGCCATCCAACGGCGGACAATAAAAAGGCGCGGATCAAGAGTTTAGCCGACGAAATATTTGAATTCGTTGGCTATACTTAGAGAATAGCCGACGAAATTTGAATGTTTCGTCGGCTATTCTATGAAAACATACTAAAATGCCGTTTTGAGGCCCTAAACGAACTCGAAAGCCCGAAAAAGCCCACACATCGTAGCAAAGCTACGAGTTTTGTTCCTGGCGTCGTTCCCTTTCCGGAATGGTATCACAATCATCATTCGGACGCCGGACGCCAAATCTACAGTAAACCGGGTTTTGACTGATTTCATTCTTTCGGCACGCGGATTTTATCGGAATCTTGTCATTTTTCAACCGTAGACGTATTTCATTATTTCGGTCATATCTTATTTGACGACATATTTGCATTTGAAGAGCCTACGTATAGTAACTATTTGAAACTATACATTCACTTAAACACTTAGTAAACAAGTTAAGGAACATTAGTGCATATGTTCCGATTTTGAATCTAAAAGTTTGGAAAATCTATTCCAACCGTCAGATATCACCGTTAAGATTAAATACATGTATGAAAAAAAATCCAACTACATCTGACAACGTTAAAGGCTCGATCGGGACGGTCAACCGGGTGAGTCAACCCTTCAAACGCTTAGAAATGGAAATTGGCCCGTCTAAATGACGTTTTTTGGCCTGACCTTCAACAGAGAATAGTTTCAGATCGATGAGACGCAACCAATCGTATAAAAATTTTCCTCAAAATATTTACCGACCGTCAGGCTACCCATAGGAAAACGGAAGTAAAAAACAACTAACCGCAACATTCGGCACACAGATTTTGTCGGAATCTTCTCATTTTTCAACAGTAGACGTATTTCATTATTTCGGTCATATCTTATTTCACGACACATTTGCATTTGAAGGACGAAGCAATGGTTTGTCGATAGTGATAGAAAATGGAAGCTGTTTTTTTTTTTTTTTTTTTTAAATCATAGCCGACGAAATCAAACCTAGTACTCGTCGGCCATACTTCCAAAAATTTTCGTCGGCTAAAGTTTTAGAGAAAGGCCGACGAAAATTCAAATCGTCGGCTATTCCTCTAGAATGACCGACGAAAAAAAAATTCGTCGGCCATTCTAGGGGAATAGCCGACGATTTTTTAATTTTTAGCGACGAAAAAAATTTTCGTCGGCCATTATTGAGAATAGCCGACGAAAATTGGTTTCGTCGGCCGTTTTTTTTTTTTTTCGTCGGCAAAAGTTTTTTTTTCTGGTAGTGAACACAGCTGTCCCAAACTAATCCTAATTAACCAACAAAGCGCACAATTCACTAAAAATGATTTAGTACACCAAATATTGTCATATGAAAATTGGCACTTATTATTGAAATTCATCACACATAAGGTAAAAATACAACAATATATGAAATCAACTCCCTATACTATTAGATGAGATTCATATAAATCTCAGTTGATCGAGAAATATATGAAGCACGTACAGACCATAGAAAAGGAATTAAAGTGCCATGTCTGAAACACAACTTGATATATTCCAGGAGATACCACAGCGGGCATGTCTGAAACACAACTTATTTTAACACCGGTACGTATGGCATTGATTCATTTACATAATGGTACACGCAGCAATCAAATTTCCAACACCAACTGCGGTTTCTAATGTACGAAATGCTCTGCGCATTATTGTTCTCTGCAAGACATAGTTGAACACATTTAAATACGTACATTTACGTGCATCTAAACATTTTCTTCAAGGAAGGAATTAGAAGATCGAGGTGACTGGACTATAAACAGACATGGATTTCTTCGGTAACAAATTAAAGCAAGAGTGATTTTGATGATATTATTATTTTATAAGTCAATATATACGTTTAGATAGTCCTCAATGATAAATAGATAATAGATAAGAAGGCAGAAAATACCCTTCTAGACACAGGAGTCTGAGCAGTTTGTTGTGCTGGAACTAATGCCTGCATATGTAATATTGATCGATTGGTAAAATTATACAATATTAAACATAAGACATGAAGCTTTAATTATGCCAAAAATCCGAGATATTGGTTACATCGACGACGGATGAATGAATCATCATATATCTCATCAATCCTAATTTTAGTTTCTATTTCTCACCCTCCTCGATCACTCGAACTACTCTAAGCAGGGCCGGTCCTAATAATTCAGGCCTTGTTTGAAGAATAAAATGAGGCTTGATTAACTAAATTTGACCAAATAATATAATTAACTATACGTATATTGTACGTGTTTTCTTACTCTAAAATGCAGTGATTACTGTAAACAATCAGTTCTAAATTATGCAACATGTTATTGCATAACACATAGTTTAATTTATGGTCCATTTTCAAAAAAGAAAAAAAAAACCTAGTTTATGGAATCACATATTGAGTTCATTAAATCTCTACATATTGCTCACATATATATGTTAGATGATTTAGGGCATTCTTCATACAACAAAATCACGGATACGCTAAAATAATAAATATGAAGTTAGCTTCCAGCAATTTACAGGTTGTAAATTTCCAATCTGAATTATATTTCAAAAATTAAAAGAAATATGTGTAGAGATCGAATTGCCATACGTTAATCCATTGTAGAAGTTCTATCGAAAAAAGAATGTATATACGTACCCAGCTTGAAGATGCAGGTGAAGGAGGAGCTATTGCCTGTATAAAGATTTGATTTCATTGATTAAAACGTATACAAAAAAGCCAAAAGGCCAAAATTCTGAGAAGTAGAAAATTATAAAACATGCATGTTAGCCATAATGCATGTGTGAAATAGTATTGTTTTGCTAAAGATAATAAAGATAAAGTAATGCAGTTTTTTATTGCTACTACAGTTCTACCATCTGTACAGATCTACCTCTGTAGCTCTGTTCCATTAACAAAAAAAAATAAAACAAAAAATATATAAATAAATAAATACCTGACTCAGGTTACTACTACCACGAGCTTGTCTTCTTTTTGCTATGAGCAGCATATGATTATCCAAGAATAGTGTGTGGGGGTGAGAAAATAGCCTGGCAGAATAGCAGATGGAGCATAGATCATACGTGTGTGCGGCTCTCTCAAAGCACACGAGACAAGTGAAATACAACCCCAAGAGGCGTCCTCCGCAGTCAGCACAATGATACAGCCTGGTCTTGATGATGTAGTACAGTGTGAGAACTTCCGGGAAGTCCAGGTAACCGTCGCGGTTTCTATCGAGCCGGTTGAAGACTTGGGGGTCGATATTGTACCCGCTTTGCTGTAGAAATTGGACAAATTCCGACCGGCTGATCCGACCGTCATGGTTGGTGTCCATGCTCGTGAAGAAGTTACTTACTATGTTCTGGAGATTGGTAGAACCATTGTTGTAGTATGCTACTGCTGCCTGGAGTAGTTCCTCCATGAATAATTTCGTACGTAGGGTCCTCGAGCTAACTTAATTGGGAAATTTTGTGTCCGAGGATTTGTTGATGTGTGTCAGTGTGTGTATATATATTTAGGTGTGTGTTTGCTACCTACCTAGCTAAAGTACATGGATAATCAAGCTAGCTAGTTGTATTTCATAACTAGGCTATCACTCATAAATTTTGCCCTAGCTATTATCATACAAAGCAATAATAATAATATAATTGTGATGTCGAACTCATATACCAGCTTGAACTCTTCAAATGCTTCTAGTTGTCCATGTTGGATTAAAATTAATTTTAGTACTTCACTTTCATTGACATCTTAATAATATTGTTTAGATATGATTCCCAAAACACGGAATTTTTAGATGTCGACTCTAGTTTACATTACAAGAGAATGTGTCGAAGAATTTCTACATGTCAAATAAGGAGTGGGATGCTTGAAGCTCATTAATTGACCCAAAAAATCAAGTGGGGGCAGAGACTCTGTCATCCAATGAAGAAGCTTGAACCTCATTAATTGACCCAAAAAATCAAGTGGAGATTCTTAATCTTTATCAACTTAATTAGATGGAAATTAAACAATTCCCAGGCCAAGTAGGTACTTAATTAACGTGCATTTCTTTAAATTTTATATAAGTGGTTGAATTTATCAACTTTCAGATCGAGGTAACGAGCTGTGGCAACTACGTAGTCTTTACTACATATGGTAAATTAGTACGTAAAATATTGGAGAAGGTGGAAAGCTGAATGACTTGAATCGTCTGAAGTGAATTGTGAAGTGGCTAGAGGCCAGTTACTGCATGAATCAAAACTGTTTAGGCTAAATTAATTAGCTACAAGGCCAAGTACTTGTATATATAGTTCATCACGCAGCATAATGGACTGAAAACTCAAAAACTGTTTTAAGCTAAATGAACTAATGTAAGAGTGTACGTTGACATACATGGTTAAGTATACCTCTGGCCCAAACTGATTTATCTCCATAATTAGCCCAATATATTACAAGCTTCGAATGGTAATATATATAATGGACGCGAGAAAGAGTGTTAAAACATGCAGTGAAACCCGGCCAGGACTTACCAGGACAATGCCTAAGAGCAAATGCACCCATGTACTAAGAGCATCCGCACCGGCGAGCAACCGGGGGAGCTTTGCTCGAGCAGGAGGTGGGGCCGAAACGATTTGCTCGAGCAGGAGGTTTTAGGAGCGCGCACCGGCGTCGAGAGAGGAGGCAAACTGCTCGAGCACTCAACCGGTCTTGTTGCTCGCCCTTTCGCTCGAGCAAACTTTGCTTCGGCGTTTGCTAAAGCAGGAGGTGGGGCCGGGCCTTTTTTTTTTCTTTTTTTTCTTTTCGGTTACTGGAAGAGGGTCGACGACGACCGGAAGACGCTGCCTCGAGCTAGGAAGGGCCGAAGATGACGCCGAGCGCCGCCCTCGAAAGTGGCAGTCGCTCCTGAGCTTTGCTACACCTCCCACATCGAGCGGCTCCGCTTGGGTCTTGGTTCAAACGAAAGAGGGGGTCGAGCCCGTCATTTCGGTGGGTGGCACGACGGCTCGCGTCACCGGACGGCGGAGAACGACGGCCGGGAAGGGCCGGACTCGAGGAAGAAGCAAATGAACAGTATTGTATAAATGATGGGCCAATGACATGCTGCCACGTGTCAGTTTGACTGGGCAATTAAAATTCCAACGGTTGAATCGATCTGGGCCTTCCATTTGAATCAGAAATTTTGATCAAACGGTCAGAATTCAAATGCAACGGCTACTATTTGATCAGAACGGAAAGAAACCCAAAAAATAGTAAAAAAATCCCAAAAATTTCAAAACTCTCCCAAAAATTTGCGTATAAATACTACTTCAATTTTTAATCAACTCACACCAATTTGTGCACAATAAATTTCACATCTTCCTCCATCTCCTCTCTCATTTCGTTTAGCATTTTTTTCTAAAACAATGGGATCCCATTGGCTTCCTTCCGAAGATTTACAAATGTGCATCTCTTATGTCCGTCATAGCGTTGCTGAATACGACGGTAACAAACAAAAGAGGGATAAATTGTGGGAGACAATTTTTGCTGATTATATGCAAAATTGGAAGCTAGCACCCGGTGAGAAACCTCCGAAGGAGCTGAGGTCCCGAATCGCGCTCGCTTCTCACTACAATAAGTTCAAGCTACTCTTACAAAAATGCGGCACAGCAACGTGTAGCTAGCGGCACTTCGTTAATGGATGAAGTAAGTTTACATTGTTTTATCATATATTATAATTTTTATTCGATTATATATCTAATTAAATTATGTAATTTATATATCTAGTTTGTTTAAATATGTAGCATTGTTTACATTTTTGAAAGGGTAGCATTGTTTACATTATTTGTTTTATTATATCTAATTTGTTTAAATATGTAGCATTGTTTACATTATTTATTTTATTATATCTAATTTGGTGATTTTTTTTGTTTTATCTAATTTGTTTAAATTATGTAATTAAATATGTACCTAATATAAATTTTTATTAGGTACGACAAGCTCAATCATGTTACTATAATGCCAAGAAGAAAACATTTACACATTTTGAATGTTGGGAAGTGGTTAAGGATCATCCATCTTTCGCTCCCGTGCTACCTACTACTCCATCTCCATATGCAAGTACTTATGATGGTACTCCTTCCGCAACCGAATCATCTACAGCCATCAATTTGGATGATGACCAAGTGAATGAGACACCTCAAAGCAACATGGCAATTTCCTCAAGTCTGCCTAGACCAATGGGAACCAAGGCGGCAAAGGAAGCTAGGCGCCTAAAAAAACATGGTAAGACTCCTATTGAGCAACGAGTTGAGGTTTTGCATACTATTGCAAGTGACCAAGCATCATGGCATACCAAGAGGCTAGCGTAAAATGAAAGTGAGCTGAACTATTACGCGGAGTACATAATGACAATGGATTTGGAGGCTATGACCCCAATCTCGAAAAGGTATTTTACCAAGAGGAAACTAGAAATCCTTAATGAAGAAGGAGCTAGTCAAGATCAACCTACCGATAAAACATATTCGGATTGTTATCACTCAAGTCACTCAAGTCGTGTGTTATTTCCATGATAGTTATAGTATTGTACTAAATTTAAATTTAATGTAATTTCAATTTCATGTAATTTCAAGTTCATGTAATTTCAAGTTTATGTAATGTCAATTTCATGTAATTTCAAGTTCATGTAATTTAAATTTTATGTAATTTAAATTTCATGTAATTTAAATTTTCGAGAAATGAAAATGTAATTTATTTATTAAGATGAAATAGAAATACATATTAAAATTAAAACACATACTTAAATTAAACACAAGCTTAATAATCAAACACAAACGGATTCGAAAACACATAATAAAACATATTTAGAGGATTTCACCATTTTCCACCCTCCAAATGTGTTTCACCAAATCTCTCTAGAGCTCTCTATGGATGTAAACGGATTCGAGATCGGCAACACGGTCGTGAAACCGTTGCATATTGGCTCCATCTCTACCGATTGGTTCAAAAGGGATTCGATTCCCTTGTACATCCACCGACCCATCATAAACTCGGAAAGCCCTCGATGGGTTTTGCAAGTCTTCTTCTTCCTCATCCTCTTCTTCCTCATCCTCCACGTACTCTTCCTCAACAATCATGTTATGCAATATAATGCAAGCTAACATGATGGTAGTCATTACTGATTTGTGGTGCATTGTACAACTATGACGTATAATTACCCATCGAGATTGCAAGATGCCAAAGGCCCTCTCCACATCTTTCTGGTATGCCTCTTGTTTCTTTGCGAAGAGTTTATCTTTCGGTGTCTGAGGATTGTGAATTGCTTTGACAAATGTAGAGTACCTTGGATAAATTCCGTCAGCCAGATAATAAGCGGTCGAGTACCTCTGTCCGTGGACTTCGTAAACGACAGTTGGGCCTCTTCCGGCAAGGATCTCTGAGAACACGTTTGATAGATGGAGCACGTTAATGTCATTTTTAGCTCCAGGACACCCAAAGAAACTGTGCCATATCCACGTATCACACGAGGCAACCGCCTCCAAGATAATCGTTGGGCGACCCTTTCGACCCGAGTATGCCCCTTGATAGGCGGTTGGGCAGTTCTTCCACTCCTAGTGCATGCAGTCGATGCTTCCAATCATACTTGGAAAGCCTCGGCGTTCGCCTTTAGCTAGTAGTCGTACGAGGTCTGCGGAGGTATCTTGGACCATATAGCTGAACCACTTGCCTGTAAAACTCCTTCATACATTCGAGGGTGGTCGATTCCCCCATCCTTGTAATTTCAGTACATTGATCCGCGGCTGATCCGTACGCCAACATTCGTAGAGCTCCGGTGATCTTTTGTTGGGGAAGTAGCCCTAGCAAACTAGTGGCGTCTTCTCTTTGGTGCCAAGATTGGTCGTGGTTGCAGAGGTCCGTCATGATAATGTTGAATCAGTCTCTGCTCATCCTGTACCTCCGGCGAAAGTCTTGGGCATCGAAGATTGGACGATCGATGAAGTAATCTTCCATGAGATTACGGTCCCTAGATATCCTTAGACACTCCTTATTCGGTTTTTTACCGTGACGTGAACCGCTTGATCGTGTTGGTTCATCGTCATGTTGTGCTTCCGCCATGACCACCTGATTGACGAATGATTGCTCCATATGGGCATCCTCTTCTTGTTGACGTTGTCTCCGCTTGAAAAAATTGTTGAAGCTGAAAGGATTCATTGATGCGGATGAACAAGGAAATGCTGTAAGTGTTTAGATTGATGGATGAAAGATGTGAGTATAGAATGAGTGATATTAGACGTTTTATACCCAATTGGTCGAAAATCTTATAAAAAATTAGCCATCAATTATTTTGCCGACAATGACACGTGTCACTGACACGTGTCAATTATCTATTAGTCGGAAATCTTATCGAAAATCAGCCATCAATTATTTTGCCTTTGCATGAGCAATTCAATTTTGTCTTGTTGTGAAATGAATAAAATTTTTTAACCGGATAGATTTACCACAAATAATAATGTGCCACGTATCATTATCGACTCGATATTATCCAAGATTTTCAATAAGATTTCCGACTAATAGATAATTGACACATGTCACTGCCACGTTTGTTAATGGGTGTGTGAAAAAATTGATTTGGTTGAGCAAAATTTGAAAGTCATTTGCTTGAAGCAAATTTTGCTTCTGGGCCCACCATTTGCTTGAACAAGATCATTTCATGGGTGCGGATGCTCTAAGGCTAAATACCAATTGACCAACAAAATAAGTATTACCAATCTACTATTCATCTAAAATTAGTCATTGCCTCTATCTTACACAATGCACTAGTAAAATCAATTTGACTGCCAATTCTACTGCCAATCACTATTCATATTTTAAATTTGAATAATTCATTCATAAAAATAATATTACACATTTAATTTATAATTAGTTAATTAATAAAATTAATATTTGATAAGATTACCGACCAATCTTTATTTGCCACGTGTGGACTTTTGATATTTATATTCTACATAAATTTTTTATGATTTCTAATAAGATAATCGTCCAATGTTCAAATGACACGTGTCATCTACAAATTTCCTGATCTTCTAAAAATATGTGTAAGATATTTGGTATGATGATAAAATTTTTGACCTATACATACATGACACGTGTACTTATCATAACATTTTATGTTCTGAAATTGGTAATAAATAGTCTTCAGACTTCATTCTCTACTCACACAGTCATCTCTTGCAACTACATTTATTTTGAAATCTTATTATCAATCTCTGTTCTCCTCATTCCAATGGAAGCATTGAATCAATGGTTGTTAGATAAGGAGCGTGAAAATATGGAAGAGCTCGAGCGGATCCAAGCTACAAACTCTCAAGCGGCTGCAATGGTGGCGCAATATCAACTATCAAATATGCCTACAGGGCGTGGTTCACGACCCGACCGTGCCCAAAATGCTGAAAGACACAAAAAAATTCGTGGCCATTTTCTTTTGCATGATTATTTTGTCCAACGTCCAGTGTACGACGAAGCAGACTTTCAGAGGCGATACAGAATGCAAAAACATGTATTCAAGCACATAATGGAGGACCTTCTCAACCTCGATAGCTTTTGGGGGCAAAAAGCAGACGCCACTAGGAAATTGGGATTGCTTTTCGGACAAAAAATGACAGGTGCTCTAAGAATGCTTGCGTATGGTGCAGCTGCTGATCAATGTGATGAAATCACTAGGATGGGGGCTTCTACATCCCTGAAATGTCTCAAGCAATGTTGTAGACAGATCGAGTTTCTTTATGCTAGATGGTTCCTTCGTTCTCCAAATCAAGCCGACTTATATAGGCTTCTCAACAGAGGACAATGCCGCAGTTTTCCAGGCATGATTGGGAGTATAAACTGCATGCATTGAGAGTGGAAGAACTACCCAACCGCCTGGGCTGGAGCTTACTCAGGTCGAAAGGGTAGACCAACTATTATTCTTGAAGTAGTGGCATCTTACGACACACATATATGGCATGCATTCTTTGGAACCCCTGGAGCTCAAAATGATCTCAACGTTCTCGGTGCGTCCAATGTGTTCGAGCGTGTCATAGGTGGAACTGCTCTTTTGATTGAGTTTGAGGTCAATAACAAAAGGTACACTAACGGTTACTACCTAACTGATGAAATATATCATAGGTGGTCGACTTTTGTCAAAACAATATCAAATCCCAGAACAGAAGAGGAGAAACATTTTTGCAAAAAGCAAGAGGCTTATCGCAAAGATGTGGAGAGGTGTTTTGGTATCATGCAATCTCGATGGGCCATACTTCGTCATGGTGCTAGGTTGTTTAAATTAGAAGATCTTCGAGCCATCATGATATGTTGTATCATCCTTCACAACATGATTATGTAGGATGAGTTTGTTGAGGAAGAATTCGTGGAGTCTCAAGAAGAAGATCTGATGAATCCAGTAATGGCAACAGTCTATGGCCGACCAGTGAATCCTAATATGGGAGAGCCTATACCTTTCGAACCGGTGGAGAGAGATGGACGAAATCTTCCTGCTTTCTTGGATTGTGAATTTCAGGTAGAGTCAGCCTACCTCCACAAATGTCTGCAAGATGATTTGGAGTATCATTTTGGGAGGGACTAGGTGGCGCATATGACGCTGGTGGTTGAGGATTAGGTGGTGGATCTTTGAAATACAAGTGGTGCTTAATTACACTCCAACATTCGGTTTTCTCAAACTTCTTGGGATATTTTTTCATATATATCGTTTGAATTTGATTTTTCTAAATAAAGACAATGAAGTAATATAAATTTAACATTTGTAAGGAAACAATGTAATCTAAAATATATATTTTAATAACAATAATAATATAATAATTAGTAGTATTGGGGAAAAAATGTGAACCTCATTCATTCGATTGATTCCGCTTGCTATACGATTACAGAAAGTGATTTGTGCATTGAGCCAACATGTGAGCATTTTCTTCAAATCTCGAAAATGAGAGAGCATAGATTGAGCGGTTCGGCTACTTAGAGGACCTTTCCAATTTTGATGGTAATCATCGTGAATTTTGTTCCATAACCCGGCGGAGGTTATGGATTTACCAATGATAGGGAATACCGTCACACGAGCCCACGAATCGCATAGTTGAATATCTTCATTAACTTGCCAATTTGAACCGGCATCTCCCATTGTTGGATAATAATTGAAGAGAATGAACAACTAATTGATGTAGGAAAAACATGGGAAGAGACTAACTAAGAAAATGAACAACTAGGTGATAGATGAAGAGATGAGAATTGTTTCTGTCAGAATCCGGAGACTCTAACAAAAGCAAAATAAAGATAGTTCAACACAAGGATTTATAGTGGTTCACCAGACCTACGACGGGCATGGCTACGTCCACTTAGGAATATACTATGATCGGCCAATAAGCCATCAGGGTGGTTACATGGCTAGAATAGCAAGTATCTAATTATCTCTATCTTTAAGGGGGAAGCCTTATATTTATAAATAAGGAAGGCTCCCTCCTTTACAATGTTTCCGATGTGGGATGCGAACACACAAATACTACTCTCGAAGCTACTTCCGGAGCCCGGGGGCACACCTTCCGGATGCGGCACCGGTGGTCTTCCACAATAGAGATGCAGCCGAGGTATCGGTCTACCCGATGCATGCCGGAACCAGGACCTATCGCGCCGGTTGGACGGTCCACGAGATCGTTGGATATGCTTGGCGGTGCACCATATATACTGTCAACAAGTCCCCCAAGTTCCCGAGTAAGAGGCAATCTTACTTGGGGAGTTAAAATCATGTACCGCCAAAGGTAGGTGACGACCGAGTGACGTTAACCCCACTAGTCCCCCAGCTCCTTAAGTAAAACGGATTCATTACCGGGCGTTCGAATGCCGAGTCCCCCAGGTTTCCCAGTGGAATGCCTTTGTTGTTGGTTGATATGTACCTTAGAAAAAAATGAACAATTAATTAGAAATGAAGCTACTTACAACAAGCACAAAGTTGTTATACTATGCTTGTGAACATGTTGACTTCCCGATGATACGAATGCCATGCATACGGATATTAATTGAACACATATATGATCATGTATTAAATGAAGGCATGCATTGCGTGAAGATGTCATGCATAGTCTTTCGTTGGTGTTGGTTTACCCATTGGAATGCCTCAACCTTAGTTGTTACTGGCCTACCCGGTGAAATGCCTCAGCTGTTGTTATTGGCTTACCATTTCCCGAAGGAAAAATCTCGGAGAATATAACTCGGCCAGTCACACACGAAAGACTATATGCTATGCACCAACAAGCTAAAAATTACCGGTGTAGCAGGTAATCATGCACATTCATTAGCCGGTACAAAAATAACCATGTGTTTAGCACGGTACAACATGCTTATACGATTATATTGCTACGGGAAAACTATTCTTAACATGCTTGCCAAATAAATGTAGAGCACAGAGTACTTGCATACTGGTCGAGCAGGTATAATTGTGAGAGTTTGAATAATTAGCTTCACTGGAAGTGAGCAGGTTGATTTGTTGTTCGGAGCAGTGCCACTGTTTGAACTGTGGAAAGGATCGGGTGCCCAAAGGAGATTGGTGGGTGTGCAGGCAAAATTGCTTCCTGTTAAAATGCTGCCTGCTCAGATAAAAAACTGCAGGGCCCTTTTTTTTTTTTTCGCTGACCGGTTGACCGGGCTGATCCTTACCGCTGACCCCCCCCCCCCCCCTTTTTTTTTCCTTCTCTCTCTCTCTCTCTCTCTCTCTCTCTCTCTCTCTCTCTTATTTATGCTGCGGGTGCAGCTGCTGCCTCCCTTCCTTTCTTCTTTCTTTCTTTTCTATTCTCTCTGCTTTTTCTTGCTTCTTTATGTTTTTTTTTTTTCCCTCTGGTTTCATGCCTAGAGAGGAGGACGACCAGAGAGGGAGGCCCAACCACAAGGACCCGAATCGGAGAGGGAGACCATCCCAACCGGAGAGGAGCCACTGGCACCCGGAGAAGAGCCATCGGGGCTGACTCGCACTAAGCTGCTGCCAGGCGGAGAGGGGAGAAACTGGCCGCCCGGTGACCGGTGACGGACGACCAAGAGAGGATGGAGGACTGGCTTGCCTCGTCGTCCTCGGGGCCAGATGTCATCGCCCGTTTGACTGGTGAGGCGTCAACGTCTGGGTCTCTAGGACAGGAGGATGCTCCGTATGGAGTGTAAGTGGGCACGGCCCACCCAGCGGGCCCTCCGCGCTACATACTTGTGGACGGGAATAGGACCATAGGCTATGACGAGCCTGAGGGCTCTTTAAATCCTGGGGAGATTGCCGCATTTCGGGCCAGGTGGAGTATTCCCGGAGAGATAGATCTCCGACCGCAATATGCCGGAGAGTCGGCCTGCAACCCGGAGTAAGGTTGGGTTGCGATTCACGAGGACCAGTTTCGGCATGGGTTCTCTCTCCCGTTGCCGAACTTTATGCAGTACTTGCGATATCATGGGCACAGCTTCCCGGGAACCAGTGGAGGCAACTACTGGGTCTACGATGTCTCTACTGGCTCTGTGATATGAGTTTCCCTACGGTGAACGAGTTCCGGGCCCTGTACAGGCTGACGTACTCGAAGAAGAGTAAGGTCCGGGGGTGTGTGAGTTTTTTCGCCCAGGACTATAAGCCGGTGATAACCTGCCTTCCCTCTTGGCTTAATAATAATTGAAGGAAGAAGGTGGTGATGGCGGGGGAATTGGCAGAAGAGGAGTAGGAAGTACCGCGTTCCCTGGGCCTTTCAGGCGATTGGCGATCAGTCGTACGAGCTGTCTGACTTGGAGAGGGATAGAATCGCCCGGGTATTTGGGTGCTGGTCCGACCAGGAGCGTAGTTCCTACAACTTCATCCGTCGGGAGGTGCTGTAACTGTGTAGCCTGGGGGCAATCCCGGTGGGTGGTGGAATGTGGAGTGGTTGTACCTGTTCCTATTGAATTAGTTGGGGTTTTGTCTAACCCCTTTGATTGGTGTTCTATAGGTGTATCTGCCCGGACGGCCAAGCCCACGAAACGTTGTCGATGGACAACCAGAAACTAGTCTTCAAACTGAAGGAGAAAAGGGATGCCGCCGCGCGAGCCACAGTTAATCAGGAAACCGGCGAATTGACCCTACACGATGAACCCGTGGCCCTGGATGTTTCAGACGAGGATTACGTCTTAAAATGCGTAAAGACTCCTGCAGCGGGACGCCCGGGAGCCTCTGGATCTGGGGCGACCCCCGATGGGCCGCCCAAGCCCCCAGGTGGTGCTGGAACGATCCCCCGAAGGTTGGGACCGGTGCCTATTGTCGCCCGGTCCCCGTTGTCTGCCACCCGATCTTCTTTCTTACAGGTTGATCCGGACTCGGGAGATGCCTGCCTCCGCGCTTGTTATGTTCACCGGACGGTCGGTTGGTGAGAGCTTGGTCAAGCGGCTGAAGCTGACAAGTGGTGACACCACTGCCACCTAAGGCAAGGTTCCTGCGGCCTCTAGCTCTACTGCTGCCGGCACATGAGCATCAGGGGTGGAGAAGGCTCCTGCTGCGGGGCTAGGACTGGAGCATGGCTGCCCGGAAGAGCCTTTTGTCCGGAGCCTGCTCATGGATGTGAGGGGCATGGAGCTGGATAAGACTGGGGCTCCAGGAGGGCGACCAGAGGGGCACCGGCTGAAAACCAAAGAGATAGCCCTCCAGGTAAGGATAGTTTGCCACTGGTATCCGTTCAACATTATTTTGTGCTTTGTTGCTTTCTAACCGGTGCCTGTCGAACTATAGCTGCTGTACCACTTGTATCAGTCAGATGCAAGTGAAGAGATGCCGGAGCTGAAGAAGCAGGTGGCGTCGTTAACAAGCGCCCGAGACCTTCTGGAGGTGGAGAAATCTAAGCTCCAACGGGAGAAGGCCCGGTTGGAGGAGAGGGTCAGTAAGCAGGTGACCAAGCTGGAGGCCCAGGTCGAGGCTCTTGAAGAGGAGAAGAAGGGCATGGAGGAGGAGAGAGCCGAGCTGGAGACCAAGGTCGAGGAGCTCCAGCGGGAGGTGGCGACGGTATCCGTTTCGGCCGACGGGGCGGTAGATGAAAATGGCCCGGAGTTGTACCAGCAGGTTGTCAAGAAGTATCAGGAAAGCGACGAGCATCTTGAGCTGCTGGAACGGGTCCGAGAGGCGGGAATAGCTGATTCCTTTGACGACTGGAAGGGTAAAGGCTATCTCGACACGTCAAAGCTACTGGAGCCACAAGTAGATGCGGAAGAGGGGTTGGAGGGAGAGACCGAGCCTTTCAGTGAGGGGGCAGCTGGTGGACCGGCGACTGAAGGAGAGGTTGCTGAAGAGGAGGAGCAGGCGGGAGTGCCGTAGCAGGTGAAGAATACCTCTTGTCGGCATGCAGGCATGACTGCCAGGGGGTGGGTTTGCTGGTAGGACGAGGGCCTTCCACCTCGTTGGGGGTGTCAAAATTGTCCATCCGGCGCTGCTGGTTCCCCCAACTCCTAGGCCTTTGGTCGGATGAAGCTCCTCGGTCCTGGCCCTACTGCCAGTTCCTGACCGTCTGCTGGGCAGGCCCCGGCTCCTCCTGCCTTCTCTTGTGCTGGCGGCTTCCGCACGTTTCGTAGTCTGCCTGGGCGTGCCTGATAGCCATTGCCATCAGTTCATCATAACTCTGCGGGACCTCCACCAGCACAGCGTACGAGAACTATCCGAGCCAGAGACCTTGCTTGAAGGCTGATTCGACAATCCCCTTGTCTAGCTTCCTGACCTCGGCAATGGATGTTTGCCAATGGTTAACGAAGGCTCTCAGCTCTTCGTCGTCGGCTTGCTTGCAGTTCAAGAGAACTGTCGAGGTCCGGGCCCCTTCGACCCTTAAGATGAACCTGCCTACGAATCTGTCGGCCAGCTGCTCGAATGCCTCTATAGAGTTCACTGGTAACTCGTAAAACCAGCTGAGTGCCTCTCCGGAGGATCTCCTGGAATATGTTACAGCCGACGGCGTCGGAGTAAATCTTAGCTCACGTTTGGGATAAGAAGCTGTCCAGATGTTGGTATGGACAACCGGCCCTAGAGTACGTCAACTTTAGTGACTTTTGGGTGCCTGATTTTCCGGATTCCAGAACTCGGTGTGAGAAGGGTCCGGCTCGCTCATTGAACCGCGCGCTCTCCAGCGGTCTCGCTGCCTTCATCTCGTTGGCCTCCATCTGGGCCTTCATTTCTGACACTAAGTCAGATAGTATTTGGAATGCTCGTGCAGTCGGGCTTATAGTATCACCCTCGAATGAACCACTTGCCCGCCGATTTCCGGGGGCGATCTCCAGTGGTGCTGTGTTTGTCGGGAACTCCTCTCCCACCATGTGGGCGCCTCTCTCTCCCCCTGATGATTGTCCCACCTCCTGGTGTTTGGACTTTCTAGGCGGCAGCGCGAATGATTTTGTCAGAGCGGCATTGCGCTGCTGTCCCCTTTCCAAGGCAGCCACCAGTGCGGCATTCACCGCCTCCATGTCTTGATACCGGGTATTGGCTTATGTCCTGTCCCGGTCGCTCTCTGCTAGCAAGCGGTTGACTTCCGCTCTCATCTCTTCTATCTCTCTCGCCATATCGTACTGGCCGGGACTGGAGACATCATCATGGCTGTTGTTGGAGGCCAACCTATCTTCCACTCTGCTCGGGGCACCGGGGAACGCTGGTGCGGGTTCCAGGTCCCAGACTTGGTGGGATTCCTCCGGGCCTTTCCCGTGCGCATTGCGGTCGTATTCGCCGACCGTACCGCCCGGATCACGGTTAGTGACAGCGTTCTGGCTGCAGTCGCCAACGGACTACTCCTGCCTCGCTCCTGGGATTTTGACCAGTACTGGCTCCAGAACTTGCCGATCCTCCTCTGGACTTCTTTCCCTCCTTTCTGCACTTACAGATATACTTGCCGCTTAAATTCCCTTCCTGCTGGTAGGACAACACGTCGACTTTTTGAGAACTCTTCCCACAGACGACGCCAATTGTTTCTGTCAGAATCTGGAGACTCTAACAAAAGCAAAATAAAGATAGTTCGACACAAAGATTTATAGTAGTTCACCATGCCTACGGCGGGCATGGCTACGTCCACTTAGGAATATACTATGATCGACCAATAAGCCATCGGGGTGGTTACATGCCTAGAATAACAAGTATCCAATTATCTCTATCTCTAAGGGGGAAGCCTTATATTTATAAGCAAGGAAGGCTCCCTCCTTTACAATGTTTCCGATGTGGGATGCGAACACACAAATACTACTCTCGAAGCTACTTCCAGAGCCCGGGGGCACGCCTTCTAGATGCGGCTCCGGTGGTCTTCCACAATGGAGATGCAGCCGAGGTATCGGTCTACCCGATGCATGCCTGAACCAGGACCTATCACGCCGGTTGGACGGTCTACGAGGTCGTTGGATATGTTTGGCTGTGCAGCATATATACTGTCAACAAGAATAGACTAAATATTCAAAAAAATTTGTGTGAGTAGTATGGTGAAAAAATGGGTATTTATAGGGCTAGGAAAATTATTCATTTCGTTTTTTTTTTTACATAATTAAACTGATATTTAAAGTTAAAAAAAAAAAACAACGGTCATTTAATTGCAGCCGTCGGATTAAAGATCTAACGGTTGTAATTAAATAGCCGTTGAAAAGTATGTTACCTTTGTTTGGGCTGGAGTTTAGACTGCAATGCCCACTATGTGAGACCCAGTGATCAACCATACTGAAAAAATGACCAAGAAATGGTCATTGGATTAATGATACTGGCAGGACCTATTAATTGGTTCTACCAATTTTCAACCGTTACATTAAGTTTTTGTTTCTTTTAGTCAATCAATCAACATTTCAGTATACTGGTGCATGTGCTCTAAGCACCAAGTAAACGAAGTTGAGAATTACAATGCAAAAAAACTGAAAATATATAGCACATATTATTGAGATGCTAGAGCGCTTTTTTGGTCTGTGATGAATCATAAGGATAATGATTTATGAGGAGAAAGGCGAATAGTAAGTCCTTTGGTAGGAACAAGAACAGGGTCCATAATCATTTTCTCCTCTGGAAAAACCATCTCCCACTTAAATCTAGTCACAACATTATGCATGAAAACCAATATCTTGAATCGAGCATATTCTTTCCCTGGACACATTCGAGGTCCTCCTCCAAAAGGAACATATGAATAAGGTGCTGGTCCTTGTCCTTGAAACCTTGACGGATCGAACTTCTCTGGGTCCGGGAAGTATTCCGGGTTTTTATGTGTGGCATACATATTCCAGTGTAACTGCATGCAGCGTAGATAAATGGATCATTCATTTTTCATGACTATTAACACGCTAAACATGTTTCAACTTTCACGGAAATAAACCAATATATGAGGCACGAATGATGAAAGGGGAACTAATTTTTTGGATACCAACTAGGTCACATCTTCTATATGTGGCAGCTGATGCATCATAAAATCTAATAAATCAGAGAGTTTTTTTTTTTTTTTCCAGATGATTTAATTTGGTTATGTCACATCAGCTGTAACATTAGGTGAGATGTATGTAGCAATTAAAATTGTAGTACACATAGCATTACTAGTAAATCACTAAACGAGGACGATGTGTGGTACGTACCTTCATTCCTTTTGGGATTATGTATCCTTCATATGCGAAATCGGTAATGGCCTCTCTAAAAGTTCCGAGAATTGGTGGTAACAATCGCAACGCTTCACACGCCACGCTCCATGAATATTTCATCTTCTGCAAGTCATCCCAGTTCAGCAACTCCCCTTTTGCTTTTGATTCTGCAATCTCCATTTGCTCTGTCGAACCAATTCTTAATTCATCAGTTACTAATTATAAGCACAGAGATAACGTAAACCAGCAGTTCAGCACGTATTAAATTAATTAAATATAAATCAGAAGTAGTTATATATGTATGTACGTATACCTTTAAGGACGGCATCATAAACATGAGGGAGCTGCGATAGGAACATAATAATCGAAACCAAGGTGGTGCTTATATTGTCGTAAGCACCAACTATTAGACCATACAACTTGTTGGCGATGTCTGATTCCGTCATCAGCTCTTTTCCATCGCTATATGTCTCCATGAGCAACCCAGACAACAGATCTTCATGCTGATGAAAATTACTATTACTAGTCTCCAGAAGATGATGGAGATCTATTCTCCTCTGCTTGACCATTTCCTCAATTTCCTTCTTAATTTGCTTGGATGCTCTAATGGCTCGGTTGAATTTTGTGCCTGGCAAATCTATTGGCAGCGAAATGAAGCCCGAAGATATATGCCGAATTGGCTCCTCTAGTTTGGCTACTAACTTTGGATCCTCAATGTTTAAAAAGAGTTTACATGCTAAAGTGAAGGTGTATTTTTTGGCTAATGGGTGAACTTTGATGATCACTGCTTTCTGATTCTCTTCTTTTACATCATCAACCGATGAGGACGAGGAGGACGACCAATACATGTCCAAATGCTGCTTGGTGACCTCGTCCATGACCCCAATGTACCTGTGGAGAGCATCAGGCTTGAGAAACGGAGACAATACTTTGCGCAACCGAATCGACTCCTGCGTGGTGTCTGTTTTCTCAGAGTTGGCAAAGATCTTCTCAAAGTTTGCAGGCCACCAAGACTTGACCAGTTTGTTCTCGTTAGAGAACAGAAACTTGTTCCCGGCAGCAGTGCACAGCACGGCCATAGATTCACGTAGCAAAGAGGTCTTGAAAACCTTGCATGGTAGTGATGACGAGTGCTTGTTCCTCCTGTCTGCTATGAACTTTTCAGGAACACCCTGTTTGGCTGTGCTTAGATACTCGAGGGTTTCGCCGATGATCGGCCAACCGGTGCTTCCTGGTGGTAGCTCAAGCCCTAGATGTTCACTTCTGTTGCCACTCTTACGCTTAACATTAGAATTCCAAAAACGAAAAAGGTAGTAAAGAGAAACAAAGACGAGCACAGCAAGGAATAATGACTCCAACTCCATGCTCTTTCCTCTTCTCTTGTTTTCTTTATTGTGAGCTGCATATATATCCACATAACCCACAGCCACATAAGATACGCAGCCAATAAAAGGCTTGACAAATCATATCAAATCCATTTATACACTCCAATAAGGAATGGAGAATGGTGAGGGAGAATTCCAACTCCAAATTTCGGGACTATAACATGAGACAGATTAATGAAACAAAGACAATAGCGAGCATAATATTGGGTCGGAAATGAAGCCTTAACAAATTCAACGTGCTGATCTTTTGCCTATCTCATCGGGTGTGTTTTTGTTAGAATCAGAAATAGGCAATGTATTGGGTTTGGATTACTAGATCTATTTGGGCCCGATTATCATCTTTCCGATATCATTAGTTGTTCCGATTGTATGAGGATGCTTATAGCTGCTGACCTGCAGTCCTGCACTAAGGAAATCATCGATGGAATATGAATATTGCTTAGAAAGAATATAATAAAATTAAGGCTTACAAAGAATGACAATTTCGCTAAGCAAAATGATCGGGAAATGTATCACAATGATATATAGAAGTAAAATAACAAAGTAGACATCTTTGAGGTCAAAAAGAAGAAAACCTGATGGCCAAAATTTTAGTAAGGAAATCCTTCATGCAACTTCTTCTTTGAGGCTTCTGCCAATCGCTTCACACCCTTTGCTTTTGTATAGTACTCCATCAATTCATCAGCAACATCCTTTGGGTGACAATTGATGAATGCCTTCACAAATCTCTTGTCTGTCATTCTCAATGCTGTCAGCAACTTAGGTCCTTTGATTTGCTCATCAAGATCCATATCCTCAATTTTTCCTGCAAGATATACTCGCGGCTTCAAAACAGCCTCCAGATTCATGTACAGCAAAAACGGGTGCGCAAGAATCACCCTAGCTGGAAGTTTCATTTGTGCCAACACAAAAGTCATGTTCCTCTGAACCTTATCCACTGAAATAAAAAACAGTAAGGGAGACCTTCCCATAAGGCTGAAAATCTCATCTCCTAAGAAGCCAAACTTCTCAAAATTTGCCACTTTCTCTTTGATACTTTCAAGGCGTGAAATGCCAACGAGTGTTACAACATACTTATACATCCTGGACTTATTTGAAAGTCCAGTTTTCCGTATATACTCCATCTTCTCATCGTTAAATACAGTTCTTGGGATCAATGTCGGCCATGATAGTAGCATTGGGACCAACTCCTCTCGGCTAAGACCCATTCCCTCATAAAGAGCAACGGTAGGCTTTACCTTATTATGCAAGTCATGGATCAAGAGAGAAGGGTTCCTTACAATGGCTTTGACAAGCTGTTCCCTAGACCCAAACAACTTCATAAAGAACTCATGCCGCTCATCAAAGCAACGATCAATCCGAAGACTGAATAACCGGGGGCGACAGTTGATGATTTTCACAAGATCAGGTGCAGTAATACCCAATTCACTGAGCAGACTTAACTTGAACTGAAGCTGGTTAAGGTCAGCGTTTCTTAAAGCAGGCCGGCGCTTGAACAGCTTCGATATGACAGTATCACAACAACCCCATTTCTCAAGAACTTCAGCAGATGTCTTTGGCTGGTCAAAAGTGTCTTCACCTACAGCTTCTTCCTGAGTGAGGCAAACTGTCGAACAGGTGGTGGGCGCGTAACTTAAACAGGATGGGAGACCAGTTCTGGGCAAAGGAGAGCGATTTCGCGAGGCGGGAAACACTGTGGAGAGCTTTAATAGAGAACCAAGTCTAGATTTCATATCAACAATCATACAACTATGAAATTCAGTGATGCTGCATTTGATTGACTAGTGCCAAAAGCTATGAACTTGGGCTCATATGTCCAAAATGGAGAAGTGGGTACTGATTATCAGTCAATTTATTTTGAAACTATTACTGGGAAACTGTAATGGAACAAGGAATCACTATAAAGCAGTGAACTTGATAAAAAAAAAAATTGAAAGCTCAAGACTTTATTGCATGCAAAGAAAAAAATTGGGGTTTTAGGGGTTAAGCCCTTTCACGCTCAGACAAGCCGCCGACTTATACACTGAGGTTTTAGAGGGGTTTTGGTTTTACTTTTTAACTTTTGGGTCAAATAATTTCGGTAATTTCAGTTTTACCCACAAATTTGCTTTTTAATGGCAAAGAGCTCCTTAAACCTAAGCCCAAAAATCAGTAGATATTATAGTTTTTATAACAACACTCACTGTAATAGACTGCATGAGCCACAGTATCCTAACTTCTAAATAAAATGGAGGACTGAAATATGTTGCAGAAGTTATGATCCTAACAATCAGCAACAGAAGAAGCCTTAAACAAATGGAATCCCACTCTTTTGGTATTGCACAAAGCAACGGATCAGGTGTGATTAGCTAATAGTAGTAAAGTTAAAAAATATAAAACAAAGAGCTGCCTCCAAATTGAAGATAATTGAATTTCAATGAAAGGATTAAGGAGAATACTTATAAGAAAGTGTGAAAAAAAGGGTTATGATAGAGAGAGTAGTGTGATAAAATTACACTTTAAAGTTGAAAACCAGATGGACAACAGTCAGAAAGGAAATCCATGAATCATGTTCTTCTTTGAGGCTTCTGCCAATCGCTTCACTCCCTTCACGTTTGCATAGTACTCCATCAGTTCATCAGCAACCTCTTTGGGTTGACGATTAACAAATACCTTCAGAAATCTCTTCTCTTTCATCCTCATTACACTCACGATCATGGGACCTGTAACTTGCAGTTTAAGTTCCATTTCCTGCATCTTCTCTACGAGAAGTACTCGTGGCTTTAACACATTCTCCAGATTCAAGTATAGCAAACTCGGGCGATCAAGAACTACTTTAGCAGGAACATTCATTTGTGATAAGATGAAAGTCATGTTCCTCTGAACCTTATCAACTGACAGTGTCATGGTTAGTGGAGACCTCCCAAAAAGTCCCAAAACCTCATCTTCCGACAAACCAAACTTCTCAAAGTTTGCCATCTTCTGACGGATAGTTTCAACGCGCGAAACGCCAATGAGCGTGACTACATACTTAAACATTTTGGAATCACTCGACACCCCGGTCTTGCGGATAAACTCCATCTTCTCTTCATTAAATGAAGTTCTTGAGATCAATGACGGCCGTGCTAGAAGCATTTGGATCAAGTCCTCCATGCGAAGACCAATTACTCTATACATTTCAACTGTGGGCTTGATTTTCTTGTGAAGATCATAGGTCAGGAGAGAAGGGTTCCTCAAAATGGCTCTGACTAGCAACTTACTTGACCCAAACAATTCATTGAAGTAGTCAAGCTGCTCAACAAAGCAGTTGAGTCGAGTAATAAGCAACCGGGGTCGATCACTGACTATCTTCACCAGCTCAGGTGGAGTAAGTCCCAAGGCAGCTAGGAGTTTGAGTTTCGACTGAAGCTGGTCGATGTCAGCTTTCTTTAGAGCAGATGCCTTTGTGAAAATCTTGGTAATGTGAGCATCACTACAGCCCAATCTCTTCAGAACTTGCAGAGAGTCTTCGGGGTTGTTTTCATTGTCTTGTCCTACACCTTCTTGTTGGCTCAGGCAAATCGTCGAATAGGTGGTGGGCATGAAAAAGGGGAACTTTATATGATGCAACCATTTGGGAAAAGGGATTGAATATCGCGAAGCTGGCAGTAAATTTTGGACCTTGATTAAAGATTGGAATCTGGATCTCATGTCAATGGGCGTTGTGATTCATTGAAGGAAGTAGGGAAGGGTTTGACTGTAGCTGTCACCAGAGAATTGGAAGCTTTATTTTGGGAAGAGAATGTGTCTGAGAATTTGGGTTAGCAAACTACATAAAGTTGTAATCTTGATGTCTCAAATGTTGATTTAGACTCTTAAAAGATGGGTTGGATTTGGGTTTGCAGGAGTCAAATTTAAGCGGGAAACAAACATCAAAGTTAAGATCTTTACCATCATTTGTGGTGTTGCTCATATGAAAGTATGAAACGGCTATCAGACTCGTAGTAGGGGCAAAACTGTCTTTTACTGTTGAGAAAGTAAAAAATAGTTTTACTTCATGAAGGTTAAAAAATTTAATCCCAAAAAGATGGAAACTTTAGCTAGTGAGTCCGGCTTGTATTGGTTATTCAAAAGTTGAGGAATTCCCTTAAAACTGCTGCTCTTTTCATATGATACTAGAACAGTTGATCACAGATTGCGGAATGAGAATACCTTAGTCTGTTCTCCATAAACATTGCTATCAGATCATCAACAAATAAAGTTGATCAAACTGCAGATTTTATTTAATAACACAAACTGTTCTCAGCTTTACTCTTTGTGATCAAAATGTTTTGTACATGTGAAAACCTAGATTGTTTCCTCATATGATAGAGTTTGCCAAGTCATGCTGACACTGATGTAGCATGTTCAGTATATTGACCAGGTTGGAGAGACACCATCAGATTTTGAAACTGTTCAAGCGGTTGAAATGCTCTTGCAAAAGCAAACTTGTGTCTTCTTGTGTCTTCTCGTGTCTTTATCCTGGTAACCCGTCCTGCAAGAAAATCTCTTACTTGTCGGTTTTTCAGTTCTATAAATGTATAAATTCCAGCTGGTTGAATATTCCGAACACTTCACAAAAGAATGCAGAAAAGGTAGAGCGGATGAGATTGTTTACCTGAAAAGACAGCTTCTTGATAGATGGCATTCATAATAATAGCTTCTTCTGTTAGGAGGGTATAGAACTATAAATGGCATTCATAAATATCTGCCTGGAGAGTATAGAACTATAGATGGTATTCCTAATAAGAATGCTTCTTATGTTTTCTTCCATAGAGCATAGGATCAATTTGCTGAGTGCAGCATTCTGAAAAAGCTTAACACAACATGAATATTCTAGGAATGGCTCCTATTCGGCTATCTCTACTCTGATCTGTTGCTGCACAAGCTTGATTCTCATATCATTGTTTGGTTTGAACTTTGAACTTAATCTCAAGGACTTGTCATCCACACCTGCCAATTTTTTTTTCAAAAACAAAAGGACACTAACAGTATCAATATGTCAAATTTCAGTAGACTTACACACAAAAATACCTAAGTGCACAGTTTTGAGGAAGGAAATATACCTAAATGTTCAGAAGTAATGAAACAGGACTACGTCATCAAACAACAATGATACTCCAAAAGTATAAGGGATAAACAACTCTTCCAGTATAGACAGAAGATCCTTGCCACACGATCACTGTGATAATAAATCCATGCTCCTCTTTGCAGATGAAATACTAATTTAGCTAGTTCTACTGTCTTAGGGTGGTTGAAAAAGCAAAGATTTAATAGTTGTGAACTGTAAAAGGCTGTGTGCTGGTTCCTTTTTCATACTTCTCTTATCTACTACACCTCGTGTCTCCAAAGCATTGTCCCAAGCACCAGATGCGGCATAGATACTTCCATGAACAACAATTACAACATAGTTAACCGACTTCTCTGGATCAATATCAGAAAGATGCATTGCTGCCACTTCCCCAAGTGACTTATTACCATTGGTGCTAAATGCCCCAAGAATGGATCCCCAAAGTGAAGCATTAGGCTTAATATTCATGTCCCGTATCAAATTATGAGCATCTTCTAGCAAACCTGCACGTGCATAAAGATCTACCAAGCAGGAGAAATGCCTAGCTCGAGGTGGGATGTGTTTGCTAAGCATAGTACAGAAGCATTCCCAACCTTCATTTGTCAATCCAGTATGGCTACAACCAAAGAGAAGAGACAAGAATGTAACATCATTAGGCTTCAATCCCTCGAGTTCCATCCTTTTATACAATGCAATTGCTTTATCTCCATGGCCATTCCTTCCATATCCAGAAATCTGCGACATCCACGAAGTAACATTCTTTTCCTCCATCTCCTCAAATGCATTGTTGGCATATTCAATTTCTCCACATTTTGCATACATATCAACAATAGCATTCCCCAGGGCCACATCAAGACATGGTTGGTGTTTAAACACAAATGCATGGATTTGTCTTCCAAAGATCAATGAAGCAACACTTGCAGATATATTAAGCATGAAGCATAATATGACACCATCCAGTCTCATGTTCATAGCAATCATTTCTTTGAAGAGATCTAGCACATCTCCGTAGTTACCTTCTTGCGCAAATCCAGTAATTAGTGCAGTGCAACATATAATGTCCTTTATAGTCATACTCCTGTACAATCTATGAGCAGATTCTACCATCGCACACTTAGCATACGCATTGATTAGCGATCCACTAAAACTTTTGTGTGATCCAAATCCCAGTTGCATTATCAATCCAGCATTTGACTAATCCTCACCAAACCACTGTCTCCAGCCAAGCCTCTCAAAACACTCCCGAAGGTGTAGCAATCAGGAACCATGCCTAAGGTGACGCAAAGAAAAGTCAAATATGAAACAAACACAAAGAGGAGCACAAAATAACGTGACTAGCAAACACTGAAAACTTAACCAAAAGCATAAACACTCACCTTCCCTCATCATTGAACGGAACATTCGCAACAACCCTCAACTGCATACCCTCCAATGATTGCATTCCAAGAAACCACGTCCCTCTCCGATATTGCTTCGAAAACACCACAAGCATCCTCCATCTTCCCACACTTGGCATGAAAATCAACTAGTGCACTCAGCACAAACAAGTTCTCAGCAAACCTCCCTTTCAAAACACACCCCTGTATCTGCACCCCTACTCCCAAAGCCATCAAACAAGTGCATGCCTTCAATGCACTCCCATACCCAAACTGATTAGCCCTCACCCCACCCAACGCATTTCCAAAAATACCCTTAATGCTCTCTCATAGTTTCCACTCTGAGCATACCCAGAAACCATAGAGGTCCAAGATGTTAGCCAGAGTTACTGTTTTGATTAACATAGTTATTGTTCTGTTAATTGTGTTTTAACAGAATTAAGAAGTTTCCAGGAGCCTATTAGTCTTTAACAGCTGTACAAGTTGGTTATTCTCATCTGTTAGTTTTGATGTATATAAGGGAACACGCTTTCCTTTCTCTGTAACAACTTCTTGATCAATAAAGTAGTATTCTCATTCCTTCTCTCTAGTTCTCTCTATTCTTTTAATTCTTCTTTTTCAATTCACAAACCCTAACTCATCTTAAGGTCATTGCTATTATGGCATCAGAGCTTCCATAGATCTTGGACCTCTGAATCTCGCTTCCGCATCCTTATTTGCTCTAAGCTTGTGATTTTTGTGTTTCATATCTGGTTCGATTTGAGAAGCGACCGAGTTCGAAGCTTGAATCGCGATCTCGAAGCTTGAATCGTGTTTTCGTCTTCGTCGATTCTCAGATTTTTGAGTTTCTTCAGGTGATTCTCATCTTAAAGAGCTTAATTCTGCTAGTTTGATCGATGATTATCTGAGCAGTATTAAGATTTGAGCAAAATTGAGTGAGAAATTGAGCCTTAGTGTTGTTATAGCACTATTTTGCTGAGATTGAAGAGAAATAGAGGAGCAAACACATGAGTATTAGAGCAAAGAAGAGCAGAAAATTATTATACTTGAACCAAAATCTAAAGGTGTGATTGTTTCTTGGAAGAATTGAGCAGTGTGTGTTTGTGTCTTGGAGAAATTGAGCAGTATTCTATTTGAGAAGTGTGAGAAGTGTGTTTTATCCTCAAGGAGAAAGATTTAGTCTTTGTGTTATAGATATATGATGATGTGCAAATTAGATGTGCTGTGATTTGTTAGTAAAAGGAACAAAGTGAGTTGCTTTCTTATTGTCATAAGAAAAGGTGAAAGTAGTGATTGCTCTTGTTTCTCAGTAATGGCTCCAGAACAACAACAACATGCTCCTCTTCCTACTGCTTTGACTCATTCTGATGTCCATTCTCTGCTGAGTATTATTACAATGAAACTTGGAGAAAGAAATTTTATAAAGTGGAGTTTTCAGTTTCAGTCTACTCTATCTGGGAATGGTCTCTTTGGACATTTTGATGGTTCAGATAGTGTTCCAGCTAGATATGTTTTGTCTACAGAAGGAGAAGTGACTAATGAGGAATCAGCAGCTTATAAGGTTTGGAAACAAACTGACATGGCTCTTATGAGTTTACTAATAGCCACTCTAAATGATGATATTGCAGATGTTATCATTGGCTGCAAATCATCTAGACAAGCATGGCTTGTACTTCAAGAAAGGTTCTCAGCAGTATCAAGAGTCAGTATTATGTAGCTCAAAACTGAGCTTCAAACTATCAGAAAAGAAAGTGAGTCAATTGAGAAGTACCTGCAACATGTCAAGAATGCTCGTGATCAATTGTTATCTGTTGGAGTCTCTGTTCCTGATGAAGATATTGTCATAGTTATTCTAAATGGTCTTCCAGATGAGTACTCAATGTGAGGACTGTTATTGAGGGAAGAGAGACTCCTATCTCTCTCAGAGACTTGAGGTCACAATTACTGGCAGCTAAAAGGCGTATTGAGGGAAGTTTCTCACTTCTCTCAAATATGACAGCAATGGTTGCTCATGGAAACAATGCTAGAAGTGGAGACATAAATGAGATTGGTAGAGATTGGCACTATAAAAATGATGGAAAGGGAAAATCTGAGAAGTCCAACAATACTGCTGTTGAATGTCAAGTTTGTGGAAAAAGAGGACATACTGTAGAGACATGCTTTCGCATTCACAAGTGTCAAATATGCGGGAAACATGGTCATCTTACTACTACATGTTACCAGAACCTTGATTACAAGCCTGCTTTTCAAACTCAAACTCAAGTGACTCATAGTCAAGCTAATCAGACAAATACAGGTCCAACTCCTGAATGCCAAATTTGTTCCAAAAAGGGTCACACTGCTGCCAACTGCTTCTATAGGATTGATGTCCCTGCTGATCATCCATCATTGTCTATTCCAACCTGTCAGATTTGTGGACTAAAGGGTCATGTAGCATTGAATTGTTCTCACAGGACTAATTTTGCTTACCAAGGATCAGATCCACCTGCTACATTGACAACTCTATCAGCTCAGGCTAATAGCAACTACAATGCTTTTCCTGGAGGCTTTCATCCAAGTCCTGGTTCTTCATCATCTAACTCTAACTCTGGCTTCACATTGAACTCATCTTCTTCAAATGTTCATGAAGTCTGGGTTGGAGATTCTGGAGCTACTCACCATATGACCTCTGATCTAAGGAAACTTACAATTGCTCAGCCATACTCGTCTGATAACAAGATTACCATTTGTTGACAGTAGCTACAGCAGGCCCACAGACCCGCAGCTAGTGTACCAGGGGCCGGCCCGAGGCCCGGGACCGGATCACCAGCACCCGGCCTCGGGGTCCAGCAGTCTATCCTGCTACCAGGGGCGGCCCGGGGACCGTGGGCGCCTGCCTGCCAAAGAGGTCACCAGAGCTGCCCTTTGGTGTGCAAACAGAAGGGAACCAGTCCCACATCGAAGGGTAAGGCCATACTTCACTCCCAGCCACCTATATAAAGGCCTCAACTACCCTCATTAATAGGTAACTGATCCTTCCTACCGCTTATATACGTGCTTAAGTTATATATATTTCAACTATACTAACTTAGGCATCGGAGAGGAGAAGACCGGCCCGCCCGGTATTCCCCTTAGTAAGCAGGTTTACGGGAGATCACGCGAGGATTCATCTGTCTCTACCAGGCCCCAGGGTTTATGCAGAAACAATTAGCGCTGTCTGTGGGAACGGTTTGATCCGCGAGAAAAGTAAGCGTTGCTCTACCGGAGAATAGATCTCGATCGATCCTTTGGAAAGCAGTTAGATCCGCAGTCTGGAGGCCATGGAAGGAAGGAAGATAAATGCTGGCGCGGGAAGGTCGAAAGAGCTAATTCAGATCCCCGACCGGGCCCAAAACATAAGGGCTGAGGTCGGTGCGAGGTTCGCCCTTTCTCCCGACCAAGACAGAACCCACGATCGCCAAGACTCAGAGAACCCCGACCGGTATGATGCGGGGGAGGAAATAAAAAAGATGAAGGCAGAAGTCGCGCGGTTGCGAGAAGAGGGAGATCGGGACCGACTAAGGGCGGATGCCCGGTGCCAATAATTGGAAGCAGTGAACATCGCCTTAGTGGCGGCTCTGGAGAAAGGGGGCCAGCAGGGCACTTCTCGGGCGGCATCGCGGCCCGCAAGCAATGCTAACGAATTCCTGCACCTAGAGGTGGGACAGCCTACGGGAAGGAGAATGACCGCGCATGTGGCACACCTCTCTTTCCGGAAGCTCTAAAAAACTCCGGCCCGGTTGAGCCCCCGTACCGCACAAGCCTGGTATCGAGCGAGCAGGACAACCCCACCGCAAGGACGCTCGAGGCGCTCTCCACCTCAGTGTCGGACATGAAGGACTGCCTAGAGGTCAGCGAGAGAAAAGCGGGGCGACCGCGGGACAACGCACGATTCAGCGAACGCACTGGACCTTTTCCGCGCTGGATTAGGGAGTCAGGAAGATCTGGTAGCCAAAGGCCCCTGAAACTGACGTACTCAGGAACGAGCTGCCCGTACCAGCACCTGGACAGCTTTAAGTTGCAGACGGGCACAAGGGGCTATTCAGACGCCACGTGCTGCAACATATTCCAAGAGACGCTCTCGGGGGAGGCGTTGAGTTGGTTTTACGAGCTGCCAGTGAGCTCGGTGGAAACTTTCGAACAAATGGCTGATAAGTTTGTCGGCCGGTTTGCCCTTAGAGCCAAGACGGCCCAAACATCAACGATCCTTTTCGATTGCATGCAGACTGACCACGAACCGCTACATGCTTTCGTTAACCGGTGGCATATCGCCACGGCCGGGGTCAGAAACTTGGATAAAAGGATAGCGGGGATGGCATTCAAGCAGGGGTTAAAACCTGGGGAACTCTCGTACAACTTGCGAGTAAAGGAGCCGCTGGGGTACGATGAGTTGATGGCCGTGGCGAAGCACGAGACGTATGGGGATAAGATGCCCAAGCGGAGTCTGGATGATCCGCTACCGCCGTCTCCCCGTGAAAGCAAGACTGGGCGGCAAGAACGCAACCATACACCTGCGACTAGCAAGAAAGCCGAAGTACGGGAGGATTGGCGACCCCGACGGAGCAGTGACAACAGTTCACGGTCAAGTAGAAGACCACCACTTGTGCGACCGGCACGGCCCCTGGCAGCTGCGCCAGCGGGGCGACCACCGCGGGCTCTAGCCATTATGCCGGCAGAAAAACCCGAAGATCCAGCCCTTCGGAGTAGCAACCAAAGACCCCAGAGGACGGTGGTGGACGGCCGAGTCCGTCCGGATGACCCGCAAAAGGACCGGCAGGCAGCTCGGCAAGTAGAGTCCATAAGCACCCGAGCCCCTGGGGGGATAGAGGTGCACAGGAGCATAAACATGATACATGGTGGGGACCATATAGATCGACTCACCCGGAGTTCAAAGAAGCGGTGCTTAAGAGCGATCCGGGGAAATGAGGTATATGCCTTTGGAGGAGGAAGCGGCCAGGCCGCTAAAACTGGATGGAACTCGGTTACTTTCTATGAGGAAGAAGAGCCGGAGGATCCGATTCAACCGCATAACGACCCCTTCCTCATTACGGTCCAAATAGACCACTGGATAACTAGTCGTATGCTGATCGATACCGGAGCTTCTGTCAACATGATGTTCCGAGACGCATACAAAAGGCTGCAGAGAGGAAAGAATAAGTTATCCCAGGATAACGAGCCGCTGATAAGCTTCTCCGGTGAGGTGGTCCAGCCTTTGGGATCGGATTACCTACCGCTAATCTTCGGCGAGGGAGACAGGACGAAGAAGGAGTACCTAGAGTTCATCGTCGTGGACTGCCTGTCATCGTACAATGGCATAATCGGTCGGCCAAGGTTATGGAAACTGAAAACATTTATAGCCGGCCATATGCTGATGCTGAAGATGCCTTCACCGGTCGGTGTCATTACCATACGCGGGGACCAGAGGATCGCTCGCAGGTATTATGTAGAGGCCCTGACCCACGGGAGAAAGCGGACCGAGGTCTTCACGGCCACTCAACAAGCGCCGGTGCCGGGTCTGAGTATTGACCCCCGTGATGACACCGATTCTGACGACGAGAAGCTAAAGCGACCTTCAGCCGTGAAAGAAACCGAAACAGTCTCCATTTCGGAGGACCACCTGGAGCGAAAAGTGGTGATAGGGACGAAGCTCGCTCCGGCTGTCAGGAAATAGCTCATCACCTTCCTCCGAGATAACAGTTCGGTCTTCGCGTGGTCCTACGAGGACATGCCAGGCATATCCCCGGAGATAGCCGTCCACAGGCTAAATTCGTTGCACAACGTTCCCCCGGTGAGGCAAAAAAGGAGGTCCTTCAGCCCGGCAAAGTATGAAGCGATCAGAGAAGAAGTACAGAAGATAAGGGGCATAGGTTTCATTCGGGAAGTCCAGTACCCCCGGTGGCTTGCTAATGTGGTTATGGTACCAAAGAAGGAACCGACCGGTGGCGCATGTGCGTGAATTTCACCAATCTAAACCGGGCGTGCCCAAAAGACAGCTTCCCGCTCCCCCGGATAGATCAGCTTATAGATTCCACGTCCGGCTTTAAGCTGCTCAGCTTCATGGACGCCTACGCCGGGTACAATCAGATAAGGATGAACCCGGACGACGAAGAGCACACATCATTCACAACTGACCGAGGTACCTACTGTTATAAGAGGATGCCGTACGGTCTAAAGAATGCCGGAGCCACCTACCAGCGGATGGTGAATTGCATGCTGGAGCAAGAAATGGGTAAAACGGTGGAAGTATACGTAGATGACATGCTGGTCAAGAGCTTGACTGCAGGGGCCCACGTCCGAGATTTGGCGGTAGTCATCGGTAAGATGCTCAAGTTTGGAATGCGCTTGAACCCGAAGAAGTGCATTTTTGGGATTTCAGAAGGCTTGTTCCTAGGCCACATCATCAGCTAGTGAGGGATAGAAGCTAACCCGCTGAAGGTCCAGGCAATCCTAGACATGGAAACACCAGGGGAAAGAAACCAGGTCCAAATGCTGACCGGCCGGCTGGCCGCCCTGGCCAAATTCATCTCCCGCCTGACCGATAAGTGCGCCCCACTCTTTAAACTGCTCAAAGCACAACAGTTCAAGAAAATCCACTGGGCGGCGGAGCATGAAGCGGCATTCCAGTCCATCAAGACGTATCTGTCTGCATTACCTCTCCTATCCAAACCAGTGCCGGGCGAGATGCTATACCTCTACATAGCTGCATCCGAAGCGGCCGTCTCCGCGGCTCTCGTCAGGAAGGAGGGCACGCTCGATCTCCCGGTATATTATGCAGGGAAGGGACTTACCGGAGCCGAGGGCCGGTACCCAGACATTAAGAGGTTGGCCCTGGCCCTGATCGTTAGTGCCAGAAAGCTCAGGCACTATTTCTAGGCTCATTCCATCACCCTATATACCAATCACCCTTTGCGGCAGATCCTGCAAAAACCGGACACCAGCGGCAGGCTCGTACGGTGGGCAGTTGAATTGGGAGAGTTCGACATCACTTATGCTCCGCGAACGGCAATCAAGGGATAGGCAGCTGCGGATTTCATATGTGAACTCACCCCAATGGTGGCAGAAGCGCACCCCGGCCGATACGAGGGTAAGGAGGCAGTTCAGGCCGTAAAGATCGAACCAGGCCTCCCCAAAGGTTGGAATCTTTGCGTAGACGGCTCCGTAATGAGTAAGCGGAGCGGAGCCGGCGTCATGCTAACCTCGCCCGATGGTCAATCGTACGACTATGCTCTACGGTTCCTCTTCAACACTTCCAATAACGCCGCTGAATATGAGGCCCTCATAGCCGGTTTACAACTAGCCAAGGAGATGGGAATCCCATCCCTGGACATATACAGCGACTCGAGCCTAGTGGTGAACCAGATGAACGGGCTGTTCGAAGTCAAGGAACCCCAGCTAGCCTCCTACCAAGCTTTGGCCAAGGCCTTGATCGAGCCATTCCAGGGTGCCACGATCCAGCATATACCCTGAGAGGCAAATAGGCATGCAGACGCCCTCGCAAGGTTGGCAACCGGAAACTACCCTCCGGAGTATCGAAGAGCTAAAATTGAAACCCTCCAGAAACTGAGTATAAGCAAGACCATCTCCGAGATATTTGCGGTAGAAGAGGCACCACCGAGCTGAATGGATCCGATAGTTAGATACTTGGCTGACAAAACCAGCCCCAGGATGCGGTGGAGGCTATGAGGCTACACCTCCGGTGCGCCAGGTATAGCCTTCTCAACGGCAAGTTGTGCCGAAGAGGGCACAGCTTCCCCCAGCTGAAGTGTGTCACTAAGGAGGCAGGAGAGGCTATCATGCGAGAAATCTACGAGGGAATATGCGGTAATCACTCTAGCGCCCGGTCCTTGTCTCACAAGTCACTCCGGGCGGGGTATTTTTGGCCAGACATGGCAGCAGCATCAAGAAGAATATCAGGTGGCTGCCACAAGTGCCACATGTACGCCTCTACACCCCATGCCCCGGCAATCGCGTTATCAATTCTGTTAGCCCCATGGCCGTTCGCACAATGGGGACTAGACATCATCGGCCCTTTCCCAATAGCTGTGGGACAATACAAATACGCCATTGTGGCCGTGGACTATCAGACTAAGTGGGTCGAGGCGGAACCCCTGGTAAAGATCACCGAGGAGCGGATAAGAAAATTCCTGTGGAAGAACATCTACTGCAGGTTCGGGGTGCCGCAGACTATAGTCACGGATAATGGGACACAGTTCAACAATGCTGATCTTATCCAATACACGGCCTCTATGGGGACCCGGATGTTGTTTGCCTCAGTGGCACACCCGCAAACCAACGGCCAGGTGGAAGCGGTGAACAAGATTATCAAAACCCTCCTCAAGAAAAAGCTGGATGCCAAGAAGGGATGTTGGGCCGAGGAACTCCTCGCGGTTCTATGGGCCATCCGGACGACAGCAGCCGAGGCAACAGGGGAGACTCCGTTCTGCATGGCATTCGGGAGCGAAGCGGTACTCACTGTAGAGACCAATATGCCTAGCGGCAGGGTCGAGAATTATGACGCCGAAACAAACGCGGAGGGCATACGGCTCAACCTAGATCTCATAGAAGAGCGGCGGGACCAGGCGCATATGCGAAACCAAACCTACAAGCAACGGGTCGCTCGGTACTATGATAGAAGGGTCCGGGAAAGGAAATTACAAGTGGGGGACTGGGTCATGAAGAAAGTTCAGAAAAAACCGCTGGCCTTGGAGCCAACGTGGGAAGGGCCCTACCAAATCACCGCAGCTGCGGGCCCGGCAACATTCCACATCATAGACGCCGAAGGCATCTATTCCACCCGCTCGTGGAATATCCAGCACCTGCGGTTCTACCCTAAATGAAATCGGTCATAAAGGGACAATAATGTATTTGGCACCAACATTGCAATACACGGTTATTGCATTTAGAATAAACTACAGCTGGTTGCAAGGTATATACATCTGCCAGATATATGGGTAAAGCAAAAAAAACCGCTAGTCAGCGCCGCCGGAGCTCCCAATCCCTGACCCGCCAGCTTTGAGAGAGAGCTCTTGCTCCGCCATCTCAGCCAGGGCTACATCAGCCTCCATCCGCTCAGCATCAAGCCACCCTTTCTCCCTCCACTCCAGATAGGCATCATTTATGCCCTTCGCACAGGCGTCCTCCAACATCTCTTCAAGCTCCACCGACTCTCGGAAGTCGTCGACAGCTTTATCAGCCACTTCAGCAAGCCGGGATTCCGCGAGCTTCTCCCCCCCCTTTGACGACTGCTGTCATTTGGGTCTGCAGCTCCAAAACGATCGCCTCCAGCTCCGCATTCCTCGCTTCCCGAGCGGTTGTCTGCCGACCGGTTTCCTCTTTCTCTTGCGCAAGCTCAGTTTTCAGCCGACCAACCTCCTCTCTCTCCTGCGCAAACTTAGCTTCCGCCAAGGATAGCCGCACAGTAAGCTCCTCCACTTGCTTCTCCAAAACCGCAGCCTCCCCTCTAGGCTCGGCGGCGTAAAGGCTATGAACCAGCTGGCACAGGTACGCAAAAGGAACATTAGCTTGTACCACAAAGGGGAACGGAAGCGCAGAAAATACACTTACCCGAAGAGCTAATTCCACGGGCTTCGCCCTGCTCTCGCTCGGTTGCCCAGTTCCAGGGCCCTCCCGATCAAGTCCCAAGGTTTCAATAGTAGATGCCATGAACCTACCAAAACCACCACCACCGGAACTACGATCGGCTTCCGGCCCCCGACTCCTTCGGCCGTCGGTCTCCACGACTGGAACTAATGCCGACCCCCCACCAGCCGAGCTTGACGCCCCGACATCAAACGTCCTCGCCCTCTTTGCCGGGGCTTCACCGTGATCGCTTCTGCGGTACCCAGGCATCTCCGCTGCCTCTTTCTCCCGCAGGGCCCGTACCCCCATCGGCCGTGCTAGAGGTTCCGGACCCGGTAGGCCCACCGACCTTACTTCCCGGATAACGAGTGGGGCATTATCCTCACCGCCCGGTCGCCTGCCGTAGTTGGAGTCCGGAAACATGAGCGGCACAAGCCTGTTATGCACCGTGCACTCTAGGGTGACCGGATCTACAACGGTTTTCGAAGCCATCTCCCCCATCTCCATCAATCTCTGGGCCACAAGCTCTTCATCCGGTTCGACGGTCTCCTCGCTCCGAACAGCGAGCCGGGGGCCATTAGCTGCAAATCGATAAACCGAGCGGTCAGAATAAAACCGACCCTGCAAAACAACAGTGCAAGGTACCTTACCAGGCTTTCTCCCCATCTCGCATATCTCCAGCACATTCCACCAGATGAAATTGTAGGAGCTCCGGCCCAGAATGTCCCAGTAAACAAAAAGTCGGGCTAACCGTTGCCTCTCCAAGTCCACCAACCGGTACGACTGATCTCCGATCGATTGATAAGCCCCGGACACCTGAAAGTTCCTTGAACTACGCTGCCACCTGCCCCCGGCCATCACAACCGACCTCCTCCATACATTCGAAACCGACGACGGTAGGTGAGTAATGGCAGGATCGAAGTCCCGCGCGGCAAAGTTAACACAACCGCAGGCCTGGGCCTTTTTACAGTAGAGAACCTTGTACAGCGCCCGGAACTCATTTACCGTGGGCCAGTCCATATTGCTCAAGCTGAATAGGCACCCGAGGCCAAGCAAAGTCCTCCACTGGTTGCTAGGCAGCTGAGCTGGGAAAAGATTTATACTGCTCAGCATATACTGGACAAACTTCGGCAGCGGCAGAGATAGTCCGTGCCGAAATTGATCATCAAAAACGGCAACCCAACCCGCCTCCGGGTTGCAGGCCAGTTCCCCGGGATACAGGCCTCGAAGCTTAACGGCGGAATCAATGTCCCACTTCACCCGAAAGTCCCTTATCTCTCTCTCAGACATGCTTCTGGTTGGCTCGTCACAGAAAATCACCTTGTCGCCATCCAGTAGCTCATACCTCAAGGGCCCTCCCATCAACCCACGGCCGGAACCGACAGGATTCGCCGATCTCCCAGATGCCATAAAGCCTAAATAACGGAAGTTAGCGCTGTAGCAAAATAGCAACACAGACAAACGGCAGGCAAAGGGCAAGGAGCAGCAAGGTATGGCAGGAGGAGAGCAGAGGGGATGATAAATAGGGCAAGCATAAAAGAGAGGCAACCCCAGCCGCAGATCCCCTTCATCTCAGACCGTTCTTTGCCGACACGTGTCCCAGCTTCGGTAAAGGTTCCCATGCCATCATAACTGATGGGACTGATGGGCTCTCCCCTTCATTGCATGTCAGCCACCTGTCCCACCTACAAGCGGCAGTTAGGGGAGATAGGAGCGCAGAATGAGGTGTCCACTCCCCTCACTTCCCCAAGAAGTCAACCTCGAGCCAAGGAACGGCATCTCACCAGTCATGAAGTATCCAACCGGCTCCGCAGCATCTCACCGGTTATGAAGTATCCAACCGGCTCCGCGGCATCTCACCGGTTATGAAGTATCCAACCGGCTCGGCGGCATCTCACCGGTTATGAAGTATCCAACCGGCTCCGCAGCATCTCACCGGTTATGTAGCATCCAACCGGCCAATCCAACTAGTCCCATGACATTCCACCGGGCATGTGACATTCAACCGACTCCAAAGCATTCCACCGGTTTAGTCACTTTCCTTCGCCTACGGGCAGGAACAAGCCAGCAACAACTCAAGGCTTCCAAACGCATGGGCTTTATAAACCCGGGCAAGTTTACATCTAACACATGTACTCTTGTCCAACAAGATAAAAACCCTGCATCACACTGAACTGTGATACATTTGGGGATACATGGCGAGACTTGTTATCTCAACGCCACCCCACCGGGCAGATTGTTTCTCTAACATAGAACAAGTCTCCCCGCAGGCTAACAAACCTGCACATTTATCTCACGCTTATTCCAACAAAAGCTGAGAACTAGCAAGTGTTGGCCGGTGCTTCAGTATGACCGCAACACCGGGGGCACCTGTTGGCTCATTCCACTCACCAACAGGCCTTCCCACAGGCTAGCACTCTCCGACTCGTACCGATATGGCAGAACGCCCGGTCGAGGTCCCATGTACTCTCTGACTCGTACCGATATGGCAAAACGCCCGGTCGAGGTCCCATGCACTCTCTGACTCCTACCGATATGGCAGAACGCCCGGTCGAGGTCCCATGCACTCTCCGACTCGTACCGATATGGCAGAACGCTCGATCGAGGTCCCATGCATTCTCCGACTCGTACCGATATGGCAGAACGCCCGGTCTAGGTCACATGCACTCTCCGACTCGTACCGATATGGCAGAACGCCGGTCGAGGTCCCATGCACTCTCCGGCTCATCCCGATATAGCACAACGCCCGGTCACGCCCAATCTTCAATACGGACTTGGGGGACTGGGCACCGTTGGGTTGGTAACCCTGCGGGTCTGCGGGACAAGAGCAAAACAGATTAAGTCCCCATTCAAGATTGCACTTGACCGGGAACTTGGGGGACTTGTTGACAGTAGCTACAGCAGGCCCAAAGACCCGCAACTAGTGTACCAGGGGCCGGCCCGAGGCCCGGGACCGGATCACCAGCACCTGGCATCGGGGTCCAGCAGTCTATCCTGCTACCAGGGGCCCGGGGACCGGGGGCCCCTGCCTGCCAAAGAGGTAACCAGAGCTGCCCTTTGGTGTGCAAACAGAAGGGAACCAGTCCCACATCGAAGGGTAATGCCAGACTTCACTCCCAGCCACCTATATAAAGGCCTCAACTACCCTCATTAATAGGTAACTGATCCTTCCTACCGCTTATATACGTGCTTAAGTTATATCTATTCCAACTATACTAACTTAGGCATCAGAAAGGAGAAGACCGGCCCGCCCGGTATTCCCCTTAGTAAGCAGGTTTACGGAAGATCACGCGAGGATTCATCTGTCTCTACCAGGCCCCAGGGTTTGTGCAGAAACACCATTGGTAATGGTACAGGTTTGAAAATAGCTCACACTGGATCTAGCTATATTAAACGTGCTTAACATGTTTTGAAATTGGATACTGTTCTTCATGTTCCTACCTTGGCTATGAATCTGTTATCATTCTCCAAGTTATGTAGAGATAATCACTGTTTTATTACTCTTGATGAGAATGACATTGCTGTGCAGGACAAGGTATCCAAAACAGTCATCTATCAAGGAAAGAGTAGTGCTGAGGGACTTTTCCTGTTTAAGACTCCTCCCGTGTCCTCCATTCCAGATCTTTCTCATTCTGCTTTTGTGAGTTCCTCCTATCCAACATGGCATCAACGTTTATGTCACCCCTCTCCTTCTATTGTTTCAAAAATGCTATCTAGTTGTCAGATAAATGTGTCAAATTCCAGTTCTAGTGCTGTTTGTTCCCATTGCCTTAATGGAAAGATGCATAGGATGCCCTTCTCTGAGTCTGTTTCTCAAGTGTCTGGACCCTTTCATAAGATCCACTCTGATGTGTGGGGTCCTGCTCCATGTTTGTCAATTGAAGGGTATAAGTACTATCTTACCTTTATTGATGAATGTACAAAGTTTGTGTGGATTTTTCCACTTATCAATAAATCATATGTTTTCAATCAGTTTGTGAAATTATGTGCCTTTGTGGAAACACAATTTGATTATCATATTAAAATTTTCCAAACTGATGGAGGTGGTGAATTCAACAGTAAAGCATTTAAAAATTTGGGATAAAGACCATTTGCACAGAAAGAGCTGAAAAATTGCCCGGATCAATTGTACTAGCCCGTTCCAATGAATTCTAACTAAAATACAAATATACCCCTGATTTATTAATTAAACCTACATACTCTCTCAGTCTTTCTCACGAGATCTGCTCACTTTCTCGTCTCTCTCTCTCTCCCCGCCGCCCTCGACCCTTCTCCTCCGCCCCCTCCCTCTCCCAACCCGAACGACGACCGGACCACCTGTGCCTCACCACCGCTGCCTCGACCCAACAACCCGTAGCCTCGAGCTCCGACCTCTGATCCCTCCGATCTCTCGGACGACGCTGCCTCGACCCAGTCGTCCCCCCCCCCCCCTTTCTTCGATCGGCGCCACCATTGCTCAACCCAAAATCGACGCCACCGCTGCTTGACCCAAATCGGCCTGCTCTCCCCGCCGCTCATGCACGACGACCCCCCGATCGGACCGCCTCTGCTCACCACCGCTGCCTCGACCCAGCAGCTCGGAGGCTCGACCTCCGATCCCTCGGAAGACGCTGCCTCGACCCAGTCGTCCCCCCCTCCTTCGATCGGCAAACCAGGTCGAGAGGACTGAATATGAATAAAGGAATTGGGCCATTGGGGCAAGGCTGGGGTGAGAATCCGGTTGGTGCAGGCCTAGCGTTGCTAGGCTGGGTGGTTGCGAGGCTGCCAACGGCGGCGGCGGAAAGGAAAGTAAAAAAAAATAGGGCTTTTTTTCTGTTTCGTTGTTTTTTTTTTTTCTCTTGGCTAAAAAAAAATCTGAGCGAGTAAATTTATGGGTGCCTTGATTAGGTTTTTGCTCTTTTAATTGCTTCTGTTTGCTCTTTGCTGTTTTCACTTGTCTAATCTGTAAAGGAACAAAAACAAAAGGATTATCATTCATATTCCAAAAATTATTGACCCTAAGTAATCGATTACTGACCCTCAGTAATCAATTACTGACCCCCAGTAATCACATTAAAGACACTCACTAATCTATTACTGGGGGTCAGTAATCGCATTACTTGATACGACCCGAACCTAGAATTCCCGTTTAACTGTTTTACTTTTATTATTTCTCCTCGGGAATTGTTTTTACGATTTGAAAGTTCTAAAGGTTGACTTTTAAATAAGTTGACTCGACCGATGGTAGAAGACGTTGAAACGAGTTCGTGGACACGTAGCATGCTCAATTTGGAGTTCGTACGAAAAAGTTACGATGTAAATCAGAAATTGTCCGATTTTTGGACGAGTATAAATAGTCGGGAGGAAATTTCCTGAAACGGCAATTTTTCTTTTCTTTTTCTTTTTCTTCTCTCTCCTTTCTCTCTCCTCTCCCCTGACTCGGCCCGACCTCCTGCCGAGTCTACGCCGTCCGGCCGAACTGGGCCGGCGCACGGGTCACGTTCAGACCGGCTCGGCCTCCTCTTCACGTCGGTGGCAGCGGCGCGGCGTGAAACGCCTCTGTTTGGCCGTGCGCTGCCCGAGCTGGTTCGACACAGTCGAACCGGAGCTCTCTCCTCCGGCCACGGCTCGACCCGATTCCGGTCGGGAATTGAAGGTCTCGACGTGTGCAACAATCCCATGGAAGGAATTGATCCAGTTCAGCCCAGGTAAGGAGAAATTAGAATTTGAAATTTTTAGGGTTTTTGTGATTTTTTGTGGAGGTGGTGATTTTGATGTTTTTGTTGTAATTGGAGGCTAGAATTGAGTTTAGAACATTGTTTGGAGTCGATTGAGTGTAATTTGGTGTTGAATTGGTTGATTTTTGGAGAAATTGGAGTTTGGGGGTTTTAGGCCGCCGTATGCGGCGGCTGCGTGGGTGTTTGGCGGCGGAGACGACGGAGACGAGGTCGTGAGGGAGTGGCGACGATGTTGGGAGATTTTGGAGTTGATTGGAGGCGTTTCTGGCCTCCTGTGGCGGAGCTGCCGGTGGCGGGCGGCGGCGCTGCGGCTGCCGGCGGCTGAGGAAGAAGATGAACAGTGAAAACAGTAAAACGGTAAAAAGTGAATAGTAACAGCAAAACAGTAAATGGTAAATCAGTAACTGGTAAAACAGTAAAAGAAAATAGTAAATAGTAATTGGATTTTAACCATTTACTGTTTGACTTTCAGAATTACTGTTTGACCTAGAATAATTACTGTTTGACCTTGGATTATTACTGTTGACTTACCGTAAAAAGGTTAAAAGCTAATTAAAATGGTTTTACGACGAAATAATCAGAAAAGGGATTGATCGGACTCGGGATGGGTGTCCTAAGTAATTTTGAGACATAAATGGTTTCGGTATTTGAGACGTAACTCGAATACCGATAACGATAATTTAAATGGGGTTATTCGGACGAGTGAGGACGTCGTAAATTTCACTTTATAATCAAATTTCGAGTTCTGAGATATCTTTTAATTACGTCTCTGTTACAGGTCGAGAAATTGCTCGACGTAATGAGAGCGAGGAATAGCAGCACGCTCGGCCGTACTGTGAGTAGATTTTATTTTAAATAAATGCATGCATAATTGTTTTAATGAAATGCAGTTATTTTAAATAAATGATTTGAGAAGCATGATAATTTATATAATTAAAATGAAATGATATTTAAAGAAATAGTATATTTTAATTATTCATAACTTGATTATGTTAAATAAGTTTTAATTAAAGGTAGTGACCGGAAATGAGATTTCCGGGGATTTTATATTTTCGTTATTTATGATTTTCGACATATGAGACATGTCGACGTTATAAATATAATTTTTGATATTATTTTACGGCATGTTGGATATGTCGGATATATATGAGTATATTTCGAGGCTATTATACTAATGATTATTATAAGCCTCAGATGTGTGATCGAGGACCGTACGGATTTATGATATATAAGGGGAAGCGTACTTTCGGTTTTGTTTTCGGATTTTCACCATATCAGGGTCCAGATATATATTTGATGCTAGCTAGCTTAGTCGACTGAGCCCATGCGAGGTGACGACTTGACCACATAGGTCAGATTCACGCTGGGTGGTTGACGTGTACGGGCATAGCGTGGGACGCTATAGAGAGTCTTGGAGGCTTTACCCTTAGTCTTGGAGGCTACTATTAAATGGTGGTAATGACGTTCCCCTATTCTATTATATGGCCAATGAGATTGGTCATGATTTTATATTATTTGGTTTTCGGGAATATTTTCTCTATGAGACTTTCTGTAATTTAATAAATTCCCGAACCAGCGGGGCTGGGTTTTTATATGACCAATGGGATTGGTCGTGAAATATTATTAAATGATTTTCAAAAATATTTCGTTTTGAAATACAAATATAAACTAAAGTATTATTTGTTTATTTGATATATCAGCGGGGCTGATTTTTAAATACGATTTTCTTAAAACGTGGGACGTTTTATTAAAGGCATGCAATGTGGTTTTATTTCTAAAATATTGGGAAAGTAATATGATACTTTCAATTAAAGTATTATATTAAATTGTTTTATTTTTATCCACTCACTCTAACGTTTTTAATTTACTTTCCCCTGGGCCCTTCGTCTTAAAATTGCCCAGTGTGCAGAGTAGTGATCAGAGGTCAAGAGTACTCGGAGTCGAGGCATAGTCATCATCATTGTCACTTCCGCTAGGTGGGATCTGTGATCCCTTATTCTTTTATTTTCATATTACATTTCTTGTTATATTTCCATTTGTGATTCCAGTTCATTTTGTTAGATTGCTCTGATTACCTGTGAGCCAGTTGAATTAGATTTTGTATTTATTTGTGGCGGTTGTTGTGATTTGGGGAGCAGGTGGCTCCAGGTGTTACGGATGGAATTTAGAAATGTTTTGGTTGTTGCAGGTTTTAGGGTTGTCCATCTTAAGATTGACTTATCGATTTATCGATAGAGTTAGTCTTAAGGTGGTCCCCGCAGGGCCTTATCCGGGTTTCAGGGTGAAATCTGGTTCGGGTCCTGTCATTATTGACCCCCAGTAATCACATTACTGACCCTCAGTAACTTGAGTCAAGTGACTGGAATCTGGCGACTAAAGTAATATTGACCGGAACATGATTATTTAAAAAAAAAAAAAAAAAAAAAAAAATTCCGGCAAAAAAATTTTGTAACCAGAATCCGGCGACCGGCCATGGGAGGCCGGCGGAGTTGGGTGACATTTCGGTAAAATTTCTTTATCTTTCACTTTCTCAGCACATTATAATTCAAAAATCTGTTAGATAAGACAGAATGACAAAAAAGGAAGAAAAAAATTAAAATTGTACTAGAGTTGAAAAAGATTCGTTCAAATGGGCAATAGAGTTGTTACCTTATATTCATTAGGGGAGAAAAATAAGATGGTCATTGAAATAGGTAATGAGGGGGGCAAATTAGCACCAAATTGTCATTTTCTATAAAAATTTCCTTGATTCAAAAGGAATAATGCTATCACATGTCCTTATACTCCACAGCAAAATGGAGTTGCTGAAAGGAAAAATAGACATATTGTTGAAACAGCAATTTCTTTAATGTGTACTGCTGGAATGCCAAAAGGGTTTTGGTTCCATAGTGTTGCTCATTCCTGCTATCTCATCAATAGAATGCCATGCAAGTCATTAAACATGACTTCTCCTTATGAACTTCTGTTTCACAAAGTTCCTGATATATCTTGCCTCAAAATCTTTGGTTCATCCTGCTATCCCTATCTCAAACCCTATGCGCATGATAAACTTGATCCTAAAACCACTCAGTGTATCTTTTTAGGCTATGCTCTAGGATACAAGGGTTTATTCTGTTATAGCATTTCCCTAAATAAGCTTTGGATGTCTAGGCATGTTGTCTTTGATGAAAATGTTTTTCCATTCAAATCCTCCTCAGTTTCTGTGTCATATCCTATTGATCCATTCACATTATTTCCCTCTCAAAGTCCATCTCCAAGTTCTCACACTACTCTTCCACCAAGGATACCTGTCCCATCTGTTGAAAGGGCTAGTACTAAGCCTAGAGAAGAGGTTATCACTGAAGAAAGAGATTATACAGTGAATAATAATAGTGAGGGTCATGATATCAATAGGTCATCTATTCTTATTGTTCCTGATAGAAGTCATGACAGTGAAACTGGAGCAAGTAGTGATCAGAATAATCATAATATTCAAGATAATAATCAAGATCAAACAGACGCTATACCAGTTCAAGGAGTGAATGCAGTTAATCATATTTCTAGTTTGAATCAAGATCAGGTAAATCCTTTGCAATATGGAGGGAATATTGATGAAGGTTCTTCCTCAGGAGCTTGAATTTATTGTAAATCAAAATTACAATAATCATTCAATGATGACCAAGGCAAAGAATGGAATTGTCAAAAAGAAGTCTTTTGAGGATTTATATTGTGTCTCTGCTATAATACATGAAAAGTTGTATGATGAGTATCCTTTTTTTAGTGGATTCTCAGCCATTTCAGAAATCAGTGATTTTAATGAACCAAAGTCTTTCAGAGTTGCTGTGGGAAACCAGAATGGGACCAAGCAATGCTAGAAGAAATTGAAGCTCTTCAAAAACAAGGTATATGGTCTCTTGTTCCTTGTCCCAAAGATAAAAATATTGTTGGATGCAAATGGATTTTTAAGATCAAGAAAAATCCAGATGGAACTATTTCTAGATATAAGGCAAGGCTTGTTGCTCAAGGATATAGTCAATCCAAAGGGATTGATTATGATGAAACTTTTAGCCCTGTAGTTAGACATAGCACAGTAAGAGTCATACTTGCTCTTGCTGCCATGAACAATTGGGAGTTGAGACAATTAGATGTTAAGAATGCTTTTCTTCATGGTGATTTAAAAGAAGAAGTTTATATGTCTCAACCTAAGGGCTATATAGATGCTGATCATCCTGATTATGTTTGCCTGTTGAAGAAATCTCTTTATGGTCTCAAGCAAGCTCCAAGAGCTTGCAATGCCAAATTCACCAGTTTTCTACCTAGTCTTGGATTTACTTCCACTCAGTCTGATCCTAGTTTGTTTGTTAGACATACATCATCTGGATTGGTTGCTTTGTTACTCTATGTGGATGATATAGTGATCACTGGATCAGATACTTCAGGTATTCATGTTGTCATTTCAGAATTGACCATGGTTTTTGATATGAAGGATATGGGGCCTTTATCGTATTTTCTTGGGTTGGAAGTTACAAAGGTTCAGAATGGAATCTTCTTGAGTCAAGAGAAATATGCCAGAGATCTGTTGATAAGGGCTGGTATGTCTACTGCTACTTCTTGCAACTCTCCTTGTCTTCCTCATTATAAAATGACAATGAATCAAGGTACTCCTCTTTCAGATCCTACTATGTATAGGAGTATAGTAGGTGCTTTGCAATATTTAACGTTTACAAGACCAGATTTAGCATATTCTGTGAACATTGTATGCCAATACATGAATAATCCTACAGATGATCATTATGCTGCTGTGAAACGAATTTTAAGGTATCTGAAAGGAACGTTAGATAATGGCATATTCTATAGCTCAAATGGTGCTGTGCTAAATTCAGTTGATGTTACAGCATTCTGTGATGCAGACTGGGCAGGGGAAGTTATTCAAAAGCGATCTACAACTGGTTTTGTTGTTTTTCTTGGTCTGTGTCCAGTGTCTTGGCAGTCAAAGAAGCAAGGAACTGTTTCTCGTAGTTCCACAAAATCTGAGTACAGAAGTTTGGCTAACACTGCAGCTGAAGTAAGTTGGCTTTGACACTTACTTTGTGATCTGAAAATTCAAATTCCTCATGCTCCTCTTCTTAAATGTGACAACTTGTCTGCTTTGGCTCTTGCTTGAAACCCTGTGTTTCATTCTAAGATAAAGCATCTAGACAATGATTTCCACTTTGTTCGTGAGCGTGTTCAGTGTAATGATCTTGCTCTTCAATATGTTTCTACAACAGAGCAAACAACAGATATTTTGACAAAAAGGCTTCATTCTCCTCTGTTTCATACACACAGTACCAATCTCAGGCTAGTTACCCTAGCTGAGCTTGAGGGGGGATGTTAGACAAAGTTACTGATTTGATTAACATAATTATTGTTCTGTTAATTGTGTTTTAACAGAATTAAGCAGTTTCCAGGAGCCTATTAGTCTTTGACAGTTGTACAAGTTGGTTATTCTCATCTGTTAGTTTTGATGTATATAAGGGAACACGCTTTCCTTTCTTTGTAATAACTTCTTGATCAATAAAGTAGTATTCTCATTGGTTCTCTCTAGTTCTCTCTATTCTTTTAATTCTTCCTTTTCAATTCACAAACCCCAACTCATCTTAACGTCATTACTATTACAACATTTCTCTCAGGCATTGTATCCAACACCTTGCCTGCACTAACCACTAAACCACCTGACCAAACTTGCAGTAAAAGTTGATCAATTTTCTGTTCAAATTCAAACTTGAAACAAACCCAGTTGTTATCACATGGGTGCGAGCCAAAAGACCGGGTCTTTCTACTAGTTCATCGATGCAGAGTTGCAGAATCTTCATGTACAAGCAATAGTAATGGTCTAAGTGAGTTGGGTCACATTGTAGGATTCGTTTTACATTGTAGGCTCCTTATATATTCCATTTGATTTGTTTAGGGTCACAACCAAAAGGTTTCAGCCAAGTTTATCATTTGGGGAAACCTTAATTAAGGCTTATGGTTGCGTTGTGGTCATTCATGGCTTGCAGTCTTAACTTGATTTTGTTGCTATTTTTGTCAAGCTTGTGTAGTAGTTGCAAAGGTGCAATGAGCACACTGGAACCAGGTGACACTCTCGATTCTTCAAGCTCCTTAGTTTCTGCAAATGAGAAGTTCACTTTGAGTTTTCATAGATACGATGATGCTTCTAGCTTGAGCTATCTAGTTATAAAGTGGAATGCCAGTCATAATTATGCTTGGGTTGCCAATAGATACACACCTGTTTTATACCCTTTTAGAGTTCTTACTTTGGACAGGAATCACACGTTGAAAATCACACAGAAAGATGGTGATCCAGTGGTGCTTTACTCGGCTTCAGAGAAAGTTAATAGCAGTGTGTTGGCTACCCTTCTGAATGATGGCAAATTTGTTCTACAAGAGGTGAGCTCTGATGGATCGGCGAAGAGGGTTTTGTGGCAAAGTTTTGATTATCCAGGAGATGTTCTTCTTTCAGGTATGAAATTAGGGGTTAATCATAGTAATGGCCACAACTGGTCACTTTCATCATGGTTGACTGAGAAAAGTGCAATTTCAGGGTCTTTCACTCTTGATTGGGACCCTGAGAATCATGAATTGAAAATTAGGCGAAGAGGGGTGGTTTATTGGAGTATTGGAGTCTTTAGAGATGGTAGTTTTGAAAATATTAAGCAGAAGAGGTATAGTTTTAGCATTGTATCAAATGAGAATGAAGACTATTTGAGTTACTCTGCTGTAGATCAAAATGCCAGACCAGAATGGCTGCTAACCACTATTGGGAGACTATATGACTTTGAAGGATCAATGGATATTGCAAACGCGGATTCCTGTTATGGGTATAACACTGATGGAGGATGCCAGGTTTGGGACCAGCCAACTAAGTGTAGCCATTTTGGTGATGTATTTGAGCAAGAAAATGGGTACTGTAATCCAACAGGTTCCAGTAGCGTAACATCTCCAGTGATTCAAACACAAGTCTCAGTATTAGTGATTGTAAGGCTGCTTGTTGGGCAGATTGTAACTGTCGTGGATTCATCTTTCTTTTTGCCAATCAGACTGGATGTCGGTATTGGACTGGAAACTTGAAGTTCATAGCAGACAGCGCCGGTTATAGTTCAAGTGTTGTTTACTTTTTAACAAGAAAGTCAGCCGGCAGCCGCTGTAAGTATACCAGTCTTTAGAGCTAATATTGTTCCACAAACTAATTTCCATTTCCTATGACTTCACATAATTCCACATCAATGAACTAACAGCAAGTTTTGGGCACAGAAAGAACAAATATTTTCATACACAACCAGCAATGGATTTTAGGCATACCTAGAGTGATAGAAATTAGAAAGTAACAGACTTAATAATGATGAGAATATTTGCATGTTTCACACATTTATTTCTAGTATAATATAACTCGATATATATGCTACTTATGTAGAGGTTTCCAGAACCATGCTTTGCTGTTTTCCAGAAGCTTATATTATAACTACTTATATATCTAATTGTTAGCCTATGCAGCACATAAGTGGATATGGACTGGTGCTGCTATTGTCACTGCTTTATTGGTAATGATTCTTTGCATAGTATGCTGTCTATTGAGAAGAAGAAAACGTGTATTGTCAGGTAATTCTTTCAACATAATGAATTAATCTGTAGACACAATTTAAACAGATTTGGTAAACACTAATTTTTATTTATCTCTTGGTAGGGGAGAGCAAGAAAAAGATTGATGAGCACAAGTTACTTAGCTTAAGGGGACCTGATATATCAACTGATGTTCATGGGACTCAAAATGATGGATCGATGGGACATGATTTAAGAGCATTTAGCTATGAATATGTCATGGCTGCAACAGACCACTTCTCCTTACAGACCAAGCTAGGAGAGGGGGGCTTTGGACCTGTTTACAAGGTAAGTTTGAGGTGCTGAGAAGTAATTTTTAGATTAGTTGCTCAATGAACTGATCAGTCTGATCGTATGGCCTATTACGCACCATCAATTCAGGGAAAAATGCTGACAGGTCAAGAAATTGCTGTAAAGACACTTTCAAGTTGTTCGGGGCAAGGAGAAGTAGAGTTTAAGAATGAATTAATACTCATATCGGAACTCCAACATACTAATCTAGTTCAGCTTTTTGGATTTTGCATCCGTGGTAAAGAGAGGATGCTAATATATGAGTATATGCCAAACAAGAGTCTGGACTACATTTTATTTGGTAATTAGATTATCACTTATTCATCTGATTTTTCGTTATGATAGCCTTTTCTTACTGAACTAAGTCTCTGTATGTATTGGCCAGATTCAACCAGACGCATGCAACTAGATTGGAAGAAGCGTTTCAACATAATTGAAGGAATTGCCCAAGGATTGCTGTACTTGCACAAGTACTCAAGATTGAAAGTAATTCACAGAGATCTAAAAGCTAGTAACATACTACTTGATGGAAATATGAACCCCAAAATATCTGATTTGGGTATGGCAAGGAGTTTCATGCTTAGTGAAGTTGTTGCAAATAATACTCGACGGATTGTTGGGACACAGTAAGTTCTATGCTGCATAAGTAGTTTTGTGCCTGTCACTTCTGGTTGATATTCATGTTTTCATGTTATGCATGTACTAAGCATATGTTCTCTTTCATTTGGTACAGTGGTTACATGTCTCCTGAGTATGCTATGCAGGGAATCTTTTCTGGAAAATCTGATGTCTTCAGTTTTGGAGTGTTGATGCTCAAAATCATAAGTGGCAGGAAAAACAACAGTTTTCACAGTACTCATCGCGCGCTCAATTTAGTAGGATATGTATGTCATGCAATCCATAACTGTATTTTTTTTTTGAGGTATTATATCTGATCTATCCTAAATCAATTTAATCTTGTTCAGGCGTGGCAGCTATGGCAAGAAGGTGCAGGTCTAGAATTGATGGACGCAACACTAAGTGATTCATGTGTCAAAAATCAATTATTAAGATGCATCCATGTTGGTCTACTATGTGTTGAAGAAGATCCAGAACTTCGACCAACCATGTCAGATGCCATATCTATGTTGACAAATGAAAGCTTGCCTTTACCTAAGCCAACAAGACCGGCATCTTTTCCAGTAAGGCATCCGGCTGGAGCTGATACAAGAGGAACAATTTCCGATATGTTATCAGAAAATGGCTTGACCATCTCCCTTATTATAGGACGATGAAGGCAGTACTTGCACGTTCGGTGTGCCTCAGGAATACTTTCGTCAATGTAACGGTACGTGGTTTAGAAAATTAACTTTGCTAGACAGCAGATCACTTCAGTTGGCACTTGATATGAGCTGTGGTAGAGTTAGATCAAATGCAAATAGCTAAGGGCTTCTTTGTTAAAACAGTGTCACATTTACTTGTACATATCTCTGCATTTTGTTTGTAACTATGTCATAGGTAATCAAGTGTACAGTCACAATGTTTTTTATACTTGACATACTTCGATTGATCTTTGTTGTATAAACAAGGTTTCCTATCTTTGTCAAGATCTTCAGCACCCAACTGTTTGGTGATTGAGATTGAGTTTGGCAATGCTTAATTTATCTAAAAACTGCTTAATTTTTTAATTCAGCAACTTAACATATGATTTCTAGTTCTGTTCCAAAAGGAATAGTCCCAAAATAAGGTTTTTGATTTGGTGGGTTGGTCTTCCTCAGTTGCGAAGACAATGATAGCATCAGCTCAATCACTAACAAACAGACACAATTTGAAAGGTTCTACTGTCGAAGGTTTGGCCTCAATCCAAATTCTCTATTTGGTCAGTTTGTAGCTGCGTCGTGACATACGTGAAGGCATGGCCATACTGGAGTGAGATATCCGGACTCTCCAAACCAATGTCTAGCTGGTTCAAAGTTTGGAGTATATTCATATTAATGGATTTGACTAACGTTGGTTTTAAGACCTGATTGTAGACGCCATATCTAAGTAATCAAATCTTGCCATTGCTTATACCAACAAGATCAGCATCTTTTCCGGCAAGAAATTTGTCTGGCGTCGATATAAGTGGAAACAATATTATCAGAAATTTGTCATCAGAATATGGCTTGTCCGGCTAATCTGTCCTGGTACAGTTGGATCAACTTGAGAGGGATCCTTTGTGCTTGATAAGTGATATTCACTATGTAATACAAAGTGTCATATAACCATGTAATAAGTAATTTCAGTGTATAACAAAGGTCACTATAATACGTGTCCTCATCAAACACAAAATTTCATCTGAATAAAAAAACGACCACGTTTATAAGTGGAAACTGAAGTTGCTCATGGTTTAAGACTTTGTTGATTACAAGTTGACCTTGAACCCCTTCTCCACAACGCTTGCATCATGCTAGATTTTCTACAACAGCCATTGCCATATTATTCCAAGGTTGACGGCTTTCAAGTTGGTTGGGTTATTAGGTCATCAGGTAATGATGCTCTTGGGAGTTTGGGACCACCTTCTCTTTTTGTTTTTTGGCGGCTTCTAACTCAATGAGATCTATAATGACCAAAACGTAGACGTTTTTACTTCTTCCTTAATTGTAAAGACACTGCCAACCACCCGACTCCATTCAGTTCCAAAGTTCAAGTCTTGGAGAACAGAAATCATAGGTTTGACATCAAACCCAACTTCTCAGTCCTCTGTCTGATTTCAAAGGTTGAGTCTTTCTACCATCTTTCAGTTTGGGTCAATTGGGTTTTATGGTTTTTGAAAAAGCATTTGGGTGAAATGCGTTGAAGGTGTTTGATTAAACTACTGCTTGACTGATAAAGAAGGCTCATTTCTTTAGTGCTTAAAATAGCTGTAATATGGAATAAAGCTACACTCCTGTCCCTCTCCTCTCATCTATCAAACAAAAAACGTGGATAGTTTAAGTAAAAAAGACTTCATTTTGTGATGATCTACACCGCTGGCTGCAGTTGACTGTTTACTTTGGAGGGTGAGATTGATTTTTGTGTGTTAAATTCCCTTCAATTATTCCAGCACAACCTGGAATATTTGCCTTTTTTGGCTGTACAGATTAGAAACAGAGATTTCATAACTTCAGATTTTTAGAGGATTGGTTTGTGGTTGTGGGTGATTTATGGCTCGCGGTGTCGATTTGATTTGGTTGGTGTTTATGTGGAGCTTGTGGAGTTCTGCTTGCAAAGGTGCAACCAACACATTGAAACCAGGTGAAAGTTTAGATTCTGAAAGTTCTTTAATTTCTGCTAGTGGGAAGTTTACTTTGAGTTTTCGTGTTTATGATCATGAGGCAAACTTGAGCTACTTTGTTGCAAAGTATAATGCGAGTCAGTTGTATGCGTGGGTTGCGAATAGAGAAACCCCCATTTTGTACCCTTTTGGAGCTCTTACATTGGACAGGAACAACACACTGAAGATTACTCAAAGGGATGTGGATGCAGTGGTGCTTTACTCTGCTGATCAGGAAAGTATTGTTGGTGATGTTGTGGCTACTCTTATGGATAATGGCAATTTTATGCTACAAGAATTGAACTCTGATGGATCGGCGAAGAGGGTTTTGTGGCAGAGTTTTGATTATCCTGGAGATGTGCTCTTGCCAGGTATGAAATTAGGGGTTAACCGTAGTAATGGCCACAATTGGTCACTCTCGTGCTGGTTAACTGAGAAAAGTGCAGTGCCAGGACCTTTCACTCTTGATTGGGACCCTGATGGAAAAGAATTGAAAATTAAGCGGCGTGGAGTGGTGTATTGGAGTAGTGGAGTTTTTCGAGATGGGAATTTTGAAAATATCAAGCACAATAGGTATAATTTTAGCATTGTTTCTAAGGAGAATGAAGACTATTTCAGTTACACTGCTGTAGATGAAAATGCTATATCAGAATGGCTGCTCACCACAATAGGGCGGCTGAAAGAGTTTGATGGTACAGTTGATATTGCAAAAGCAGATGAATGTTATGGGTATAACACCGAGGGAGGATGCCAGACTTGGGACCAGCCAACTAAGTGCACGCGCTCTGGTGATGTATTTGAGCAAGAAAATGGTTACTTCAATCCAGCAGATTCTAGCGGCTCTCCTACAACATCAGCATCTGATACAAATGCAAGTCTCAGTATTAGTGATTGTAAGGCTGCTTGTTGGGCAAATTGTAACTGTCGTGGATTCATCTTTTTGTATGCTAATCAGACTGGATGCCGATATTGGATTGGAAACTTGAAATTCATTGCAGACAGTACTGGTTATAGTTCAATTGTCGTATATTTCTTAACAACAAAGTCAGCCGGCAGCAGCTGTATGTATATTGATCCTTGGCTTGTTTGTAATGAGCTTGATTGTCTAAACTAAAGCCGGTATATTATGTTCAATATATAGCTAATTGTTGGCCTATGCAGCACATAAGTGGATATGGATTGGCGCGGCTATTGGAACTTCTGTAATTTTAATGGTGGTTTGCATCATTTTCTGTCGATTAAGAAGAAGAAAACTCTCCCTTTTTGGTAAGTTCTTAAACATAGTGAGATTTTAGTGATAATTTCCCATATTTGAAGAATAAACCAATTTCTGTATTGTTCTAAATAGGGAAGAACAAGGCAAAGATTGATGAGAAGGACTTGCTTGACTTAAGGGGATCTGATATATCAACTGATGTCCACGGGATTCAGAATGATGGATCCATGGGACATGATTTAAGAGCATTTAGCTATGAATCTGTCACAGCGGCCACAGACTACTTCTCCTTACAAAACAAGCTAGGAGAGGGGGGCTTTGGACCTGTTTATAAGGTAAGTTTGAGGTAATGAGAAGTCATATTCTAATTTTGTGTTATATGAAACTGATCTTATGGCTTATTGGGGATTTATCAATTCAGGGAAAATTGTCATCAGGGCGAGAAGTAGCTATAAAGAGGCTTGCAAGAGGTTCGGTGCAGGGAATATCGGAGTTCAAAAATGAATTGATACTCATATCTGAACTCCAACATACTAATCTTGTTCAACTCTTGGGATATTGCATTCATGGTGCAGAAAGAATGTTAATATACGAGTATTTGCCAAACAAAAGTTTAGACTATATATTATTCGGTAAGTAGTCAAGTACTTTTCTCATCTGAGTTTCAGTGGTGAAAATACATAATTTGGTCCTGATAACTAAGCACACTATATGTATTGGCCAGATTCAACCAGAGGCATGCTACTAGATTGGAATAGACGTTTCAATATAATTGAAGGAATCGCTCAGGGATTACTCTACTTGCACAAATACTCAAGACTGAAAGTAATTCATAGAGATCTTAAAGCTAGTAACATACTACTTGATGAAGATATGAATCCCAAAATTTCTGATTTTGGTATGGCAAGGATTTTTACAGTTAATGAAGTTGAAGCGAATACTAACCGGATTGTTGGGACATAGTAAGTTATACTCTAGCAACATAGTCCTACCGTTTCTTTCAGTTTTGGTCGCTAATTATTCATTTATGTGTGTGTGCGCACTAAATATAGTTGTTTCAATGTTATAGTGGTTACATGTCTCCTGAGTATGCTATGGAGGGAATTTTTTCCGGAAAGTCTGATGTCTTTAGTTTTGGAGTGTTGATGCTCGAAATCATTAGTGGCAGGAGAAACAACAGCTTCCACAATGCTCACCGTGCGCTCAACTTAGTTGGATATGTATGTCATGCAATTCTTTCAGTCCTAATGAAATTCTTTTTCCTTTGAGGTGTGTCTTTTTGATAATTTAGAGAAATTAATCTTCTTTCAGACATGGGAGTTATGGAAAGAAGGTGCAGGACTAGAATTAATGGATCCAAGGCTGAGCGATTCATGTAATAGAGATCAATTGCTAAGATGCATACATGTTGGTCTACTATGCGTGGAAGAGGATGCCGAACATCGACCAACCATGTCAGATGCCTTAGCAATGTTGACCAATGAAAGTTTGCCATTACCTACACCAACAAAACCAGCATTTTTCCCAGTAAGACGTGGGGCTGAAGTTGATGTAAGTGAAAGCAAATCAGAAATTTCATCAACTGACTTATCAAACTCCTTTATTATGGGGCGATGAAGGCATTAATGTATGTTTGGTGTGCCTCCAAATTATACTTGCATGAATGTGATTGTACTTTGTTTAGAGGAGTTACTTGCTGGAACTTCATATGTGCTTGTGGAAGCAGGTATGTAAACCACCAAGTTGTCCTGGGTAGAGTTGGAAGAACTGAGGATTTCTTTGTGAATTTTGTTCCGCTGTACAAAGTTTCTTATACATTAACACATATCTTCACTGTATTGTAGTTTGTGACTTATGTATTAGGTAATTGATTTGTATACTAGGAATCACAATTGTTTTGATACTTGATGTATATAATATGTACTGGTTTCCTGTCAGTTACATATTGCTGAATACTGTCGTGATTATGAGAACCCTTCAGTGTTTACTGCTTCGTTTTCATTTTGAGAAGTAAAAATTTGTGTCATTTCCTTGTGTACTGCTTAGTTCAGTCATGGTGACTGCTTATTGTAGCACCAGCAGTTTTTGCAATACTGTATGTATCCTCTTTTCTTATACTCAGTTTCCAGAATTGTTGTTCATTCTGAATCCGAGGAAAATAGGAAACACGATATCTATCATTATCTGGCATCAACCCACTCAAGCCAATGTTGCAGGCCGTGAAATTCACTCCAGCCTTTCATTCAGACTAACAGAACAAGTTTCAGTTTCAACCTTCGGTTCTTTGTGACTACAACGGCAACAAATGGGGTTCACTGCAGTTTCAGATTTCAATTAAGCTTAGAAGGTACATTTCTCAGCATATATATATACTGCAGCCTCATCACCTTTTTTTTAGTTTATTTTTGTACAGAAGCCATTGATGGCTTTCTCCCTTCTTTTATTTTGATTTTCTTTTTTTTAATTGAGAGATCTGATTCCATTTTCATTTTTGTACAGCTCTTTTAGTTTTGACACAATGCCCAAATTTCTAAACTTAAAAATTTCCCCTTCTTCATTTTGATTTTATTTTTCCTCTATTTCAGGAAAAAATGAGTGGTTTTTTTATCAAACAAATTTCTTATGCGTTGTAATCTTCTTTCTCCTATCAAAGAAAACAGACTATCCCCAATTTAGGGATGGTGATGAAAGAACAGAACAAAATTCTCCAGGTTTACAGCTATCAATCCCTAAAATTACAGGGAAAAAAATATATGAAGATTGTAAAATAAAGAATCTGACTAAGTCAGGCGCAGAAACAGTACGGATATTTTGATTGTTGCTTGAAATTATAGGGAGCCTGTTGGAGTTGTTCTTAATCTCGAAGGAGGAACCAAGACAACCATAGCAGGTCTCCACTTCCCACCATCTGCATTTAATTTCAAAGTTCAAGTCTTGGAGAAGAGAAATCATAGGTTTGACCGAAGCCAAGTTCTATATTTGAATTCCTCTTGGTGTATATATATTTGCCATCTTTCTGTTTGGGTCAATTGATCTCAAATTCTCAATGGTGTTTACAGAAAGGTGGTGAAATGCTTGAAGGTCTTTCATGAAATTGCCGACTCTCAAAAGCTCATTTCTTTGATGCTGAAAATAGCTGAATTGGAAAAAAGCTATATACTTGTTTCAATCAAAAAGGAAAAAAAAAAAAAACACCTGATAAAAAAAAATCTTAAGTTCCCTTCAATTAATTGTTTTTTTAGAGGGAATTTGCTTCCAATTATTCCAGCACAGAGGAGGGTCTCTGGAATAATTTGCATCTTTGGCCAAAGATTTGAGCACTTGGATTTTGGAGGGAGTGTACTTTTGTTGTTGTGGTATGGCTCGCATTGTGGCATTGTGGATTTGATTTGCTTGATGTTTCTGTGGAGCTTGTGGAGTGGTTGTAATGGTCAACATTAACACCCTGAACAAGGTGAAAGTCTAGATTCTGAAAGTTCATTACTTTCTGCAAATGGGAAGTTCACTATGAGTTTTCATGTATATGATCATGATTTAAACTGGAGCTACTTAGTTATAAAGTACAGTGCGAGTCATAACTATGCTTGGATTGCGAATAGAGATTCACCAGTTGAACACCCTTCTGGAGTTTACATTGGAGAAGAACAAAACGTTGCAAATTACCAGCAATGATGGGGTTTCAACTGTGCTTTACTCTCCTGAGTCTGAAGCAATCAATGGTGATGTTGTGGCTACTCTTAAGGATGATGGCGGCAAATTTTGTGCTACAAGAAGAGAGCACAAAGAGGGTTTTGTGTAGATGTGCTTCTGCCAGGTATGAAGTTAGGGGTTAACCGCGGTAATGGCCGTGATTGGTCACTCTCGAGTTGGTTATCTGAAAAAAACTTCAGAGCCAGGACCTTTCACTCTTGTGTGGGATGGAAGCCAGTTGAAAATTAAGCGTCGTGGGATGGTTTATTGGGCTAGTGGAGTTCTACGTGATGGGAGGTTTGATAATATAAAGCATAAGAAGTATAGTTTTAAAACTGTTTCAAATGAGAATGAAGACTATGTCACCTACTCTGTTATAGATCAAAATGCTATATCAGAATGGCTGCTAACCACAATGGGGCGACTAACAGACTCTGATGGAAACACTGAAATTGCAAAAGCAGATTCCTGTTATGGGTATAACACTGAGGAAGGATGCCAGAAGTGGGACCAGCCAACTGAGTGTAACCGTACCGGTGAAGTATTCCAGCAAGCCAATGGTTACTTTAGAACAGGAAATTCTGGCGGCTCTCCAACTGACACAAATTCAAGTCTCAGTCTTAGTGATTGTAAGGCTACTTGTTGGGCAGATTGTAAATGTGTGGGATTCATCTTTTTGTATGCTAATCAGACTGGATGTCGGTATTGGACTGGAAACTCGGAATTCTTTGGAGACCACGAAGGTTATAGTTCAAGTCTTGTTTATTATCTAGGATTAAAGATACCGGAGAGGAAATGTAAGTGTACTCATACTAAGCTTGTTAATAATGATCATGTTTGTCAAAAATATAGCAGGAATATTATAAATCAGTTTTTTTTTTTTATTTTTTTATAGCTAATTGTTGGCCTATGCAGCACATAAGTGATATGAATTGGCGTTGGAATTGCCACTTTTATAATTTTAATGGTGGTTTGCATCATCTGCTGTATATTAAGAAGAAGAAAACTCTCCTATTTTAGTAAGTTCTTAAACACAATGAATTTTTCGAGATAACTTCCCAGATTTTGAAGCACATAATAACTTTCTATATATGTCTATATAGGGAAGAAGAAGGCAAAGATTGATGAGAAGGAACTGCTTGACTCAATCGGATCTGATATATCAACTGATGTCCACGGCATTCAGACTGATGGATCCATGGGACACGATTTAAGGGCATTTAGCTATGAAGCTGTCATGGCCGCAACAAATCACTTCTCCTTACAAAACAAGCTAGGAGAGGGGGGCTTTGGACCTGTTTATAAGGTATGTTTGAGGTAGTGAGAAGTAGATATCTAATAACGTGCTATATGGAACTGATCATATGGCCTATTGTGGATTATCAATTCAGGGAAGATTGTCATCAGGGCGAGAAGTAGCTATAAAGAGCCTTGCAAGAGGTTCACTGCAGGGAACATTGGAGTTCAAAAATGAGTTGATACTCATTTCTGAACTCCAACACACTAACCTTGTTCAGCTCTTGGAATATTGCATTCATGGTGTAGAAAGATGTTGATATACGAGTGTCTGCCAAACAAAAGTTGAGACTACATCTTATTTGGTAATTAGCTATGTTTCATTTAATTGCTTGCTTCATCTGAGTTTCAGTGGTGAAACTACATAGATTTTGTCCTGTCAACCGAGAGCTGTATATATTGGCCAGATTCAACCAAAGGCATTCTACTAGATTGGAAAACGCGTTTCAATATAATTGAAGGAATCTCTCAGGGAATTTTTTTACTTGCACAAATACTCGAGACTGAAAGTAATTCATAGAGATATTAAACCTATTAACATACTACTTGATGAAATTATGAATCCCAAAATTTCTGATTTTTGTTTGGCAAGGATTTAAACGAATCAAGTTCAAGGAGAAACTGATCGGATTGTTGGAACATAGTAAGTTATACACTAGCGATGTACTCTATGGTTCTTCTTTTAGTTTTTGTTGCTGATCATACATTTATGTGTGCGCTAAAAATATGTTCCTTTTCATATGGTACAGTGGTTACATGTCCCCCGAGTATGCTATGCACATAATTTTTTCTGGAAAATCTGATGTCTTTAGTTTTGGAGTGTTGATGCTCGAAATCATAAGTGGTAGGACAAACAACAGCTTCCATCATCGCGTGCTCTCGTTAATAGGATATGTATGTCATGCAATTATTTCAGTTTTAGTGAATTTCTTTTTCTGTTTTGAGGTTGAATTTTCTTTACATTTGAGAAATCAATCTTCTTTCAGACATGGGAGCTATGGAAAGAAGGTGCAGGACTTGATTTAATGGATCCAAGGCTAAGCGACTCATGTACTAGAGATCAATTGCTGAGATGCATACATGTTGGTCTATTATGCGTGGAAGAAGATGTAGAACATCGGCCAACCATGTCAGATTGCATATTAATGCTGACCAACGAAAGTTTTCCATTACCTACACCAAGAAAGCCAGCATTTTTACCAGTAAGCTGTGTAATTGAAGGTGATGTAAGTGAAAGCAAATCAAATCACTAGTCATCGTCCTCTCTTAATCGGTGATCTTGAAGGTACATATATCAACATATTTTTTTGTGTGGATTAAAATTATAGTGACTTGAATGTGATTGTACTTCGTTTAGAAAAGTTGATAGCTGTAACTATATTTTTTTCTGTGGCAGAAGGTGGCTAAAACAGCAAGTTTTCATGGAAGAGTTGGGTCAGCTGAGGATTTTTTTTGTATTTTGTGTTCCTCTGTACGAAAGTTCCTTAACCATTAGCACATATCTCTTCAGGATTGTAGTTTGTGACTCATGTAATAGGTAATTTATCTAAGTGTTAGTAGGAATCACAATTGTTTTGATATTTTTTTGTGTATAATATATACAAGTTTTCTGTCATTAAGTTTTTCAGCACTAGTGTCGATCGTGATATGAGATGCCTTCAGTGCTTACTGCTCTGTTTTTCAATTTTAGAAGTAAAAGTTGTTCAGTTGCCGTTTGTACTGCTTGATCAAAACAGTTTATTTTTGTATCGATTTTTACATGGAGCTGCCCTCATTCCTGCGCCAGCATGGTGACTGCTTATGGTAGCACCAGCAGTTTATTGCAATAATCTATGTATCCTCTTCTATACTCAGCTGTAAAGAACTGTTGTTTATTTTGAATGCGAACAAAAAAGGAAACACGATGAGTATCATTGTCAGGTTTCAACCCACTCAAGTTAATGTTAAGGCTTTGACATTCATTCCAGCCTTTCACTCAGGCAGAACAAGTTTCAGCCGCAGCCTTCAGTTCTTTGCTACTACAACAACAGCTAATGGGTTCATAGCAGTTTCAGATTACAGTTGAGCTAAGAAGGTACATTTCACAGCATATGTATTGTAGCCTCATCTTTTCATATGTGTGTGTATATATATATATGTGTGTGTGTGTGTGTGTGTGTGTGTGTGTGTGTGTATGTAAATGTAAACATATTCCTTTAAAATTTGGTTGATCTTCAGGTTAAATTTCTAGTGATTTACTGAAAAATAAATATCAGGAATTCAGGATAGTAAACTGTGTTTGTTTCAGTCTAGAATATTTTCTGAAAAATGCTTGGCACTGCTTCAGGGGTTTGACAATAGTAAACTGGTTCAAAGCAATAGGCATGACAATAGTCACAAATTGATTTGATTCCGCTCAGTTTTTCATGCATGTGGACTTGGCTTGCTGCAAAGGATACACTCAAACTAGGCACACTCTCGATTCTTTATGTTCTTTAATTTCTGCTACAGAGAAGTTCATTTTGGCATTTTGGTATAATCGAACTTCAGCTGCTTAATTGCATGCGTAGTTAAGACGCTTGTAAGTTGTAATATATTTTCTCACATATGGAAACAGACTTAATTCATTGACATGTACCTTCTGTCTATATGTGCATCTTTATGTCAACACTGTAAGACTAAAAGATATTCATCTCTTGCTGATTAAGATTGAAAGGAGTGTGAATGAAGTATGAACATAGAGGAAGGGAGACGTTGTCATCCTCCTCGTGGGGTTCTATGCAATTATGCATTTTTTTTTAACAAATATGCAATTATGCATTTAGTTCAAAAATCTCATAAGAGAGCAAGAAACCAATATTTTTCTCTCATACTTTTCAGCAGGATTTATAACATGTGGCAGGAGTCACCTCACATTGTTTTCTCTTCTCTGACCAATACCCATCTTTTCAACACTGGAAATGTATAGCTCACTGCATGAATATCTCACACTCTCCTAAAGAATATATTTTTCTCATTTTTACTTCTGTAAATCTTAAGGAAGGAGATCATTAGATAAATATACAGAGCTAAACTGGATTTTTCTTTCTAATGTTAGGTGGCCAGATTTCAGTCAATCAATATAAGAATCTACTATTCATGGTAGTCTGAGAAGCATAGCATGCATGTTTCTTTGACAAGATAAGACTTTATTGAGAGATGAATATATCAGTTCATTTTTTTATCATTTGGAGATGTAGTAGGAGCATTGTGACCATTCATGGGTAGCAGTAACTGCCTGGCCTTGATTTGCTTACTTTTATTTTCATGCTTGTGGAGTTCTTATGCTGCAAGAAGAGATACATTGGAACCAGGCGATACACTCAATTCTTCGAGCTCCTTAGTTTCCGAAACAGGTAAGTTCAGTTTGGGGTTCTTCGAAAATGGAATATCGAAATCCAGCTACCTAGCAATCTACCACACCAATACTGGAAATTCTATAAATTATGCATGGATTGCCAACAGAAAAACACCTCTTTTATACCCTACAGGAGTTCTTACCTTGGACAAGAACAACACATTGAAAGTTACACAAAATGGTGGTGATCCTCTACTTCTTTACTCTACTTCAGAAAGTAGTACCAATAATTCCAATGTTGTTGCTACCCTTTTGGATTCTGGCAATTTCATCTTACACCAGTTGAATTCCGATGGATCAACGAAAAGGGTATTGTGGCAAAGTTTTGATAATCCTGGAGACACTCTTTTGCCACATATGAAGTGTAGTAACCCCGATTTTAAATTCAATTTCATGTAGATTTCTCAAAAATTAATAGAAGGGTGATTTACGGAATTTCTATTTCATACCCTTTCAATTAGTTGTTGCTCGAGGTCGGAAGTGATTCCGAGAGTTAAAATCCGAAAAACCTTGAATTTCGAGGGGTAAAAGTTGACTTTTTAATCCGTCGTGAATTTCGAAAAGTTTTCTTCACAAAAGTCGTAGAGTTTGACGATATGAGTTCGTAGACACGTGACACGCATGAAACGGACGTCGTATGAAGAAGTTATGACCTAATGAAGTTATTTCAAAAATCTGAAATTTCTATAAATAGTAGAAATATCTCGGTCAAAGTCAGACTTACACAAAAATATCAAAATTTCTAGAAAGATCTGGAATTTACTGTTCATCGTTTTCTCTCAACCGACGCCGGACATCTCTCCGCCATATCTCCGCCGTCCCGCCACCATAGCTCGCCCCCCACCCACCAATCTCTTCATCTCTCTCTCCTCTATCGACTGAGCCGAGGTTTGTCCCGAGCCACTTCCCGTGCACGGAGCAGCAAGGCCCGAAAGGTGCTGCCACCGTAGGCGGCGAGCAGCAGTCGCTCCGGGCGAGGTCTGGGACTCGAGGCGCTTGTTTTCCGGGTCTTCTCCTCCCTCTGAGCACGTCTGTGCCACTCCCGAGGTCCAAATCGGAAGAGGGCTGCGGCGGAGCTCAAGGTGCCGATCTCCTTGGAGGCGGTGTTTCATCTTCTTTCCGGCCGTAACTTCGACTGCTGCAGGTACCATTCGAACCCTTGTACCTTATTCTTCATGTTGGTGGCCTTGGTTGCAGGTTTGGGGCAGTTTTGGTGGCGCACGTGGGGTCCACGCGCAGCAGCTTATGGCGGCGTGTGGCGGCGTGTTTTGCAGTTTTGGGGGCAGTATGGTGTTCTAATGTGTAGTGCTCGTCGATACGAGCACGTGGACATTATTTGCACGATTTGGTCGCCGTATGACCAAGTTACGTATTTTTGAATTATACATTAAACGTTTATTAATTTTCATGCACGTCGGCCTAGAATTTTGGGCTTGATGTTCAACCCTAGGGTCGACTAAGTTATCTAGGAGCTTTGAGAGGTTCTGAAGGAGGTTTGTTACGTGTTGGCAAGTCTCGGGATTAAGGGTTATGCGATCGGTGAGATTTAATAATTTAATTTATTTAAATTGGGTGCTAAGTCTCGATAATGTCGCTTAGGTGTTGACGGTGCGTGAGTATCTCACCTTGTGAGGTTGAAGACGCAGCGGGAATATTAAGGTGAGTAAACCTCACAGTATTCGTATTAATACGAGTTAATTTATAGTAAATGGATCGTTAAATGTGAAATTATTTTATGGAAATGATATTTGTTTTAAATTGAATGAACTTGATCGACTACGGTTCATTGGTAAGTAAAATGATTTTAATATAAAAAATGATTTTAAAGTGTTTTACGATCAATGACTATAGTTGGTATTAGTGGGCAGTTCCTGAGTGAATACCTATATATATATATATATATATATATATATATATATATATATATATATATATTTACGTGAAATATATAATGTGAGTATGCAATTGGATGGATCTTATTCTGTTATGAAATTATCATAATTGTGAATGTGAGAGTTGTGTAGTATGTGTGAGTTGGTTTTGGAAACAAATGACCAATGTAAGATCCTCCTGTGTGGTGAAAGGGATCTTGTATGTGTGGCAGATACGATCCCTCCTGTGTGGTGAAGGTGATCGTTTGACAATTATATCGGGAACCAAGCCTTTGGCCGGGTGATTGGTTACGATCAGTTAGAGCTCTAGTCTGTGCTCTTGTGTGATTTGGAGGGGAATGACAGTGGTCATTTGCCCTGAGTTTTATTTTATTGATTGATTGTGCGTTCTTTTCTTGAGTCGAGATGGAATTATCCTGACGTCATTTTGGGGTTGTCGGATTTAATTTATGCTTTCATTTATTTACATTTGCGTTAATTGTTTGTGTGTGACTTTGTGAACTAAGCTTTATGCAGGAGTCACGATTTTAATTGTGTAAGATTTGTGTTTTTCTGAACTATGTTTTTTATGCAGGAAAGTCAGAATCTTACCTTGTTTTTCTTTTGTGCGCTTAATTTTATTATTTCTGAACTTGTCTGTTTTACTCACACGAGCTTTGAAAACTTACCGGGTTCGTTGTTTACAACCCGGTGCACCAATTGATGGTGTAGGGGTTAGACCTGCAGGTGAAGATCAGCAGTCAGGGGGCGGCATCTGAGTCACGCTGCTTGTAGGTGCGATCCAAGGTCTAACTTGCATTTAATTTATTTTTGGGTTAGTAAGTGTTAGCGTGAGACTTTATCTGACATCTATGTTTTTGTTTCATGATGTAAATTGTTGAGTGCATTGAGCCACGCACCGGAACTCTGTTATTATACTTGGTTATTGTAAAATAACTTTTAAGTATTTGAGTTTATTTATAATTTTTCACATTATCGAATTTGGATTTTTATTGTCTGAAATTCGGGGTGTGACATGAAGTTAGGTGTGGACTATAAAAATGGTCACATTTGGTCACTGACATCATGGTCAAGTGCAGAACCAGGGGCTTTCACTCTCGATTGGGACCCTGGTGACCATCAGTTGAAGATCAAGCAACGAGGGAGGGTTACTTGGAGTGGTGGTGTCTTTAACAATGGAAGTTTCGAGTTCATATTACCTGATGATGATTCCAACAAGATGAGGTACAATTTTAGCATTGTTTCAAATGAAGATGAAGACTACTTTACATATACTTGTGTAGATGATCAAATAAATGCATCAGAATGGGTGCTGAATATCATGGGGCGTCTACATGACTTTGATATAAAGGTTGATATTGCACGAGCAGATTACTGTTATGGCTACAATGGTGATGGAGGTTGCGAGAGATGGGAGCGGCCAAGTTGCAGACATGTTGGTGATAAATTTGTGCTAAAAACTGGTTACTTTCAAGCAGTAACCAGCTCCAGTTCAATATATACTAGTCATTCGAATACGAGTCTGGGATATAGTGATTGTAGGACTACTTGGAACAATTGTGACTGCCTTGGATTCAACTTTTGGCTTAATAATCTGACTGGATGCCAGTTTTGGAGTGGTAACTGGGAGTTCATTGAAGACCTCACTGATGATAACTCACAGGTTTTTCTTTATACAACAAAGTCGATTCCCAATATCAGAGGTAAGTTTACTAATCTTTTGTGTTCTCAGCAACAGTTAACATGTAGTTATCAATTTCATAATGATCTCACATTGTTGTACATGCACAAATGACAAAATATAGTAATTGAATGATCCCTACTTGTAAGAATATATATATCGAGGATTGATTCAATAGGGTAGGTAATGTTCACTGTAAGATATGTAGCACACCATTTCGTTAAAACATGCACGAATTCACGTCATGATATGATCTGGATTTACAGTCTAGCATATATAGTCTGTGTCTGAAAAGATTTATAGCACATTCCAACTAAGTGCTTGTTGGTTATAACTTATAACTAATAGCTTAGTGTTAAACTATGCAGAACATGAGTGGAGATGGATTGGCACTGGTATTGCGTTTGCTCTACTGGTAGTGATGTTTTGCATTGTCTGCTATGTACTCAAAAGAAGAATTTTTTTAATTTCAGGTATTATTCTTATGCTTTGTGGGCTAGAGTTTCACATGTTTGACAATTGTAGTTGCCAAATATTGACATTTCTGTTTATTTCATGATCTAACTTAGCTGAGAACAGGAGAAAGATTCAGAATGAGTTGCTGAACTTAATCAAATCTAATAGACCTACTGATGTGAATGGAGTTCAAAATGATGGAAAGATGGAACTACATGATTTAAGTGTATTTAGCTATACATCTCTAATGACTGCCTCATGCAACTTCTGTGAGGAAAACAAGCTTGGAGAAGGGGGCTTCGGATCTGTTTATAAGGTAATTAGTTTTGAATAACGAAATTTATTCTCTATGCATGAATGTAGTATGACAGTTTTTCTTATCATGGTGTGACACTGATTCAGGGAAAATTGGTGGCGGGACGAGAAATAGCTGTGAAGAGGCTTTCAGAATGTTCAGGACAAGGAACAGTGGAGTTTAAAAATGAACTGAGACTCATATATGAACTCCAACATACGAATCTTGCTCAGCTTTTTGGATTTTGCATTCATGGTGATGAGAGGATGTTAATATATGAGTACATGCCAAACAGAAGCTTGGACTACTATTTATTTGGTAGGCAGATTCTTCCTTGAGATTATTTCCTCATTTCAGTTTCTCTAAGTAGCTAAAAAGTAATTACAGAACAATATAAATATTTGCATTACCCCAACTTAATTGTATGTATTGGAACAGATTCAACCAGAGCTCTGCTTCTAGATTGGGGGACTCGTTTCAAAATAATTGAAGGGATCGCTCAAGGATTGCTTTACTTGCACAAGTACTCAAGAATGCAAGTAATTCATAGAGACTTGAAACCTAGTAACATTCTACTTGATGAAAGTATGAATCCCAAGATTTCTGATTTTGGTCTGGCTAGGATCTTCTCCCATGATGAACGAGAAGCAAAGATTAAGACAAAAAGGATTGTCGGGACACAGTGAGTTGACAGTAGTTATCTGTTTTGTTGGTAAACATCACTCACTTGTGTTTATATTTAAAACTAAGAACTTTCTTTTTGATTTTTCACAGTGGTTACATGTCACCAGAGTATGCTATGGGGGGAATTTTTTCCATAAAATCCGATGTGTATAGTTTTGGAGTGTTGGTGCTTGAAATCATAAGTGGTAGGAGAAACACAAGCTTCTACGATGATGATCGTGTGGTCAATACAGTAGGATATGTAAGGGCATTAAGCAAATTTCACTTGTCCAAAATAATTACAAAGGTACTCTTTTAATAGCCTGATGATCACGTATTATTCTTGCTTGATCGGCAGGCATGGGAGTTATGGAAAGAAGGTGCAGAGTTAGCATTCAAAGATCCAACACTAGGTGATTCATGTCATGAGGATCAACTGTTGAGATGCATTCAGGTTGGTCTACTATGCGTGGAGGAGAATGGAGCCGATCGGCCAACTATGATAGAAGTCATTTCCATGTTAACAAGTGAAAGCATGTCACTACCTACACCTACAAAGCCAGCATTCTGTACTGAAAGAAAAGGGTTCAGCACTGGTACAGTTGGAAAGGGTTCAGAAAACATATCGTTAAACACAATGTTCAATTCTGATTATGATGTGCGTTGAAGGTGCTAATGTGCTGTGTAGTTGAGTTCTACTTGGCTTCCAAAAGTGCTCACTAAGCCTAGTTTTGCTGAGTACGCTTCCATTTTCCAATAAAGAATAATGATGGATATGATAATTGAGTGACATGACTATGTTTGACATGGAGGTATAGTTTGCATATATTTTAGTTTCCTCAATAAAAGGAGATCAGCTAGCTTCTCCGTCTCTTCCTGGAAGAAGGTGAGGTATGCAAGTATGCATGAAACTTGGAAAAAACAGCCAGCTAGCGAAACGAGAGGCATGCAATAGATAAAGACTTTGACTCAAAGTCTTCGATGTGTAAAGTCGCGCACTAATTTTTAGACCACGAAAAATCACACATTAAACAATAATTAGCAAGCAAAATAGCCAATACAACCTTTGAGCGACATCCATGGCAAGAAGTCTCACCTTAATTTTCGTCCTCATTACTCTGTTGGACTCCGGCACCTTTACCTTCATTCAGAGAGTGAAGTCCGATGATGATATCCGGAATGTTACGGCTCCTGCAGGCACGTTTCTTCCCGGCATGAAGCTAGGTGTGAACCATAAAAATGGCAACATTTGGTCACTTTCATCAGCACCAGGTCCTTTGGGTTCTTTCACACTTTCCTGGGAGCCCCAAGCACGCCAATTGCATATTAGCCTAGGTGATGTAGTTTATTGGAGTAGTGGAGTCTTTAAAGATGGGAGGTTCCAATATATAACACTACTCAGGTACAACTTCACCATCGTTTCAAATAAAGATGAAGACTCCATCACCTACAGTACAGTGGATCAAACAAATAGAGTTTCAGCATGGCTGCTGGAGGACACGGGGGATCTGCATGACACTTATACAGGAGAAGACATAGCACAAACAAATAACTGTGACGGCTATAGCACCGATAAAGGGTGCCTCAGAAGACTCCGGCCACCTAGTTGCATGGCGACATTCGGGGACGAGTTTGAGCTGAGAAAAGGTTACTGTCATTCAATCCCTTCTAGTGTAAGAAAACCATATTACTTTAAGAATGTAAGTTACGGCGTTAGTGAGTGCAAGGCTGCTTGTTGGCAAGATTGTGAATGCGTTGGCTTTAACATTGCGAGTGATCAAGAACCTGAATGCCGGTTTTGGAGTGTCGACTGCCAATTTGATGAAGGCAGTGGATTCGGTTCTGGATCTAGTTTTGTGCTGTCAAGATTAATCCCTTTAGAATCACCACCTCCCATAAGTATCAGTAAGTCCTTCGATCGATAAATCTTGTACGTTATTGCCTGTTACATTCTTTTCAAATCTACAAAGGGTTTATAATAAAACAAGTAATAATTATTGTTATTCTGTAGATCCAGCACGTAAGTGGATATGGATTGGCACTGTTATTGTCTCTGCTCTACTGGTAATAGTGATTGTGTTCGCCTGCTATCTACAAATAAGAAGAGTAGCAAGGAAATTAATACTTTCAGGTATATTTTTTAAACGTATGTGCATCCTGTTAAATAATATAAGGATTTCAATATTTCATAACTTTGTTAATTGAATACATGTATTGACTTCCCGTATCTACCTATATAGGCCGAAATGGGGCAAAGGTTCAGGAAATTCTTACCTTGATGAAACATAATATACCTACTCATTATGAGAATGGAGTTGAAAATGATGGAAAGATGGGACATGATATGAGCGTCTTTAGCTACAAATCCATTCTGGTTGCCACTGGCAACTTCTCCGATGAAAACAAACTCGGTGAAGGGGGGTTTGGATCTGTTTATCAGGTGTTCTAGATCTTAAGGCCCTTTGCATTTTATATATTCAAACTATAGGAGCTGAAAAGTGAATATAGTGTGACATATTATTGTTTACCATTTAATTCAAGGAAAATTGCTTGCGGGGCAAGAAATAGCTGTGAAGAAGCTATCCAAAAATTCAGAGCAAGGAGCCCTAGAGTTTAAGAATGAATTGGTACTCGTTTATGAACTCCAACATACAAACCTTGTTCGGCTATTTGGATTTTGCATTCAAGGTGAAGAGAGGATGTTAATATACGAGTACCTGCCAAACAAAAGTCTGGACTACTTTTTATTTGGTAGGCAAGACTATCACTCAAATCTTTATGTATTAGGAAAAGTGATTTCATATATGTACTCCTTGCCAATCTGATAATTTGCATGTTAAATCTGATATTTGACAGATTCAACCAGAAGTGTGCTACTAGATTGGGAAAAACGTTTCAACATAATTGAAGGAATAGCTCAAGGATTGCTTTACTTACACAAATACTCTAGAATGAGAGTGATTCATAGAGATTTAAAAGCTAGTAATATTCTACTCGATGAAGGCATGAATCCAAAAATTTCTGATTTTGGTATGGCAAGGACTTTAAGTACGCGGGATGAACTGGAAGCAAATACTAAGAGGATTGTTGGGACATAGTAAGTAAAAAAACCATGTACATGCATTGTTTACATCTTTTGACTGTTTCGAATGATATGCGGCTTAAAGAAGTTTTTACCGTCCATTTGGTGCAGCGGCTACATGTCACCGGAGTATGTCATGGGAGGGAACTTCTCCATCAAATCCGATGTCTACAGTTTTGGAGTGTTGATGCTTGAAATCATAAGTGGTAGGAGAAACAACAGCTTCTACAATGATGATCGTGCGCTCACTTTAGTCGAATTTGTATGTTACCTTCTTATTAATCTTTATAGAGATATATACTTCGTTTCTCTTGCTTTATTCTGAGATGCATGTCAACAATACTTTTGCTTCTGCAGACATGGGAGTTTTGGAAAAAAGGTGCAGAGTTAGAACTAATGGATCCAACACTAGGCAATTCCTGCGATGAGGACCAATTGTTAAGATGCATCCATGTTGCTCTGCTCTGCGTGGAAGAAAATGCAACAGACCGGCCGACCATGTCGGATGTCATATCATCGTTGACAAACAAAAGCGTAACTTTACCTAAACCAACAAAGCCAGCATTTTCTACAAAGAGAAATTTGATCACGTCTGGTGTGGATGGAAAGGGGCCAGAACTTGTATCAATTAATGGCCTGTCCATTTCTGATTTTGTTGCGCGTTAAGCTACTAATCAACACACATTCTTTGCTGATATGTGGTTTACGTAATTATGTACTAGCAACAAAGCGGGTGAGCGATCTATATGTACATGTAAGATTTGGCGACATTCTTTCATACTTCACTTGAGATAGAACTCATAAACAATGTTCTAGTGCGTTTAAGGCGCGCTAACGGCCATCACAATCCGAAATGGTCAGATTGTTTACAGATAAAATTTGTGGCTCCTTTTCAGCGGTACTACTGGTGAGCGCATATCTATCTGTATAAAATGCTGGTTTTGTAGGTTCAGGTAACGGTGAGCTTTCATTTGTCAACCCAGAGAGCACCTCCGACATGGTAGGTCGATTCGCTGCACTATCCTCCACGCATAGAAGACCAATTTGAACGCATCTTAACAATTTATCTTTGTTAGTACACGAATCAGCCACTGCTGGATCCATTAGTTGTAGCCCTGTTCCTTCTTTCCACAACTCCCATGCCTGAAAATATCCATATCACAGCAGCTGATTTTAGATGACAGAATGATGGAATACTATATCTAAAGACAAAACTATGCTGAGAATGTTTGACATACATATCCTACTAAATTGATAGCACGATCATCATTGTAGAAGCTATTGTTTCTCCTGCCACTTATGATTTCAAGCAACATCACTCCAAAACTGTAGACATCGGATTTTGTAGAGAAAATTCCTTCCATCACATACTCAGGAGGCATGTAACCACTACACCAGATAAAGATGAATTCCTTCTTTATCAGCATAAATTGACAAATAACCATGGCCATATAAGTTAAGCAAGACATGTAACCACTACAACAGATAAAGACGAATTCCTTCTCTATCAGCATAAATTGACAAATATCAATGGCCATATAACAAAAGCAAAAGATACGCACATATTGTTTACTTACCGTGTTCCCACAATCCTACTAGTATTTGCTTCCAGTTCATTAATGGAGAATATCCTAGCCATACCAAAATCCGATATTTTCGGGTTCATACTTTCATCAAGAAGTACGTTACTAGCTTTTAGATCTCTATGAATTACTCTTGTTCTTGAGAATTTGTGCAAATAAAGCAATCCTTGAGCGATTCCTTCAATTATGCTGATACGCTTGCTCCAATCTAGAAGCACAGTTCTGATGGGATCTGGTCAATATTTAGAGGTACAAATTTAGATGACATTTCAGACATGTATAAAGATAGATGTATATATGTATCAAGAATAAACTCATAGTATACTAAATTAGAATTACCAAATAAAAAGTAGTCCAAACTTTTGTTTGGCATGTACTCATATATCAGGATCCTCTCGTCGCCGTGAATGCAAAATCCAAAAAGCTGAACAAGGTTTGTATGTTGAAGTTCATATATTAGGATCAACTCATTCTTAAACTCTAATGTTCCTTGCCCTGAACATTTTGAAAGCCTTTTCACAGCTACTTCTTGTCCCGTTGCTAATTTTCCCTGATAATAAATCATGTATCCGTCATATACGTACAGGATCATCAAAAATCATATTTCTAATGAGTTTAATAATAAAAAAGACTGCTACAAGTCTTAAGCTTCTACCATAGACAGAAAATAAATTACCTTATAAACAGGTCCAAAGCCCCCTTCTCCAAGCTTGTTTTCTTCAGCGAAGTTCATTGTGGCAGCCATAACAATTGCATAGCTAAACACGCTCAAATCGTTTCCCATCTTTCCATCATCTTGTAGTCCATTCAAATTAGTAGGCCTTTTAGAATTCCTGAAGTTCAGCAATTCATTCTGGTCGATCTTACCCTCACCTATTAAGAGGATTAAAATTTCAACTGCAATCATCAAAGATGTGAAGCTGGACTTGCCAAACAAGCACACATCATGTTTAACTAAAGTATATACCTGAAAGTATAGATTTTCTTCTTCTTCGTAGATAGCAGAAGATGGAAAAGGCCATTATCACTAGAGCAGCACTAACAGCAACCCCAATCCAAATCCATTTACGGTATGCGCCTAGAGAGTAACAAATAATACTCTATTGTTAAAGATGAAGTGACATCTATATATTAGTTTGAGAAAGATTTAGTGTCACTACATTCCAGTAATATGCAGATACGCTAACCAAACATGCATCAAGCTCAATTATTAGACAGTATTAGTGTGGCTTACGGCTTTTGTTTGATTTTGTTAAAACCAAACTGCTTGCATTACCAGGTCGACTACTGACTTCAACGAACTCACAGTCCACACTCCAAAATCGGCATTTTGTCTGATCATCAGATACAAAGTCAAATCCAAGGCAATCACAGTTTTGCAAACAAGTATTTTTACAGTCAATCCCAGTACCACTGTAACTTCCATTTGATACAAAGTTGAGCGAGTAAGGGCATCTTGAAGTTGAATTCAAGGTGATTGGTTGAAAATAACCTTTTTTTAGCACAAATGGACTGCCGAAATCTTCCATACAAGTAGTTGGCCGGCCATTTGTCTGGCACCCTAATCCATCTGTCTCATACCCTCCACATTGATCTGCTCTCGCAATATCAATTCCCGATCCATAATAATTAAAAAACCTCCCATCATAGTTTAGGACCCATTCTAGTACGTCATATACACCACCGGCACCGGCGGTACCATTTTCAGAAGTACTGTATGTGAGGTAGTCTTCATTCTCATTTGAAACAATGATAAAGTTGAAGTAGAGCTTTCCATTCGATAATATGTTTTGGAATCTGTTGCTTGTAGCACTATAGTTTCCACTTCTCCAGTAAACCACCCCTTGTCTCCGAATTTCCAATTGACGGGCAGATGGGTCCCAATCTAGGGTGAAAGCTCCCGCCGGTGGGTAGTAACCGGATGCCCATGATGTAAGAGACCAAATGTGCCCATTGCTATGGTTGACACCTAACTTCATGCCTGGTAGAAAGGTGTCCGTTGGATGATCAAAACTCTGCCACCACACCTGCTTCATTGATCCATCGGAGTTCAGCTCTTGTAGGATAAAATCGCCAGAATCCAACAGAGTAGCCACCACATTACTACTACTTTTCGGTGCAGAGCCAAGCATTATAGGAGGATTACCACCGCCACCTGTGTTGTTTGTAATGATCTTTAATCTGTTGTTGGAGTCCAAGGTAAGAACTCCAAAAGGGTACAAAACAGGTGAGTCTCGGTTGGCAACCCACGCCTTATTTGCACTCGCTAATTCTTGTCGCCTGATATTTAGATAGCTGTAGTTGGAACTTGAAGCGTTCGGCAAGAAAAGCAAAGTGAACTTCCCGGATGCAGAAACTAAAGCAGTTGAGGAATTGAGAGTGTCGCCAACTTTGAGTGTGTCCCCAATATTGTCTGCTGCATCAGCAGTATGACAACTACACAAGCATGAAAGAGTGATCAAGAAGAATATTGAGAGTTGATCGAACCTAAACACAGGGTTAATGATCACAAGGTACTTTGTTTTCTCCTGATTATCTTGAAAACCAGCAAACAGAGCCATCACATTAACCATGACTAAGGTCAAGTACCGTCTACTGCCCCAAGATGGCTTAGAAAATCAAAGTTATAGTGTGCAATACTCATTATAAAAGTGAAACCGATCTTCTGCTTTCGTTACGTGACAAACACAAATAGATAAAAAATAGGACAAACAATATATATAGGGGACAGGTCTTTTGGATTTGTTAGATTACAATATTCTTCAAAGACTTTGGCTCAATTGAATATGAGGACTTAGTAAGCTATAAGAGATTCCTTCCTGGAAAATGCAATAGAAAACTCACTCTTAATTAGCAGAAATTATTCTCTGCGTGACTCAAGCATGTGCTGGAGTCTCAAAAAAGTGAAGTGGCAGTTAGTAAGGAAATGTGGAGAGGACGCGCGGTTAGTGTGCGAGTCTCATCTTTCCTTCGTCTCTTCTGCTCTCATATCTCTCTCTGCACCCGTTAGTGTGCGATATGCTTAGCCTTCCATCTCTGTGCTCTCATATCCCTCTCTGCCTATCTCTTCGTCTATCTGCTCCTATCTCTGCTCCCATCTCTGCTCTCATCTTCCATTCTTCTATTTTCACGCTCATATATCCCTCTAATCTTTCTTTAATGGCCAACCGAGCTCCGCTGTCTCGATCGGCAATATGCTTACTCCAGAGCCTCTAATTCTTGCAAAACGGCTTGGGCATCAAGTGGGTTCTCGTTCTCTCATCTCTGTGCTTAATTTTGATGAGTTGTGATTTTACAAATTGATGGGTTTGACATTGTGTTTGCATAGTTGATCGGGAATAATCGAATGGTCTGGTCCTGTATCACAACAATCCAGATGAGTCGACGCGGCAAGGGACAAAGACTTGTGGTGGGAGATCGGTGAAGAGGTAGTTGGGTATTTTTCTACAAATACCCAGTTGTGGCGACTTAGTTGTGTCGTAGGAGCTAGTACAGGTCTAATTTCAGTGGTCGTAAGGTATGGAATTGAAATCTGAGTTCAATCTTACTTCAGCAAGTGTCTCTGAATTATGAAATTGGAGTTAATTATACTCAGTTTGGGGGTTGTACGAATGGGTCAGAAACACCTAGCAGGTTGTTTGGATTAGCCATCTCTATGTAGTCTGGGTACATTTCTAGATCTGTTAATGCTCAATTTCTTGTAGGTGAATCCGAAAATGAATGGTTCTGAGTTTTTTGGTAAACGGAGAAAGCAGAATTCGGTAAGGCGAAGTTTGAATTCAGAAGTTGGTCCCCGTAGTCCAGCAGAATTTGTTCTCAGCGGCGTTGATCATTGCTTATTGGAAGAAGTGTCAAGGGCGATGTGTGAAATGCAGGATATTGAAAACAAAGTTGGGAGTTTAAGTGCAATTTTGGATAAATGGAGGGACAATTTGAGATTGTGAAAGACATTGTGATGCAATTTCAGAATAGGTTGGGTTTTGTGAATGAATATGGAATAGAAGGGGTTATTGCAAGGGTAGTCCAAAGTGTGTTTGGACAGGGGGTAAAGAAATCAGTGATTTGGGATACTGGTGTTGAAGCAAACACTGACGACCGATCGGTCATCGGTATGCAAACTGAAGGGTTCAAAGGAGTGCTGCTGTCGACAATATTGGACGAAGGAGATTACAATGTTGAGGCTGAGCTCCCAGCTTTACAGGTGCATTCAGTAGTGATATAAACTTAAACGTGTGGTTAGATGTTTTTGATAAATGCATGAAAATTGTAGGGAGGATGTCCAATTTTTAAAATTAATCTAAATGTTTTGCAGGAAAAGACATTTAATAACGGGGTTAATGGAAGTGGGGGCCAAAGTTCGGACGAGGAGGGTGGCAACAATCCCGAACCGTGTGATCATGAACCATTAAATTTCAACCTGTCTCCCCCAGATATGCAATTAATGAAGTTCTTGTTTGAGAAAGACGGAATAGGAAGAGATAGTTCGAGGTGAATTTACAATTCATTATAATATTGAAGAAGTGACTTGTTATATTAAATGATTTGCTTAAGTGTATTAACACCTGTGCATAGATGTAATTGCCCGTTTTGGAGAAATTGTGGTGATGAAAGGAGAATTTGAATGTCTCCGACTGGGCAACATAATAACAAGCAAGGTAATGTGAGATTGATTGTTTGATCATTTAAGTTTTTAAATGGAAACATGTCTTTGGCATAACGCAATCAATGTTATTTTCCTGAACTGTTCACTATTGTAAGGTGATCAACATATGTGCTGCATATTTGAACAAAAGCGAGTCAAACATGTGGTTCTTACCAACAAATTTCAGTGTATGATTATTGTGTCATATGTTAAAATTCATTAATCTGGTAAGTAGGTTAAGTAAGAAATTAAGGGGGTATTATTTGTCATTTCAGGAAATTGCTTGGTGTTATGACAAGAAACCCGGAGGGGCGTGTTCATTGGCTGCCATCATATCCGAATGTGGGCTGCACATGTTTAATAGGCGCCTGAAACGGTGTTGTAAGGTAGTATAAATGTTTCAGACTATAAAAATATTTTCTTAGTCAACATGTGTTAATGGTTTTGCACATATGTGGACAGATATTCGTATTTGTACAAGATGAAATCATGGATGATTGGTACTTGGTTGTAATAAATCTGTCTAATAAAGTTGTGGAGATTTGGGACAGCGGTAACCTTGTATCCTCAAGCCGGAGGCTGGCAAAAGCAAGATCTGTGGTATTTTACGTAGTCGAGCAATGTGCAGTTAGTTAATTATATGTTGAGAAGACAAATGAGATAGATGACGTGTTTTGTTGCTGTCAATGCAGATGGTGTTGTTACAAAAAGTATTTGCCAGCGATAAGAAAAAACCTGGTGACACATATTATAACATCCCAATATTCGGTGTTATTGAAATACCCGGTCCGCCATCCATCGTCAACCAATATGACAGCGGTATCTGTTTGATAAGGCACATGGACAGTTACGGCAAACCTTGGTTGGAAGGGGTATGTTTTTGCGGTTATGTGTGTGTACATTTTGAATGTTTATTTGTTGGGTATTGTTATGACTATGTCGTTTTTATTAACTCAGTTTCAGTCCAATAAAGAGATGAGTGAAATAGCATTAGGCATTGTCAAGAACCGGAAGAATGAAGAATTGAAGTCAGTTACAAGAGCCGCTGGTGTGCCTGTCAGGGGTCTTATGAGTACCGTGGTTGGTACAGAGAAGTGTTCGAATCTCTGTAATCCAGAAGGTGATAATGACTATGGTGGGCAGAACAATTATATTGAAAGTGAGAATGTTCTTACTAGAAGGAAGTTCTGGTCTCACCATAAGCGAAAGCAATGCGTCTGATATGAATATTTGAACTGCGCACCGGTTATCCACTAAGTATTATTTAACCTATGTGGGCAGGGCTCAAATTTCACTGACCCTGGTACTAGTGATCAGTTTGGTATAATTGAACAATAGTTGTTAATGTTGTACATCGACTATGAATTGTTTGCATCAGTTCTGTACATGTTTTTGTGTATAAAACCATGTTGTCGGTTACCCTTCAATTTATTAACGCTTATTCATCTTGTTGAAAGTGTGTTTTATTGTAAAAACTAAGGGCATCTCCAACAACCCTACTCAAAACTCAAACTCAAACTGAAAATCCATAAAATCTGATCTCCAACCATACATACCCATACCCAATTATGGGTTCCTTCCCCACACTTGACCCATTTCGGGGAGGAATTGAATAAGGAAACCCATTTTATGAATGGCGGGACCCGCGTCACAGCAGCAGCCCACTGAGGAAAAGGGAGGCGCGCCACATCAGCAGCCTATTTGGGTATGGGTATGAGTTTTGACAAAATGGTTGGAGATAAAATATGAGTTTGAATAGTAATGAGTTTGGGTGAGTCAAAAGATGAGTTTGAGTTTGGGTTTTGAGTAGGGTTGTTGGAGATGCCCTAACCATATAATGGGAAACTTAACCACCAGATGTTGGCCAACTCCTTCCCGGGAGTCCGGCCATTTCTCGGCCATCTAAATTTACTTTTGCTTCTCCCAGTCGTAAATTACTTCCCAGTACACTTGAATCATTGAGTACATAGTGAATTTGAAGACAGAATACCAACCCAACCATCCATTAAACATTATACAATCTGTTAATCCATTCTACAATCCCTACAAACCCATTATAGAATCCCTACAAACCCATTAAACACTATACAATCCCTACAAATTGCTTATTATACAATCCGTACAAATTAAACATTATACAACTCGTTTTTTGTCTTGAAGTTAGAATATCCCTTGCCGAAAACGTGAGTGTTGTTGCTGGGCATTGCCTTCTATCCCAAATTCTTCCATTTGACCGCTGCACCGTCACCCACACCTTCTTACGAAGTGGAAAAAGCTGCCTAGCTTCGGCAACTCGAAATACCTGTAACAACATCCCACCAAATAACTTCAACCATGTTCATTGTTTCATTGTCCAATGTACATAAAGCATATAAGGAGGAAACATTTACTATGAGATTAGATACCATCAATTACCAGTACAGCTTATGGACAAACAGTTACAGATGGAGGAAGAACATAGATTAAACTTACAACACTAGGTCCTCCAATTCGGAGTGTGAAAGATTGATAGTCTTGATAGTTGCCCACCACGGGTTCAAGAACAACATCCCGGCTATAATCACTATCCTCATCCTCAGCCTGCGCGTCACCATCATCCTCGGTGACGGGAACGGAATGATTTTGTGCTCCCGATGTACCCTCTTGGTGCTCTTGTTCCGGTATGGGATGCGGCATTGGAATCTTCCGGCCCTTTATGATAATACTGCCTTTCCTTAGATGAAAGAGTCTAACTGAGAACTGAGAATAACCCTTATACTTGAACACGCATAATCGCCGGTCTGCCAGCCGATTGTCCTCCGCAAACTTGTCACAACCATCCGTAAAGGTCCATGTTCCTCCTCTTTGGCAGGTAACCCGGACGGGCCAGTTTCTCTGCCGTTTCATTGTTGCCCAGTAGAGGGTCGCTTGTGGAGCAACGCCCCCCCTGTCGAGCATGTCGGCCAAAAGCCCTCGGATGGTCGGCTACAAAATACAACACTGTCAACATTAGCTACATCACAGGCTAAATTAACTACGTCTGTACGTCAGATTCATGTACAAGTGTTAATCGTTTGTGTTTATCAACTTAATCGGCATTAGTAAAGGAGGTTAAGTGGTGCAATTTCATACCGGCTTTCCACAAGGACCCCACACGTCGGAGACAACGGAAAGCCGCCGCAGGCTAAACATTTCATTTGGGTCCAGAATAGAGCCCGGTTGCATTCTGGGATACCCCAGCATGACACATCCATCAGATCCGAACTGTTGGACTTGAAACACCAATGGAGCGACCTGGCGAACCAGCAAGACCATCTTCAGTTCGCGATCATGGATACATGAGAGGAAACTGTTCCATCCCTGACCCATCCACCTGTCGCCTCCCTGAGTTGTTAAGTGGACATAGTAATGTCTCCCATGTACCCCATCAGAGACAGCCGGACAGTAAGATCCTCTTCGTCAGGCATGTGCCTTAGTTGAAAATCGGTTGGGATTTTCTACAACAACGAACTAACTGTTAGATTCAGGTGGACAATGATAACATCCTTCCATTATATTTCACATCAAATAGATCGAACATAGAACATTCATCAAATATTGCACAGTTGAAATATGGACTTACCGCCGTTTGAAAATTTTTGTCCGGGATCTCCACGATCACTGTGAATACGGGTTTCGATACAGTTACCACGTTCAACTGATGCTGATCCATCGGTGGCTGGGAGTCGATGGAGGTAGGTTTCGAGACGAGAGTACTGTAGGGGCGATGTCGATAAATGGGATTCGAAAAGAGAGAGAGTGAGCTGCTGCACTGGTGCCCTTTTAGTGACAACTTGCAATATGACTAAGCGATTTGAAGGGACAGCCTCGATAATGCATCCGGCAAACCAACAATATATTTAATAACCCGACCGACTACCCTGCCGAAAATAGTATATTAAATACCCGGTCCGGCCCGGCACTACCGCCCTAAAGTGAACTTACTTATATTGCGACTTGTCAACTTAATATAATTTTAATAATGCATTAACGAATACATTCTTTGTTTGCTCGAGCAAGATCTCCCTCCATTACCGCGGGTGCGAGCTCCAAACTGGGTTTGCTCGACCAAATCCGGACAGTCCCACCTCCAAAACGCCGGTGCAGATGCTGTAAAGCGCTCCCATTTTTTGGATCATGATTGTTTTACAGGACCATGATTAGTAACAAATATATGATTCATAATAAAGTGTAGGTATAATATGGGACCGTATAGTAACCTCGTTAGGCTATCAACCATATAATGATAATAACTATTGATATTACCTTAAACCATTATGGATAGTTTGAGGTACTGGTTACTATTAGTATTGCTCTCTATCGGATCGTCCACGTAACCACATTAATAACCACAATTAATGTAAAATCGCAACAACACATTATACAACATATTTGTTATACGACATTTGGTAATTCCATGTCGTACAAACATGTACGTGTTTAAACACAGTACACATAATATAATATAATATAATATAATGAATCGTAGTTCTATAATATTTGTATTACACAATGTATAGGGTGATCTTCCCATACAAACCACCTTAACTTGACCTTATGGAGATCAAGGTGTGTACCCTCCTCACACTGATTATCTCTTTTTAAGTCGGCATATCCCTTGCTCAAAACGTAAGTTAAGTTGCTTGGCACTGCCAACTGCCGAGAATTCCACTCTTCCATCGGAGCTTTGCACTGTTACCCACACCGACTTTCGGTAGGAAACCAGTTTTAAATTAAACGCTCCCATTTTTTTAGGAACTATCGAACTTTTAACAATATAACATCATCGCCAATGACTTCCCATATTACGAACGTCGAATCGTGACTCGTTACATAATAACATTATAACTTCTAACCTAATTATGGTCTCGCACTAGCTTCTCATCTCACACAATGAATGAAGACTACTATTACTTGACCGGTACTGGTTAATATATTGATAATCGATGTAAACATGCAATTGTGGAACCATGAACATGACTACGACCAATAGCATCAATCCTTAGGGTAAATATGACTTCAAATATTAGTTTTGGTTCGGCACCTGTTGTGTTGGATATAAGAAATGTTGAAACAGTATAAAATCATATATTAATTAAATATATTGAATTTAACACCCCATATTAGACCTTAGGGCCCTTTTCCTTATTGTTGTACATGATATTTATAGGTCTCCTGAATAGTATTGTAAAGTGAATATAACACCCTCAAATATAACCTATGGTTATAGTTGGCCTGAGCTTTAGGGTTTATGATGACCAACATAGTTTGAATTTGTTCAGGTTTTGAGGTTATGGTTGAGAAAGTCTTACATGGAGCAGTCCCACCACGTGGCAGTGAGGCTGTCCAATCAGAACTTAGCACGGGGTGTTTTGGGTATAGAGTTTATTTAAGTGAGGGTAAAATAGGAACTTGAAAAAAAATTGTTGGGTTTTGATTGTCTTGCCTCATTGCCACATGGTGGGGAGAGCCCCATCTAAGAATTTTCCGTTCAATTTTGGTATTTTTAGTTTATGGTTTATAGTTGATGGTTTCAAAAGTATTCAGTTGAAACGTACCGGGTTCTGACACGTGTGTGCATATCCCTGTTGTGGTGGAGCCCTGACGAAAGTACTGTCAAATCACATTTTCACTAGGTCTATGTGCGCGTCAACCTTTTGTACGCCTGAAGCTTCGGTTGGAACTTGGAAGCATTTATGAGGCACATGGTGTCAATGTTCATTCAAGCAGGTTTGGTTCGGATTGAGGTACTGGTTACTTTGGTTGACAGAAGTACAACATAGCAGTAGGGTTGTTATGATTAGTACCGATGAGTAAATTCGGACTACAAACAGTATCCTAACAATATCTAAAATAATCCAACCAGTGGTCAGCCAACCCTACTAGGCCACAAAGTTCAGGATTGATCATACATACTTTACAACAAATTAATACAAAATATATCAGTTACTACAAATATGATAAGTTCCTATTGTTGATCATGCAATGAAAAAAAAAAACTCCTGCGCTGTACCCTATACAGTGTTAATGACCGTACCATCTTCAAACTCATTGTCTCTCTTAAAATCAGTATATCCCTTGCTGAGAACGTGTGTGGTGTTGTTGGGCATCGCCTTCATTTTCCAGAGCATTCCGTCTACCCGCTGCACCGTCACCCACACCCTCTGCAGTTTAGTAAAAATCTCCCTAGCATGGGCAGCTTTGAATTGCTGTTACAACATCCCACCAAATCATTTTCAGTCAAAGTAGAATCCGTTTTGATCGTTAAGTATAAATTCAGCTTATTATAGTAAACATATTTCGTATAGTAATGGCATACTAACCACCATATATATACCATGCAAGTAAAGTTGTCATACGAAGTAACAATGATAGAGGAAGATCATAGATTCATCTTACCGCATTATGAGCTTGAATTGTGCATGGATAAGAGGGATAGTTTTCATAGTTGGGCACCACGGGCACATGGCCGGCTTCAACTGGGTCCTGATATTGCACAGCCACAGGCCCGGCTTCCACTGGGTCGTCATGTTGGACAGGCACATCACCTTCCACAGCCACATGCCAGTCTCCAACTGCATTCCACGCCTCCACGTCACCAACGACAACATCACCACCCTGCTACAGAAGTAATGTTGGCGTCACCATACTGCCTCCAATCGTATGGAATACTCTAACGGAGATGTCCGACAAGCCCTTATACGTGAAGACGCAGAATCGTCGGTCTTTCAGCTGATTACCCTCTGAAAACTTGTCCCAACCCGGCCCAAACGACCATGTTCCTCCTTCTCCGCGGGTAACCATAACGGGCCAATATCTAGAACGACCACTTGATGCCCAGTACAGGATTGCACATGTTGGAGCGCCGTGACTTGTTAGCATGTCGGCCACACGCCCTCGTATGATCGACTAAACAAGACAAATGAGGGGGAGTCAGTATAGATCTTGAGCAAACATCGGTAGTAAGCAAACGTTAGATTGAAGTACTACTGGAAATATGACTGAATTGACAGAATGACGGTCTTGAACATTCTTACTGGTAATCCAGTTGGACCCCAGACATCGGATACAAACGAGTTGTACTTCAGGACCAAGCTTCCATTTGGGTCGACATACTTGCGCGCTGCATGTATGGGATTCCTAAGCATTTGGGTTCCATCAGATCTGAAGCGGGTGACTGCGAATCACAGTGGTCTGATCATCCGAAAGAGCAACACTATCCTCGGTTCGCCATCCCGGATACAGGTGATGAAACGGGTCCAACCGACATCCATCCACCTGTCCTCTCCCTGAGGTGTGAGGCCGACCGAGTACTCTATTTCTGGTAACCCCATCAGATGGAGTTGGACAGTTTGCCCCATGTCCTCCCGTGTGTGCCTCCGTCTAAACTCGGTTGAGATTTTCTACAACCACGAGCATAATCCTTCCATTATTTTTCACATTAGAGATTTCGAACATTGATAATTAAGAATAGAGTTGAAAGTTGGACTTACCGTGCGAAGGAAATTTTTGAAATATAACTCCACAATCACTGAGAAGTATGCTTGGTTCGGATCGACCACGTTCTCCTGAAGATGCTCCATCGGTGACCTGAAATCGGTTTTCGACAAGGACGGGAAAGTCTGTGGAGTAGAGGCTGTTTGAGAAGAAAGCGTTTGAGAAGAAAGCGGTTTTGATTTGAGAGTGAGACAATTTTGCGTGCAATGCCTTTTCAGTTTTTTGGAAGTTATTGAGACGCCGCATGAAGAACCGGGGATTCAAATGGTTAAGGGTACATTAAGCACTACTGGCTGTTCACTTGACTTAAATCAATGTATCAATGATCATCATACATATTTATGTTCGGTGGGACAGCAATACAAAATGTGTGAATCTGAAATGTCCTACATAATTTTACAATGTTTACATCATAACTCAAACACATTTTAATTTTGTTGATCACCAATATGAATCAGACTATAATATAGGTATTTGTCCGTATGTATAGTCGTAACCCGTCCCACCGTCATCAGTATACGTCATAACCAATTATGGCGATAACCATTACTGATAGTAACCGGTACTGGTTGTAGACAATAGTGTTCCATATCGAATTTGAACATATAACGTAATCGTTAATCACTTGCCATATATTGTCCCGAGCTTGTACAACACATAATATCAACCTACCCAAAACCCACAAATACATCGACACTGTAGTGTGGATACATGAACATAACTAGGACTAATAGGAGATTCGTACTAATAGCATAGCATTGATACAAACGTGAAACGTCACATACGACATTCTAACATGTTAGGGAGTAACATCATCGCCAACATAGTTCGCAAAGTGGTGAGGTTTACGGTTTATGGTTCACTTTCGGTGTTTAGAGTTTTGGGTTGATGGTTTAGGATTTACCGTTTACAGTGTACGGTTTAGGGTTTAGGGGTTAGGCTTAAGGGTTTATTAGTTAGGGTTTAGAGTTTACAGTGTACGGATTTTACGATTTAGGGTTTAGGATTTACTTTTACGGTTTACAGTTTAGGGTTTAGGGTTTAAGGTTTCTTGATTGTCAGGTTTAGGGTTTTGGGTTTTGGGTTTCCAATTCTCCATCTCCATGTTGGGGTGAAAGGAATTAGGGTTTAGGGTTTAGGATTTACTTTGAGTGTTTAGAGTTTTCAGTTTAGGGTTTAGGGTTTAGGGTTTAGGAGTAGAATTCTCCATCTCCCTTTTAGGGTGAAAGAAATTAGAGTTTTAGGTTTAGAGTTTAGGGTTTAGGGTTTAGGGTTTAGAGTTTAGATTTTAGGAATAGAATTCTCCATAGGATTTGTCTAGGGTTTAGAGGTTTAGGGTTTAGGGTTTAGAGGTTTAGGGTTTAGGGTTTAGGGTTTAGAGTTTAGATTTTTGGAATAGGTTTAGAGTTTAGGGTTTAGGGTTTAGAGTTTAGATTTTAGGAAAACAATTCTCCATAGGATTTGTCGGGGTGAATGGAATTAGAAACTAATAGGGTTTAGGGGTTAGGTGAATTAAATGTGTTTTCCCCCATATCATTATGAATCGCCGGTCTTCCTGGCAACCTTTACAGGCCCTGCACGCCTTCCTATACTGACGCACAGGGGCAGACGGTGGTGTGAAATGACCTTTCCCCTAGAGCCGTGTGCTTGTAATGACTGCAGAGATGACAGAAATAGGGTAAGGGTTTAGGGGAATCTTGATTGTTTGAAAGTGGTATAGTGAATGATGGTATAGTGAATGCATTATGTCAGTAGAAAACAAAGTTTTGGGTTTACCACAAGTGGGTGGTATAGTGAAAGTGGTATAGTGAATGATTTTGTGCTACGTCTGATTCCGCATTAGGATTGAATATTCACACCGATTAGGGTTTATAAACATGTTAATAACTTAATATTAATTGGCGACGGGCCGAGGTCGAGAATACTATTTACTTTGTTTGGGGCATTGACACGTGTGTGATTATATATATTAATAAAAGTGGCCGGAAGAATTGATAAGAGGTCCACACCGTGTTCAGATTATGTGCTCCACTCATGCCATTCCCAATATAAAGTACGGACCCCCAACTGAGACTGACGACAGGTATTGTGTCGTCATCTACAACGTCATCTGATCACTTCACTACCTTAAAAGAAGCGCCATTTTTGTGCCTGTCCAATCCCTTCGAAGGACATGTAAAGCCTCATATAGGGTCTGGTTTTGTACTTTATATCAAACAATAATATATAAATTCGATCCAAATATGGTACATTGCATCGGTGCACCACCCGCCAATCAATCGGGTCAATTTATTACTAAAGTTTAGGGTTTATGTGATGGTTCCGTTTAGGATATAATAATGAACTGACTAAACATATATTAGGGAGGATATTTCTGTTCTGATCGATGGAGCGCGTTGTGAGTAGAACCAGCGGCGTTCTGTAGCAGTTGGAATCCTAACAAGAAAGTTATGGTGAGTTTTATTCATCTCTGTATTGTTAATAAGCAGAATTAAATTACAGTTTCTTCCCGGATCTGATACATCGTTTCTAAATTGTGTTCATGTTGATCAACTACAGCAAAGTGAAAATTGTCGTACATCAATTGCCGTAATGGTTAAGAAGAAATCATTGGAACATGTGTGATTATACCTTCCTAAATACGACGAATGCGTCAACTTGGTTGTGTAGCTGGTTTGGAATTTACTATGCGCAAAACTGAACAGGTTATATGCAGGTTATCGGAAATAGGAAAACAGCAGTACTTGGGAAAAAGGTGAAAAATGGCAGCCAAAAAGATGGAGAGCCAAATGGAGACAGACAGAGAATGATCGAACTATGGTCTAATATGTCAGCGCTTCAAACAAAAGTTGGGGTATTGACCGACAGGGTAGAGGTGTTAGAGCCGACTGTGGTTCAAGTGACTGACTTTGTGGGGGGAATGAAGGGAACCCTAGAACTATTGAGCGAAGCTAAGTTTGAAAGTATGATTTAAAGGGTGATGACACAGGTGAGGATGGAGGAAGTAAAAGGGGTCAACGTGCATGGCCAATACAACAATGAAACACAACCGCGGAACAGCAGCGGACAGTTTGATGCTTTGATGCAGAGCAAGGCAAACATAATCCGTTTGCATGATACTGCTGACAGAGAACAGGTACATTTATCTCCCAATTAATGTTTGGTAATGTATTAGGATTTAGGATTTCAATGGGGTCTATTCTGTTAGATTAATGATTCTTGTACCCTGACCGTCTATTTTAGGGAGTAGGGAAAAAAGGGAATGTAGCTGGTTCGGATAGCTCAGTCGCCCCGGAGGAGGTGGGAAAGAAGAAGATTGTAACAGAGGGAAAAACAAACAATCACAGACACGTCCCCTCACAAAGACAAGGTTTAACCGAGCTCTATTTAGAGATGATGATGACGATCAGCCGTTGATAAATCTAACAAAGAAGAACAAAGGATTAAGACTGTTTAAGAGGGCCGGACCATTTGGAGTGAAGTGCGGCGTTGATAAGGAGAAAGCTCGGCTGATACAATATGTGTTTGTTAACAGGCCTCCAACTGAAAAAGATGTCAAGTTAGTCAATTTCATTACCGTATCTTTGCATGCTTAGACATTGTTTTTTAAATTGAATCAGCGGGTAACTTCCTTTCAACTTTAATGTGTCGACAGTGAGGTTGTATGTTTGTGCGAAGGAAAACATCTGACTAGAATTGAACTGCAGACCCTAGGACCAAGGGGATTACTGTGTTCCGGGGTAAGATTGATCACATACTTGTCATATAGGTAGAATACATAATGAAGAACCACATAACTCGTATGAACAACAGTAATGAACGAGGATCATAATTAGTTAACGAGATCTAGGTCTGTTAGCATCTCCTCACAAGTAATGTGTATTGTATTTGATGCAGGTGATCAATATATTTGCAAACTATCTCAACAATTGGGGGGATGACTGGTACATACGAACATATTTATCAGTAAGTACACAATCCCTAAAGATTATGTCAATAACTACAAATCATTTTTCAATTGTAAGTATACAGCATATATAATCAATGTCTCTATTGCAACTGCTTAAATTTTTTTTTCAAGAAGCTGTGATGGACGGAAAAGATATCAGTCAATCGACTGAAACATGGATGTACTATGTTTCAACAGTCTGTCAATTGTCGAGGTTTTCAAAAAAAAAATTGGGAGCTATAAAAGGGTGAGGAATACAATTTCGCATGAGTCATAACAAAGAGTACATAGTATTGTTATTTGGATTGTTTACGGTTCAGTAATGTAAAATACCATTAATACCTATGGTTATGTTGACAGATATTTGTTCCAATCAATGAGGCCAAAACCCTGAGTGATAACGGACATTGGTATCTGCTCATAATTCATGTCCAAGACCGTTATATGGAGATCTGGGACAGTGCTGCACCCGATCTGACATTGCTTTCAAGAAGACGTTACGCAGAAAAAGCAATGAGTTACTTATACTATAATCTTTATTCAATAATGTTGTGCAATAGTATGCAAGCGTAAAACACAATAACTATTGATTGAAGTCAAAATTCAATTCATTTCGTCATATGAAGTTTCTAAATGATTCAAAACTTTTACTACATTGAGGTGGCTCTGCTAGATGACATTTTCATGGACGACATTATTCAACAACTTGATCATATAGTCATGTTGGCAAGACTGCCTTGGTCAATTGAAGACTTTGGACCACAACAGCCTAATGCAGCCGACTGCGGCTTATTTTTGGTCAACAATATGAAAAACCCTAATTCAAAATGGGGAAAACAGGTAACCACAAATCTAATATTTCATACAAATTTACATGAATTATAAAATATGCGAATGTGGATGTTGATATGTCGTATGTGTATTGGCAATCAGTATGATTCAGATACTGAGCGAGCAAAGCTGCTAGTTGAGTTGATGACGCATCCCAAAAATGATGTCGGTCACCTCCAAGATAAAGTTATCTGCTCACTGCGTCGTTGGAGCGCACGTAAGGGGAAATCAACCACCCTTAAGGGGAAGAAGGACACACACCCAAAACTTGCTGCATCATTTATCAACATCACTTTAGAAGACACAACTAATGTTCCCATTGGAAGGGGGAAATGAATGAAGAAATGACTGCCCCTACTTACTTTTGATAGCATGACGGTGTTGATAAGATGTTGTTTGTGACGGTTATTTGCTTTAAGTCAGGGGGTTTAATTTTTGGTGGACTTGGAGATGTTATGAAACCCAGTAGGGTAGGACTTAAGGATTATCCATGTATTTGGTGTTGCAGTGGAAAAACGTTCATGGAATCATTTTTACATGGCAACACTTATATATCTATTTGTAAACACTACTGCTTGCACTGCCTCTTGGGGAGGTATCAAGACTATTTGCATTCACAAACAGAGACTTGAAACATATTCCCCTCTTGGGCAACAGTTAGTTATTTGACTGCTTGCATGATTTTTTCACCTTCAACGTATTACAGATTGCTTCATTCACTTCAATCTAATTATGGCGATGCACATCCCTTACAAGGCATTGTATGAGACTTTATATCCAACTATATATAATGCCACAATCCACTTATCTAGGATGCATAGTTTTAATTTGATCCATTTCATTCGGGTCATCTCTCATTCCAATTGTAACTTATGCGTAATCGAGCAAATGCTTCAACCATGCGCCGAATAATTTTCAAACCATTTTATGTGGATATATGTTAGGCAACTACATAATCAGGCCATAATCAGAGTAATATGTCAATTCATGAGGTTAATATATATCAACGCATATTGCACAATTAAATACCCGTCCTGTCATAAATATGGGATCGAAAGCTATGCAGAAAATACCATAAAGACAATTTGAAGACAGAATAGATGAACACATTTTTGAAATATACCAGAGCATTGTTTTTGCCCTCCAACTGAAAATGAAACTTAAAAATACACTAATTACAAGTGGAACAAAAAATTACAATAATATAAACACTTGTTCACCAAAATGATGTTGCACAGGCAGCCCCTTTATTGTCAATAACCTGCAAACACATAACATAAGGAGAAATAAGCAAAACATACAAATACCACCACAACCACAATGAAGTGAAGACATAAGTCCATCATACATTTAATACAGGATACATTTATTCATAATTTCTAGCAGGCACAAACATCGGCAACTAAATAATCAACAATAGTATATTAATGGTAGTAACAAAGATTTCAGATCAAGTAATGACACCCAAAATCTCTCAACCCTCTTATCAAAAATAAGTCAACGATTGGATAAATTAAATATGACAAAACCAACTAAAGGACAATAACAAGAATAAGGTTTATATTTGAGTGCGGGATATCTAAGTACACTCAACATATTTATAAACCAATATATTATACCAATTTGTACCACGTAACTTTATCACATTGAACAAATAATAACCAATTAATTTGACAGCCAACATATTCAAATTAAACAAAAATACTAAAACAAATAAAAATACCAAAACAAATAAACCAAATTGCTGACCTGTCTCCAAAATGTGATTAATCACGAACAATCACACTACAAAATATCTATAAAAGGTCTGAAGTGACGAAAGTAATCAATCGCTCCTCCACGAGTAGTTGATGGGGAAGATGTGTTCCCAGAAATATGTTAAAACGACCTGCCTTCCTCCTCGTGGTGAAATAAGTTGGCATTATCACTGTTTGATGTTTTCCCATCCTCCGCATCGTCATCAGAGGTTTCAGAGGTGACACTAGTGGGGACCCTGCTCGTCCCACCGTCACTGCTATTATAACTATCTAAAGCATTATTACTTCCCCAATTTATGACTTACTTTAGACTTCCCAGTCACACCTCCTAGCACACAAGTCCGGCGATCGTGTCCTGAACCTCCACATTATGTACACTTCCTTTTCTTTGTTGATTTCTTCCCACCGACAGCTTTACTTTTCGTTCCTTTACTCCTACAAGGAATGGGGTCCTTAATCACGTTAGGATGGAGACCGTTAGAAATATCAATACAGGACTCAGGCTGAAACAATATAATGTCTTTTGGTTGCGGTAGGTCACCCGACTCAATGGTAAGACACCGCAACACTTCCTTCATCCCGTCATACCCCAACTCACTATGTGAAGGAATGTGGCAGATCTTAGAACATGTCGACATCAGTTCACCATACCTCGCTATCTGCACGCAGTTTCCTTCACCGTTACTGTTGTTGTGCAGTTGCGCATCGCCTAGTTTTGTCCACCTCTTATTAACTAAAAAAGGAGGTAATTTTGTCAAATTCAATCATTTAATCACCGAAAACATATGACAACACGGGATTCCGTCAGACTCAAACAGCTTGCAAGAACAAGAGAAAATAGTGTTGTATCTGTCAACCAAGTACCTAACTTGCCAAGTACGGTCAGGTTTCTCGTACTGTGTGATAGTGACAACAGTTTCACCACTTCCCGAATCTTCAACAGGTGGGGATTTATTGACTTTGGCTCGTACATAATCTGATCCCTTATTAACAAAAATACATCATGCGTAAACAGTTCCCCAACGTCCTCCTCCACCATACACATATGAGATTTATAAACCGGAGAAAACTGCTCGGATCTATAATCATCAAACAGAACTTGTTCTTGATTCGAGCAACAATTTTCTCTAGTCGGAGAAACAACTCGTACAGCCTCATGTAGCTACCAAGCCCCTCCTTCAGATTTCTATGCATGCCCTCACACCTTTGGGTGCTGCATATTCCAGCGAAAAACTAATCTCTAAAAAAAGCCTCTGCCCACATTTCTTTCTTCTTATGCATCCCATTCACCCATGAATTGTTTTCCAACTTGTTCATCGAAACAAAGTACTCCTAAGAAGCTCCCAATTCTTCAATGGTCAGCCCTGCAAATATTAAATGGTGGAAATCTCTCTGTGTATCTGGCTCCCTCAAGTGTGACATAACATTCCTCCCAACATGCCATGCGCAAATACGGTGTTTGGCTTCAGGCATAACATTTACCAACGATATTTTCATTGCTTTTTCACTGTCCGTCACAACCGAAACAGGTTTCTTATTTTTCATAGATGCTAGAAAGGCTGTTAAAACCCAATTGTATGTTTCCTCTGTTTCATCTACCAACAGTGCACAACCAAATATAACTGTCCCTCTATGGTTGTTAGTTCCAACAAAAACTGCCAGAGGCCTATCATATATGTTGGTTTTGTACGTACTGTCAAATATGAGAACATCTTCATATTTTATATAATCATTGTATGATTCTCCATCGTGCCAAAACATATTAGCCAACCTGCCTTTCTCGTCTACGCCGAATACACAGTAGAAGTTAGGGTCCCTTACAGCTTTCAAATTCATCCAAGTAATAGACACCTGTGCATCCCCAACCATCATAATTTCCCCATGCTCCCGCTGAACTTTGTTGTACAAGTCCCTTTCAGTAAATCCAACAAACCTCCAGCTTGGTGAACAATAAACTCAAAAGCACGGGCTGTCCCAACAGATACACTCCTCAAAGACTTAACCTGAGCAATGTCGTGATCCTTTACACCCCGATTCGACCTAATGAACTGCTTGTGTTTGCGTAAAGTCAATTCATGGTTGTGTTCGGTCATAAATGACGAGACGTAAAATGACAAGCCATCCCTCTCTCTATTAAAAATGACTTTTGCCGAGCACAAGCATCTTGACACCCGACGAGTCTTTGTAGATGGCCTCTTCATTTTCTTCATGGCACAAAAACCACTATCACTGTCATTCAAACGTTCTTTGCGCTTCCCTTGTCTTGAGCACACCATTTCTCTTCTGATAATCGCTGTGTGAGAACTGTTCCAGTCCTGCCGCTGCTTCCTCATGCTAAAGCCTTTTGCCACTGAATAGTATAAATAGAACATTTCTGCTTCCTTCATATTGCCAAACCTTACGTTTTTCAAATCATCAATGGTCAGGTCACTGTACGGTTTCCCGTTGAACATTGTGCATTCCAATTCATCAAAACCATTTGTGCTGCTTTCTTCCATCTCTTCTTCTGAATCTACATCAGACTCTCCATTTCTACCCTCCCTCCCACTACAGTTATCGTTCTCTGTCGAATACAGTAAAGTTGACTCCATCACAAACCTGCGCACTAAAACTCAGAACCATTCATTTTCGGTCCGACGTACAGGAAATTGAGCATTAACGTATCTACATAAGTACCCACACTACATAGACATGGCTAATCCAAACTACCTGTTAGGTGTTTACGACCCATTCGTACAACCCCCATAATGACTATAATTAAATCCAAAATCATAATTCACAGACCAGACACTTGCTCAAGTAAGATTGATTCAATTTCATAGCTTACGACTAGTGAAATTGGACCTCTACTAGCTCCTACAATACAACCAAGTCTCCAACCACTGCTCGACGTCTTCACCGATACCAGACCATTCGATTATTCCCGATCAACTATGCAACCAAAATCTCAAATCCATCAATTTCTAAAATCATACACTCATAAAAAATAAGGACAGAAAAGAAAGAACGACAACCCACTTGATACCCAGGCCGTTTTGCAAGAATTAGAGGTGGTCATGCTGCCGATCGAGACAGCGGAGCTCCGTTGGCCATTAAAGAATGATTAGAGGGATATATGAGCATGAAAATAGGAGAATGGAAGATGAGAGAGGAGATGGGAGCAGAGAGACGAATAGAGACGGGAGCAGAGGGATATGGGATATGAGATATGATAACGGAAGAGACGAAGAGAGAGGCAGAAGAGACGAAGAGAGAGGGATATGAGAGGAGAGATGGGAGATGAGAGCAGATAGAGATATCAGAGCAGAAGAGAGGAACCGAAGCTCGGACTCTCACCTAACCGCGCATCCTTTCTACCTTCTCTTACTAACTGCCACGTCATTCTTTTCACGCAGGGAATAAGCTCTCCTTAATTAGATGCCATGGAATAAGAGAAAATTTTATGATGAGGAACAAGAGATACTCTATTCCTGAAACCTGGTACTGGTGATCCTTGGATGTTTTTAGAAGATTTTATATTACTTTTCTTGATACAAAGTCCGGCAGTTTTCAACTCTTGATGCAAATCATGCAATAAACAATAAGATGATGTCATTGCTTATGAAAGATTGGATAGGATCATACCATCATTTGCGGGTAGTAATTCTAAACATATTGTTTAAGTACACTTAACAAAACTATTATATTCTCAACATTTCAATAATGTCATTGTCTTGATAAAAATCTGGTGGCATTCCACGTGTCACTATATACATAATTTATATAGAGCTAATAAATGAGAATGGGAAAGACTCGGTAAAGGATGCTATAGAAGAAGCAAGGATTAAAATGTCGATATCGGTAGAGATATCGGTCGGCCAAAAAAAAGATATATCGAAGATATTTTGAAGAATTTTTTTTTAAAATATGAAATTTATTCATTTTACACATAAAATCATAAATACATACAAATAATAGTTTCATTTAGTACCAGAAAGAGACTCTAAGTGCTTCAAATTCCCCACGCTGATCCACGAAAGTATAATAATCTGACCAAGACATTTGACCCATATAGTATGAATTGTAGTGATTAATATAATAAACATATATCTCTTTGGAACTGTCGACGGTATCCCCTATAATGGGATAGTAAGGATGAATCCAACTATATGATTGGTCATGCACTTCTCCCTATTGACCATATTCAAAAATATTATAACTGAATTGATTGTTGCCTTCATGCGATTCATTGCACTACGCTCTGTGCTTAAACTGATAGAATCAAAACTTAAGGAAACTAAAGCAACATCTGATGGGGTACTTTGATCATCAATTGCACATCTAGTCCTGCTGCCATGCCTCAATTGCACATCTGTCGGGCTAGAAACAAGCCTACGTTTTGCATTCTTAGCCTCTTCTTACTAATTACTACATTCATTCAATATCCATTGCGTGAGTTGCGTTCACTATCGATTATTGATCACGGTTCTTCTGTTCTATGACTTCCATCAAGAATTAATTATATGAGAACAAGTTGTTGATTAATCGTTCATCACTACTTTTGCATATGTCTTTATTGTTTTGTGGAACCAAGTAATATTGTCGGGCTAAAACAAGGCTTATTTTTTCCTCGAACACTCGAGTCGAACACTCGAGGCGATTACTTATTCCAGAACTCAATGTGATTACTAATTTGAGAACTCGCGACGATTACTTTTTCGAGAACTCGAAGCGATTACTAATTATGAGTCCATGAGACGATTACTTTTTCGAGAACTCGATGAGATTACTTATTCGAGCAATCGAGGCGATTACTTATTCGAGCAATCGAGGTGATTACTTTTTTTTACTTTCTTACATATTCCTCGAGGAGAACACTCCTCACCAATATTAATCAAGATTGTCTGTCACTTCTCTCATCCGGATATCCTTTGAGGGGAATCCGGAGTACTCATTTTTTTTATATCCCTCGAGGTGATTACTGATTACTTATTTAATTACTCTTCTCTTAAACATTCTCGAATCTCGAGAAAAAATATTATTGGAAAATTTTACATATATTTTGTTAAAATATCGGAGATATATCGCAAATATCTTAAATATCGAAAATATTTTAAGTTATCAGAGATAGATCGTAGATACGGGAAAATAGAAAATATTTACCTCAAACATATATCGGTCGGTCGAAAAAAGAAGATATCGGTAGAGATATCAGATATATCGCAGAGATTTTAAACCCTGTGATAAAACTGCGGATGAAAAATTCTTGTATGCAATGACAAAAAGAAAAAAATGAATAGTTATCTGGCCGGCAGTTCTAAGAAAATAAGCTATGATATGATGAAAGATAAGAATCAATAATAGTTATCTGGCCGGCAGATATAAAAATGTTGCGATTTTAATAATTCCCCAAGTAATTACTTCTATAGTACTGTTACAAACGTGGTCTGGGAGACACTGGCCTCTGTTTAGAATGGAGCTGTTAAATTTTCATCTTTTTGCAGTTTAAGATATTGTGTTGTACAAACAAAAGGGCTATTCCTTAATTAAGTATAGATGCTAAAATCTAGAGTTTTAATGCTAAACAACTTCTTCTCGACAGAAATTGTAGTAATCTTGATTTTAAATTTAATTTCGTGAAAAATTTCTTGAAAATTAATAGAAGGGTGATTTACGGAATTTCGTATTTCATACTCTTTTAATTAGTTGTTGCTCAAGGTCGGAAGTGATTTTGAGAGTTTAAATCCGAAAAACATTTTAGTTTCGATGGGTTAAAAGTTGACTTTTTGATCCGTCATGAATTTCGAAAAGTTTACTTCACGAAAGTCGTAGAGTTCGACGATACGAGTTCGTAGACACGTGGCACGCGTGAAACGGACGTCGTATGAAGAAGTTATGATTTGTTGAAGTTATTTCCAAAATCAGAAATTACTATAAATAGTAAAAATATCTCAGAAAAACCAGACTTTCCTAAAATATCAGAATTTCAGAAAAGTATCCAGTTTACTGTTCATCTCTCTCTCACGACGTCGGATCTTCTCCTCCGCCGATCTCCGTCTTCCGGCGACGCCCCGAGCTGTGCCACCCACCAATCTCTTCGTCTCTCTCTCCTCTACAACCTCGTACCAGTGGCGAGCCCAGACGTCTACTGTGCGCTTTGCATCGAAGCTCAGAAACTGCTGCTGGCGTCGGCTTCGGGGTAGTAGGCCGTCCCACCGTGACCGGCGTCCAAGCCTCGCGTCCTCGGGCCAATCTCTTACCCCTGAGCACGACGGTGAAGAGCTTGCAGCCCGGTTTTAAGGGAGGGGCCGTTGAGTTGTGCTTCAACCTTGCAGCGGCGTTTTCGGTTGCTTTCCGGCCGAGACGAGGCGCGGTTGAGGTACAGGAACATTCCTCAGCTTCTGATCTTCATGTTAGCAGTTAGGTTAGGCTAGTTGCTGAGTTGTGGGAGGCGGCGTGTGGGGCCATGCGCAGCTGCCTTGGGCGGTGCGAGTGGCGGCATGTCCGGTTGTCTATGGGGCACTGTTGAGCCCTATGATCTTGTACTCGTAATGACGAGCACGTGGGTATATAATTCGTTAGATTCGGTTGTCGTTTGAGCATGCTATGTTTTTGTGAGTTTATGTTGTTGTGGGTTTCGATTTGTGGGAGCAAGAACTCTGAAATTGGTGTGTGGTGTCCTTATGGGATGGTAAGGTATGGCGGAGGCCTTGAGAGGCTCGGAAGGAGAGCTGCCTCGTGTTGGCAACTCTCCGGATTAAGGATTAGGTGTTCGGTGCAAATGTAATTTAGTTTTCTTAAGTTAATTACTAAGTTTTCGACTGTGTCGGATGTCATATCATCGTTGACAAACAAAAGCGTACGTTTACCTAAACCAACAAAGCCAGCATTTTGTACGAAGAGAAATTTGATCACGTCTGGTGTAGATGGAAAGGGGCCAGAACTTGTATCAATTAATGGCCTCTCCATTTCTGATTTTGTTGCCCGTTAAGCTACTAATCAGCACACATTCTTTGCTGATATGCGGTTTACGTAATTGGCATCGATATGTACTAGCAACAAAGCGCGTGAGCGATCTATATGTACATGTAAGATTTGGCGACATTCTTTCATACTTCACCTGAGATAGAACTCATAAACAATGTACTAGTGCGTTTAAGGCACGCTAACGGCCATCACAATCCGAAATGGTCAGATCGTTTACAGATAAAATTTGTGGCTCCTTTTCAGCTGTACTACTGGTGAGCGCATATCTATCTGTAGAAAATGCTGGTTTTGTAGGTTCAGGTAATGGTGAGCTTTCATTTGTCAACCCAGAGAGCACCTCTGACATCGTAGGTCGATTCGCTGCACTATCCTCCACGCATAGAAGACCAATTTGAACGCATCTTAACAATTTATCTTTGTTAGTACACGAATCAGCCACTGCTGGATCCATTAGTTGTAGCCCTGTTCCTTCTTTCCACAACTCCCATGCCTGAAAATATCCATATCACAGCAGCTGATTTTAGATGACAGAATGATGGAATACTATATCTAAAGACAAAACTATGCTGAGAATGTTTGACATACATATCCTACTAAATTGATAGCACGATCATCATTGTAGAAGCTATTGTTTCTCCTGCCACTTATGATTTCAAGCAACATCACTCCAAAACTGTAGACATCGGATTTTGTAGAGAAAATTCCTTCCATCACATACTCAGGAGGCATGTAACCACTACACCAGATAAAGATGAATTCCTTCTTTATCAGCATAAATTGACAAATAACCATGGCCATATAAGTTAAGCAAGACATGTAACCACTACAACAGATAAAGACGAATTCCTTCTCTATCAGCATAAATTGACAAATATCAATGGCCATATAACAAAAGCAAAAGATACGCACATATTGTTTACTTACCGTGTTCCCACAATCCTACTAGTATTTGCTTCCAGTTCATTAATGGAGAATATCCTAGCCATACCAAAATCCGATATTTTCGGGTTCATACTTTCATCAAGAAGTACGTTACTAGCTTTTAGATCTCTATGAATTACTCTTGTTCTTGAGAATTTGTGCAAATAAAGCAATCCTTGAGCGATTCCTTCAATTATGCTGATACGCTTGCTCCAATCTAGAAGCACAGCTCTGATGGGATCTGGTCAATATTTAGAGGTACAAATTTAGATGACATTTCAGACATGTATAAAGATAGATGTATATATGTATCAAGAATAAACTCATAGTATACTAAATTAGAATTACCAAATAAAAAGTAGTCCAAACTTTTGTTTGGCATGTACTCATATATCAGGATCCTCTCGTCGCCGTGAATGCAAAATCCAAAAAGCTGAACAAGGTTTGTATGTTGAAGTTCATATATTAGGATCAACTCATTCTTAAACTCTAATGTTCCTTGCCCTGAACATTTTGAAAGCCTTTTCACAGCTACTTCTTGTCCCGTTGCTAATTTTCCCTGATAATAAATCATGTATCCGTCATATACGTACAGGATCATCAAAAATCATATTTCTAATGAGTTTAATAATAAAAAAGACTGCTACAAGTCTTAAGCTTCTACCATAGACAGAAAATAAATTACCTTATAAACAGGTCCAAAGCCCCCTTCTCCAAGCTTGTTTTCTTCAGCGAAGTTCATTGTGGCAGCCATAACAATTGCATAGCTAAACACGCTCAAATCGTTTCCCATCTTTCCATCATCTTGTAGTCCATTCAAATTAGTAGGCCTTTTAGAATTCCTGAAGTTCAGCAATTCATTCTGGTCGATCTTACCCTCACCTATTAAGAGGATTAAAATTTCAACTGCAATCATCAAAGATGTGAAGCTGGACTTGCCAAACAAGCACACATCATGTTTAACTAAAGTATATACCTGAAAGTATAGATTTTCTTCTTCTTCGTAGATAGCAGAAGATGGAAAAGGCCATTATCACTAGAGCAGCACTAACAGCAACCCCAATCCAAATCCATTTACGGTATGCGCCTAGAGAGTAACAAATAATACTCTATTGTTAAAGATGAAGTGACATCTATATATTAGTTTGAGAAAGATTTAGTGTCACTACATTCCAGTAATATGCAGATACGCTAACCAAACATGCATCAAGCTCAATTATTAGACAGTATTAGTGTGGCTTACGGCTTTTGTTTGATTTTGTTAAAACCAAACTGCTTGCATTACCAGGTCGACTACTGACTTCAACGAACTCACAGTCCACACTCCAAAATCGGCATTTTGTCTGATCATCAGATACAAAGTCAAATCCAAGGCAATCACAGTTTTGCAAACAAGTATTTTTACAATCAATCCCAGTACCACTGTAACTTCCATTTGATACAAAGTTGAGCGAGTAAGGGCATCTTGAAGTTGAACTCAAGGTGATTGGTTGAAAATAACCTTTTTTTAGCACAAATGGACTGCCGAAATCTTCCATACAAGTAGTTGGCCGGCCATTTGTCTGGCACCCTATTCCATCTGTCTCATACCCTCTACACTGATCTGCTCTGGCAATATCAATTCCCAATCCATAATAATTAAAAAGCTTCCCATAATGGTTTAGGATCCATTCTGGTAACTCATATGCACCACCATCTTCAGAAGTGTATGTGAGGTAGTCTTCATTCTCATTTGAAACAATGCTAAACTTGAAGCTGACCTTTCCATTAGGTAAAATGTTTTGGAATCTATTGCTTGTAGCACTATAGTTTCCACTTCTCCAGTAAACCACCCCTTGTCTCCGAATTTCCAGTTGACGGGCAGATGGGTCCCAATCTAGGGTGAAAGCTCCCGCTGGTGGGTAGTATATGGATGTCCATGATGTAACAGACCAAATGTGCCCATTGCTATGGTTGACTCCTAACTTCATGCCTGGTAGAAAGGTGTCAGTTGGATGATCAAAACTCTGCCACCACACCTGCTTCATTGACCCATCAGAGTTCAGCTCTTGTAGGATAAAATTGCCAGAATCCAACAGAGTAGCCACCACAATACTACTACTTTTCGGTGCAGAGCCAAGCACTATAGGAGGATTACCACCGCCACCTGTGTTGTTTGTAATGATCTTTAATGTGTTGTTGGAGTCCAAGGTAAGAACTCCAAAAGGGTACAAAACAGGTGAGTCTCGGTTGGCAACCCACGCCTTATTTGCACCCGCTACATCTTGTCGCCTAATATATAGATACCCGTAGTTGGAACTTGAACCGTTCCGCAAGAAAAGCAAAGTGAACTTCCCGGATGCAGAAACTAAAGCAGTTGAGGAATTGAGAGTGTCGCTAACTTTGAGTGTGTCCCCAATATTGTCTGCTGCATCAGCAGTATGACAACTCCACAAGGATGAAAGAGTGATCAAGAAGAATATTGAGAGTTGATCGAACCTAAACACAGGGTTAATGATCACAAGGTACTTTGCTTTCTCCTGATGATCTTGAAAACCAGCAAACAGAGCCATCACATTAACCATGACTAAGGTCAAGTACTGTCTCTACTGCCCCAAGATGCCTTAGAAAATCAAATTTATAGTGCAATGCTCATTATAAAAGTGAAACCGGTCTTCTGCTTTGATTACATGACAAACAGGAAGAACAAATTTTAGTAAAATATAACAAATAGAATAAAAAATAGGACAAACAATACAAGGTACAAGTTGTGTTTTGGATTAGTTAGACTAATTCTTCAAAGACTTTGGTTCAATTAAATATTAGGAGTGAGTAAGCTATAAGAGATTCCTGGAAAATGCAATAGAAGACTCACTCTTAGATGCCATGGAATAAGAGAAAAGTTTATGATGAGGAACAAGAGATCAATTATACTCTATTCCTGAAACCTGGTACTGGTGATCCTTAGATGTTTTTAGAAGATTTTATACTAGTTTTCTTGATAAAAGTCTGGCAGTTTTCAAGTTTTCAAATCTTGATGCAATAAACAATAAGATGATCGATGTCATTGCTTATGAAAGATTGGATAGGATCATACCATCATTTGCGGGTAGTAATTCTAAACATATTGTTTAAGTACACTTAACAAAACTATTATATTTTTCAACATTTCAATACTGTCATTATATACATCTATTTTGTTAGCTTATTAGATGGTGCAGGCCCTGTTTCTGTGCACTTTACCTTTACTTGGCGCAATAGCATCAAGATGATAAACACCAGCATTGACCTGGACAGAACTCCCTTGACGGCTTAAGTGAACTCTATCAAGGAAAGGAAAGAACAACTGCTATATCTAATAGTCAGCTCCTCCACAACACAACATGGAGAGTGACAAAGACTAGTAGTGTTGAAATGCAACATCGTATATGAGTTTGCATTTGCAATCCCTAAAACTTGATATAAGTCATTCTATACTTCCTCGTTCCTGGTAGTTCTACACCTTAGTTGCATCTCCCACAGGGGTCAATTAGTTTATAATATATAACAATATGTGATAGACATGAAGATCCATGCATCTTGAAATATGTATCCCGAATTAGTGAATTTAATGGCAGTCCTACTCTGCTCAAAATTATATAGAGCTAATAAATGAGAATGGGAAAGACTCGGTAAATGATGCTATTGGACAAGTTCTCTAAACTCTAAAGGACTAAACTTCGGTTGAAAAATTCTTGTATGCAATGATAAAAAGAAAAAAATGAATAGCATTTGTTCTAAGAAAATAAGCTATCATATGATGAAAGATAAGAATCAATAATAGATATCTGGCCGGCAGATATAAAAATGTTGCAATTTTAATAATTCCCCAAGTAACATACAATATATTATAGGAACTTCTATAGAGATGATAAACTCAGATATATTTTGTATGGCATCATTGATATTCCTAGCATCCATTAATTATGTCAAGAAGATATTCCTAGGATCATTGATAAACTCAGATAGTAAGAACATCACACTTAATTTCAAAGATAAACTTGGTCTGGGATACACTGGCCTCTGTTTAGAATGGAGCTGTTAAATTTTCATCTTTTTACAGTTTAAGATATTGCGTGTTGTCCAAAAAAAAAGGGCAATTCCTTAATTAAGTATAGATGCTAAAATCTAGAGTTTTAATGCTAAACCTCACAACTTCTTCTTGACAGAAATTGTACTTTCAAGATTCAGTCTCGACTTGCAAGATTTTACCTGAAGATTATAACACTAATTTTCTTACTGCGGCAACTGGCAAGTGCCATAGAAAAGTTTATATAGCTCCCGAACTATTCTACAAACCATTCATGTTTATAGTTTCAGATTGTTGTTTCAAGGAATAGCAGGACAGATGGGGAACTTAATTGAATGCAAATGCAGAAATTCAAGCAATAAATACTTCCCTTCCTGGATTTATGAGCTAGAAAATGATTCATTTTTGAAATTGTGTATGCATGTGAGTATCATAAGATAGTAGCCAAGAAGGTCATTGTGCTCTATGGTGCTCCAAGGGTGAAGTTGAAGTCTTGAAAATACCTCCTTTAACCTCTCTTCTGTCCACAAGAGAAGCCAATGGAGGGTCAACTCAATAAGCGCCATGATCAAGAGATATCTAACCAGCCACATATTCATGGTAAAAGGGTAATGTTGTGCCTATGTGCAGTTCCATGAGAAGAACCAGAGCCAAAGTAACACTGTAACAAATACTTGGGCTCTACTCTAAGAGGAAGTTCATTACAAAACAGTGTATATATTCAGTCAGAATAAATAATAGTTCATCTACAAAAACATATTTAGCACATCAATGGCTGCTGATTTTAGCTGAGGAGGAAGCATACCTTTTACTTGATAGCAGTAAGTTTAAAGTGAAGTAGAAGCACTATACGTATCTCTGACTTGTTACTTTCAGTTTGAACTACTTGCTGATCTTAACAGCATTGTTCTGGATTCCATCTTGTAATTGGCTCTCTTCAACAGTATACCTCTCCAAACATGGTGGAGAGTGTGCATGACCATTTCAGCTGATATCAAGAACTAGCCATGTCTTCGTAACACCTCCACCAAGTACTGCAATGTATGTCAGACCACAACCCCTCATGGGCTTAGTTGCATCACCATCCTCCTTGAATAACACAATCACCACCTTATTCAGAATTGACAAATTAAAAGCTGGATGATGACGACAGGTGACAAACCCACATCATAAGTAATTCCTGGCATGACAATTTAACTTTTCAATCTAAGATGAGAATAAATCTTTTAATAATAAAGTAACAACCAACGACACTCTTCTGAATCTCGTGCTCTACCAGGCTAGTTATCACTCTTGGGACACTTATCTTCAACTTCTTTAGGCATTTCACACAATACAATAGCATAAAGAAAGGGCATCCTCCATACTCAACTAAAACCACTGCTTATCATTTCCCAATGTAAATTAGTGATAACGGTTCCCAAAAGCACACCCGATTAATTTCATAATTTGATCTGCTTCCAGTGAAAAGTACACACTGCACACACATAGAAATCCTAAAGAGCCCAATCCCCTAAGGAAATCCTGAAGCTGCAATACTCTCTTAAATATGAAGCCTTCTCTTTCCATCTAGAACCCGTTAGACACTACAAGAACATCAAAATGCTACAACAAACCATAAATTGCTCGTTTTTTTTAAAAAGAACAGAAACCTGAAACCAATGGTATTGATTCAAATTCCAAACAACCAGCAACTCCTTTTTCATTATCAAATCAGTTATTCATGTCTCAATGTTCTGAACTCAGAAATTTCTATCAGTTGTGAAGAAAGAGGCATCAATATTAGGAACTTTAGGCAGAAACTGTACAAAGGTTGGAACTTTAATTTGTTGAATTCGTTTGTTTCTGTTGGGTATTACAATTGACATTTCTGAGCAGAATCGACAGGAGCTGATACCTGGTCGGGTTTTGGGTAGGATACGACGCGGGTGACTCCATTGGGGGAAGCATAGACGGTGGGACTGTCCGGCGACTCGCAGCTTTCAAATCTTCAGAAACAGATCACTTGTTTCACTATATCTCTGTTTGGGAGCATCCTGTGTTTTTTACACTTTTTTTTTACCAAAAAAGTCAAACTTGTTTGACCTTGTTAAATTCTGTCCTTTGAAGAAAAGGAAATATATAGTTTTAGGATCCATGGTTTTAAGACTCTAGGAACTCACTCAAATTATCAAGAGAAACACTGGTAACTTCTGTGTTGTGTGGCAGCTCTCAACTCCACAAATATATGGGTCAACAATTAATATTTGTGGTTCGGGACATCCACCGACAACCCAAGAAGACCGCAAGCCATCGAGTATCAGTGTCAACGTAGCTCTAGTCTTAACCTCAACCTGTATTTTGATGTAGAATTCCTTCGACTCCTTTAAGAGATGTGATGGTGAGTTTGACATTATTGCGTTATCGAGCTGTGCGCAGTTTAAAACCTCAACTTTGCCTTGTATGATCTAGCCACCAGCTACCCTCCCTGCTTCTGCAAATTAAATATGGAGCTTCATGTACCCAACCTCTGCGCAGTTTGGTCTGTATGCCTTTATGTCACTACCCTTCTCTTTTCCATCAATCTTTTCCAGCATACCACTGCTGTAAATGCAGTTGGAAACGAAACGGATCGATTTGCTTTGTTCAAGTTTAAAGAAGCCATAGCTACTGATCCCAATGGGTTCTTGAACTCATGGAATGGCTCCTTTAACTTCTGCAACTGGCGTGGAGTTACTTGCAGCAGAAGGCATCAAAGAGTAACAGCCTTGGAACTTCCAGACTGTGGTTTGCATGGAACCTTATCACCTTATATTGGCAACCTCTCTTTCTTAAGGTTCATCAAACTTCAGAACAACAGCTTCTCTGGGAAGATTCCAAAGCAAATCGATCATTTGTTCCGATTGCAGTATCTCAATCTAACTTTCAACAAGTTGGAAGGGGCAATTCCAGTCAACCTGACCAACCCAGAGCTGAGCATCATATCTCTCAGATCAAACCGCCTTGGTGGAAAAATTCCATTGGAGCTTGGCTCATTGAAGAAGCTTGTGTACCTTAATCTTGCGCTAAATAATCTGACAGGAGGCATCCCACCTTCCTTGGGAAATCTTTCATCAATCATTGGACTTTACTTGTCATATAACAATTTGGTGGGCACACTTCCAGAAGAGTTAGACCGGTTGAGAAACTTGATTGTTTTCTCAGTTAATACTAATAATCTCTCGGGTATGATCCATCCTTCCCTTTTTAACCTATCATCTATGATCACCTTCTCTATTTCACAAAATAAGTTCAATGGCACCATTGCACCTGAAATAGGCCTCCAGATGCCTAATCTCCAACTCGCGACAGTTGCTGGAAATGAATTCTCAGGAGAAATCCCATCTTCATTTTCCAATTGTTCTCAGCTTCAAAGAATTGATGTTCAGAGAAATAGATTTGTTGGCCAAATTCCCAAAATTTTTGGATATCTTCCACATCTCCTGTTTCTTGATGTAAGTGGCAATAGTCTAGGAAGTAATTCAGATATTGACTTGAGTTTTATCACATCCTTGACAAATTGCAGCAAATTGGAAATACTCGATTTGAATTCCAACAATTTTGGAGGTGTTTTACCCAACTCTTTAGCCAATTTGTCAAGCCAACTCAATACATTCTACATTGGGAATAATCAAGTATCCGGTACGATTCCTGCAGCATTGGAAAATCTACACAACCTAATAGCCCTGGGCCTGAACAGCAATTTGTTCACAGGTGTAATTCCTTCCTTTTTTGGGAAGTTCCAAAAGCTGCAGCTATTGTCTCTATATAATAAGGAAAAAATTCACCATTGGTACCCAAACTTACCTCGCTATATAAGAAAGGTACCCGAACTTGAAAAACGATCATCATAGTACCCAAAGTTTTAAATCCTATTATAGAGGTACCTAGCGTGTTTTGACCGGCTGGCTTTCCGGTTTTTGATGACGTGGCAGTTCGCATTTTAATGACGAGGGGTATAATCGTAAACTATAATGCGGATCTGGGAATACAACTTCCCATCTCAAATGCCTCGGCATGTGGACCTGGAAATGGGTGAAGAGGTTTGGTCTACAGCGAAGTTAATTACCAGATGGGGGGGTTTAGACTTGGAGGGAGATTGGCCCTCGATGTCGTCGACGGAGGCTTGTTGATTTGAGTCTTCAGCGAAGGACCTGCGGAGTGATCTGAGCTTATCCCAGTGGTAGCAGCAGGAGAAGACGCCGCTCAAGCTGAAGATTATGATGAGGAGGAGCGCGGTGCCGAGAGGGAACCCCAAGGATGGCCGAGACGCGTCCACGTGCGACGGTGAAAGATCCTGACTCTCCATCCCTTAAACCCAACAAAGAAAACAACAACAACGACGACGAAGATGAAGACGACGAGCCTCTTCTTCCTTCACTCACGCGTCTACAGCGGTGCGTTGTGGCTACGAGGGTGATGTTTTTGTGGGGAGTTCAGTTTTGAATTTGTATGCGAAGTGTGGGAAGATGGATGAAGCAGTGGCGGTTTTCGACAAGATGCCTATGAGGGATGTTGTTTGTTGCACGACGATGATTACGGGGTTTTTGCAGAGTGGGAGGCCGGTGGAGGCAGTTGAGGTGTATAGGAGGATGCAAGATGAGGGGATGGAGTTTGATGGGGTTGTGATGATGGGGTTGATGCAGGCTTGTGGTAGTCTAGGGGACTTAAGGCTGGGTCTTGCGGTCCATGGGTATATGATTCGGAGAGGTGTTCGTATGGATGTTATGGTTCAGACAAGCCTTGTGGATATGTATGCTAAGAGTGGGCATTTGGAGCTGGCTTCTGGTGTGTTCAATAAGATGTCTTATAAGAATGCAGTTTCTTGGGGTGCTTTGATTTCTGGCTTTGCTCAAAATGGTTTTGCAGCGCAGGTACTTGAAATGGTGGTAGAGATGCAAAGTTGTGGTTTCGAGCCAGATTCAGCGTCTCTTGTGAGCTCACTTCTGGCATGTTCACAAGTTGGACTGTTGAAATTGGGTAAATCCATTCATGGGTATATTTTGAAAAGGGCCGAGATTGGTCAAGTTTGTGGTACTGCAGTCATTGACATGTATTCTAAATGCGGTTCCCTTTCGTATGCTCGTGCACTCTTTGATCAAATGGTCAGCAGAGACTTAATCTCATGGAATACTATGATTGCCTGCTATGGGATACATGGGTGTGACAGAGACAAACTTAAAGCCTGATCATGCTACTTTTGCTTCTCTTCTATCGGCTTTCAGTCACTCTGGTCTCGTTGAAGAAGGCCTGCATTGGTTTGATGCCATGGTCACCAAGTACAAGATCCCTCCAGGGGAGAAACATTATGCTTGTATGGTTGATATGCTGGCTCGTTCTGGACGAGTTGAAGAGGCTAGTCAGCTTATAGCTTCAATGAACACCGAACCAGGCCTTGCTGTCTGGGTTGCCCTCCTGGCAGGTTGCCACAATCATCAGAAATTATCCGTGGGAGAAATTGCAGCAAAGAAGGTCCTCAAGTTCAATCCAGATGACATGGGAGTTTATACTTTGGTCTCAAACTTTTACGCCATGGCAAGGAGATGGGAAGGTGTAGCCAGTACGAAAAAGATCATGAAACAGACCGGAAAAATCACTCCAACTCCAGTTAAGAGACTTTCCTGCTTCCCAGAACCATCAACATTTTTTATCTCCCACTTCATGATTTAAACAAATGATGTCACGAGACTAACTTGCCGTAGTTGTGAGGGTGAAGGAGCATATGCAGCGTAACAGTCTCTTCTAAATGGGTTAGGATAGGAAAAGCACTTGGTACTGTTCCTTTATAAGATGGGAAGTTGTAATACCAAAAGATCATGAAACAGACCGGTTCTGGGAAGCAGGAAAGTCTCTTAACTGGAGGCGGTGGGGGAAGAGTGAGGGTTTGAAAATGAGGCGAGGGTGAGGTTTTGGAGGGAGAGTGAAGCAGGTGGCTATGGAAGCCATGGTTATGGAGGAGAGTGAGGTTGGGAGGTTGTAATTGGGGTTTTGTATTTCAAGTATTTCTGGCCATGAGAGAAACACAGAGCTCTTTCTCTCTGAGTGTCTTAGAATTGGAGCTTGGGACTTGACTAGCAGGATGATGGTACTCAGTTTACGATTATACCCCTCGTCATTAAAATGCGAACTGCCACGTCATCAAAAACCGGAAAGCCAGCCGGTCAAAACACGCTAGGTACCTCTATAATAGGATTTAAAACTTTGGGTACTATGATGATCGTTTTTCAAGTTCGGGTACCTTTCTTATATAGCGAGGTAAGTTTGGGTACCAATGGTGAATTTTTTCCATATAATAATAGTTTATCAGGTAGGATCCCACATTCCATAGGAAACCTCACTCAACTGTATGGACTTTACTTATCAGCAAATAAATTTGAGGGAAGCATTCCTGCAAGTATCGGAAATTGCAAAAACTTGCAAGAGCTGGAATTGGCACAGAATAGGCTTAGTGGAGAAATACCACCAGAGGTTATTGGTCTTTCCTCCATAGCTCTCTTACTCAACCTTTCACAGAACTCATTGACTGGTAGCCTCCCTCTGGAAGTTGGTAAGCTCAAGACTGTCAATACGGTCGACATCTCTGAAAATAATTTGACTGGAGAAATTCCAGAAATAATTGGAGAGTGTCAGGAAATTCAATTTCTTTTTCTGCAAGGTAACCTCTTTCAAGGGAGCATTCCTTCTTCGTTGGCTTCTGTGAAAAACCTCGAGTACGTAGATCTTTCACGAAACAACTTATCGGGACAAATTCCAAAAGATTTACAGACACTTCCCTTCTTGCTGTATTTGAACCTTTCTTTCAATAATTTGGAAGGCGAGGTACCAAAGGAAGGGGTCTTTCGGAGCACAGGTGGTGCAGTATCATTGGTCGGGAATGCAGAACTTTGTGGTGGTATTTATGAACTACAGCTACCGGCATGCCCCATCAAGAGAAAGAGCCATGGTCACAAACTGAAAATCATACTCCCTGTAGTTGCTGGATGCTCCCTTTTGTCCATGTTCTTGTTTTCTCAATATTGGAGGGGGAAAAAGAAAAATAAACCATTATCTGCAGCCTCATCAAACAACTTCCTTTCCAGGGTGTCATACCAGACACTTCATCAAGCTACTGATGGATTCTCCTCGAGCAACTTAATCGGATCTGGGGGTTTTGGCTCTGTATACAAAGGGATTCTTGATCTGGAAGGAAACAAAGTAGTTGCCATTAAGGTCCTCAACCTTCAACAGAGAGGAGCTTCCAAGAGTTTCACGGCAGAATGTAATGCACTGAGAAATATCCGGCACAGGAATCTTGTGAAGATTTTAACTTGCTGCTCCAGTACAGATTACAGTGACAATGAATTCAAAGCTCTAGTGTTTGATTTTTTGTCAAATGGGAGTTTAGAGGAGTGGTTGCACAGAGAAAACCAATCCAGGAGCTTGAACCTTCTTCAAAGACTGAATATTGCTGTTGATGTAGCTTCTGCGTTGTGTTATCTTCATGACCACTGTGATCCACAAGTCATTCACTGCGACATGAAGCCAAGCAACGTTCTTCTTGATGATGACATGGTTGCTCATGTATGTGATTTTGGGTTAGCAAGACTCATCTCAACGACCACGGGCTCCTCTCAAAATCAAAGTAGCACAGTTGGAATTAAGGGAACCATTGGCTATGCTCCTCCAGGTATCAATCTTCCACTACTTTTGAACTTCTAAAATTTCTATCTACAAGTTTATTGAAGACAAATGTGAAAACAAACATGCAGAAGTATAACAAACAGAAGCATGGTAGCTTAATTTATAATTAGCGTGACACAATGGCAACCAAACAACTAGAATTAATTGATCTCTCGTGCTTCTTCAACATTACCCACATTGATGATGAAAATATTTTGCATGCTGGTGACTAGTCTGATCAATAATGAAACTTTGCATACTGCATGCTGAAGTTAGATTCCAAATTGTACACACATAACAGTTATAACTTGATTGTTTTATGAATTGCAGAGTATGCATTAGGGGTTGAGCCATCCAAACAAGGGGATGTATATAGTTATGGCATCCTTCTGCTGCAAATGTTCACGGGAAGAGGACCCACAGACAAAATTTTTGAAGACGGTTACAATATCCATACCTTTGTTAAGACTGCCATACCACTGATACCAGAAAGACTTGTGCAGATTGTAGATCCTACTCTTCTTGCAACTTTAGAAGCAATAGCAACACCTGCAACGACAGAAAATGAAATGAGATACATCAGTGGTTGCAAAATCCAAAAAGCGGCAGAAGAAGAGAACGTAGACTACGAGAGTTTAAGCAAGATGAACATATATGTGTGGAAGTTCATTCTTCCAATCCTTAAGATCGGACTTGCATGCTCGGAAGAATCCCCAAGGTGTAGAATGTCTATGAAAGATGTACACAGGGATATACACCACATACAGAGTGCTTACGTTGGTGGTGAGCTCCATGCAGCTGAGAGACCAAGAAGAACCTAAACACCAGGTTATAATCTTATTTATTTTATTAATTAATTAATTGGTGATATACGCAATGTTTCTTTTCCCCTCAAAATCTAGTTTGTGACTGCGTAATCCATTGTTTTTTGTTCATATTAAATTTTTTCCTCGCATGCAGCTTTGTGTTGATGATGACTTTGCCTTAACCTGTGGAAGAAATAAGATGTAGCTGGCTAATATGAGTCGTTTGTTCTGCAGTTCGCTCTGGAGCCAATAGATCGAGACTAGTAATTTGTAGCTTGATTAGGTGAATAAGTGATCTAACTTGATCAGTCCTCATTTATCTGAAGGCTTTGATGTTATAGATGCACTTACTGTTTCCTATTTGCTATTCTGCATTTCTGCAGCTTGTTTCTACTAGAATAAAAAGGTTTTCTGTATTTTTCATATCCTTCGTTCTAGTATCTGTGGCTTGCTCAAAACTAAACTGTGCCGCCCCAATTCTGCCTCGATCAGAGATAGTAGAGAGAGAATTGACTAGAATCTTGTGTTTGTTGAGAGATCAAATTTGGTAGTGAAATACAGAAACTAGTAGCAGAACTAGTTGATACGTACATTAGTTATTGTGAAATACAGCAAGGTTGCTTGCAAGTCTCTTCCACCACTAAAATTTGTGTTCAGATATGAATCCCACATGGGAAAATGAAACTTAATATGTGGGTTTATAAGGATTTGAACTACTATATCTAGTACCAATTGATTTTGGATTAAACCTAAAACTATTTTATCATGGTATTAAAACGGATTACCCACGTGCACGTGGCTTGAAAATTCCACATGGGAAGTCTTTAGTTTTTGTAAGACTCACACACATACGTCATGTTTAATTATATAAAGTAGTCTCAACAATAAACAAAATACCTATATTGTCCACTGAAACCACTTTATAAAAGTAATTATGTGCAAGTCTTTTCTAAGAGTGTTTGTTCGTTGAGGAAAAACAGTATCAAATTGTCATTTCTTCTTAGTTCAATTGAAGTTTTATTTAGTTTTGAAAGATGCACGGACATTCTTGATATATGACGCGTAGGTGCATGGTACAATCTTAGCCATTTATATATTTTGTCATGTATTTGTACTAAAATCTTAAATTTTAAATATCGTCATATCATATCGTATATCGACGTGCGATGTATTAGAGACTCTCCAATGCAATACTACAATGTACATGTCTTTGGTCAACCGTTTGCTCTCGTATATTTACATGCAGTGTACCAGGGACTCTACAATGCATACCACATTATACATGTCTTTGGTCAACAGTTTGCCCTCGTGTATTTACATGCTGTACTAGATACTGTACAATGCATATTACAATCAATACAATGTATATGTCTTTGGTCAACCGTTTGCCCTTAAGCCGGATGATAAAGCTATTCGACTGAGTAGTGAGTACTCTCATATCGTCTAACACGCAGGGGAATATACGGGGATAATATTGTCATTTCATTGAAAAGACCACCGCGATCGTAGGAGAGATGAAAGAGAAAGCGCAAAAGGGGAAGGGGAAGAGGAAGAGGAAGAGGAAGAGAACATATCAGCTGCCTGGTGCCGTTGACATCCTCCATAGGCATTGACCTGCAGATTCTGACTACCCAAACATGGCATCCGAAGGTTCAAAATTATCAAAGCTAATTGATGATAAAACCAGAGCTAAACGACATAAGGTTTAATTCCCCCACCATTAAATTTTGCATTTTCACTTCAAAATTTCATGCCGAAAGAAATTAATATCCAAGGGTTGAAATAGGTCAGTAATTTTTGCATGTTCAGTATACAACGGTTTTAAATTTTAATAGTGACAACTCTCCTGAGTCGTGAGATAATAATTTCTTTCAGCAAGTGTCTCCCAAACGCGTCAGGAAGAAGACTTTGAGTCTTCGAGTGAGTCAAAACTCCAAATCTTCCACGAACGTTCTACTTTTTCTTTTGTTTCTTTTTCAGAATTTCCATGAACGTTTTACTGAGACTCGGTGATTTGAGATCATTGATTTTAGTCAATAATTAAGATACTGTTTGGGCCTAAATTAACATTTACCCGAGACTATGGGCCGAAGCCAAGAGGGTCACCCATTAGCGGGTAATTCGATATGTTTAAATCAGTTTCCTTCTAGGAGAGGATTTGGAGTCCTGATAGGAATCCGAATTGGAGATGGTTTAAGGTAATACAATCCTATTCGATATCAGAATCCATTATGTTTGATACACACGTATTTGGGGTTTTGAGATCACTATATAAAGAACTCTAGGACAACGTAAAAAGGGTTCTCAACCATACAACTACAAGCTTTTGCCCTGCAAATCTTGCAAGCCTCTCCGGAGCAATCTCTCGCGAACTGTCTTCCACCAACTGCAAACGACACTCTTCCAACCGAGCCGCAAACCTACGCCCACCACCGGTCGCCGTACACCTGCCATTGTTGTCAAAAGTGACTTGCGTTCGTGTCGAAGCATCGCTGAGACATATCGAGTCCAGTCGTCACGCCTCGTGACAAATCGAGTCGTTACCCCGGTAACAGTCTTTCCCAATCTGCCAGAGGTTGGACGAACATAAGCCGCGGTCTTGATATAAAGCTCTGCTTTGCATCCCATGATCGAAGTAAGATTATCTCAATCTGCAAGAGGTTGAGTAGAAAAATACTAGTAACCGTTTACTTAGGTCTTGTTCGAGCCTCTACGCCGGCCTGTCAACGCCCGCGTACAGTCGCTTGATCGAGAAGTCCGGTAGCAGGGAGCAGACGAACACGTTCGCCAGAGTCATCCGCTCGCCAAGGGTGATTCATTCGTCAGACGTCATCTGCCACCAAGGTTGTACCTAACTCAAAGGTACTGGCACGCTCGCACCAGGACTGAAACATACGTCCGCCACCCCCACGTGTTGATAGTTCGACAGGTGTCAAAACCGACGCGAACATTTTTGGCACGCCCAGTGGGACCAGTGTCAAGATTGCGCAAGCCAATATCTACAAACGACCGATGTCGTTCTGCAAGAAACCAGAACATCAGCTGTTGAAACAGCACAACTCAGCTGCATGTAGGGATCTGTCTGAATCTCAGTTGCAAGCCAAGTTTGGGAGCGGCAGACCTGAGCTTGAGGATCTGCATGAGGTCCTTGAGGGAGATAACCATACTCCCGAAAACTCGGAGGGTATCGCTGATCACCAACAGGAAGGCGATATCCCAAATACCGCGATGGCTCCATTAGTTTCTGAGACCAATGATGGAGATGGAATTCTCCAGACTCGGACGCCATCTTCTGCGGAGATAGTAGAATCTTTTGGCCTTATAATATCTAAGTCTCGGGCCACTGATGTTATTCTAGAGAAGATAGAGGCTACTCTGAAGGAGTTGAAGACCGAACAGATTGGTCATAACACCAACATTAGTGCTTTGGCAAGACAATCACAGGCGAATGCTGGAAATATTACTTCTCTCACTAGAAGTCTTGATAGCTTAGTGAGGGGGCACCAAGTTGAGTTCAGCGAACAACTTCAGCAACAGCAGGAGGAGTTCATAGCACAGATGCTGCAGCAGCAGGATCAGCTGGAAAAGACCAACGCTGTTGTCGAGCGATTGGCGCAAATGGTGCAAATAGGGTTTGAGGCTGAGATATCTGAACCAAGAGAGCTAATCCCTCTAGAAAAGCCTGGGAGGACAATGGAGAAAGGTCCAGCTAAAACAGCTAAGCCTCATAATAGAGGGTTTGAAGCTACTGCCCCGCAAAGACAACAGAGGAGAGGTGGACGGATGATAAACCCGCCATCTGACGACGAAGGCGAAGATCAAGAGGAGGACGTTGAGGGTGTTATGACTCGCAACGACATACAGAGGCTGTTTTATGAGCAATTAAGGATCATGCAAGGTTTGCCGGATCCTGGTATAACCTATACCAATCCATTAACACGAGTTGCGAACCTAACGCCATGGCCCGCGAATTTCAAGCATATAAGGTTTACCCCTTTCTCGGGCGAATCTTCTGAAGATGCGGAGACCCACATAACTCGTTTTCACAAAGAAAGTGGCCCATACGCCCAGGACCCTGTTCTTAAGTTGAAATTGTTCGGAACTTCCCTAACGGGATCGGCCTTAGCTTAGTATAGAGACCTAACACCAGGCTCTATACCAGATTGGCAATCCATGGAGGGTCTCTTTAGGACCATGTTTGGGGTTGTCGAGGCTAAGATAACCATTAAGGTTCTGGCGGATACTAACCAGGAGCCTGATGAATCCGCCATTGACTATTTGAAGCGCTTTAAGCTCCTACGAGCTAAATGCAGAGATAGGCTGGCGGAAGATACTACTGTCGAGTTGGCAATTGCAGGGCTCGAGCCGGAGATCCAGGCACACTTCCAGCAAGTGTACATGACGAATATGGCAGACTTAACCAATAGGTTAGCCAAACATCAGCACTTCCTCGACCAAACAAGGGTTCAGACCAGCAAGAGGAAAGGCATCCCATTATCGTACTATCCGGGTACTCTGAAACCTAAGACGAATGTCCCTCCTATTTCTAAGACGGTGGCGACTATAGAAGCTGAGTCTACGGCAACGGTCACTTGGGTTGAGGATACTAAGGATGAAGACAACATAGCGGTTGTAGAGGTGTTGGGTCGCCAGCCGCTACAACCGAAGAACGTAAGGTTTGCCAAGGAACCTATTATGATTATGACTTCTTTGCCTTTGAAGTCCGCCTTCGAGAAATATACATATAATGCTCATCAAGCTCCGGAGATCCTCGCCGAATTATTCAAGCAAGGCCGGCTCCAACACGAAGGCGGTTTCGTGCCTAAGCCAGACTATATGGCAGGCAAGAAGTACTGCAGTTTTCACAACATGAATAACCATTATACTAAGGACTGTGTCAAGCTCAAGGACCAGATCCAAACGTGGATTAATGAGCAGCTCATGGTGATGGACACTGCTAAGGAACCTACTTGGACGGAAACTCGACCCTTTCCGGAGGTAAACATGGTTACTCTGGTTCCCAATGAAGGCCAGGAATTGGAACCTCATCAACAGGGTTCTAGATTCCAAACTTATACCTACAACGCGCACAAGGCGCAGGAGATCTAGCGACTCTTGAGCCAGAAAGGAATGGCTGCTCCTGAATACATGCCAGAGCAGCACAAAAATATTGGGTTAGACGGATCCTATTGTTCTTTCCACCATTCAAATGATCATGGCACGTCTGCATGCATAGGGTTGAAGGATCAAATCCAGGAATGATTGAATGAGGGAGTCCTGCAGTTTGATAATGGCACGGTGGCATCCAGTCAACACTTTTGGGTGAATGCCATCGGCCAAGATGGACCCAATAACGCCTCGCGAGCGGACAAGCCAGTAAATCCGCCAGTCGAGGAAGAGATGGTAACGGTACCTAGGGCTCAATTATACCATAACTGTAAGATAGATATTCGTATACCTCTTACACACGAAGAGCTGATGAAGGCGCTTCAGGAGGCGACAACGAAGACTCTTGAGACGGCCAAACGGACCCATCCATAGCCGGAACGCTCTAGGTCTGGTGACCCAAGCGGGTGAAATATCATCACCAGGAGAAAGCAGCTTATGCTACTCCAGCAAGGTCCCGGCAAGACCCCGGACCTTCAGGAACTAAACAAGTAGTAGAGGCACCAACCCCTCCAACTAGGAATGTTCAAAAGCGATATGGCAAGGCGAGAAGGACTTTAGACGCTTTGAACCAGGGGAAGGTGACTCCTGCTGAACTCTCCATGCCCGTGGAGCACATACGTGACGCCTATAAGCGTTACAAATCCAAAACTTATATAGACTCTCGTCGGGCATGGAAGGAGGAAAAATCGCCACCTCGAAGAAGGAATGTTCATGAAAGGATTACACATCCTACAGCGGCGGATGATGCACCTCAAAGAACTCCACGGAGGAAATTAGCATACTCTCCAGAGAAAACACCTCTCCGTTCAGCTGTTGAGATCCCACCAAAGTCTAAGTCTATCCATACAACCTCTGACAAAACGGATAGGGTAGACTCTGTCGTTTTGAAATGGCAGCCTAAGGGGATGACGGCGGTTTCCACATCAACAACTACTAAGGTTCCTGAAATACGGTCAAATACTCAGGAATCTGCTCCGGTCCTTAGCAAGTCATCGGCTCAGCCGGTTTCGGTTCTCATTGGTCAGAAGGCTGGTAGTCAACAATGTGATCAGCCCTTTCCTCAGTTCGTAGCGCAGCAGTTGAAGACTGATTTTTCTGTGAAGCAAGCAGAAGCTGCTCTTATACCTTCACAGCCTAAGGTGTCTACAAACTTATCACGGGTTGATAGGGACATGCCGGATGCGGACGATGAGATGCTGGAGGATGAGGAAGGTTATACAGACGGTGATGAGCCAATTCTAGATTGTAATATGGTTTTCATATTATCCTCTAGTTATGCTTTGTCTGCGCCAATCCCAACTGCTTATTTCATACAAGAGGAGGCGGCGGACAAGCCAGTTTGTCTTATTCAAACGTCAGATAATGAGGATCCTCCCGCCAACGAGGATTTGATTTCCTCACCAGGACACAGTGATCATGATGGGGTCACTGATCTTCACAGCTAACACATGGTTTTTCCTAAGCCTACGTTTACAATGACTCAACATCTCAAGCCTCTCTACGTTACAGCAGAGGTGGAGGGTGTCCAAGTGAACAGGATACTCATCGATAAAGGCGCGGCGGTGAGTGTTATAACGCTTAGTACTGTGGAGCGACTCTAAATTCCAAGAGAGAAGATCCAGAACTCTTCTATCAAGGTTAGAGGGTTTGCTGGTGCTGTGGCTCAAACGGCTGGCTTCCTAGTGCTCAAGGTTAACCTTGGACCCTCTAACGCTTGTCATGGTCTTTTCGTCACGGAGACTACGGTCCCATACGCGATGATTTTGGGACGTGATTGGATCCACAAAACATACTCAGTACCATCTTCGCTACATCAAGAGATGCTCATGTGAGATCCAGCTTCTGATAAACCAGTTTTGATCAAGGCGAACGAGCGCCCTTTTTCTATAGCGACTAACACATTGGAGGCGGATTATTATTACAGCATATGCGTCCTCTGTTGATCGACGAGGTTGATAATAAGGGTCGCCCGCTAGGGGTGACCTCTACTGATCTAACACGGTGGGGATTAACTCAAGCACATGCAGATTGTTCTCGGCCTGTCTCCATCGATTTTCAACCAATCGTCAGCATGATTGACGATTTCAAGGCTGAGGAGGCAGAAGCTATGGCCTCTCTGCTACAGCGGCTGGCGGTGTTTAGAGCTGACCAGTTAGCCTCAGATACGGTCGCTCTAGTTGAGTGTATCGACGAAGACGACATCATCACCACTGAAGAAGTGGAGACCATTCCGCCTGCACCAACAGCTCTGGACGACACTCTGCCTAAGGTTCGTGACCCAGTGGAGAGGATCAACCTTGGTACATCCGACGAACCTTTGGAAGTCGGGATTAGTCAGCAGCTGGAGCCAGAACTGAGGCAGCAGTTGATCAATTTGCTGCAAGAATTCAAGGATTGCTTTGCGGAAAAGTATCAGGATATGCCTGGATTGTCCAAGGATTTGGTATGCCATCGTTTACCTATCAAGGAGGGCGCCAGGCCTATTAAGCAAGAGCAGAGGCGAATGAATGCCGAAACCGCTATAGCAGTCAAGAAGGAAGTTCAAAGCATGGTTGATGCAGGAATCATCCGGCCGGCCCCATATACACAGTGGCTGGCGAATGTGGTTCATGTCAAGAAAAATAACGGTAAAATTATGGTCTGTGTCGACTACAGAGACCTCAATGCTGCTTCGCCAAAGGATATATACCCTATGCCTATTGCGGATCTTTTGGTGGATGCAGTCGCAGGGCACGAGATGTTATCATTCATGGACGGTACGGCCGGCTATCATCAGATACCAATTTACGAGCCGGACATTCACAAGACTGCCTTCCGTTGCCCAGGCTTTGCCGGAGCCTTTGAATATCTCAGCATGCCGTTTGGTCTGACCAATGCAGGGGCCACATATCAGCGTGCTATGAACCTGATCTTCCATGACATCCTCGAGGTCATTTTGGAAGTTTACATCGATGACGTGGTGGTTAAGTCTCGATCCAGATTAGACCATATTAGCCATCTACGTGATGTCTTTATGCGAATGAGAAAGCATCAGCTCAAAATGAATCCAGCCAAGTGCATTTTTGGGGTTCGTGCTGGTGATTTCCTTGGTTTTGTCGTACACGAAAGGGGCATTGAAGTGGCGGGAGATAAAGCACAGGCTGTTTTAGACGCCCCAGCACTTAGGAACAAGAAGGAGCTTCAAAGTTTGCTGGGCAAAATTAATTTTCTCCGACGCTTTATCTCTAACTCAGCTGGGAAGATTGCTCATTTCTCTCCTTTATTGAAACTCAAGAAGGATGAACACTTTGTTTGGGGACCTGAGCATCAAGCGGCGTTCGATAAAATTAAAAAATATTTGGCCAGTCCGCCAGTATTACAACCGCCAAAACCAGGGATCCCACTCAAGTTATACATTTCTACCAGTTATGTGGCTGGGCTTTTGGCCCAGGATGAAACTACTACAGAGGGTAAGAAAGTCGAGTGTGCGGTTTCTTACCTCAGCAGGACCCTTTTGGACGCAGAAACAAGATACTCTCCTATCGAGCGGCTGCGTTTGGCATTATATTTTGCCGCGACCAAGCTCCGTCACTACATGCTTTCCTTTACCACCATTGTGGTAGCTCAAGTACATGCTTACTCAGCCTATCTTATGTGGTAGGATCGGCAAGTGGGTCTTAGCTCTCTCTGAGTTTTCTTTGCAGTATGCACCGCTCAAGGCGATGACGGGTCAAGCAGTAACTGATTTCCTACTTCATCATCCTTTGGACGAATCGGTTGAAGATCATATCCCTTTCGTCAACATGATTGGAACGGTGTCTTGGATCCTTTACTTTGATGGTAGTAGTACAGACTCCTTGGCAGGCGCAGGCATTTGCATCCAGAGTCCATCGGGGACAAGCCACTCTTATTCTTTCCAGCTAGAGTGGACTTGCACAAACAACCAGGCCGAATACGAGGCACTTATCATTGGTCTGGAACTACTATTGGATATGGATGCCAGAGAGATCGAAGTATATGGTGATTCTCTACTAATCATCAAACAGCTATTAGGCGAATACAAGTGCGTATCTTTCCACCTAATACATTACTGGGGGTGAGCATCAGAGTTGTTAGATCAATTTGCTGATGTGGTGCTCGACTACGTCCCTCATGAAAGGAACTTTGCAGCCAACGAATTAGCACAGCTCGCCACGGGCATTACTCTTGCCAATGGCGTCAAGGAACGCATCCTGAAAGTATAACGCAGGACGTTACCATCCTTTGCTGCACGAAGGGAACAACGAGGCGATTGAGTGGTTGCTACCCTAGACACTATTGATACCGATTAGCGGCAACCAATCATTAAATACTTACAAGACCCCTCTGCCCCATCTGAAAGGCGAATCAGGTACTTAGCTACTAATTATTTACTCAAAGGTGATGAGCTGCTTCGCCGGGGCGAGGAAGGCGTGGACCTCAGGTGTGTCTTTGGCGTAGAAGCCAAGAGGCTAATGCGTGAAGTCCATCTGGGCGTATGTGGTTCGCATCAAAGTGGATCAAAGATGAGGTGGCTGATCCGCCGATATGGGTATTTTTGGACATCTATCCTCAAAGACTGCATCAGCTTTGCCCAAAGTTGTATTGAGTGTCAGATTCATGGACCAGTTCAACGGATTCCTAATATCCCCATGCAGCCTATCATCAAACCTTAGCCCGCCAGGGGTTGGGCACTTGACTTTGTTGGGGAAATCCATCCAAATTCTTCTCTCCAACATAAATACCTGCTGATTGGCACAGACTTCTTCACCAAGTGGGTTAAAACCATCCCTATTCGAAATTGTGATGCAGCAACACTCATCCGCTTTATATTTCAGAATATCATCTGCTGCTGTGGCATTCCAGAGTGTATTGTGGCGGACAGGGGGGCAGCGTTTATGGCAGAGAGTACATAGACGTTCATTCAAGATTATGGCATTCAGTTTTTATACTCTTCGCCGTATTACGCTCAATCAAATGGCAAGGCTGAAGCTAGCAATAAGGTTATTATTTCTATCATCAAAAAGATGCTGGCGGATAATCCTCGGACTTGGCATTCTGAGCTAGACAATACTCTGTGGGCGTATCGTACTTCTAAACGGACTCCTACAGGAACTACTCCATATGCCTTAATGTTTGGCCATGATGTTGTTCTTCCTTTGGAGATCAATGTTCGCTCTCTCCGGGTTCGCGAGCAGCATCAGTTGATTGGAGATGATTACGTTCAGGCTATGTTTCAGGAACATGAAGATCTCGATGAGCAGCGACTAGATGCTTTGCAGAATATAGTCTTGGAAAAGAAAAAGGTCGCCAGAGCTTACGACAAAAGAACTAAGGGTAAGTCCTATGGTTTGGAAGGCTATGCTTCCCTTTGGCGAACGAGACACCGGACGTGGCAAATGGTCTCCCAAGTGGGAGGGCCCCTTTGTCATTGATTAGATTGTTGGCAAAGGTGCTTATCAACTTAGAGATTTGGAGGGTGACGTACATCGAAACCCTATCAATGAGCGCCATCTCAAGAAGTATTTCCCTAGCGTTTGGGAATATGAAGAGCCGCCCGCTATGGTTGAGACTGGGGGGCAAGCTTCGACCTAAGGCCTCCTACCAACACTATAACACTCTGTGTTAGTCCCCTTGGCTTTGGCAGCGTACCTTGCCTCAGCCTAAGGTTACTAGGGGGGCAATACAAGGGATACTCTTCATAGAAGACCTGGCGATTCAGTCCGCCAGCGGTTTAGTTCGCCAGCGATAAACAGAATATAGAAGATGAATCTGCTTGAGGTTCATTAGTCTTTTTTCGCTTTCTTTTGTTATGAATCTGTTTAAGGTTCGTTTACTTAATTTGATTGAGAATCAATGTTTATGGTTCTCAACAATTTATGTTTATTTCAGCACGGAAAACAGCAATATTTTTGTTTTTCGATAAAGTCAATATGAATTTTTTACATTTCAAGAATGACTTTGCGATCAAGAGCTTTACAAGTACAGAATTACATATATGCCTATACTTCTAAATTTCTTGAACGATTGAGAGAGGAGGTTCTGTTTCACAGATTCTTTTGGAGGTGGATGTGTATCATTCCTCTTTCGACCTCTTGCTCTAATTGTCATCCGTCTCACCATCCCGTAAGCTGCTTCGGCCATCAGTACCTCCATCAGAACCCTCACCTCAAAGGGAAGGCCTTGACGATTGGCAGAAGAACAGAAGGGTGAGACATTCTTATCCGCCGTTTTGGAGGAGCATTCTTGAACTATTTCTCCTTCCAATCCCGGCTTTGATAAGAATGCCAACCGGCGGTCACTTTTGAATACCAACAGAACTCCAAAGAATTTCAGAAGGAAAGTGACCGTCATGATGGCGGATGACACCTAAGTCACTATCTGCTATTATACCCCGGAAAACAATGGAAGAACTCCCAATTTTGGGGATTCTATCCATAATCCATGTCGTCCAAGGGGCATAATACCAGATTATGCGACTTAGACAATACATAATACCAGATTACACGACTTAAGGTGTTCAGATAAACATCTCTATGTAATCTGGTGGAAAGGATTCAGGGAGCCACAATGGCCTTGTGGAAAAGCTAGAAAGAAGAACATACATATTGAACAACATGAAAGAAATGATCTTAGCTTCGACACTAAGGGTTTCATTATATAGTGGATGGCGAGTGAAATCCAACGGCTGGGATGAATTAGGGTTTCACACCATCGGTCTTGTCAGAGTTATGAACGGAGTTATGGTCCTCAACCGTTTGGTGGTTTGGGAGATCACGAGGTTTAAATTTCAAACTGACCATTGACCGTATCTTGGAAATTGACAGTTGTTGATAAGGATCATTAAACGCTATTACTTGAAGTTGGGCTAGATAAGTCTGGGCTTCGCATTTGGGTTGGTTTTTTTATACTTATCCAATAATATGTGAAAATAGATATTACAGAAAAAGCCCAATTCACTCGGGGGGCAGGGACGCAAGTTCAAACAATTCAAGACCTAATCTTGCTATCTTAGCCTTCAGATGTTGGAGTTCAGCCTTCAATTTCTGTTCAGCTGCTTGGCTCTCTTCTGTTTCGATCCTAAGCTTCATTATCTGAGTCCTTTGCTGGTAAGCTGCATCAAGACGAACTTTCTGCCTTTCCCGCATCATTGCTATCTCTCGATCAAGGTTCTCTTTCTCTTGCTCTAGGCGTTTGATTTCCGCCTCGTGTTCTTGTTCCACAGAAAGCACAAGCGAGGAGTAGGAGTTCATGGCCTTGGACAGGACCGAAGTCTTCTTACTGGTTGTGGCTTCCTTTTTTGGAGCCTCACCTGCCTTGTTTTGAAAGGTTGCAAGGAGCTTGGGGAGAGTGATCAGAATCTCTTTTATCCTGGTTTGAGCTATGGCGGGCAGGAGTTGAACTTGGCTCTCCAGGGTCTGCAGTGCGCTTTGGATCCTTTCACGAACCTTTTCATCCGAAAGATCTTCTTGGTATACTTGGCTTAGGAGGTTCCAGGCATCCGTGATTTCAGCATTGTTCTTCTGTGGGGTTGGCAGCTGCATTAGCGGATCGTCACTAAGCCGAGGGATAGACTTAGAGCCAGTGGTGGCGGCCTGCGGAGATTCTGACGCGGATGGACCCTTGCTTTGGATTTTGGGCTGAGGGCAGAACAAGACCAAGCTCCGTTCGCCAACATTTTCAACACTCCTAGGCCGGATGAGAGTCTCTATCACCTGAAAAGAACATGGGTGTGATGAGAATTAATACTTAAAACAATCTAAAACTAAAATGAATAAAGGTTGTTAGAAGGGTACCTCTGTATCAGAAGGGGTATTCGCCAAGATTTCTACCAATGGAATTGCTGGCTCCACAGGTTCGCTTAGGGGAGAAGCTGGGGGCACGTCTTGGTATAAGCCGGCCTCTATGAAAACTTCCGGGTTTGACTCCAGGAACTCTTCAATGGTCACCCCGAGTTCTTCTGGCTCTGGGTCTGATTCCAGATGTATCACCCTTGGCGGTTCTGTCACGATCGCTAGTGCTGTTGGAGCTCTGGCGGATGATGTTTCTTCCACAGCTTTCTCTGCGGTGGGGGCCGGATTGGTCAAAGGATTAGTCGAAGCTGGAGTTGGAGCATTGGCCAGAGGGGTGCGGATGGTACCTGTATCAGGAGAAACCCAGTTTAGAGGAGTCGCATCTATTGGAGGTGTTCTCCGGCTTCGATCAAGAAAACTTTCAATCATTCGCCAGGCGGATTGGATTTCGTCCCAAGTCTCTGGAATCCTAAATCCAGGTTCAGAACCACTTGAGGGTGAACTAATAGAGCTGGAAGACTCACCTGAAGAAATCTCAATTAGACCGGGTGCAGTAGGAACAGTGCTGGGAGCTGGTCTCCTACTTTGCCTAAACATAAGTCCCTGAGGAAGAAAGTTCGTCAACTATATCAGGCTTATAAGTTGGTCTAAAGAATAATTAATGGTTGGCAGATCATGGCAGATTAATGAAAAACTTACAGGCATGTTGTCTTCCTCATCATCTTCTTCTTCTTCAATCACTGGAGGAGGAGGTTTTACTTTCTTCTTACTCTGGGCTGCCGCCGAAGGAGTCTGAGTAGCTTTCCTTTTCTTCACAACAGGAAGGACTTTCTTGGAGACCTGTGGCATGAAAAATCAGTTAGTGGTTTTTCCAAACACATCCATAATTAGGGTGGGTTACAACTTAGCGAATGATTACCTGAGCTTCTTCAGTTGTTAGTTCAGGGTGCAGAGGACCCCCGTTGAGTACCAAGGCATCTTGGTCAGTGAGGCATTCGGGATGTTTTTCAAACACCCTTACAAAATAGTAAAGGGATTCCTTCTAAAAGGCTTTCCCGCGAATTTCCTTCCACCATGCTTCATAATCATCAGTGGCATGCTTGGAAATAACAAGCTCTGAGCACTGTTCCAGAGTTGGGAGGGTCGCAGGACGTAAGGAGGAGGAGCATGGAACATTGGGGGTCACAGGAGTGCTCTTGCTTGGTCGCCAAGCCGAGAACAGATTACAGCTTTGGACTGGCGGATAGGGGGCATGTTGCGTCAACCCAAGCTGGCGAGCAAAGAATTGTGGGGCATACACCTCTGAGCCCTGACCGCCTTTGTTTGAGGTGAACAAAGGAAGGTCCGCCATGGATATACACTGCAGGAACAGTTTCTTCCCTGCATTGCTTTGATCAGCAGAGGGGAGGAAGCCAGTTTTCAAAGCTGGAAGGTGCTTTCGAGTTAGGAGCATCTGAGCCTCCGAGTAGAAGCCCAGCGCATCCGTCTGGTAGATAATGTCAAAGCAGACTGCGTAACCTTGCCCATACATAGGCGGTTGACCAACATACGCTGCGCCCATTATTCGATTCTCGCCTATGTCTCTGGGTTCCGAGGCGAGTCCCGGAAAATACATGTTTGCCCATATGTCCAGAATCCAGAGCGGTCCGGGAACTGTGAGGCAGAAGGGGTTCATGGACAGGGTATGGAGTCCCCGGTACAGGTGTGCGAGGACTATTTGGGCTAGGCCTATCTCTTCATAGGCGTAACGGATTTCAGCCATCCTTTTATAGGTTCTGGACATCTTAGAGGCAGATGAACAGAATATGAACTTGTTAAGCCAAAAATCAAGGAAGGTGATTCCTCTTATGTCGTCAGTCTTCTTGCTGAATTCATCTATCCAGGGTTGATAGCTCATGTTGCTGGAGATATAAATAACGGTAGATGGAATTCGGTCTAGGGGATAATCATCTAACTCAAAGGGTTTTCTACCCAAAGGAAATCCTAACCCAGCGTACAGGTCTAGGAGGGTGACACTAGCCTGGCCAAAACTGAAATCGAAGGCGTTGGAAGAGGGATTCCAAAAACTCACTAAGGACAGAAATGTGCATCGATTTCCACCTTTTGGGTTCAGATTGAAACAGAGGTCGAGGACTTCTGTTATTCCAGTGTGAAGTAGCATTGAGATCTCTATAATCCACGCATACTCTGATTTTGCCATTCTTTTTCTTGACAGGAACAACGTTCACCAGCTATTGTGAATATTGTGCTGGCCTGACAATTCATGCATCAAGCATGCTCTGAACCTCTTTCTTAACCGCCATGACAGTTTCAGCATTCATCCGCCTTTGCGCCTGCTTGACTGGTCTGAACCCCTCTTTGATAGGTAACCGATGACAAACCAATTCTTTTGATAGTCCTGGCATATCTTGATATTTTTCTACAAAGCAGTCTTTAAATTCTTGCAGCAACTCAATTAGTTGATGCCTCAATTCTGGTTCTAAGTACTGACTAATCCCAACCTCCATAGGTTTTTTAGTGGTGCCGAGATTAACTTTTTCCACTGAATCGTGTACTTTAGGTGGAGTATCATCTAAAGCTGCTGGGGCTGGTTGTATAGCCTTCACCTCGTCTATAATTGTTGTTTCGTCTTCATCGATACACTCAACTAGAGCGACCGCCTCCCAAGCCAATTGCTCCTCTCTAAAAACAGCACAACGCTGCATCATAGAAGCAAGGACTTATGTTTCCTCAACTGTGAGGCTGTCACCCATTGACATTATCTGATAAGAAGTCGATGGAGGTGGGTCTAGAACCGTCTGATTTAGCTTGTGTCAAACCCAACCGAGCGAGCTCAGTCGAGGTCACCCCAATTGGATGTCCTTTGTTGTCAACACCCTCAACCCTGAGAGGTCTAATAGAGCTATAATAGTAGTCTGCTTCAAGCGAACATGCTGCTATTGTGTAAGGGCGGTCATCCGCCTTGATCATTACCGGAATGTCAGACACTGGATCCCATAAGATCATCTCTTGATGTAATGATGATGGGACAGAAAGTGTCTTGTGGATCCAATCTCTCCCCAGGATCATGCTATATGGGGCATTGGCGGATTCCGTGACAATGAATCCTTGAAAAGCATAAGAAGACCCAAGTTTTATTTTGAGCATGAAGATACCACTGGTTGGGGTTACTGCACCAACAAAGCCTTTAACCTTCATAGTGGTACCTACAATCTTTTCTTCAGGAATCTTGAGCTTTTCCATAGCACTAAGAGTGATAACGCTCACCGCGACTCCTGTGTCGATAAGAATTTTGTTAACTTTGAGGCCTGCCACCTCTGCTAACACATAAAGAGGTTTGAGGTGTTGAGACATGGCAAACGTAGGCTTTGGAAACACCACATTTAGCTTTAGAAGTTCAGCCAACCTCTCTGGAAGTTTGTTAGTGGATTGAGATCTTTCTCTTTCCGTGCTCGCCATTGCCTCATCTTGAGGTTCTTGTATAGGGTATATTGGCTTGTCCTTCTCTTCCTCTTGGATGAATTGAGAAGTAGGTATAGGTGTTGGTAAGGCGTAACCAGAAGATAAAATGAAGTTCATGTGACAATCCAACACCTCTGGATCCAATGAGACCATGTTGCAGTCTAAGATGGCGTCATCCTCGTCCACGAATTCTTCATTTTCCTCTTCCAATATCTCATCATCCGACCCTTGGTGAAGCAGCATTGAGATCTCTATAATCCACGCATACTCTGATTTTGCCATTCTTTTTCTTGACAGGAACAACGTTCGCCAGCTATTGTGAATATTGTGTTGGCCTGACAATTCATGCATCAAGCATGCTCTGAACCTCTTTCTTAACCGCCATGACAGTTTCAGCATTCATCCGCCTTTGCGCCTGCTTGACTGGTCTGAACCCCTCTTTGATAGGTAACCGATGACAAACCAATTCTTTTGATAGTCCTGGCATATCTTGATATTTTTCTACAAAGCAGTCTTTAAATTCTTTCAGCAACTCAATTAGTTGCTGCCTCAATTCTGGTTTTAAGTACTGACTAATCCCAACCTCCATAGGTTTTTTAGTGGTGCCGAGATTAACTTTTTCCACTGAATCGTGTACTTTAGGTGGAGTATCAGCTAAAGCTGCTGGGGCTAGTTGTATAGCCTCCACCTCGTCTATAATTGTTGTTTCGTCTTCATCGATACACTCAACTAGAGTGACCGCCTCCCAAGCCAATTGCTCCTCTCTAAATACAGTACGACGCTGCATCATAGAAGCAAGGACTTATGTTTCCTCAACTGTGAGGCTGTCACCCATTGACATTATTTGATAAGAAGTCGATGGAGGTGGGCCTGGAACCGTCTGATTTGGCTTGTGTCGAACCCAACCGAGCGATATCAGTCGATGTCACCCCAATTGGATGTCCTTTGTTGTCAACACCCTCAACCCTGAGAGGTCTAATAGAGCTATAATAGTAGTCTGCTTCAAGCGAACATGCTGCTATTGTGTAAGGGCGGTCATCCGCCTTGATCATTACCGGAATGTCGGACACTGGATCCCATATGATCATCTCTTGATGTAATGATGATGGGACAGAAAGTGTCTTGTGGATCCAATCTCTCCCCAGGATCATGCTATATGGGGCATTGGCGGATTCCGTGACAATGAATCCTTGAAAAGCATCAGAAGACCCAAGTTTTATTTTGAGCATGAAGATACCACTGGTTGGGGTTAATGCACCAACAAAGCCTTTAACCTTCACAGTGGTACCTATAATCTTTTCTTCAGGAATCTTGAGTTTTTCCATAGTACTAAGAGTGATAACACTCACCGCGCCTCCTGTGTCGATAAGAATTTTGTTAACTTTGAGGCCTGCCACCTCTGCTGACACATAAAGCGGTTTGAGGTTTTGAGACATGGCAAACGTAGGCTTTGGAAACACCACATTTAGCTTTAGAAGTTCAGCCAACCTCTCTGGAAGTTTGTTGGTGGATTGAGATCTTTCTCTTTCCGTGCTCGCCATTGCCTCATCTTGAGGTTCTTGTATAGGGTATATTGGCTTGTCCTTCCCTTCCTCTTGGATGAATTGAGAAGTATGTATAGGTGTTGGTAAGGCGTAATCAGAAGATAAAATGAAGGTCATGTGACAATCCAACACCTATGGATCCAATGAGACCATGTTGCAGTCTAAGATGGCGTCATTCTCGTCCACGAATTCTTCATTTGCCTCTTCCAATATCTCATCATCCGACCCTTGTAAATCTTCGTCCGCCATTGGGTCCGAAGACTGGAATTGGGACTGACTCTCCGCTTTCTTCGAAGGTGCACTAGTACAGAAATCGATTCAGATGACGGTTTTTAACCGTCATCTCATATGCTCCCAAACTGTCATCTATCGCAATGTCATCTATTAAAACGCATTCAGATGACGGTTAAAACCCAAAAAAAACTGTCATCTACCGATCATAAGGATGACAGTTTTGTATTCAGATGACGGTTGGCATTCATGGTGCCAACTGATGCCAACTTACGTGCGCATTTTTAGTGATGAATGGCATATATTGAGATGACAGTCGACTGTCATCTAATGCTACTTTTTATGTCAGTCAATATATCAAAGCAAGCGTCGTGTGATATCTTCTCAGACGTCATCTTTCATTTTTAATGACTGTCATTTACATCTTCTAAGGATGACGGTTGTACATATAACAAGAGATTATAAAGTTTCCGCTACATATAACAAGAGATTATACTTAAGAAATGATGTAATAATATGTCAACTGTTTTACAAGATTTTGATAAATTGTCAACCTGAGTGCTGGTTAATCTTAGCCAAACAATGATCTCATTCTTCTTAGATAGTGTGGCATTAGTTTGGTCATTATCTTCCTTAAACACCTCAGTCTTCAAGCGACGCAGGAAAAAAGGTTGAATGCGGACTCTAAGCTCCTGTTACAAGGAGTACAAGGATCTATCAATAATGTTGTCATGCAATAAAGAGCATAGGTTGCAGCCATAGTAATAAAAGGAGATATGAAAAGCCAACCGTTCAAAATATTTACAAGTACAACTATAATTTGCATTTCAATACATAAATACACACACTATCACACACACAACTATAAGTACCCCACATCTTGGATGTTGCAACCTTGTAATTAAACTTTAATTATTTCCAAAATGTATTATTAGGACCTCATTAAAAACTGTGGATTATAACTTTTAAGCTAAATAAGCTAAAACCAGAGTTGGCATAATATTAAGTGACCATTACTAGAGAATCAGCAAGACTAACTGAACATAACATTTAATGAACTAAAACCTAAAACTTGAGTTGGTCCCATTGATACTTTAAATTACTGTCACCAAAATATCAAATCTTCAAGAGTGTGAGACTGATTATGCACTCATTTATTTTAAGCTAGCAAACAAGAATTAGATAGCAAAGGAATATCCATAACTAACTACTTCAGACATACTGCTTGTAGACTAGTAACTAGAGGCATCAGTCATAAATTATCAACGCACACATGGAAACTATATCACATCATAGGAACAAATTTGATTGAAAGATAGATGATATTATTACCTGTGCTACCTTGGAACCGATACGTTTATCCCTATCAGAAGCATTTTTCTCATTTCCACGACAAATACGCGACTCAAATTCTTCCTTGAACCTGAAGATAATCCAGAGTTTCATAAAGAAGCAGAACTTAACCCAAGGCAACCAGAGCGTGAAGAAGGTTCTTACCATTTCTTATCACCCAGTAGCTCAGGGCAACAGAAATTAAACAAGGCCCACAATTCCTATTATGAAGATCAAAAGCAAGAAAATGTACGAATTATGATGAGGTTTTTTTTTTAATACACGAAATAATGGAAGAAAAACATGGACCAGAAATAGAAAATGTGCCTTCAAGAAAACTACACAGTACCTTCAGATTGTTCTGCAACGGCGTGCCACTTACTATAATGCGATGTGAACAGGGTATACCAAGCAAACTTTTGACTCTTTGTGTACTGGGATTCTTTATAAGATGACCCTGGAATTCCAGAAAGGGCAGTCAAACGAAGAGGAACCTTTTATAGCAGGGGCATGGTAGAATAGGTTTATTAAATTAAAAAATTTATAAGGATGTAAATACTGAGGTGACCTTACAAAGGAACCTCATAGATGTGTGAGCACATCAACGCGAGGATGTTGTGAGCCTCTGTGTCTGTGCTCACATGTCAGAGGGAGAGGTTGAGATGAATCACTATCTAACTATAATATGAGGTATTAGACAAAACCACCAAGTTCATTATTCACAGTAAACCAGAACCACATTGTTCCATTACATAAACCAATAAATTGCCAATTACTGAAAAACCTTTCTTACCTCATCCAGTATCATATAATCCCAAATCATATCCTCACTTCCATCATCGAGAATATAGTCACTCCCAATTAGAGCTTTTGAGTTGACTCGGACTATGTCATAAGTTGTCAAAAGAATGCCTTTGTCCTACATGAAAATTAATGTTAAGTAGGGGAAATGCTGTGAGCATTAAACATAATTTAAATAGTAAAGCACAGAAGCAGGCAAACACACCATAAAACTTTACTCAATCTAAGATCACTTATATCATGTGGATGCCACTAGAAGATGAAATCAGAACCTTCCTATAGTTCTAACACTAAAGAGCAAATAATTAGAGTCAAGCTAAGATTACATATATCAAATGGAGGCTCAAACGCTCTAGAACTAATGCAGTCTTCCAAAAGTAAACTTTGATAACTAAATCTGTTTAGTGACTACCTCTTAACCAGATTTAAATTTACTCTTCGAAATTACCTGAAGTACATATTGAAGCTCATACTTCCGAGCCTTTGTACTGGTCCCATAGTATCTACATTAGAGAACAGGCATATGATTACTACTATGTGATTTTCCTGGATATATATATATATATATATATATATATATATATATATATATAAAAAGACCAAGGAGCCTCACTCTCTTATCTTGTCAGAGAGACCCACAGCTGTTAATTCTTTGATCCAATGAGAAAGTAGTGTTGTAGGAGCCACAACCATCACCCTTTTAATCAAGCGCGAATGAAACAATCCAGCCAAATAACCACAAATCTGCAATATGACAAAAACCAGCCTTCAGAAACTATAACAGAAAATTCTCCCAATCTAAAATAAACCAGGAAAGCATCTGCTATATATTTACCTGCATTGTTTTACCCAATCCCATGTCATCTCCTAAGATTCCACCCTTCCCCTGGCAATGCAGAGCCCAGAGCCACTTCAACCCCTCACGCTGATGTGGAAACAACATCGTCGCAATCTCCCCCGGTAACTTATAAGTATATGTCAGACCACTCAACAAAAATAACTTGAAAAGTCAGTAACCCCAGTACCGATATAATTTAGCATGTTTCATATACAACATCCATTCAACAATAAACCAATTCTGAACAAAATAAATCCATGTCCAAACACCACTAATATATATTTGTCAATCAGATACACCACAAGATCAAATTGAAGTCTCATACATACCACAGCACCACTAATCCAGGTCCATCACACAACATTTTACTTCTTCAAAAACAACAGACACAGAGAACAATCGAGATGAAAAGCATAATCACACAGAGAACAAGAACAAAACCTAAGTCGCAAAACCCACCATATGAACAAAACCCAAAACGAAAATGAATCAATCGAGATGAAAAGCCCTAAACCATAAAAACCCTAAACCAAAATCTCATTTTTCATAAAACCCAACCATATCAAAAACGTAATCCAGGCTAAACCAACTCAATCGAAAATTTGGGGCAAAAGAATATACCTATTGAGATCTGTGTTAGGGATTAATTTGAAACACGACGGAGGTAGCTAGGTCCTTCTTGCGGTTTAGTTTTGACAGCAGATGGGTCTTTGAGATTCAGTTGAAGCTGAGATTTTGATGAGGTTTGGTTTTTGACGGATTAGGGTGTGAGTGCGAAGAGGTTTGGGGCTGAGAAGAGGTTTGGGGCTGAGAAGAGGTGTGAGTGCGAAGGAGTACGTTGGTTTTTTCACTTGTTTTGTTCTTTCCTCTTTTTTTTTCACTTAAGATGCTTTTGAGACAATATTGGTTGGTGTGGCGCGCTAGCTAGGTTTCCCAAAATTGGTTGGTTTTCGGAGGTAAAAATGCCGCCATTTGTTAAAATTTCAGCCCAAAATACAGACGACAGTCGAACCGACATCTGATTGAGTGCATTATTCTAGTGAGCCTACTAGGAAAAATCCCAAAACCTGTGCCTTCAAGCAAAATTTTAACAAATTTCGCACCCAAACATTAGATGACGTGCAACCGTCGTCTGATGTTTCAACCTTTCAATTTTTTATGGCATACCTAGGCTGAGTTTGGGAGGGAATTTTCCCGCTTATAACTTGGTAGAAACCCTAGACCCTCAGATGACAGTCAACCGTCATCTGAATTAAGTATAATTTTTGAACGATGAATTTTTGAGATGTCTACCATTGCCAATACTAAATTTTGGATGTTTTCCTCATAAACTGAGGAAATGTGATGTCTAAAAGCGATTCAGATGACATACAAACTAGAACCGACGTCTGATTATTTCAAAATCAATCAGATGACGGTTATTTTTTTTGCGTCATCTAAAAGGCGTCATCTGAAGGTGTTTTTGTAGTAGTGGTGGGTCAGTACCCAGCTTTTGTGCCACGTATTGAGGCAGGGACATGCCAGGAGGAATACCAGATGATTTTGACCGAGCCAATATCATAATAGGCTTGGTTGGCTCTGCCTTCGCGAGCTTGGATTCCTTGGCAATTGCTTCCCCCTCAGGAACCCCTGTTGTACCTGTGGCTTGAGTGACACTCGCCTCTTTAGGTTTCCACTTCAGCATGGCGGAGTTCCGCTGTACCCCAGCCTCTGAGATTTTCTTTGTGGGCAAAGGATATGACCGGTTTGACGCGACAGATCTAACGGTCTCTCTCTCTAGGGAGTAGACTAATCTCCTCCTTCTTGTTGGATTCCTAGGTGCATCCGCTGCATGGTGTGACTTCGAATGTCTCTCGTGAACACTTTGTCTATGAGGCGGTGAAGTGTCTCTATTTCGCGCTCAGCGACTATCAATATAGGTTTTGGCCTGGTACCGCTTATAAGTCTCCCGTATGTGTTCAACCGGCACTGAAAGCTCTTCTGGGATCAACTCCCCATTGGCCAAAGCATCCAGAGTTCTCTTTGCTTTGCCATACCGTTTCTGCATGTTCCTAATCTGATTAGGAGGTACCTCCACAGCTTTACCATTCTGCTGTCAATACCACTTGTCAGTCTTAATCTCTGAACTTGACACTGGTGGAACGTAAGGCTTGTTCGTCACGTCTGGATCCAATATTATGTGAGGACCATAAACTGGAACAGACCTGACCCCAGTAGGTGCTGGGTCTGGCCGAGACCTTAGCTTGCTAGCATAAGTTTCCCTTTCATTATGATGATATTTTGCTCGCTTGTAAGCATCAGGCCTATATCGTTCAGGAACTGGATGAGTACGCTTGGCCTTTTCTAAGACTTTCTGTTATGCCTCCTCAAGTGCAATCTGCAATTCTTCATATGTGATAGGTAGGTGACAGCTTATTTTACAGTTAAGACATAGCTTGGATCGTGCTACCAGCACCATCTCTTCCTTTTCTGGCGGATGCTCATTGTTGTCAGTTTGCTGTTTCACTTCTGACTTAGTCTCGTCGATGGCATTTACCCAAAACTCAGGTATAGAAGCCACCGCTTCTTCAGCAAACCTCAAAGTTTCATCATTCAACCATTCTTGAATTTGGTCCATTAACGCAACACATCTGAAGGTATGATGACCGTTAGAATGATGAAAAGCACAATAAGATTCGCCCGGCGTTGTCTCCTTTTGTGGTAGGTGAGCGGTAGCAGGATTAATCATCCCTTCCTGGATCAAGAATTCCCAAATCTCTGGGGCCTTATTTGCATCATATGTATAATGTGCAAACTTGGAAATGTGCTTGCCAGACCCCAATTGTTGACATGGATTGGAGACAAAATCTATCGTGTTCACATGAGGGAATGGCTTAGATTTTGTCCAAGTAGGTTCCTTGGAAACTTCCATCTTCATAAGACCATCATTGATCTATATTTGGATCTGATCCTTGAGCTTGACACAGTCTTTGATATAAAGGTTAGTCATGTTATGGAAGCTGCAGTACTTCTTACCCGCCATGTAGTCTGGCTTGGGAACGAAACCTCTTTCATGTTGAAGCCGCCCTCGTTGAAATAGTTCATGTAAGATCTCTGGAGCCTTGTGTGCATTATAAGTATATGACTCAAAAGCGGACTTAGTCGGCACAGAAGTCACAATCTTGATTGGCTCTTTGGTCAGTTTTACATTCTTTGATTGTAGTTGCTGGCGACCAACAACTTCTACAACCGATACTCCTTCTTCCTCATCCTCCTCAACCCAAGTTAGGTTTGGAGATGACTCTTCTTGTATAGTTGCGATCGTCTTTGAACCAGAAGGGACAAGCGTTTTAGATAATCCATGGCTGACTCTCCGGGTTGTTGTTCTGTTTCAGCCAGGACCTTTACAGTGACCTTGGCCTCAACAACCCCAAACATGGTTCTAAATAAGATTTTCATAGTCCTCCAGTCTGGAACTGACCCTGGCGCTAAATCCTTATACCATGCTAATGCCGAACCCGTTAATGAAGTACAGAATACTCGCAGCTTGAGTATGGGATTCTCTGCATTAGGACCACACTCGTTGTTAAAGCAAGTGATATGAGTCTCAGCGTCTTCTGAGGAATCCCCAGAGAATTAGGTAAATCGGACGTGTTTAAAGTTCTGCGGCCACGGAAGCGCATTCACCTCTGTGGGAAATGGATTAGCATAAGTTCGATTGGTATGTGGCAAACCATGCATAACCCTCATTTTCTGTTCAAACAGCTTATTCACAGCATCTAGAGTTAGAACCTGGACTTCCTACTTTTCTGGCTCGTCGATTTCTTCATCAGATGGCGGGTTATTAAGCCTTCCACCTCCTCTTCTCCGTTTTGAAGCTCCAGAAAAATCAAACCCCTAAGTTTGAATAGGAGGCCGTATCGTGCTGGGAGAACCATTTCCTTGCCTTCTTCCGACCACCACAGGCTGAGTCGGTTCCTCCGTTTCCTGCAACTCAGATTCTAACCTCTGTCTGAACAATATTGATAAATGTTCAATAGCAGCCGAGGTTTTTGTCATCTGCTCCTGCTGTGTCTTCACTTTCTCATTGAAGTCCTTAACATGAGTAACCATCTGGTTGGCGGTTTTGTTCTGCTGATTCGCCAACCACCTAATGTCGGTTGAATTCCCAATCTGTTCTGTCCTCAGCTCTTTCAAACTAGCTTCAATCCTCTGAAGAACATCATCGGTTGATGCTGACTTTGCCAACATCAAGTTCAAAGATTCCATTACATCTTCAGTGGATGTAACGACAAGGACCGCACTGTTATTCTCATCAGAAATCTCTAAAGATTCTGATGCATCAGCCGTATTTTTACTCAGAATGCTGGTGGGTTCACTCTGGCTACCAACAGCTACTGGAGTTCCAGAAACCCCTTTGCCAACATTGACGACCTCCGTGAGATCCTCAATGTTAGTCACCACACCTCCAAACTTCAGACCTACTTCTACCTCTATTAAACATCTACACTCAGATGAGTTGTGTGAGGTGAACAACATGTGTTCTGGTTTATTTCAAGGAGGCATGACTCATCGATATGGATTAGATCCTGCAATCTTGACACTGGTCCCACTGGGCATGCCAAAATATTCATGGCGGATTTAGCACCCGGCGAACGGTCAACACGTGGGGGTGGCGGACGTCAACTTGAGTCATGTTGTGATGTGTGCGAGCGTGCCAGTACCTTTGAGTTAGGTACAACTTCGATGCAGACGACCTCTGGCGAGCGTACTTCTGGCGAATGTATCTCTAGCGAGTGTATATGTCTGCTCCCAATTCCTGACTTCTTGACCAAGCAACTGTTACGCGAGCGTTGACTAGACCGGTGTAAGAGGCTCGAACAAGACCTAACAAAAGTATATTAGGATTTTCTTTCAACCTATTGCAGATTAAGTAATCTTACTTCGATCTTGTGATGCAAAGCAGAGCAATAATTTAAGATCGCGGGGAATAGTTCTCCTCCAACCTATAGCAGATTGGCTTATGTTTTGTTACCGTAGTAACGACTCGATTTTCTACTGGCGTAGCGACTGACACTGGGTGCTTCAGCGAATGCAGACACGAGGCGAGCGTGCGACTCTGTACGTATGGCGCAGTATGCGGCTCTGTACGTATGGTGCAGGTATATTACGATATGTGGATGCTAGAAGCGATAGGTCTTAGCGACTCTCGACACTAATGCTAGGCACACTTCGACAACCGTGCAAGTATACAGCGACCGGTGGCGGGCGTAAAGTTGCAGCGAGGTTGGATGGTGGTTGTTTGCGGTTTGTGGAGGCAGTGCGCGTAAGATGCTCCGGGGAGACTTTGCAAAATTTGCGATGTGCAAAAGCTTGTGTGTTTGTTTGATGGTTGTGAACCCTTTCTAAGTTGGACAAGATTTCTTTATATAGAGAATGACAAACCCTAATACTTGCGCATCAAGCAGCATAATAGATTTGGAAATCAATCAGGATTCAATTACCTTAAACCACCTCATTCTCGGATTCTCAACTCCAACTCCTTTCTAAGAAGGAAATACTAAATATATATCAGATTATTCTTTAATTAATAACCTCGTGGGCCTCGATTCACAATCTTGGACAAATGTCAATTTTGGCCCAAACAGGTACTAGTGTCCGATGCACAATGACTCCGATGAGTCAATAGTTGATGATCCATGATGATAGTGTTGGAACATAACTATAGTAACTTAATTGTTTTATTAAATTACTGTACTGCGAATTTTTATTAACTCAAAAAACCGGCAACCCATTTTCATTAGATCATGATGCAAATCAATATTAGGCTGATACCAAAAACATACATACAGTACAGATGCACACGATTATAAAAGAATTAATTTCAGTTTACCTACTTAAACTTTGGCTCAATCATCATTTCAGTCCATATACTTTTGATTTCATCAGATACACCCCTGTACTTCCCTAAATTAATCAACTGATACCAATTTTGTAATTTCGTCCAAACAATCTATCAATACGAAAGGCTTTTTGGTACCATTTCCCTACATTAATGCACCGTTACCATATTACGATTATAAACAAGGCTAAACAATTCATATAATCAAGTTGAACAATAGAAAACAAATCATATATGGTGATTTCTTTTTGTTTTACCATATATGATTTGTTTTTGTTTATTTTCTATTGTTCAACTTGATTATATGATTTGTTTAGCTTTATTTATAATTGTAATATGGTAACGATGCATTAATGTAGGGAAAAGATACCAAAAAGCCTTTGGTATTGATAAATCGTTTGTACGAAATTTACAAAATTAGTATTAGTTGATTAATTTAGAAAGTATAGGGGTGTAGTTAATGAAATCAAAAATATAAGGACTGAAGTGATGATTTAACCAAAATTCAAATAGGTAAACTGAAATTAATTCATTATAAAACATATAACCTTCAACATCACAACACACAAACTAGAAAAGAAACAAGTAGCAGAAAGAAACTTAACCAATAGTGCCGGCCAAGAAAGTAGGGTCAACCCCGGTCAAGGATGCATGTTACATGTGTACATACTTTTTTCAAGTCGGCCGGTCGCTTTACTTGACCTTAAGATTTGTTTAATCTAGAGACTGTGAGCAACTGAGCATCGACGGTTAGAAAATATTTAGTTAATTTTTCATCGTTTGCTACTTGGCAAGCTGGATTCTGACATTGACAAATATCATATCGTTTTCCGCATCATTTCTTTCTGCTACTTTTTTTTTTTTTAAATTTAAAGGGATCGAACCCTGTACCTCAGTTTCTTTCTGCTACTTGTTTCTATATATAATCTTTGATTTTTCGTCTCCGTAATTTACTAGCTAGTCAGTTATAATTAACAGCATTTTAATGATCAGCTTACTGTGCTTGCTCTTCAGTTTCTGTAGCTTAAGGACTAGTTATGGAGCAGCAGTGTTCGTTGGGGACACGCTTAGGCCAGGGGAGTCTCTCAATTCTTCGAGCATTATGGTCTCGGCTTCGGGGGAGTTTACGTTGGGTTTCAACTCCAGGTACCTCACCCTGAGGTCCAAGAACTATACGGTTTGGGTTGCCAACCTGGACTCTCCGATTTCAGACACTTCGACGGCGCTTCTCACATTGGACAAAAACGCAACTCTACTACAAATTACGCATAAAGGTGAGGATCCCATCGTGCTTTTCTCCAATCCGGTTGATGAAGCCATTAATGCTGTGGTTACCCTGTTGGATTCTGGCAATTTACGCCTATATTTGGTGAAAGAAATGGGGTGGTTGTGGCAAAGCTTTGATGAACCTAATGTGGCTCTTACGCCGGAGATGAAATTAGCCGAATATTCGCTTCGGTCTTGGCAGGACAGTCAGAACAGCCCGGGGCCTGGGTCTTTCCGCCTACGCTGGAATTTCGATTCACGCCAGTTGGAAGTTTGGGAAGACAAGAATCTTTGGTGGGCTAGCGGAAAATTCAGCTCCGGGACAATTGAGTTTATTGATAATATCCCTCACGAATCCAAAGTCTATTACACATATAGCGCGGTTTCGAATGGCAATGGGGACTACTTCAGCTACAACTGCTACAGTTACGACGACTATGTTAGATCAGTCTGGGTGCTAGATACAGATGGGAATCTTTATGATGTTAATTATAACATTACTCTTGTGCGAGCAGGTGACTGTGATGGCTATAACATTGGTGGAGGGTGTAAGAGATGGAGCGGCCGAGCTCTACATTGTCCTCTGCTATCATCTGCTGAAGATTTTGAGCCTAAAAATGGTTTCTTTAAACCAATCAGTAAGGCTGCTAATCCAACATGGCTGGATACAAAAAATCGAAGTCGCTATGGGAGTGGTCATTGTAGGGCTACTTGTTGGATGGACTGTGACTGCCTTGGTTTCGACTTTCAATTTGATAATGAGATTCGATGTCGATTTTGGAACGTAAAGCATTCTCTGTTCTTTCAGGATCCAGATAGTTCTACAACTGTATATATTTTACCAGGACTAGTCTCTACAAGGCTATTTCGCAGAAATAATGGTACGTAAATCTACTTAACCAGCAGAAAGATGTAGCTAAGTGTATAGATTAGATGGATAGCTAATAGTTACTCTCTCTCTGTAGATGCCACGCATAAGTGGATATGGATTGGTATTGCAACTGTGGCTGTTCTTCTGGCACTGGTGCTTTGCAGCATTTGCTACCTAATACGAAGAAGAAAACTTGCAGGTATTTATTTCTTTAAACATTGTTATGTAAGCCTGTTATAAGGAGCACATTTTGACATTGCTATTGCAAATTGAATGATATAGATCAGCATTAATCTTAAATTTTTAATAGGTGAGAACCAAAGAAGGATCCAGGATATGCTGAACATGATAAATTCTAATAGGCCTACTGATGCTAATGGACTTGAAAATGATGGAAAGGGGGGACATGATTTAAGCGTATTTAAGTATGCTTCCATCATAGCAGCCACTTGCAACTTCTCTGATGAAAACAAGCTAGGAGAAACGGGTAACCCGTTAATAAGGTTGGGTTTGGGTTTAAATTTTCGACACGATTATTAAATGAGTTGAGTTTGTGTTTTGTGACACATGAAAAATCTTGATCCGACACAAACCTGACACGACACGACTCATTGTCAGCCCTACATATTACAATCAATACAATGTATATGTCTTTGGGTCCACCGTTTGCCCTTAAGCCGGATGATAAAGTTATTCTACTGAGTACTCTCATATCGTCTAACACGTAGGGGAATGTACGGGGATAATATTGTCATTTCATTGAAAAGACCACCGCGATCGTCGGAGAGATGAAATAGAAAGCGCAAAAGAGGAAGAGAAAGAGGAAGAGCAAGAGACAGAGAGCATATCAGCTGCCTGGTGCCGTTGACATCCTCCGATCGTCATTGACCTGCAGATTCTGACTACCCAGACATTGCATCCGAAGGTTCAAAATTATCGAAGCTAATTGATGATAAAACCAGAGCTAAACGGCATAAGGTTTCATTCCCCCACCGTTAAATTTTGCATTTTCACTTAATTCAAAATTTCATGCCGAAAGAAATTAATATCCGAGGGTTGAGATAGGTCAGTAATTTTTGCATGTTCTCGAAATTGAATTTACAGTATACGACGGTTTTAAATTTTAAGTGACAACTCTCGTGAGTCGTGAGATTATGTTCTTTCAGCGTCTCCCAAACGCGTCAGGAAGAAGACTTTGAGTCTTCGGGTGAGTCAAAACTCCAAATCTTCCACGAACGTTCTACTTTTTCTTTTGTTTCTTTTTGAGAATTTCCACTAACGTTCTACTTTTTCTTTTGTTTCTTTTTGAGAATTTCCACGAACGTTCTACTGAGACTCAGTGGTTTGAGATCATTGATTTTAGTTAATAAGTAAGGTACCCTCCAATCCTCCATAGGTAGTCTCTCTATTCAAATCTATAATTACTCACCTTAATTTACTGATCAGTTATGATCAAGAGCATTTTAATGATCAGCTTACTGTGCTTGCTCTTCAGTTTCTCTAGCTTAAGGACTAGTTATGGAGCAGCGGTGTTCGTTGGGGACACGCTTAGGCCAGGGGAGGCTCTCAATTCTTCGAGCTTTATGGTCTCGGCTTCGGGGGAGTTTACGTTGGGTTTCAACTCCAGGTTCCTCACCCTGAGGTTCAAGAACTATACGGTTTGGGTTGCCAACCTGCACACTCCGATTTCAGACACTTCGACGGCGCTTCTCACCTTGGACAAGAACGCAACTCTACTACAAATTACGCATAAAGGTGAGGATCCCATCGTGCTTTTCTCCAATCCGTTGGATAGAGCCATTAATGCTGTGGCTACCCTGTTGGATTCTGGCAATTTACGCCTACACATGGTGGATCAGAATGTTTCAAACTCTCTGGAAGAAATGGGGTGGTTGTGGCAAAGCTTTGATGAACCTAATGTGGCTCTTATGCCGGAGATGAAATTAGCCACAAATTCGTCACTTTGGTCTTGGCAGGACAGTCAGAACAGCCCGGGGCCTGGGTCTTTCCGCCTATACTGGGTTTCCGATTCAAGACAGTTGGAAGTTCGGAGAGACGAGAATCTTTGGTGGGCTGGCGGAATCATAAGCGCCGGGACAATTGCGTTTATTGATAATGACCCTCACGAATCCAAACTCACTTACATATATACCGCGTATGAGGACTACTTCAGCTACATCTGCTTATACGGTTGCACCGCTTTTAGCGACTATTGTCCAAGTGCTACACCAGTCTGGGTGCTAGATACAGATGGGAATCTTTATGATGTTAATTATAACAAAACTCTTGTGCGAGCAGGAGACTGTGATGGCTATAACACTGGTGGAGGGTGTAAGAGATGGAGCGACCGAGCTCGACGTTGTCCTCTGAAATCATATGCTGAAGATTTTGAGCCTAAAAATGGTTTCTTTAAACCAATCAGTAAGGCTACTAATGCAACATGGCTGGATACCAAAAATCAAAGTCGCTATTGGAGTGATCATCTTATGGCTACTTGTTGGATGGACTGTGACTGCGTTGGTTTCGAATTTGATAATGAGACTGGATGTCGATTTTGGAATGTAAATCATTCTCTGTTCTATGAGGATCCAGATAGTTCTGCGACTGCATATATTATACCAGGACTAGTCCCTACAAAGCTATATCGCAGAAACAATGGTACGTAAATCTACTTAACCAGCAGAAAGATGTAGCTAAGTGTATAGATTAGATGGATAGCTAATAGTTACTCTCTCTGTAGATGCCATGCATAAGTGGATATGGATTGGTATTGCAACTGTGGCTGTTCTTCTGGCACTGGTGCTTTGCAGCATTTGGTACCTAATACAAAGAAGAAAACTTGCAGGTATTTATTTCTTTGAACATTGTTATGTAAGCCTGTTATAAGGAGCACATTTTGACATTGCTGATGCAAATTGAATGATAAATATCAGCATTAATCTTAAATTTTTAATAGGTGAGAACCAAAGAAGGATCCAAGATATGCTGAACATGATGAATTCTAATAGGCCTACTGATGCTAACGGACTTAAAAATGATGGAAAGCAGGGACATGATTTATGCGTATTTAAGTATGCTTCCATCATAGCAGCCACTTGCAACTTCTCTGATGAAAACAAGCTAGGAGAAGGGGGTTTTGGACCTGTTTATAAGGTAAGGCTTTAAATAATGCCGGTGAATCCTATATTTTTATCATGGAATACTGAGAATAAAAGAATTGATTGGGTTACATGTATACATTCAGGGGAAATTGGTGACCGGACAAGAAATAGCAGTGAAGAGGCTTTCAAAACGTTCAGGGCAGGGAATATCGGAATTTAAGAATGAGTTGATACTTATATATGAACTCCAGCATACAAACCTTGTTCAGCTCTTTGGATTTTGCATTCATGGTGAAGAGAGGATGTTGATATACGAATACCTGCCAAACAAAAGCGTGGACTACTTTTTATTTGGTTGTTACCTCAATCCAACCACCTGCTTACTTCCATATTTGTTATAGAAATGTGTATATGTATTTGTTTTCTGATTTAATCCGAATGTATCAATTGGACAGATTCAACCAGATGCCAGCAACTTGATTGGAACAAACGTTTCAGCATAATTGAAGGAATTGCTCAAGGTTTGCTTTACTTGCACAAATATTCCAGAACGAGAATAATTCATAGAGATTTGAAAGCAAGTAATGTTTTACTTGATGAAAGGATGAACCCCAAAATTTCTGATTTTGGAATGGCAAGGATTTTTGCTAATGATGAACAAGAAGCAAACACTATGAAGATTGTTGGGACACGGTAAGCAAACAGTCTGATATTTGTCTTTTAGCTATCAAACTTGGATTTGTAAATGTAGTTGTGCTAACCAATTTGTCTTCCTCCATTTGGTGTAGTGGTTATATGTCCCCTGAGTATGTTATGGGGGGGAATTTTTCCACAAAATCTGATGTCTATAGTTTTGGAGTGTTGATGCTAGAAATCCTGAGTGGAAGGAAAAACAACAGCTTCTACAATGATGATCGTGCCATCAATTTAGTTGGCTATGTATGTCAAACAACTTCTCCATTTGTTCTTGTTGTTGGGGTAAGGTTTAGACCGTTTAGTGATTCTAAACTTCCCAATGTGTTCTTGTTTCAGGCATGGGCGTTATGGAAAGAAGGTGCAGGACTAGGACTGATTGATCCAACACTAGGCGATTCATGTGATAAAGATCAATTGTTGAGGTGCATCCATGTTGGTCTCCTGTGCGTGGAGGAAAATGCAGCCAGTCGACCCATGATGTTAGATGTGATATCTATGCTGACTAATGAAAGCATGTCACTGCCAGTACCTACAAAACCAGCATTTTGTACAGAAAGAAATGTCATCACAACTGTTGTAGCTGGAAACGGATTGGAAATGGTGGTGTCTATAAATGGCATCTCCAATTCTGATTTTTTAGGACGTTAAATTTACTACCAAGCAAATTGCCACACTTTCTCTTCAAGATTACAGGTGGTTATGAGCTTCAAAGTTTGATTTTCTTTTGAAAAACATAAGATGGTCTTAGCTTTTGAATGTTGTATCTAGAAATGGCAAGACGGAGGAACGTACTTGAATGCAAACACAAGAATTTCAGGATTTTTAGCATCTGTGAGAATCTTTGGAAAGGATTGAGCATTAATGGTAAAGATAAGTACGATAGGGGAATAGCCTAGATGATGATCATTGTGGAATCTGGATCATTGTTGCTGTATTATTGTTCAAACAATTAATACTTATACTCTTGTTTTATTTGTAGTGTTGTAAAATTAAACAGGGTTACAGGGGTGAAGTTGAAGTTTGAAAACGCCAGCAAAGACCATTGTTCTGTTCACAATAGACGCCAATGTTAATGGAGAATCCACCCTGTAAAACAGAATTAAGGGCCCGTTTGGATAGGGTGATTTGGACATGAGGATTTGGATTTGGAAAGCCCAAATCCAAATCAGTCCGTTTGACACAAATTTTTCATAAAGGATTTGGATTTGAAGAAATCACTGGGCAGATTTCATTAGGCAAAAACGCAGATTTCAAATAACTAAAGTACCCTAGTTATTTGAAATATCTTCTTCTCTCGCTTCCGAAACACGACGATTGATTTCAAAGCAGGTGCAACTCGCTCTCTCTCCACTGGCGTTCTCTACGAATCGCAGAGGCTGGGCTACAGTTTACATGTTGATATTTGTGCTTTCTGGATTCATAATCCAGAAACTACAGTTTGGCCTCTTTCTTGGAGTTCCAGTTCTTGTGAACATCTTACTTGAGCCATGTTAGTTCTTGCTATGGTCTGTATAAGTTGAATGGGATTATCTGAGTTTGAGGATATTGTATGCTCTAAAGTGTAATGGAGGATTCATTTGTGCGAAGTAAAGTGATTAAGTGAGCTAGTGATTGCTATATCTGTGGCCTGTTTCTCCAAGTAGGACTTGGAGGTCGCTAGATATCGATATTAATTTTGGCATCCGGAAAGCTTTCCTCCCACAGGTATGAGTTGATTACAAAAGTCATGTACTTTTATAGATCAGCAGTTGATGCGGTTTTTTGTGAGTCTATTTTGGCTGTATAATGAATTAGAAATTTTCATAACTATATCTAGTGACATTGTTTTAAGCTACTCTCTGAACCTAATGAAGATTCAATTAATTCATGTACTGATGTACCACAAGTACAAAACTGCTATTGCTTTCTTATTACGGTGGTCATGCATTTACTATCTTTGTTTCCTCTTTTCTTCTTTCAATGTAACTAGGGGAGCAGGAGATATAGTCCATTTTGACAACCTACTGCTCAGCAAGTAATTGACAAAATATCTGCAGGTCCCAAAATATATGTGTTTGTTATAGAAGCACATACAAACTTTGCCATATTCCTTATGAACAATCCACACTCGAAGAAAAATGTTGAGCATATATATGTGATGGGGGGTGGTGTGAGATCAAAGAACCCAACTGGTTGTTGCCCCAAAAATGCTACTTCTACTTGTGTGCCTGAGCAGTGTGGTGATTTTGGCAATTTGTTCACTGTCTATACCAGTAATCCTGATGCAGAGTTCAATATATTTGGAGACCCTTTTGCTGCTTACCAGGTTAAATTAACCTGCATTGCGTACTCCACCACTCTGGTATGCAGGAAGTGTAAGGGACAATTGTGCTAATCAAGATCACTACAGTGTTATGATCGTGAAGAGGCCTAAAACCAAGCACTAAAGCCTTTCTAGTTGATTGCCTTCTGCTCCTTGTGTTTGCAAAATTACAATACCTAAATAAATTAGAGTACTTCGATTTCAATAGTGTGATAGTTCAAAAACATTAACAATACCGCAGCCTCCTTTTCTCTCCCTCTCTCGACCTAGACTTAGGGTTAGTGTTAGGGTTTTAAAAATAGTTGTTTGGTGCGATTCATATGGCGGCAGGGACGGCGTCGGTAGCCTCCATGACTGCAAATCTGGCGTCCAAACTCTCTCTTGGTACCGAAGAGGAGCCGGTGGACCTGGGGGATCTTCGGAGCCAGGAAAACGGGTACGTTGTTTCCCGTTTCTATCTGGTTGGGCGTCTCACTAGCAAAGTTATGGCTTTTGATTCTTTCCGCGCCGCTGTGCGGTCCATGTGGAAGACTTCGCCTCCGGTGGAGGTCACGACACGGGGAGACATGTATCTTTTCACGTTCATTAACGAACGTGATCTGTTGAGGATCAAGAAGGGTGGTTCGTAGTGCGTCCAGAGAGCGATGCTGATTCTCAATGATTATGATGGATCCGACATCATGAAAGTTCCGCTCGATTTCAGCTGGATCTGGGTGGTCATTTCAGGGACAGCAGGGATGCCGGTTAGCCCTGAAGATGATTATGTAGGTGGGGGTCTGCTGGACTCGGGCTCGGCCCCAGAGGTTGGCAACGGGACCTAGGCGGCGTGAGGTGGTGCAACCTTGCACCAGGATCCCATCATGAGTGGAGGGAGGGCAATTCTACCTCTTCCTGAAAGGTACACTGTGTGGTCTTAGGCCTAATGGTTTTGGTGGAGTCCTCTCTTCTATCACGATGGTTACTTGCTTTCTAAGTTTCTTATCCGTTTGTTTTGGACGTATTTTGCTTCTTTCGAACCTTAGTTTCGGTATTTTGTTTTCGCTGTTTTGTCCTTAGAACTCTTTAGTTTGTAGTGGAGTTTCGACTCCTGCTTGATCAGACACAATTCGGTCGTATGGCTTATGTCAATGAAGTTATTCATTCCCCTAAAAAAAAAAATAGTGTGATAGTTCAAACTCTAAAATATAGTGTTTGGCCTGTAACATATAGTTGAGGATTAAATCTCAAAACAAATTGTAATTCTTGTAGATTACTACTGGTGAACATATTTATTAGAGTTTTTTACCTAAAACTACAATTTTGTATTGGTATTTACCAGTAGCAAAATTGTTTTTTCAAATTACCACTAGCAAGTTTCCATCCAAAACTAACAGAATCAGTTAACTCTTAAATTACAAAATTACCCTCATTGAGGGTAATGCTACTGATCCTCATAACTCAACCTAATACTACTGAGCCTCAGAAGCTCCGCCGTCCTCCGCCGTGCTTCAATACTACTGACCCTCAGAACTCCGCCGTACTTCAATACTACTAACCCTCAAAACTCCGCCGTCCTCCACCGTGCATCAATACTACTGAGCCTCAGAAGCTCAACCATAACCAACACACAAGCAAAAATCCCAACACACAACAATGAAATCGCTACAGAATAAAGTGATCTGAATCAACATTGAACAAGATTTCAGATCGGGAAGCTAAAAATCAAAATAGGACAAGAAGAAGAATTGAAAATTGAAAAAGGATCAGTAGAGAGAGAGAGAGGCTTCAGATGAAGTGGAGTCAGGGAGGAAGAGCCACCAGGACGTGGTTGTCGTCGGCAGTGGGAGGAAGATGAAGCGGAGTCAGGGAGGAAGAGCCACCGGAGAGGGACGAAGAGCCACTGAAGAGCCACCGAAGTCAGGGACGAAGTGGTGGCAGAGGGAGGAAGATGAAGCAGTGGTTGTCGTCGTCGTCGGCAGAGGGAGGTCGCTGCCTCGGGCCTCCGTCCTCGCGCCTCCGGCCTCGCTCCTCCACCCTCTCTCTGCCATCGCCGCCCGCCGCTCAGCCTTGTTCCTCGCCGCTCACCGCTCACCGCTCACCGCTCGCCGCCTCCCCTCGCCGCCTCCAATTAGATCTCAGAAATTAGGTTAGGGTTTTTTGATAATATGTGGATATATATATATATATATATATATATATATGTGGTATGGGTTGTAAATTATAAATTTTCATGGTTATTTATGTCATTAAACAGTAAATGGGTTAACAACCCATTACTGTTAATTCTTGCTAATGGTATAAAAAAATATGATCTTGCTATTGGAAAATATCACCACCAAAATGTAGTTTTAAGTAATTATGTATATTTATTAGCAGTATATATCACCACCAATATATATAGAGTAGCTAGGTAATATTTTCGTTAACCAAGTATATATAGCACATTTAAGGAAGGCCATGACGGCCTGAAGGCGTTGGTGGAACTGGTACGCGAATTCTTGGTCGGTAAAAACGGTCTAGTAAGTTCCTTTCCTTGTGGTACATTTTGACGAACTGCTCCACATGCTGCCGACTCTTCATTTCTGCAATGATAGTACACGTAGAAGACGAAACCTTTTAAAGATCAATTGATATTATACATAATGCCATTAGAGCACGCATAGAGACTACCTATATACGTCATATACCCAGCTAATTAATTAACCATCATGTTTCATAATTTGACAACATAATTAAATTTCAAGCCATCTCACCCTCTGTACTAGTACGTAGTATCTCAAATCTAACATGTCTACCAAATTATCTGCATGTATATATAGATGCATGCTGCGTTGCATGTTTCAAACGACTTACAAACATAATTAAGCAGTGATTTGAGAGATCGAGAAAGACTAATTACTGCTTATTGGAATTTCATGAACCCTTCTTGCAAAGACTGTTTCCGATGAGCAAATGATCAAGAGGATGAGGAGAATCATGCAAACAACGCAGGCCCTGGGAAGAACCATTTTTATCATAACTAGGCCTGAATATATGACTGAGTTTTGCTCCTCATTTCCCCTATATAGTATAAATTACTAGGCCCCATCTCGAATTAACTGGTCAAAGTCCTTATTTCCTTTTTAATTGTTCTACTTCTACATGTATAATCCGCATTTAGCTTGCAATTTCCACAAGAATATATAAACTAATTAATTTGGTCTTGCTTTTATGTTTTTATATTGGATTTTAGTTAGAGCTCATAATAATGATTGCGTCATTAATGAAACTTAGATAAAAGTGATTGCGTCATTGAAGGAGATGGGACTAGCTACCAAGTACCACCTACTTTCAAATGCGTGCAGTACAAGTTGTATTCAAGTCCAAAAGTTTGAATATTATTATATAAGGAATAATAATATAGTCTATTTATGTTCTTTTCGATTAAGCAAGAAAGATTACAACAAACAACTACAAGGAAAAACTCCGGGGACAACCATTTCCAAGAAGATCAAATTGGAAAGTTTCGTGCACCTAGGAAGGAAGACTAAAGGACCAAGAAGAAACGTCAGAAAATTCTAGTATGCAATCCCCCCCCAACTTCATTTGCACGCGCCCATCTTTCCTTGGTCTTTTAAACCGAGAATTACGTTTTCTTTTTTTCTTTAAAGAATGAATTAAGTTTTCTTTCACTTCTTAACACTTTTGCAAACACCTACAAAAGAATAAAATCTAATTAGATTAGATCTGAAAATTCTTCCCTACACGACCGTTTAGGTACACGATATCTTTTAAAGACACGTGTCAACATCAGAGCTTTTTATATGGTGGTTGTGTAAAAACTTGTCTGAACCGTCGATTTGAACCTACTTTTGCAACAGTCAACGTCAATTGCGTGAGTGAGTAAAAAAAAAAACGAAAATGGTAAAATCTTCAAATCAATCTACGGTATCTACCCCAATTCAATTGAGTTAGTGACTCCCAATAACAACTCTGATTCAATGGGAAGGAGCTCGCTTTTCTGGCAACGAGGCCCGGTCCGAGTTCGTCGACGGTGATCGAGATTTGGGTTGCGGCCTTTTGTATCTCAAGGTTAGGCGTTTTGCCGAAATTTGGTGTTTGTCGATTTAGCATTCTGTAAACCTTTTGGTCTGTTCTTCGCATCCAAATGTTTTGATTTCTAAAGAGCATTCTGTCACGATTAAGGTTAATGGTCGTGGGGTTTGTGTGGTTGAATTAAAGTTTAGGTATGGTTTCTTTTATATGGAATTTGTGTGTTTGATTGATTCATCGGAAATCTGATGGTTTTGGGTTTAAGATTTGAAGTAAAGTTGTTTGTATGAATTGGCTAGCTAGTGCAGAGAGGTATTGCGGCCTTTATTTTACTAGCTACTATTGGCATTATGCATGAAAATAGCCACTTCATACCAAATCTCTTGGTTGGTATCTGTGAGGACATTGATCGGGTATGGTGTGAGTGTTCATTTCTTAATGTTGGACTAAGGTTTGGAGTTTTGAAGTTACAGGCTGTGATAAAACAGTTTGGTGGGACTGGTTATGAAAGCTCAGCTGTAATGGTGATAGATGAGGTTGAGATGCAGAGGCATCAACAACTTGAGAAATTGTATAGGTCCACTCGTGCAGGAAAGGTATACATCAAGTTTGTTTACATTGTAGATTTCGAGTTCAAAACTATGGCTATAACAATTGTACTAGTCAATGTGGTGATAGGTATGAGTGAATTTTACTACAAACAAGTACCAAATAAAAATACACAAATGGTTTCAAATAATAAAAAGAAGTGTCTAAATAAGGATTTGTTGGATTGGAGGTTGCGCCTGATGATGCTTTTGGCTTCGCTGATTAAGGTTTCAGCGTTCGAATATGAATATGAAGTTTTCGCGTTTGAAGAAAATGATGTTTTTCCTTGATTTGAGGCGCATCGCGTCTCAATTTTAGGTTTAGACATTTTGTTCTTTTCTCGCAAAACTAAAATGATGACATTTTTATTTGAAATAAAATAAAAAAAGGTCTGATATATCAGGTCAAAATCGGGTTGACTCGATATATCGGATTTTGACCATGAAATTAGCATTGACCGATAACTTGAAAGGATATAAAGGATATAGTATCGTTTTCTTAATATCGGGGATATATCGAAGATATATCAGGATATTTAGAACAGAGCTTGTAATATGGTCGTGTTGTACAGTTTATTCCAATAATTTTGTGAACATGTCTGGTAAAGAATACGTTTATGTATCCATCGGAAAAAGAAAATACGTTTCTGTTGTGAGGGTGGATTTTAGTGTTATGAAAGTAACTGTGACTGTACGGTTAACCTATCGAATAAGTATAGGATCATGAAAATAACTTTGACTGTTGGAGAATTACATTATTTTAAGATTTAACTACCACATGAAGATCGGGAAGATCGGGAAGTGTTTCAAAAGATGAAGAAAAACTGACTGAGTTGCCAGAATCTAACAGAAGAAATAGCAGTTGCAGTGTCAAATTAGAAAATTCACCAAGTTATCATTTTAAGTCCAAAAGACTTCAAATCAATTCTGAAACGACTTTTAGGAAGTCTAGTTTCATTCATAAAAAGAACAGAAAATAATTGAAACAAATGAGCATTCCAAGCAGATTAGTAGTAAAGGAGGTTTTCTGAAAATTTCTGGAAATATAACCAAATGCATATCGATCTTTGAAAAATCACCAAACATTCATTGTCTAACGAATTAAGCTGAAAATTTCCAGATCAATAGTTAACTAATAGAAGGGAAACATATCAAAAATTCATATTAATAGGAGGTCTAAAAAGTGGGTACGAAAAGGGTAAAATGAACACAGCATAAATTCGTTTTCAGGAAAACCAGAAAAGCTGTTTCTCTCTTTAAAACATAGTTTGCAGCCTTAAAAATGTTAAATTCTAGGAAACCATATACTTGTGAGAAACCTGGTGTGTAAACATGCCAGACGAGAGATTTAGATGAAACTAATTTGCACAAGGGAACAAACAACAGAAGAATGATGATGCAGCGTCTAAGGAATTCCAGGAAGTTACACATGAACCGACATTTTGAGAGAGACAATAAACACAAATTCATATGCTTGCTAACTAAGGATTACACTTGGGATTACACTACAAATACAAAAGAATGATCCATCCCATGTAGGATATTCATTACCGAGGTAAGTAGCAACACTAGATGAATAACTAGTTATCTACAACAAAATACATCTAGCAACTTATATGATTCAGCCTAAGCTCACCAAAAGATCTTGCTCTTCCAACTAAGTCTGTAGTAGAGAGAGCAATTACAACTTCAATCTATCAACTAACCACCACCTGAGAAAAAAAAATATGAGGAAGAAGGGGTGAGTATAAACGATGCCCAGTAGGGGGTTTCAAAACAGACACATGTAGTTACCGAAAATCATTAATTTCCCTTTTGATACAACCTTAGAAAAAAACTCAGAATAATGATTTATAACTCAAGCTTAAAGAAAATAAAAACTCAGCACGTTCTCAAAACACAATAAAATGTTATAGAGCTGAATCAATCATTCAATGTAAAACTGCATGCTGACTTTCCAAACAAATCAAATGTCTCTGTGTAGAAATCAACGTCTGGAAGTGATTAGCATACATGGCCATCCTTTACAACTCAATACCATTTCAAACCGCCCTCACAAGGGGCTTCGCCGGGGAAATTGGGTCATTGTGCCCATTCAATCACAGCTTAAAGGGTCATTATGCCCATTCATAAGCTTCCACATTACTCTTTTTACGCCAAAGTATCCACTTCCATTATACAAGCATACAAGTATAGTTTGAAATTCAATATATCATGAGATCAGTAAAAATATAGTTGACTATCTTTCAAATATGCAATCAGCTATTGCATGTAGTTAAAAATATGAAAACTGGGCTTAAAATATCATAAAACCAACAAGAGGGGCATATTATTTCCTACCATCACAAACCTTAAACATAATAGTTTTTTTTTACCAATACAGAAATTTAGAAAGAAAATGCAGAGGGTTCAAATGCCTAGTACTTTCATAAAAAAAAACTACAGGGCTCAACGAAACACCAAATAAATCGTTTTACTTTAAACGAATCATACCCAATGGCTTAAAACGATTTTTCCCTACCTCAAATTTATCAGGTGGACTTTGCATGAGCAAAATCACAAGGTTCAATGGCTGTCTCCACACGGATCCCCTCTTTTCGCTTATGTAAAACAAAGATGAATCATTAAGTCTCAAACGCAGAAGCTGAACCTAAATAACTTCTCAATACCGAGCTTAAGCTCATTGAGGACTTTTATCATACACTTGGTGTGCAAATAATAAAACTAGATTGCATATTGAGATTATTGCTACAACAACAATCTCAACTGAATCTAAGACATAAAAGATTAATCATAGAAGCAAAACTACCCAAATTCTGAAATATTTGATCTCCGAATTTGAAAATGAATTTTGGTTGCAGCTAATCTTAAACCTTACCTTGACAACGAAAGAATGAAGGTTGAAACCTTCAACCCCTTCAATCACCAATAGTAGCATAGACACCCATGAAAAGCTAGCTCTAAGGATTCTAGGATTTAAAGAAAACAACAATTGCAGAGACAGACATGAACATCTGGGTGACTGGGTCGTAAATAAGAAGAGGAGGGGAAAAAAAGTCATGAACAACTTATGAACAGTTCCACCCTTAACTCAGCTTTAGTATATAGTAAATTGCCATTGATCGTTACCTGCACCAACGAAATGGCCGATACCAACAAGAGAGATGAGGACCAAGCTGCCCCAAATCGGAGTCGGGAAGCCAAGCAGTGCTAAGGGAAGGCTGTTTTGGAGGTGTTGAGCAAGTTTGATGATTTTGGATGTGTCCCGAGTGTGGAAAAAGTTTGATGACTTTGCTATTGAGGTGAGAAACCGAATTGCCAGTAGAAGAAGGAAGAAGGAACTTGAGAAGTGGGAGAGTGCAGTTTATAGTATAAATTGATTTATTGTGCTTTTTTTTTCAAGTCTTCACGTTAGACTAACGCCCATCTTATCACATGTGCAGCACATGGCCGTTTAGGTGACCGGCCGTGCATACAAGACTCTCTGGATTAGAACGGTCGTGCATACAAGACTGTCTGGATTAGATCAACATGCATTACTTCTTGACTTGGTCAAAGACACACACACACATATATATATATATATATATATATATATATATATATATATATATATATATATATATATATATATATATACATGGCCCTTCCAATGAGGGATCCCTTATTATGACTTATATGAGGGATTGAGAATTACACCAACTTTTCGATCATCATTTTCAATCTTAACCATTCAATCTCTTCATATATATGAGTAGATCATTTCTGGCAAATTTCATCCCAATTGGTGATCGTTAAGGCGCTGAACTAGCTTAAATCAATAGACGGCTCAAATCTGGCAGATTTGAACCATTCATGCACATCGCAGTTTTGAGCACCTCAACGATCACCAATTGGGATGAAATTTTCCAGAAATGATCTACTCATATATATGAAGAGATTGAATGGTTAAGATTGAAAATGATGATCGAAAAGTTGGTGTAATTCTCAATCCCTCATATAAGTCATAATAAGGGATCCCTCATTGGAAGGACCCTGTATATATATATATATATATATATATATATATATATATATATATATATATATATCATAAAACCAACAAGAGGCATATTATTTCCTGCCATCACAAACCTTAAACATAATAGTTTTTTTTTTTTTACCAATACAAAAATATAGAAAGAAAATGCAGAGGGTTCAAATGCCTAGTACTTTCATAAAAAAAAAAACTACAGGGCTCAACCAAACACCAAATAAATCGTTTTACTTTAAACGAATCATACCCAATGGCTTAAAACGATTTTTCCCTACCTCAAGTTTATCAGGTGGACTTTGCATGTGCAAAATCACAAGGTTCAATGGCTGCCTCCACACGGATCCCCTCTTTTCGCTTATGTAAAACAAAGATGAATCATTAAGTCTCAAACCCATAAGCTGAACCTAAATAACTTCTCAATACCGAGCTTAAGCTCATTGAGGACTTTTATCATACACTTGGTGTGCAAATAATAAAACTACATTGCATATTGAGATTATTGCTACAACAACAATCCCAACTGAATCTAAGACATAAAAGATTAATCATAGAAGCAAAACTACCCAAATTCTGAAATATTTGATCTCCGAATTTGAAAATGAATTTTGGTTGCAGCTAATCTTAAACCTTACCTTGACAACGAAATAATGAATGTTGAAACCTTCAACCCCTTCAATCACCAACAGTAGCATAGACACCCATGAAAGCTAGCTCTAAGGATTATGGGATTTAAAGAAAACAACAATTGCAGAGACATACATGAACATCTGGGTGACTGGGCCGTAAATAAGGAGACGAGGGGAAAAAAAAGTCATGAACAGCTTATGAACAGTTCAACCCTTAACTCAGCTTTAGTATATAGTAAATTGCCATTGATTGTTACCTGCACCAACGAAATGGCCGAGACCAACAAGAGAGATGAGGACTAAGCTGCCCCGAATCGGAGTCGGGAAGCCAAGCAGTGCTAAGGGAAGGCTGCTTTGGAGGTGTTGAGCAAGTTTGATGATTTTGGATGTGTCCCGAGTGTGGAAAAAGTTTGATGACTTTGCTATTGAGGTGAGAAACCTAATTGCCAGTAGAAGAAGGAACAAGGAACTTGAGAAGTGGGAGAGTGCGGTTTACAGTATAAATTGATTTACTGTGCTTTTTTTTTTTCAAGTCTTCACGTTAGACTAACGCCCATCTTATCACATGTGCAGCACATGGCCGTTTAGGTGAACGGCCGTGCATACAAGACTCTCTGGATTAGAACGGTCGTGCATACAAAACTCTTTGGATTAGATCAACATGCATTACTTCTTGACTTGGTCAAAGCCATATATATATATATATATATATATATATATATATATATATATATATAATAAAACCAACAAGAGGCATATTATTTCCTGCCATCACAAACCTTAAACATAATAGTTTTTTTTTTACCAATACAGAAATATAGAAAGAAAATGCAGAGGGTTCAAATGCCTAGTACTTTCATAAAAAAAAACTATAGGGCTCAACGAAACACCAAATAATCGTTTTACTTTAAACGAATCATACCCAATGGCTTAAAACGATTTTTCCCTACCTCAAGTTTATCAGGTGGACTTTGCATGCGCAGAATCACAAGGTTCAATGGCTGCCTCCACACGGATCCCCCTTTTCGCTTATTAAAAACAAAGATGAATCATTAACTCTCAAACGCAGAAGCTGAACCTAAATAACTTCTCAATACCGAGGTTAAGCTCATTGAGGATTTTTATCATACACTTGGTGTGCAAATAATAAAACTAGATTGCATATTGAGATTATTGCTACAACAACAATCCCAACTGAATCTAAGACATAAAAGATTAATCATAGAAGCAAAACTACCCAAATTCTGAAATATTTGATCTCCGAATTTGAAAATGAATTTTAGTTGCAGCTAATCTTAAACCTTACCTTGACAACGAAAGAATGAAGGTTGAAACCTTCAACCCCTTCAATCACCAATAGTAGCATAGACACCCATGAAAGCTAGCTCTAAGGATTCTGGGATTTAAAGAAAACAACAATTGCAGAGACAGACATGAACATCTGGGTGACTGGGCCGTAAATAAGGAGAGGAGGGGAAAAAAAAAGTCATGAACAACTTATGAACAGTTCCACCCTTAACTCAGCTTTAGTATATAGTAAATTGCCATTGATCGTTACCTGCACCAACGAAATGGCCGAGACCAACAAGAGAGATGAGGACCAAGCTGCCCCGAATCGGAGTCGGGAAGCCAAGCCGTGCTAAGGGAAGGCTGCTTTGGAGGTGTTGAGCAAGTTTGATGATTTTGGATGTGTCCCGAGTGTGGAAAAAGTTTGATGACTTTGCTATTGAGGTGAGAAACCGAATTGCCAGTAGAAGAAGGAAGAAAGAACTTGAGAAGTGAGAGAGTGCGGTTTACAGTATAAATTGATTTACTGTGTTTTTTCTTCTTCTTCAAGTCTTCACGTTAGACTAACGCCCATCTTATCACATGTGCAGCACATGGCCGTTTAGGTGAACGGCCATGCATACAAGACTCTCGGATTAGATCAACCTGCATTACTTCTTGACTTGGTCAAAGACATATATATATATATATATATATATATATACAGAGAGTTTCAGATGCGGACGTCCGCACCGTGCGGATGTCGCGTATCCGGCCACCGGCGAGGCGGCGCCGGCGTATCCGGCCGGTGGGCTTTGCTCGCCCCGGCCCGGCGACCCCGTCTGTGGCGGCCCGAGGTCCGTCGCCGGCCGGCAGCCGCCGGAAATCTGGAAAAAACCAGAAAATTGACTAAGTACTGTTCAGTTTTTGGTTTTTTTTTTTCCAGATTTCCGGCGCTGCCGGCCGTCGACGGACCTCGGGCCGCCACAGACGGGGTCGCCGGGCCGGGGCGAGCAAAGCCCACCGGCCGGATACGCCGGCGCCGCCTCGCCGGTGGCCGGATACGCCGCATCCGCACCGTGAACAGTGCGTGCGTCCGTATTATAGAAGCTCTGTATATATATATATAAGCACATTTATATCACTCATGGATCCATGTTATCAATGATCTCGTATTCTTTCTTTCTCTCCATTTTTGATCTGGGTTTCAAGAACTCATTCCAAGGATGATCAATGATCAAAGCTACCAACGTGAACGAAGTCCTTCGAACAGACTCGCGGCGGCAACGACAACATTGTTCCATACAAAGTCAGTGTTCAACTCCAATAAATCCATGCCTAACGGATTTATGGTTGGATTACAGAGCTGATTTCTGCTTTTTTTACTTTTTGGGTCTGAGAATTTAGGGGTTGCTTTGATATAAAATAAGGAGATGTCAGTATGTTCAAAATTCAAAATCATATGTGAGAAAAGAGTTTGCTAATTAAGTTTCTGGGTTTCTTTTTTGACGAACCAAGTTTTTGGGCTTGATGGGAAGGAAGAGAGTATGTTATTTCAAACGAGATTGTTGCTCAACGGAGAGAGTAAAAACCCTGTTGTATATGTTTATAGCAGGTCATATTTCTCCCACTTGTGATGCAATTCAAGTCGATCTATTTCATATTAAAAAGCATGCTGCATAGCATTCACCGCTGCACGACTGACAAATCCAGGAACAGAGTGGTCTAAATTAGCAAGAGCATATGTTAAGAAATTAGCTTCCCTCTCTATACACTAGCCTTCCTGCACGCGCGTGCGTTTATTTGTTTTTCGATAAATACGTTGAGCATATACATAGTTTTCTCTCTGTCGTTATGGTTCAAAAGTTCTCTAGTCTCGTACCCGTGTAATGCACGTGTTGTTGGTGAATAGAAGAAAAACGTGGAATTTAATTTGTTTTTACCTTCTTTTATTTTGTTTCATGGTTTTTCTTATAGCATAATCCTTTTATGTAATTTAGTTTAATACGAAGGGTAAAATGGGCATAACACAATTTGGTGAAACATTCCTGGACTTGGCTTTCTAATAGTAGAGATATGTTTAAACGAGACAGACTGGAAGTTGTGGCAGATGACTTGTATATCCTGAACCAGCAGCATTTGCGATTTTGCGTCAAGGACAATCAGCCTTTATATGAACATAGTTAGTTAATTAGGACTTCACGACCAACCATTTGTTACAATTAATTACTGCCAATTTTTTTAATTACGTGTGAAAGATGGTCTTTAATTTCTCAAATCTATACACATATTAATATCATTATAAACAGATTGAATACCTATCAATCATAGGGAGCATTTGGAATACGAGTTTAACCACAGATCAATCGAAACATACACCATAAATCCCTAATGCTAACAATTAACACTCTCAATATTGGATATATATTAACCCCAAGCAAACTTCAACCTTGTCCCCCAGAAGGCGTAGGTGGTCTTCCGACGGCAACCCGGTCCCTGCGTGGTGGTAGTACTTGCAGTAGTGATCGGCTCATTACTGGATTCTTGACCTCATTAACCTCAATGAGATCATCCCCATGCTGCATGCAATGACATTATCTATTTAAGTTTGAAACTTCAACAGCGCGCCAAAGTGAATTCGATCGTGTTGTAAATTATGAAATTAGAGTAGTTGTTTTCAAAAGGGGAACAGCATTTTTAGACTTGACTCGATCAAAGTTTATAACTTATCGCAAATTAAGGTTGATACTTAGTCATGTAGTATGCAATGGTGCGTAAACACTAATTGAAAACATGTGTAATCTTTTATATTACAAATAATGGCTAAACTCTCAAGAGTCAAGACATCAACAACGGCGTCGTTAGATAGTAAATGGGCCGTTTTCTCTTCTCTTTACACCCAGGCCCAAAATATTAACATTAAAAATAAAAAAGCCCAAATGAATTCAGCCACGTAATCACCACCAACCCAAACTCAACGCAACGCAACGCCACGCCGCAAGGCTTTTGTGAGAGAGAGAAAGACGAGAGTCCTCAGATAGAACAAAGCAAACCAGCTCCCTCCAGAAAGAGAGAGAGAGAGCAATCGGAGAAGAAGAAGAAGCTCCCACGGTGGCGTTAATCGCACGGTCCAGATCCACCGGCTTCTGGATCTGACGACCCTGCCAGCACACCATGGCTTCCAAAGGTCCAAGACCGAAGCTCGATCATGAATACAAACCCAAGCGCCACAAGGTTCGCTTACCGGCGCTTAATTTATGCGTTTTTTTTTTCTCTTAATTTTGAGCATTACTAAGCTTAGAGCAAGATTATAACCTCCAGGCTTTTTGTTTCTGAGAAGAAAATTGTAGCGTTTTAGTTTCTGCTTCACTATTGTGCCCTACCGAACTTGTTTTCAAGCTTCTGGAAAGTTAGGTTAGAATTAGTTTTGTGTTATTTTCTCATTTCGTGAACTGATATTGCAGCACAGTGATTTCAATTCGTAAATTTGTGTATGAATTGTTGGCAGAGGTTTTTCAACTAGAATTTTTCAGAATTATTATTATTATTTTTTTTTTCTAAAATAGGGAAAGAACTGGCTCTGTGACTAGAAAAACTCATGTACTGGTTACATTAAAGTGTCTGCAGCAGTAAAAGGTTCTTATGATTTTATAGTTGGATTTTGTCGAAATGAGAAATTGATAAGAAACGAGAAACTAGGGAATGCGCCTGAGTACTTTGAGAGTCTTTGATTTGTTGTGAGGTTTGTAATTGAGATTGTCGACATTCATGGAGTGGGAAGTTGGATAGGATTGAAGTAGAGCAGCCATTTTATTGGAAATGGTTTGGCCACGAATGACATGACCTTGTGCAGTTGTAACTAAGGATAGGATTGTGATACATCATGAAGTGAAATCATAGTCCTAACCTATTAGTAAATTAATAATATTTGGGGAGGCCTATCATATTTTTAGGCTTTTCTTGTCGTACTAATATCCAACACGCTAGTATTCTCTTGAGAACAGTTTAAATCAGGGCCTAGGTGTTTTACAATGTTTATGATGTAAAGTAGATCCCCAAAGATTTACTGCTTACAAGCTGCAGCATGCTCCCATTTAGATTCGAGAGTCAATTTTTCCGGGTTATGGAGATGAAACTTCAGGAATGGGTGCTAATCTTGTGAATATCAGGTGTTTTGAGTGTTTATAGGTTGTTTTTGAAAAGAACTCTTATCGGAGTAGATATGACGACATGGAGTGAGCAATGCTGGTCTACTTTGTGTAGGAAGGTGTATCTATTGTTCAATACAACTGCTGAGTGGAATGTTGTAAATTGTTTGTTCAAATTTATCAAGAAAGATTCGGATGCTAAAATTCTGTTAAAGTTAAATGACATGTCTGTACTCCTTGGTGATGATTACATTATACATGCTGAAAACATTCAGCAGTTTGAATTCATTGTAGCAATGCATCTGTTTATTCTTGACTCATCTTTATATTGACATGAACGCAATAGGCTCTTGAAGTTGCAAATGAACCTCGGCGGCCAAAAGCTCATTGGGATCATGTTTTGGAAGAAATGATCTGGCTGTCAAAGGTAGGCATTGATAGATATGTATGCATTGAAATTTTCCCATTTCTCATATAATTTTATATAATTTTCTCTTATGCTTTTATTATTTTTCTTTATCGATTTAGACCATGTATTTAGTTGCTATCTTTTGAATTTTTTTGTGTGCTGTACAAATTATTTTAATTGTTACTTGCTCATAAAAGTAGTTGTTATCAGGACTTTGAGTCGGAGAGAAAATGGAAATTGGCTCAGGCAAAGAAGGTCGCTTTAAGAGCCAGCAAGGGCATGCTAGATCAGGCTACAAGGGGAGAAAAGAAAATGAAGGTACTGACTTTCCCTCACTGATGCAATAAACATAGAAATGCTTCTCATGTTACAAAAATGGTGTATATGATTACTGACTGACATGTTAGATTTCCTCTGATATTTTTCTAAATTGTGAAATTTTATTATGTTCAGGAAGAAGAGCAACGGATGAGAAAAGTTGCACTTAATATTTCAAAGGATGTGAAGAAATTCTGGTTGAAAATAGAAAAGCTGGCAAGTTTTCTTCGCTTAGTTGGCATACTCTGCAGCCTTATTTGATTTTTCTTAGTACAGAGATTTCTGTTTATGTGCCCCTCTGACTGTACATGCTTGATACTGTAATCTAGGTGCTTTACAAACATCAGATGGAGCTTGATGAGAAAAAGAAAAAGGCACTTGATAAACAGCTTGAGTTCCTTCTAGGCCAAACTGAGAGGTAAAGCTTTTTCCTCCATGGTTAAATGCTGTATTCTGAATTTTTGTTGTATGCTGCAGATCTTTTTGATATCTGCTTTACTCAATAATTCTCATTTAAACTGAATTGGCTCGCCGGCATTAAATTTCCAGGTACTCAACAATGCTGGCAGAAAATCTTGTGGACAAGCCAGCGCAGCAATGCTCCACACAAGATCAATTGAGTATTGAAGGAACAGCTGTGGGTGAAAATGATATTAGCAAATCAGCAGATTTGAATGTCGGTAAGTGGAAGGTTGTAATTACACTGCTCTAACTTCACTTACCTAGGACATTTTTTTTTCACTTTGTCATTGGAAAATAATTGTTATACTTTTTGAACAGAACCTCAATCAGATACAGCAGATGGCGATGATGAATATGATATGCAATCTGATGATGGATCAGTGAGTCTGTTTCCCCTTCTCTTTTCTTTGTTTGGAAATGAATATGGTGGTAGGTATTCACATTAATAATGCAAATCAAGTAAGGAACTCTATGATTGGATAATATCAAGGAAAATAATATGTTACCGATTTTCAATGTCTTCTCTGGAGAAACTATAGTTCATCAATCTAGGAATGACACAGTGCTATAGTCAATGGAATGATATAATTTTTTTTTTGAATATAAATGAGTTAATGCTGGCATTTTACTTTCGTAAGCTGTGTGGTATGTGTTGAGTGAGTGGTAATGGGTACCTGTAGGTTGTCTGTCAATCACAACATTAACCCACCCTCTTCGGTAATTAGTATATTGAAGTAGATCTCTGTCACAGTCACCCCTTGCACAGGGATATCAGGCAAGGGTGAAAGAATCGTAGTTGCTCGAGTACACGAACAAAGTATTAGCTTATCCTGTGATGAAGTTTGTTTGTCTGCTAAAAGGTGCAATTGAATCGTGGTGGGTAAACCTGTAAAAATTAATTAGAACCTTACCTGATGAAACAACCTGCGTACATTTTTGGGGTACAAATCTCTGACTACAAATAGGTCAGGAATCAGATACCATACAATTATGTTGTCGATGTTTTCAGCCTCATTTTCTAGTTTGAATCAAAATGTTGTATAGAGTAGGAAGCTATCTGTAAAGTTATGTCCTGAATGTCTACTACCAAACTTTTTAATTTTTTAGGCATGTTTACAAAGGCTGTCTTTCTCATTTGCATTGATGAGGTAGAATGTTACTCTATGTAAATTTAAAAGAGGCATTGATACTGCTCTTTATATGTAGTTTCTATTTTTAACAGACGTTTTCTTGCATGGTGATACTGTTTTAGGGAGATGGTGAAAACACGATCGAGGAAGATGAAGCTCTTTTTACTAAAGAAGAAAGGCAAGAAGAATTGGCTGCTTTACAGAATGAAGTGGATGTTCCACTCGAGGTGCTACTGAAACAATATGCTAGGAAGAAATGTGAGTGGTTATGGTTTTGCACCAGTATACTTATTGATTTGGGTTATACTATATATGGGTCTGGAACATTTTGGATAAAATTGATAGGGCGAGGTCTATCTGATAGCTTGGATTCCCTCGATTCACAGTTAGAATTGCAGTAAAGCTCATCTTTAGTACCTTCTTTCGACATGTGCCTTACTATTTCCAACCTACGATGTGGTTTTTAAAGATTAATAGCTAATTAGTAATTACAATGGGTACTCCCATTCTCTTCTTGATATTTCAGAGATAGGGAGTTTGATTTGTTACCGCTTTATAATAAGTTTCAGATTTAGGTATATAGATAATAAGCATGATATGTTGGGAATATTTTCTGACATGTGGACTTTCAGTTAACACAAAAGGTATCGTAGAAAAGGGTGCAGATGTTGCAGAGATGATATCTTCTGGGGATGATGGCATTTCTCCTGAAAAGGGTGAAGATCACACAGAAATGACCTCATCCGGGAAAGATCATAGTACGAGTTCAGGAAAGGATGAAGATGGTGCAGAAATCATGTCTTTGGGGGAAGATCATGATATGTGTCATAAAACGGGTGAAGTTAGCACAGAAACGACCTCAGTGACTGAAGATCATGGTATGTATATGCAGTTAATTTATTGTTTCAGGATAAAACTCTTAATTATATCTTAGGAGTTGAGTGCCATTTATGCAGGTGAACAAAACGATCCCCTTATAGCCAGTACGACTGATGGAAGCGGCCCAGATGTTTTTACTGGTCGTCGTTGTGTAAGTTGTATGTGTTTATAGTTTTCACTGCTCAGTTCTGCAGCATCCGGAGGGTTTGGCATGATATATATTTTTCTGATTACAGGTTGGAAATAATGGTGTGCCTATCTCAGAAACCCATTTATCAGAAATTGGTGAAGGCAAATGTATTTCAGAAGCTTCCCAGCAGTCTGCCAAAGGACATATGCCATATGATTTTGATGATGAACATGTAAGAATGCAAATTTTTAGATGTTAACTTCATTCTTTTTAAGCTCAGTGACATTCTTGTTAATCATTATGTTTCATCTGATTGGCACCTTCATTCTTGTTTAACATGGTATGTTGCAAACACCAATTACTTTGTAGTCTTGACACTTATTACGTTAATTAGACAATATATATTTTTTTTAATTTTTTATTTATTTATTTACTTCAGATGTATGTATTTCTGTTACTTTTTGGTCCTAATCTCTTTTGACCTATATGTTCTACATGTTTACTTTCCTTTTTAAATATGAATTTGGCATGAGCTTATTGTTGACATTTTCTTAATTTTTGTAGGAAGATGGTGACTTTATTCTTGCTGCTGGAGAAGAAAAGGTGGGAAATGGTGGAAACAGTGTTCTTGTTGTAATGTCCATAGTTCTGTTCTAGTTTGATTTATCTTACCCTGTTTTCAGTATGATGTTGTAAAGAGTTGCAGCTAATCTTTCACTGCCAGGGTATCTGTTGTTTACTGACTTGCTACCTTGCTTAAAGCAGGTGGCTGGTATTAAATACTCCATATATAGTCTCTCCGACGAGTTTTATTGTTCTTGCTTTTCATATAAAGTAATGATAGAACTTTTTGGAGAGAGTAGATATATAGGAATATGTTCTTTTATTATGTGTCTTCATTTTTTTTTTTTATTTTAAGAACAAAATACTGGTCACTCCTCCAACTTTCACTGACTCGACAGTTTAGTCCTTAAGGTTTCAATTTCAACAGATCACTCCTCCAACTTTCACTAATTCGATAGTTTAGTCCTTAAGGTTTCAATTTCAACAGATCACTCCTCCTACAACTTCAATTTCAACAGATCACTCCTCCAACTACATATTTTGAAATTGAAATCTTAAAGACTGAACTATCGAGTTAGTGAAAGTTGGAGGAGTGATCTGTTGAAATTGAAACCTGAAGGACTAAACTGTCGAGTCAGTAAAAGTTGGAGGAGTGATCTGTTGAAATTGAAACCTTAAGGACTAAACTGTCGAGTCAGTGAAAGTTTGAGGAGTGACCAGTAGTTTGTCCTTATTTTAAATGTGATTTTGTTCCGTAGTTAGTAGGTGGTTTTCATATTGCCAAGTCCAACAGCCTTTTTTCACTGATTTGAACTCGATACCCAGGATGATGAGACAACCTTATTAGAGGAGGAGGAATTAGCCAAAGAAGATACCAATCATCCCGTGGATGAGGTAAGGAGTCAAAGCTTAAATATCTTTTACGTGCACATCCTTACTTTAGGAATATTGGTAAAAACATTCAGCGTATACTTTGTGAAGTTGCTGATTTTTCCTATGGCTTGCTGCTATCTTTCAGATTGCTTTACTGCAGAAGGAGAGTGAAATACCATTAGAGGAATTGCTTGCAAGGTATAAAAAGGTATGGTTTTGTTATATGCTTCTGCTTATTGGTTAGCTGTTCACATCACATTTGATTTTGTTCATTCATAAACCTGTTTTCAGGATTTGAACAATGATGAAGTTGCAGAGGATGAATCTGAATATGATTCTGCTTTATCAGAGGGATTTATGGATTCTCCATCTCTAGAAGATTCAGAACTGAAGCAACATGTTTCTATCAATGAAGATGTTGACTCTGGTGAACACCTGCCAGCTCTTGATTCTCCAATTGAAGAACATAGGGCTTCAGAAGGGGGAAGTGATAGTGAGAACAGGATTGAGGATGCAGCCGCGGCTGCAAGATCAGCACAGCCAACTGGAAACACATTCTCCACAACAAAAGTCCGTACAAAGTTCCCCTTTCTTCTGAAATTCCCTCTTCGTGAGTATCAGCATATTGGTTTGGATTGGCTTGTAACGATGTATGAGAAACGGCTGAATGGGATTCTAGCCGATGAGATGGGATTAGGGAAGACAATCATGACGATCGCTTTGCTTGCACACCTAGCCTGTGAAAAAGGCATATGGGGTCCTCATCTTATTGTGGTCCCAACCAGTGTAATGCTCAATTGGGAGACTGAGTTTCTGAAATGGTGCCCTGCTTTCAAAATCCTGACTTATTTTGGAAGTGCAAAAGAGCGCAAATTGAAGAGGCAAGGCTGGATGAAACCAAACTCATTTCATGTCTGCATAACAACGTACAGACTGGTTATACAAGATGCAAAAGTCTTCAAGCGTAAGAAATGGAAATACTTGATTTTAGATGAAGCCCATCTGATTAAAAATTGGAAGTCACAGAGATGGCAAACACTTTTGAACTTCAATTCTAAACGGCGAATTTTGTTAACCGGTACTCCTCTGCAGAATGATCTCATGGAACTTTGGTCTCTAATGCATTTCTTGATGCCCCACATATTTCAGTCTCATCAGGAGTTCAAGGATTGGTTTAGTAACCCAATATCCGGGATGGTTGAGGGGCAAGAAAAAGTAAATAAAGAAGTTCTTGATCGTTTACACAATGTTCTCCGCCCATTCATTCTCCGCCGTTTGAAACGAGATGTGGAGAAACAGCTGCCTATGAAGCATGAGCATGTCATATACTGTAGACTATCCAGGAGGCAACGCAACTTGTATGAAGACTTTATTGCTAGCTCAGAAACCCAAGCAACTCTGGCAAGTACCAATTTTTTTGGAATGATAAGTATAATAATGCAACTTCGTAAAGTGTGCAATCATCCTGACTTATTTGAAGGTCGTCCAATTGTCAGCTCCTTTGATATGAATGGTATTTACATGCAAATGAGTTCTTCAATATGTTCAATGCTTTCACCTGGACCATTTTCTATGGTAGACCTCAAGGGGTTGGGGTTTGTATTTACTCATCTAGATTTTACAATGACTTCTTGGGAGAGCGATGAAGTTAAAGCTCTTGCTACCCCATCAAGTTTAATCAAAGACCGTGTTGACCTTATTCATCTTGAAGATATTGGTGGGTTTAAACATCATAAACATCATAAGAAGATGCATGGTATGAATATTTTTGAAGACATCCAGAGGGCGCTTATAGAGGAGAGACAAAGGCAAGCAAAAGAACATGCTGCAGCAGTTGCATGGTGGAATTCCTTGAGGTGTGATAGAAAACCTATATATTCAACAAGCCTGAGGGATCTTGTTACAGTTAGACATCCTGTTGTTGAAATTGCCCATCACAAGGTTAACCGTGTGTCCTATATGTACTCTTCAAAGCTTGCTGATATAGTTCTTTCTCCAGTAGAACGCTTTCAGAAAACAATTGACCTGGTTGAAAGCTTTGTCTTTGCAATCCCGGCTGCACGAGCTGCCCCACCTGTATGCTGGTGCAGTAAATCTGAAAGTTCTGTGTTCCTCCAACCAGCTTATCAGCAGAAATGCTCTGAAGTTTTGTCACCACTTCTGTCACCATTTAGACCTGCAATTGTCCGTAGACAAGTTTATTTTCCTGATAGGCGACTAATACAGTTTGACTGTGGTAAGTTGCAACAGCTTGCAGTTTTGCTTAGGAAGTTGAAGTCAGAAGGTCACAGAGCTTTGATATTCACTCAGATGACAAAGATGCTTGACGTCTTGGAGGCTTTCATCAATCTATATGGTTACACATACATGCGTTTAGATGGATCCACTCCACCTGAGGAGAGACAGACTTTAATGCAGCGGTTTAACACAAACCCAAAATTTTTCCTTTTCATATTGTCAACTCGTAGTGGAGGTGTTGGTATCAACCTGGTTGGGGCAGATACAGTTATCTTTTATGATAGTGACTGGAATCCTGCTATGGACCAACAGGCTCAAGATCGTTGCCACCGTATTGGACAGACACGAGAAGTTCATATTTATCGATTGATCAGTGAGAGCACCATTGAAGAAAACATTTTGAAGAAAGCAAATCAGAAGCGGACTCTTGACAATCTAGTTATACAAAGTGGGGACTACAACACTGAATTCTTCAAAAAGCTTGATCCTATGGAGCTCTTTTCTGGTCATAAAGCCCTCGCCATTAAGAATATGCAAAAGGAGAAAAATCACAACACAACTGAAGTTTCTCTTTCTAATGTGGACCTGGAAGCTGCACTAAAGCACGCAGAAGATGAAGCAGATTATATGGCATTAAAGAAAGTTGAGCAGGAAGAAGCTGTGGACAACCAAGAATTTACTGAAGAAGCCATTGTGAGATTGGAAGATGATGAATTAGTGAATGAGGACGACATGAAGGTTGATGAACCCACAGATCAGGGGGCTTTGACGATGTCTTCGATCAAAGACCGTGGAATGATGTTGAATGGGAGTGATCCTAATGAAGAAAGAAGTCTCACTGTTGCTTATAGGGTAGATGATGTGGACATGATGGCTGATGTCAAGCAGATGGCCGCCGCCGCCGCTGCTGCAGGACAAGAGATCTCATCATTTGAAAATCAGTTACGTCCGATAGATCATTATGCAATTCGTTTTCTAGAATTGTGGGACCCAATAATAGACAAGACAGCAGCAGAATCTCAAGTTAGATTTGAGGAGAGAGAGTGGGAACTGGACCGCATAGAAAAATACAAGGAGGAGATGGAAGCTGAGATTGATGAAGATGAAGAACCTCTTGTATATGAAAGTAAGTACCCCTCTCTGTTTTTTTTCGCAACGTAGACAACTTTCCTATTTAACGAAGTCGACTGTTCCCACCAGGCTCTTATAATATTTGAAAACAAACAAAGAAAACAGTTTAATTCCTTCTTCTCAAAGGCATCTTTGGCCATACATCAATTTGTTAGAGCTGTCTTTTATTCATTTACCTGTTTATTCATTTAGTGTTATTGCATTTAGAATCTGAAACCCATGCTTTAAATGTGTGCGATATGGTACTCTTGTTGGAATGTAAGATCCTAAACTTATGAGTGTATGCTGCAACATTAGACTAAACTTGTGTTGTATCGTAGCATGGGATGCTGAATATGCAACTGAGGCATATCGTCAACAGGTGGAAGCCTTGACTCAACACCAGGTCAGTGGATAGTCTTCAACATTTATATAGATTAATACTTCTTACCATGTAATAATATCCTGGCTGAACTTTCAACAGTTGATGGAGGAACTAGAATATGAAGCCAAGGTGAAGGAAGATGAAGCAGGAGAAAATCTTGATTCTTTGAGGTAAGCTGTCAATTTGTATGCTCCTCCGATCCAGTGGCATTATTTTGTTTTTTGTTTTTGTTTTTTGTTGTAAGTAGATGCTTGTCTAACTCCTAAAAATGTCTAGGTCAACATTTGCAAAGATACAAGTTCTGTGATTATAATGGAACAAATGAGGAGCCCTCTTATTTCATGTAGTAATTCCTAACAAAATTTGGAAATTTGTTGTAGTTAAATAATGACTTGTTAGCCTATTTTCTTTGTAGCAGATATGGGATGCCAAGTGATCCTAAACCCAAGCATAAGAAGAAATCGAAGAAAGGAAAATTCAAATCTCTGAAGAAACGGTCTTTAGCTTCTGAACTGGAACCTGTTAAAGGAGAGCTGCAAGTGGAACCTATGTATATAGATGAAGATTATCTCTCTAATGATGTACTTTCGTATTCGGATATTGAATCACCTTGTTCAAGTGTGCAGAAAAAACGTAAGAAGACTGAATCTAAACCAGCTGGTGAAGAAAAGATCTCAAAGAAGAAGTCTAAGAAACTGAAGAAGTCTCGTCGTGAAATCTGTACTCCAGAGTTTGATACTAGTGTCTCCTCACTGCACCGTATTGAAGCTTCAGGGTTAAAACCATGTGATAGTGTCATTGAATTTGAGCATAAACCTACTAGTAGAACCAAAATGGGAGGGAAAATATCCATCACTGCCATGCCTGTAAAGCGAGTTCTAATGATAAAACCTGAGAAGCTAAAGAAGGGAAACATTTGGTCTAGAGATTGTATTCCATCACCGGACTTTTGGTTATCACAGGAGGATGCAATTTTATGTGCTGTGGTACATGAGTATGGCCCTTATTGGAGTTTGGTGAGTGAGACACTTTATGGTATGACTGCTGGTGGGTTTTATAGGGGAAGATATCGCCATCCAATTCATTGTTGCGAGAGGTTCAGGGAACTTATCCAAAGATATGTTTTATCTGCACCAGACAATCCTAATTATGATAAGGTCAACAATATAGGATCTGGAAAAGCTCTTTTAAGAGTAACAGAGGTACATATTCGTTTTCTTTTGAAAAATTTTCTTTTGCACTTGCTGAATTTTACATATGAATGTTTTGTTATCTTCATAGACATTCTTAACTTTTTGTATATAGTCTGAAGGAAGTTGTGAATTATCATGGGTCTTTAATAAATTAATTTTTAAAAAGGAATAAACAGGCAGCTTATCGTCTTTCCTTCGTGTCAGGAAAATATTCGGATGTTATTAAATGTTGCTGCTGAGCAGCCCAATACAGAATATTTGATTCAGAGGCACTTCATTGCCCTGCTATCCTCTGTCTGGAAGATGGTATCTCACAGAGATGGCAGACAAAATCTCCCATCTTCTGGGAATGGTGTTTACTTTGGTGGAAATTTTTTCAATTCTTCCAACCAAATTTCTCGGACTTCAGTGAAGGAAAACACAGCAACCATGAAATTTCCTGATTTTGGACAGGGTGTCAGGTTGGTAGCAGCTGCACTTAATGATGCCAGCAGCAGGCAAGAGGATGAGAGTGTTGTTTCTCCCAACCCCAGGAAAAAATCGCCGGCCGATGCTGAACGGTTGGATATAACTTTGGAGTTTCAGGCACAAAAGGATGACTCCACAGATCCGTTTCCATCTGTTATCAATTTATCAATATCTGATTCAGGCCATCCATCAGAAAACAAGGCAATGGAACCGCATCTTCCAAGGGATTCCTGTAATGACTATTGCAAAAGCACCAGCAATGCAAATGTGGCTGAGAATCGTTTCAGGTAATGAGTTGCAACAAAAAGTTTGGAGCGCTTGCTGTCTTATAGATGCAATACAATTTCTCATGGACCAACAATTTAGGACCATTGCCACCATAAATTTGAACACCTGCCTTACTACGTTCATAATAAAACATTTATCATATGGATTTTGTATAAACAACTGCTTCGCAGCTTAGTAAGTACTGGATGATTTCTAATATAATGCTCTCTTTTACAGGCATGCAACAAGAGCTTGCGATGAAGATAACATGGGATGGGCTTCCTCGACATTCCCGACATATGATGTCAGGTCTCGATCAGTGTCAAAGTTACCTTCAGGAAAGCATAAGCTTGTTTTCTCCGATCCAGTTAGACCTTCGAAATCCAAGTTCCGAAAAAATGCAGTAGAGATTGGTGAGATGCGTCAATTCATGGCTGAGCAGGTGTTTCCACATTTCCCAACAGTGGCACCCCTGAATCCCAGTCCAAGGTTTGACCTGAACCTACCTGTCAACGAGGATATTGAAACTGATGATCTGGAAAGCAATTCCAATTCTCAGGTGGTCGAGTCCTCATTTGAAGAAAGCTTTGGAGTTCTCCCACATGAATATGTTCCGGGATTGCTTTCAGGCCTAGATGAGTGTTCATTGTTACCTGAATATGATGACATAGTGTAAGCTAAACCAAGGGCCAGAACGACACAAGTATGTGCAAGGGTGGGTCTCTTGGAGCAATTACTATGGGTTGAATACTGATCAAATTTGGACCTGTCGACCAGAGCGGCAGATGCATTCTGGGTGGTTGGTTCCTGTCATTGCTGAAAACGAGTGAGATGACGAATCTGTGCAGAGTGCTATGAAGGCTCCATTATCAGGGAAACTCCAGTTGTATTATAAAAATTTTGTAGTTAAGTGTTAGTTTAGGGCTTCCATTGGGTATTAAAGTAGGGCTTCCATTGGGTATTAATTGTAGGGCTTCCATTGAGACGTCTGTAGTTGTATGGGCATAATTTTCTCCATGAGAAGTAGTGAATGAAATTAGTGCACTAGAGTAAATATGAAAAGTGGTCTCTGTGAGGCTTGGGTATTTGCTGAGGTTTGAATATCAATGTCTATGAATACTTAACAGAAAAATGAAAATTAACTAATTACGCATTTTGTTTCTGAAACAGCAATGTTTAGGCAGTGGGGTGTGACATGGATAAGTACTTGATATAACGTAATAATGGTATAAACCTTACTGCTTTCCGGCTACTTCTAGAGCTGTGTACCGTATGTTCTTGCCATAGAAGTTTTAGCCGACAAAAATTGTCCAGAGTCGCTTTGCTGATGAAAAATTCATTGGCAAAATTGTCTGACAAATATTTGTTGCCTAAAGTAATTTGCCGATGAGTATTTGCCCATGGAGAAGGAATAAGCATTCGTCCCTGGGGTGCTTCAGGTGAAATCAAACTACTAAGATGATAACTGAAAACATTATTTTTCCATTGTTTGAATAATATGTCAAAATTGACATATATAAGAAAGTATACAACAGCAAGGAGAATTCCATTTTGTCAAAATTTGGAAGAGCTGCAAGCAACCTCATCTTTTTCTGAATTTTTTGGACTTGCCATCCTTCTGACCCATTAACTTTTCGATGTTGACATCGTCCTCGCCTTCATTTCCTCTCCCTTTCCTCTTTTTGCTTCCCTCTTTTAATTTCTGGCAAAAACCAAATGTAGATCACATCAACCAACAATAAAAAGCTGACTAATCATACAAATAAATCACAAGAATAAGAATGCACCCAATGACCACTGATATAACCTCTAACAGAGAGACAATCACTGAACTTAACAGCCAAGGATAGAAACATGGGAAGAACATTACCGAGGTGGCCAATCTTTTGGCCTCTGTGACACGTTCTAAAAATTGAAGGACCTCCACTTCTTGAGCAGGAAATTCAGGTAACTTCTTGCCTAAAAAATTAACAAAGCATAAGCTTTCCAAACTCCCCCTCAGTGTTTCACAAAACATATAAAGAAACAGGAGCCTACCAATAAGCTTTTCAATCTGTATATACCACTCCAACTCATACTGATTCACTAGCGAGATAGCAACCCCAGTCCGTCCAGCACGAGCAGTTCTTCCAACTCTATGAATATAATCCTGCAACTCACTTGTAGTTAGAAAACCAGGCTACATTATATCAATGATACAAGTACTAAACAATAGTTCTTCTAATGACAGTGAAGTGGGAAATAAACACGATAATCCTAATCCACAAGTAGGATCCATCATACGTTGGGGAAAGGAAAGATGTAAAGCTGTATCAAAGACATCACAGTAACTGTCACATGCTGGTGATAAGTTCCATAGTTGCATTTGAGTGCGACAAAAATTGCTCTCAGTAATACTACAACTGCAGAAACTGGGATAGCTTTAGAAAGGTATAATAGGGGAATCCAAATCTTCTAATTAAGTAGACTGCTACAACATGCAGCTTCATAGTACACTGTATAGTTGTTTTGAACAGCATTAACTCCTCAACTAAATAGCAAACATATATATATTAAGACCGACACAAATGACAAGCAACCAGCCTACACTACATTTAGCAAATAAAACGCTTACCTTGGAATTTGAGGGAATATCATAATTAATAACCATATCCACTGATGGAATATCCAATCCTCTACTTGCCACATCAGTGCAGATAAGTACATTACACTGTCCAGATTTAAACATGTTAAGGGCACCAAGTCTTTTTGACTGCCAGAAGGATGACAAAAACAAGGTCAGTTAAATTCCATAATAACAACCAACTGAATATGCTTCAAATGAGTAAAGATTCACTAGTTTTAATTCAGTGTAACAGACCTGACTCATATGACCACTAATGGGTGTGGCTCTTATGCCAAGATTCCGAAGCATTGAAGCCAAAAGGAGTGTTGCATCACATGTACGAGTAAAAACCATAGTCGTACACTGAGACTTCTCGGTCAGAATATATACGAGATAACAGTCCTGTAGGCACAAAAGTTGTTAATTTGAGTTTATATCCAAGGAAGTTGGACAATAAACAACAAAAAAAACAGCAGGAAACTTCGTGCACAAAGTTGCAATCACAATTCTATCCATCATTACAACTTCAGAATGCGCGTCCAATTTTGCACCAACTATTGACACATCTCATTTACAATGCATAATATATTTCAAATGCTTAAAAATACTAGTCCTTTTATGTGGCACCATTCCTACCCTACAATCATCATTTCATGTCTGATTTTAAAGTCACGCATTCCTTTCATAGAACTTTAGAAACAACCACCAAAATTACCGCACTTCATATCTAAACAATTTCACAAGTTCTTGACGCAAGTTCCAGGTCATAGAACTTTAGAAACAACCACCAAAATTACCGCTAACTGGTCTTTCCGTATACAGTTCAACAGTTCAATGCCCTAAAATATAACAAAGGTTTGCCTTATCCAAATCAGCTGGTCTCCAAGATTTATTTCCAACGCCAATGACTGGTCGTCATATTTACTCCTATGAGCAATTATAGGAGCATGTTGATCCCTACTATACTTTACTCATAAACATGAGTGCATATGATGTCTAAATGAGTACAGGCATAACATTAAGGATTGAAAACAATATAAGTAGAAGAAAAACAAAGGGGAATAAACCTTGTGTTGGGCTGGCAGAAAACGATACTGCTGCTTTAGTGTGTCAACGGTAGAATATTTAGATGCTACTTCAATCTGAGATAACAAAAAATTAGGTTGTTACAAGTTAAGAGAAATTGTGGGGAATGAACATGGTGCAAGTTCTAATCATACCTTCACAGGGTTCCTTAGACAAGCCCTTTGCAGCTTCTTGACCTACAATTATACAAGTACAACTGTTTTAACTCATACAATAGAAAGTCATAAGCTTCTGAATGAAATTTATAAAACAAAAGTTAGAGAGATAAATTCTTAAAGGACAGTAAATGACTGATCAATCTATAGTACAAAAGGAAATTAATATTACTCCATTGATACACACACAACTGTAGATGCATTTAAGCTGTTGAACCATACCTTTTTAGTCATGGTAGCAGAAAACAAATATGTTCTCCGTTCACGAGGAATGACTTTCAGAATGTCATCGAGTGTCTTTTCAAAGTCCTCATTAAGCAATCTGTCTGCCTCATCTAAAACCTGCTCGATTGAAAGTAAAAGGTTTCTTAGCATTTCCAGACAAGTCTGAGATATGGGACATATGAGGTCATAAAAGAAGCATGGACAACTTGATTCGGGGCAATTACAAATTATTAATGTCACTATTTTTTAAGGATGGGAACGAAGATGCAATATATACTCTAGCTAAATAAAAGCAGACTATTGTAATGACATAAAGCATTTAAGAATACAATAATAGCATTGTCTCTTATTAGTTTTGATCTTTTTTTTATAAGATCTTCATATTTTTCTTCCAAGTCAGTTTTCATTCAACTCTCGGTATTTTACTTTCTTCTTTTAACAATCTTCCTCTAGTTTTAGCTGTCTACATTGAATATGTTCATATCATCTATTCCATCTGAGTTGCAATTGCATCTTCAACAGAACAGTGAAAATCATCAGACCAATAAGATCATACCAAGTACTTCAATGTGCGAAGAGAAAATCCTTTCGTGTTGGATACATGATCCATGAGGCGTCCGGGTGTAGCAACCTTCAAAGGAATACAAACACAAACAACAATAAGTGCCTAATAAATTTATACACAGTTTGCCTACCTAAAAAAATTTCTTTCATTGCGGATGTTAAGGAAATCAAGCCTGCTTCTTACAATAATGTGTGGCCGTTTTGCAAGCATAACAGTCTGTTGAACCATGTCCACTCCTCCAACAAGCTGAAAGGATTAGGTAAACAAGCTGAGCCACATAAACAATGGTTAAATATACGTAAATCAATAAGAAACTATGAAGCAACCCATATCACCGGTTTAACTTCTACAGCTTTAGAAACGATAAGGTTATCATACGTTCTATAGATCAATATAAAGCACCAAACCATACAGACTCTAAATTATTCAAAACTATTAGTCTTACATAACAAAATGCTACAGGATAGAACTTGAACCACTACGAAACAACCACAAGAAGCTAACATGAAATTATTAGGCTTTAGTTTGTACTTTCATAGCCCACAGCGCCGCGCATCAAATCATATACAAAGTCATGCAAACAGCTAATCCTTAAGTTACACATACAAGTTGGTTTCACTTTTCCGGTGAACTAGATAACTTCATTAAACAACCACTCATGTGACACAACGTAGAGTATAGACACACACTATAATAAGATTGCTTGCACCAGAAAAGCATTATAACGGAACAAGGTTCAATACTTAACCCGGAGTTAAAAATCGGGTTATACAGACATCTACATCTACAGAGTACATACAATCCTCCTGAGCTAGAACACTATAAACACAAAATGCTCACCACTGCGGACTTGACACCAAACTCATACCCCAAAGCTTCAAACTGCTCAGAAATCTGAATTGCAAGCTCCCTGCAGTTCACACAAGTCACATTAATATCCAAAAAAAAAAAAAAACTAAATGAAAAACTTTGAGCCAAGCACAATACCTAGTTGGGGCCAAAACGCAAGCGAAAAACGCATGAGGAGCATCAATCAGAGCTTGCAATATGGGAAGGGCAAAAGCAGCGGTTTTACCCGACCCGGTTTGGGCAAGTCCAATCAAGTCCTTTCCTTTAACACCAAAAATCAATACCCACAAAAAATCAATACTTGAATTGAAAAATTCCAAGTTAAAAACAGATAAAGATTGAATTTTTAGATGAAAATGAAGGGTGAGAGATTGAGAGTAACCTTCTAGGGCAGGAGGGATTGCTTCGACTTGAATAGGGGTAGGGTTTTGCCAGTCCAGCTTGGCAACCGCCTCGACCAATTCGTCGCAGAGCCCCAAGCTCTTGAAGGTCTTCACCTCGCCGCCGCCGTCTAGATCGTCGGAGGCCATTGGAAATTCAGTGGGTTTTGGAGATGAAACGGCGCCGTTGGGGTTTGGCGGTGAGGGTTTAAGGGTTAAGGCGCGGCAAAATGACGTTGGGAGTCGTAGGTCTATACGGGTTTGGGGGTTTTATACCGGAAGGTTTGGACACTTCTTCCTTTTTTTTATTAATTTTTTTTTTTTAGTTACAAACGGGAGCTAAAAAGCCCAAACAAAAAGAAAAAACTACGTACAAATTAGAGCATGAGCTAACTCTCCTAGCTCTGGTCACGGCACAAAGATCATCAAGGTAAGCATCAGCAGAATACAGGAGGGTTGTCAACGCTAACAAGACCCAGGTCATGCATGATGCTATTTTTCGGCCAAGGAGTCTGCTGTCATATTTCTTTGTCTGAAGATATGTGAGAGTTTCACATCAGTCAACTTAGCCATCAAACTCTTGCAACCATCCAGGAGAGAACCAAGAGGATGAAGAGCTAAATTAGGACTGCATAAGTTGCACTAAAATGACAGAATCAGACTCAATTTCTAGCTGCATGATCTTCATATTTGTCGCAAGGTTGAGACCATAATACAAACTCCAGGCCTCAGCATCAAGAATTTCACCAACTCCCAAATTGATTTGAAAACCAGTGATCCAAATACCACCATGATTTCTTATAACTCCTCCAGCGCCAATTCTACCAGAAGAGGAAGCTCTTGTTCCATCAATATTTAGTTTCATAAAATTCTCAGGAGGTCTTTTCCATGAGAGCATGATATCATTGAAACTATTAGGGCTCCTAGCTTTAGCTTTAGCATTTTTCCACTCAACAACATAGTCCCAAATCAATTTCTTAAATACATAATTACCCAAAACTACAATTTTGTAGTGATATTTACCAATAGCAAGACCTAATTTTTTTATACCATCAGCAGAGAATTAACAGTTAAGAGCTATTAACTCATCCACTATTTAATGACATAATTAACTCTGAAAATCCATAAATTACAACTCATGTCATCTATATATATCAACATATTCTCACTCACATAATACCCTAATTGGGTTCGACTGAAAGAGGGAGGCGGCGAGCGGTGCGTCGGGGCGGCGAGAGACGCGAGGCAGCAGGACTAACAGCTCTCTCTCTCTCTCTCTCTCTCTCTCTCTCTCTCTCTCTCTCTCGGATCAGAACGACGACAGCTGAAGAACGCCCCTGGCTCGAGCTCGTCGACCGCACCGCCTTCTCCCGGCCGGTCTCCTTCTCTGACGCGGCCTTGCGCGTGAGTAAGAATGCCGCCTACTTCCGCGTCGGCGTCTCTGGGATTGAACCGACACGACGTCGCATTGTTGTTGCTACGTTGGTGGTAGTAGTGGTGAGGCTGGGCGGAGCGGGAGGAGGAGGGAGGGTCTTGTTGGAAGTGAAGTGAAGGGCATTGTTCAAGTCCGCTTTAGCTTTGAAGTCAAGAAGGGCAACATCATCTGATGTGTTCACTGAAGTAGTGCAAGAAACATAGTTGAATAGTAGAAAGAGATGAACTAGTTTCCATTTGTGTAGTATTGTGGTTGGAAGAATTGGGTATGTTGCTAGTTGGCCATTGATTGGGTGAAAGAGATGAGAGGAGGCAGAGGGAGGGAGGAAGCAAGATGAACTAGTTTCGAGATCTGATAAGATCTGGGCGGAGGAATCGCGGCGGAGGACGGCGGAAGTAAAGTTTCTGAGGGTCAGTAACATTAGAATCGCGCCGGAGGACGGCGGAGGTAAGTTTCTGAGGGTCAGTAACATTGGAATCGCGGCGGAGGTAAAGTTTCTGAGGGTCAGTAGTATTAGAATCGCGGCGGAGGACGATGGAGGTAAAGTTTCTGAGGGTCAGTAGCATTAGAATCGATTTGTTTCTGAGGCTCAGTGGTATTGATTTCTGAGACTCAGTGATATTGATTTCTGAGGGTAATTTTGTAATTTATGAGTTAACGTATTCTGTTAGTTTTGGATGGAAACTTGCTAGTGGTAATTTTAAAAGACAATCTTGCTACGTGTAAATACTATAGAAAATGACCATTTAGTGCTAATTTGGCCCCCTCATTACTCATTCCAATGACCATCTTATTTTTCTCCCCTATTGAACATAAGGTAACAACTCTATTGCCCATTTGAACAAATCTTTTTCAATCCTAGTACAATTTTAATTTTTTTATTCATTTTTTGTCCTTCTGTCTTATCTAACAGATTTTTGAATTATAATGTGCTGAGAAAGTGGAAGATAAAGAAACTTTGCCGAAATGTCACCTAACTCCGCCGGCCTCCCATGACCGGTCGCCGGAGTCGCCGGATTCCGGTCACCAAATTTTTTTCGCCGGAATTTTTTATTTTTTTTCTCCAGATTTTTTATTTTTTATAATCAGGTTATTGGACGATGGTTACTGACCCCTAGTAAGCAATTTGCAGATTACAGATTTCCAGTAATCAAGTTATTGACCCCTAGTAATCATGTTACTGACTCCCAGTAATCAAGTTACAGATTCCAGATTTCCAGTAATTAAGTTACTGACCTCCAGTATTCAGTTTACTGACCCCCAGTAAGCAATTTGCATATTCCAGATTTCCAGTAATCAAGTTACTGACCCCCAGTAAGCAATTTGCAGATTCCAGATTTCCAGTAATCAAGTTACTGACCCCTAGTAATCAAGTTACAGATTCCAAATTTCCAATAATCAAGTTACTGACCCCCAGTAATCAAATTACTTACCCCCCAGTAATCAGGTTACTGACCCCAGTAATTAAATTACTGACCCACAGTAAAATGATTACTGATCCCCAATATGCAACTTTGCTGACTTCTTGTAAACAATTATGGATCATATGTTGTGTTGAGGGTTTGAAATTGATGCAGTTTGAACTTTGAACTAACCAATGTATATGCATGCAGGAGTTGAAACCCCTGAAGAAGCTGAAGTCAGACGAAGGATGTGTCTTCTCGTGGAAGGTTTAGATAAAGTTGAGCGCCATATCGAAGGAAGAGAGAATCGCGGAGTAATACAGAAGACTTTTCAATAAGGATTTCAGAGAAGGTATGCGTCGAGCCCTGGAAGACTTTAAGAATAATCCCCCGTATATTATCCCAAGCAAAACAATCATGTAGCAGAATTGCTATTATGTTTGCAACCCTGCCGATCTACTATTACAGTATAATAAATCATGTTTGCTTTTATATTTGCAACCTTAGACATCTACTATTGTAAGCCTGTGTTCATATTAACAAACCCATCACACGTAAAACCAGATGATCTCATTGACCTATACAGCGCCTGCAACCTTAACGGGCACCGGTTCCCGGATTACGTGGACGGGGAAGATGGTCGTCGTGAAGTGGAAGGTATTGATGTGAACAAGCTACGTGTGGCTCTCTCACACAGTGAAGTCCTGGTCTCAGTCGGCGGAGGAGGCGCGGGGAACGTGGCAGGTGTGGCCGCGCTTGGGTTGGCCGCAGCGGTCGCAGGTATAACTGCCGCGCATCTTGGGGTGCTTGTGGTTGGAGCCGGCGGTGTGTGCGTGGGGGTAGGAGGCGGTGGAGAAGGGTCTGGTGGTTGAGGGCAGCGGAGGAGAAGGGTTTGAGAGAGAGAGAGAGAGAGAGAGAGAGAGAGAGAGAGAGAGAGAGAGAGAGAGAGAGAGAGAGAGAGAGAGAGAGAGAGAGAGAGAGAGAGAGAGAGAGAGAGAGAGAGGTGAGGTCTGGTGGTTAGAAAGGATGAGGAGAATGAGGATATTAGGGTTTTCTGGTGGTTAGAAAGGATGAGGAGAATGAGCATATTAGGGTTTAATATAGGGTAATTATGTATTTTTACCAAGATTCATTGAAGTGGATAGGTAAAAATGGAATAGGCAAGTTTTCCCCTATTTTTGTGCAAATGGTCATTTTTCCTAAATAATAACACAAAATTGTAGTTTTGGGTAAAAACCTCTTTCTTAAAACACACAGGCATGATGAAATTGATATTAAAAATTTGTTTGCTTCTCCATTTCCAGATAAACCAAGAAATAAAGATGAACAGATTGCACCATTTTATATTATCTTCAAAAGCATGGTGACAATGCAACTGAGCATTAATCCAACCATTCCAGTTAAGGGAAAAAGAGTTAAGGATAGTACCAGGCTTGAGGAAGGCTCTCCAAATGCTCATAGCTCTAGGATAATCTCTGAAGAGATGCAGAAGAGTTTCATCTTGAGAGTGACAAATGGGATAGAAGGCATCAGAGGTGAAACCTCTTGAGACGCGTTGGGCATTAGTTAATAGTGTCTTATGCAGCAAGGTCCATAAGAAAGTCTTGAGTTTAGGGGAAACATCAAAATTCCAGACAGTCTTCCATTGAGGGTTTATTGACACAGAGAGGTTAAACTGAGAAGAGTAAGCAGACTTAACTGAGAAACTTCCATCAGAAGTGGCACCCCAAATTCTAACGTCCATACCACCATCATTGAAACCAGTAGGGACATTTATGATCAAATTCACAATATGATCAGGGACAACAGTCAGCAAAAGATCAATATTCCATCCATTCTCATCCCGAAAACCACTTACAATGGTATTAGCATCGATATCAGCAGAAGGCAAGGCAAAGTTGACTAAAGGCTGAGAAGTGCACCAATTGTCATACCAGAAATTAACAGAACTACCATTTTCAATTCTCCATTTTAGGTTTTTGTTGACCAAATCAGCACCAAACATGATGCTTCGCCAAATGTGAGAACAATCAGGGGGAGGCTTATAATTAAAATCAAACAAATTGCCATTCTGCAGGTATTTAGCATAAAACATCTTAGCCCAAAGACCTTGATCACTTTGAAATAACCTCCATCCAATTTTAGCAAGCAAGGCCTGATTCATATCTCTTGTCTTTTTAATCCCTAAACCACCAAGCTGTTTAGGTTGGCACACAGTGTCCCAATTAACCAAATGCACTTTTTTCTTTTCATCCAGATCACCCCAAATGAAGTCCCTAAAAAGTTTATCCAGCCTATCACAAAGACTCACAAGAAATTTGGTAGTTTGCATTGCATAGATAGGGATAAAGGCAGTAACAGATTGCACAAGAGTTAGTCTACCAGCCATGCTAAGAACTTTGCTTTTCCAACTAGAGAGTCTGCCTTGGACTTTATCAAAGATAGAAGCATAAGTATGTTTATTAACTCTGGAATGGATAAGAGGCATACCTAAATATTTTTCAAGATCAGTGGTGAGAGGAGAGCCACAAATGGTACTAATACTGGAAGCCATGTTTTTACTGGTATTAGGAGAACAGTAGATCAAAGACTTCTCATAGCTGACTGCTTGACCAGAAAGAGCACAAAAAGTATCAAGACACATTTTTAAAATGAAAGCCTGATGAGAAGAAGCTTCAGCAAATAACATCATATCATCAGCAAAGAAAAGATGAGATATTTTAGGGCCAGATTGAGAGGCTTTAACAGGTTTCCAATGACCATAATCAACAGCAGATTGAATGAGGTGAGAGAGTTTTTTCATGCAAAGCACAAATATGTAGGGGGAAAGAGGATCCCCTTGCCTGATACCTCTTTTAGCATGAAAAGTAGTGGTTAACTCACCATTGAAACTGATTTGGAAGCTTGTAGAAGTAATGCAATGCATGATCAGCTTAACAAGAGGATGAGGGAAATGAGCTTCATAAAGGACACCTTCAATAATATTCCAGCTTAGTCTATGATAAGTCTTAGAGAGGTCAACTTTCCAAGCAAAAAAGCCCAACTTACCACTGGATTTTTTAAATTTAAAGAGCATCTCTTGAGCAATCATAACATTATCAGAGATATTTCTGCCTGGAACACAGCTTACATGGTTGAGACTTATAAGGTTCTGCATAAGAGGTCTAATTCTAGCAACAATGATTTTAGAAATCACTTTGTAAGCTGGTGGTACACAGAATAATAGGCCTACAATTAACCATATGTTGAGGACCATCGACTTTGGGAATTAAAGCAATAATGGTATGATTTAAGCCATTAGGAATAGAACTACAAGCAAAAGCATTGTGAACACTGCAGAAAATCTCAGAAGCATAGGTATTCCAATGATTTTGAAAGAAAATGGCAGGGAAGCCATCATAACCAGGGGCCTTGAGACCACCAATAGCAAAAAGAGAATCTTTAATTTCCAACATGGAAATAGGCTTGCAAATATTACTCCAACTAACCTGGTCAATATCAGGAAAAGGCCAAGAAATAGTGATTCTTATGTCTTCAAGCAGTGGTTGGGAAAACAGATCAGTGAAAAAAGCCACATCAATCTTCTTCATAGAAACAACATCAGAAAACCAAGCACCATTAGAATCAAAGAGGCCCTCAATTTTATTACGTCTTCTCCTTATCAAAGTAGTTAGATGGAAAAACTTGGTGTTCCTGTCACCATTTTGAATCCAGTTATCTCTTGATTTTTGTCTCCAGAACATGCTCTCTTGATCTCTAATGGCTTTATATTCTTGAATTAACTCAGCCTCCAGATTAATCAAGAAAGGATTCTTAGATTTATCCCTTGCTTTTTGGATGCCACCAATTCTAGCCAACAGTTTTCTTTTCTTATGGAACAAGTGACCAAAAACATCTTTATTCCACCTAGCAAGAGCAATAGCCATTTGTTGCATTTTATGGTTGAAATCACCATTGAGAGACTTCCAGGTAGTATCAATAAACTCCTGATAATGAACATGAGACAACCACATTGCTTGAAATTTGAAAGGAGTAGCAGCCCTGTTAACAAGATTATTAGAACAAATCTGCATAAGAATAGGACAACGATCAGATCTAGTTTTAGGCAGATGATGGATAAAAGCATCAGCAAATATCTCTCTCCAAGAAACAATACAAAACCCTCTATCCAATATCTCCTTAGTCTAGGTAAAGCTTGAGCCAATGAATCACATGTCAATCATTGCATTCCTATTAATCCAATCTCTTAGACCACCAAATCTCCCAGTATAAGGACTACAGCTTTTGTCAGCATAAGAAACCAATTCATTAAAATCACCAAGAAGAATCCAAGGTAAATTCATCCTAGCAAAAAGATTATCAAAATAGGTCCATAATCCAACTCTAATAGAATGAGTAGGACTAGCATAAACCACAGACATCAGCCAAGAAGGCTTTCCAGCAATTGAAACTTTAACAGAAATGGATTGAAAGTTATGTTCAACATAATCAACCTGACCTTTAGACTTGTTCCATAGGAGCCATAAACCACCAGAAAATCCATTAGCTTCAACAATCTTAATAATGGAGAAACCAAGCCTATGCAGAGTCAATGTTCTAAAAGGCGCTAGGCGCTAGTCGGGCGATGACCCATAGCCTAGCATCTGGACGGACTAGGCGAGGACTAGGCAATTTACATTTTGCACATTTAATTAATAAATATTATATTTTAAAATAGTTTAATATGAGTAACTTGGAAAAATTTAGTGCAGAATTCAACATATCAAAATAGCAAATATAACCAAAAGTCCAAAACAACTTGCAAACCTAAGACTCCACATCTTGTTCTTCTCCATATCCCTCTAATATTCCTTCGGTGTCGGACTCAAACTCAAAATCTATCTCAACACCATCTTCTTCATCCGATTCTTCAAGTTCTCTTACTTCTTGAAGCCTAGCACTTCTCCTAGTTGTAGCACTACTATGAAACTGGAATTGCGCTTCAAACTGTTCAAAGACAGCCTCGGATCACCTAGTCCCCTCCTTGTACCGCCTTGGACCACCTCAGACTGCCTAGTCCCCGCCTAGGACCGCCTAGTTCCCGCCTAGTCCCCGTCTTGGACCGCCTTGGCCCGCCTAGGAGGCTCCTAGGCGGCTTGCCGCCTGATGGACGCCTGGAGTGTGAAATATGGGCGGCTTGGCTCCGCCTACAGCCTAGGTGGCGCCTGGGCGGAGCTAGGCGGGGATTTTTAGAACAGTGTGCAGAGTATCACTAGCTCTACAAAATTGAACCTGAGGCTCACATATAGCTAACATATCAATATAATTCATCTTAACCAGATCATCAATAACAGACCTGAAATTCTCACTTCTTGCACTTCTTGCATTCCAAAAAAGAACTTTAAACATTTATAACAAAAAGGAAGGAGATGGTAAAAGCCCAAAATTAATCATCACCCATACCCTCTCCAATAGGAGAAAGTGAGTTAATATCACCAGTGATCATGCAATTGTCATTGAAAACTTTCTCCACAAAAATTGTGGAATCATCAACATTTTTAGAGCATTCCATAGACACGCTTAGATTGTTCTCAAGAGGACAGTGATCAAACATGGCAGAAACCCCATCTCCAGAAGCATTATTCCTCACATTTTCAAAAGAGAGTTTTTTTAAGGGTATGAAAGCATTTTTGTACCAGTCATAGCAACAGTCTTCAAGGGTATGAAAGCATTTCTTTCATTGGTAGCAGAACCAGTAAAGTTCTTCAGCTTATTAGGACCTTGAGCTTTTGACTTCTTATTCTGGAAACTATGCCAAAGCTTGACAATAGGAGGGGCATTTGTAACAGGACTATCATTCATAACATGATTTTCAGCAGCAGCAATAGGGGTATCTTCATCATTTAACACAACAAATCGAGAACCATTTGAAACATTCTTTTTAGCATCATTGGAGTTCACATTTTTCTTCTTGTTTCTATAGCTCATTAGCATCCATGGCCCCATATCATCCTTGACAATATCATTAAGTCCATTAGAATCCATCTCCTGTGGTTCAGAAACTTGAGTAGTAGTATTAACAGGCACAAATTCATTATCATCATTAGTCCTACTGTCAGAAGGAGTTTTGCCAATATCAAGATGCTTAGAACTAGGACATTTATCTTTAGAGTGTCCAAAACAGCCACAATCAAAACAAATAATAGAAATCCCTTCATGAACAACATGATAGGCAACACCTTCAACCTCCACAAAAGGCCGCAGAGGCTTAGTTAGATCAACTTCAATGCACATCCTCGCAAACTTACCCCTAGATTGTCCAATAGTTAATGGATCAACTCTCACCAGGTTTCTAAGAATTTTTCCAATTTTAGCAACTGTAAATTCCTTGAAATACTTAACAGGAAGATCGAAGATTCTAACCCATAGAGCCATGCTACCAATGACTTCATTCACAAGATCAAAATATGGGCACCACTTCTTAACAACCAGGGTTTGGCCAGCAATTATCCAAGGACCTCCACATAGCGCATGATTCAAATCTTCCTCCAAATTTAACTTCACAATAAAGAAATCATTAGGTAGATCGATTAGCTGCCATCCACCTTTAACCTGCCACTTTCTTCTAAGCCCCTTCAACATAAAATCGAAAGAGTTAGTAGAATTAGGCTTGCCCATAAGCTTGACAATGGCTCCACATCTCCATTCAAAATCTAACTTGGTATGCACTTTTTCAGATAACGTAACGTTTTGGCCATGCTTTCCTTGAGAGAAAGTACAATCAGCATCAGAGAAATCGAAGTCCTCAGACATCATCTGCGAGAATCGATTGGAAGGGTTTTTCAGAGTATCAGCATAGTTCATTTTCTGGTTTAAAATCGGCGAGGGGAGGACGGAAGAATCAAAATCTTCCATCCTGAGAGCTTGAAGATCAGAGGAAATATCTCTCCTACTTTTTGAGCGTTTTCTTTGAGTAAACATGGAATCAGGATCTCCGCCACTTCCTAAAGGAAGAGCGGAGAAAATGAACGGAGAGGAAGCCACCAGAACAAGTGGAGGAAATAGAAGAAAAAAGGGGAAGAAATTGATCGGGAAAAGGCCAATCAGAGATTGAGCTCAACAGTAGGAGAAATTGGGAAACCCATATGAAAGAGAGTATAACCGACACTTCTTCATTTTTGTTATGCATTTATTTTTATTTTGTTTTTTTTTTATTTTTTGCATTTTAATAAATAAATTGTGGTTTGTTTTTGGTCATTTTATCTCTAGATTTTGGTCATTTTACAAATCGGCGTTACCCCATTTCTGGTTTTGATCAACCCTAAACTCTCGTGCCATTACCCATTATTACCTGTTATATAATTATCCGTTACTTGTTCTCCTTTAATCGTTACTCCCTATGACAATTTAAAACCTAGCTGCACCAGGAATTTAACCATCAAAAGTACATCCACCTTCTTAAGATCGTTTATAGCACATTTATTTTTACAGACTCAAATTATTCATGAAGAACCTTGAATAAAGGATAACAACTTATGAGTTGAGTCTGCCCTTGATCCAAAATTAGTTCTGACCATAGATCATAAAGATCCGATCCATCCAGATCCACATCAGAGTGTGAGCCCAAGTCGAGAGAGTCTCAAGTCCAAAGAGAAAGAACAAGGCCACTAACTCAGGCCCAAGTCTGACAATCCCATCCAAGGTCAACCCTAGGAGGTAGACCAACTGATCCAAAATTCTTGTCGCCGTCGACGCAAAAACCATGCCGCTCACCAGTCGACCATCACCGCCTTCCACAGCGACAATGCCTCCGACAAGAAAGCCGTTGTCAAACACATTGTGACCCGCCACCGGCAACATCCCATAACAAATGATATGAACAATCTCATCCCCGATGATATCGGGCATACCGCGGTCTTCCTTCACCACAAAGACCCGATTGCTAAAGCGCCACCTTCTTGATACAAATCCACCATGAACGCGACTCAAAGCCGGATCTGGAAAAATATAACGGGTACTAGACAACCCATGTAAACTAGTCACTAGTCGTCCATCACCCATCAAGCCATCTCCACGCGTCACCCCCACTCCTTCCTCTAACCAAAATTGAATAGAAAAACATAGAGTAAAAAACACCAAGGCTTGCCATGGAGAGACAACACTATCACTCCCCCATACCCATTAGAGAAAAGAGGAAGCTTTGCCCGATAAGTCAAGGGTTCACCATTGCCGGCCGGTTTGGGAAATTTGTTCAAAGGCGGCGGCCTTCGAATAGAGAGAATAGGGTTTGGCATTTTTTTTCTTTGAATTTTTTTTATATTAAGTTTAATCGTTATTTGTTATTCGTTATTTGTTATTCATTGTCTATTTTCCGTTACCCATTACCTATTCAGTTACCCGTTGCACCGTTACTTGTTACACGTTACACCGTCACCAATTACACTGTTACCCGTTACCCATTACCCATTCAGTTACCCGTTACACCGTCACCCATCACCCGTTACACTATCACTCGTTATACCGTTACTATAAACTCTAACCTCTAAATTCTAATCTCTACTTTAAACTCTAACTTCTAAATTATAAACTCTAAAGTCTAACTTTAATACTCTAAACCCTAAAAGTTCTAGACCCTAAACTCTAGTATCTAAACTCTACATTCTAAACCAATCTAAACTTAACTCTAAACCCTAAATTTTAAATGAAAAATACGAAAATTCATCACATGCTAAAAAAAGAACAGTTTTTTACCTAAAACTACAATTTTGTGGTGATTTTTACCCAAAACTACAATTCTGTGTTGATGGTATAAAAATTTTAAGATTTTGCTATTGGTAAATATCACCACCAAAATGGAAGTTTTGGATAAATTATTTACACAAATAAAGGTTTGGTAACACACTAGTGAACTATGGTCAAAGTTTCATAGTGAAGCCTGAAGAAAGCAAAACGCAGAGCTGGCTAGCAGCTACAGGAAACTCTCAGCTCTCAGGCTCGAGCTTCCAATCCCAAACCCAACTTCATACCTCCCCATTTTCACTCGCAGAACCTACCTAACCCCAAATCCCATCTCCCTCCAATGCCTAGAAGAGCCCCAAAACTACGGCACCCATCCCCTTTCAGACCACCCCAACCCCGAAATCTCCTGCCTCCCAGAAAAGGGTTTCTCCCAGATCACCCAGGAAACCTCCGGCAAAGCCCTCCACGCATTGTGCGTGAAGGGCATTGTCCCTCTCCGAGCGTTCTGCTCGAACACATTGGTCAACATGTACTCGAAACTTGGTCGCATTGGGTATGCACGTAAGGTGTTTGATGAAATGCCTGATAGAAATGAGGCTTCTTGGAACACGATGATGTCGGGGTATGTGAGAGTGGGGATGTATGCCGACGCGGTTAGGTTCTTTAGTGAGATGGTTGGGTGTGGGGTTAGGCCGAGTGGGTTTGTCATTGCGAGTTTGATTACTGCATGTGATAAGTCTGGTTCTATGTTTTGTGAGGGGTTGCAAGTTCATGGCTTTGTGGTGAAAAGTGGGTCGTTGTGTGATGTGTTTGTTGGGACTTCTGTTTTGCATTTGTATGGTAAGTATGGTGCTGTTGAGAGTGCTCGAAAGGTGTTTGAGGAGATGCCGGACAAGAATGTGGTCACTTGGACCTCACTGATTGTTGGGTACGCTAATGATGGAGATTTGGGAGAAGTGATGAGTATTTATAAGCATATGAGGCAGGAAGGAGTGTGTTGCAATGATAACACTTTGGCGACAGTGTTTAGTGCTTGTGGGGCGATGGGGGATGAGTTATTGGGTCAACAAGTTCTTGGAGATGTTTTGAAACTTGGGCTGCAGACCATTGTTTCTGTGGAAAATTCTCTCATATCGATGTATGGTAGCTTTGGTAATGTGGGTGAGGCCTGTTGTGTCTTCCATCACATGGATGAAAGGGACACAATCTCATGGAATTCAATTATTTCTGCTAATGTGCAAAATGGGCTTTGTGAAGAATCATTGTGGTATTTTCATCATATGCGACATATTAATAAAGATGTAAATTCTATAACAGTATCAACGTTGTTGGGAGTCTGTGGTTCCACAGATAATCTGAAGTGGGGCAGTGCAATTCATGGCCTGGCCGTGAAATTGGGGATGGAATCAAATGTCTGTGTTGGGAATACTCTTTTAAGTATGTATTCTGAGGCTGGAAGATCTAGAGATGTTGAGTTAGTTTTCAAAAGAATGATAGATAAGGATATAATTTCCTGGAATTCTGTGCTAGCATGCTATGTTCAGAATGAGGAGTCCCAAAATGCTCTCAACCATTTTGCTGAAATGCTGCGGATGAGAAAACCAATTAATTATGTGACTTTAACAAGTGCATTGTCTGCCTGTGCAAATATCGAATTTGTTGTTGAAGGAAAGATTCTTCATGCTATTGCAGTCACTGCAGGCCTACAAGACAATCTGATTCTCGGAAATGCATTAGTTACCATGTATGGAAAGCTTAGTAAGACTGTTGAAGCAGCGAAGATATTGCACACAGTGCCCAAGCGAGATCAAGTTACTTGGAATTCTCTTATTGGTAGTTATGCTGAAAACAAGGAACCAGATGAGGTAATCGCAGCTTTTAAACTGATGAGAAAAGAAGCAACTCCCGCAAACTACATTACAATAATTAATGTCCTCGGTGCTTTTTTGGTTCCTAGTGATCTACTAACCCATGGGATGCCCATCCATGCACACATAGTTTCAACAGGTTTTGAATCAGAAAAATATGTGCAGAGTTCCCTTATTACAATGTATGCTAAGTGTGGTGATTTGAACTCAAGTAACTGCATATTTAGTGGATTAACTGTCAAGAACTCCATTTCATGGAATGCAATCATTGCTGCAAATGCTAATCATGGCCTTGAGGAAGCTTTGAAACTTGTTTTGATGATGAGAAGAGCAGGAGTGGACTTCGATCAGTTTAACTTATCTATTGCACTTTCTGTTAGTGCAGACCTGGCTATGTTGGTGGAAGGCCAACAACTACATGGCCTGGTAGTTAAGCTTGGTTTTGACACAGACCATTATATTACAAATGCTGCGATGGATATGTATGGAAAGTGCGGGGAGATGGAAGATGTTTTGAAGATACTACCCTCACCAACCATTAGGTCACGTTTATCGTGGAACATCTTGATATCGTCTTTTGCCAAACATGGGTGTCTCGAAAAGGCTAGGGAAAGCTTTCATGAAATGGTAAGTCTGGGTGTGAAACCTGACCATGTCACCTTTGTCTCACTTCTCTCTGCGTGTAGTCATGGGGGTCTTGTGGATGATGGTCTTGCATACTATAATGCAATGGCTACAGAATTTGGTGTCCCACCAGCAATAGAACATTGTGTGTGCATAATTGATCTTCTTGGGCGATCGGGAAGGCTAACTGAGGCTGAAAATTTTATAAATGAAATGCCAGTCCCCCCAAATGACCTTGTGTGGCGGAGCTTGTTGGCTGCATGTAAAATTCATCGCAACTTGGAATTAGGGAGGAAAGCAGCAGACCATCTTCTTGAGATAGATCCATCAGACGATTCAGCTTATGTTCTTTTCTCAAATGTTTGTGCAAGTACTGGAAGATGGGAGGAAGTAGAAAATGTAAGGAGGCAAATGGGATCGAAAAACATAACAAAGAAGCCAGCTTGTAGTTGGGTCAAGTTGAAAAGTGAGGTGAGTAAATTCGGGATGGGAGAAAAGTCACACCCACAGACAGAGCAGATTTATGCCAAATTGGGAGAACTTATGAAGATGATTAGAGAAGCAGGCTATGTTCCTGATACAAGCTACTCCCTGCAAGACACCGATGAAGAACAGAAAGAACAAAATCTTTGGAACCACAGTGAGAGAATTGCCCTGGCTTTTGGGTTGATCAGTACTCCAGAAGGTTCACCTGTTAAGGTTTTCAAGAATCTTCGAGTCTGTGGTGATTGCCATTCTGTGTACAAGCATGTTAGTGCAGTAGTTGGGCGGAAAATCATACTGAGGGATCCATACCGGTTTCACCATTTCAGTGATGGCAAGTGTTCTTGTTCTGACTATTGGTGAGGTCAAGAGGAGTACCTAAAGATCCTCAGTACCCAGTACGCAGATAAAGGGATCAACGCTACCTTTGATACTAGGCATAGGATAGGTTTCAAGTTCCATATCTTCTACATTTATTGGGATAACTTGGTTGAGGTCTAGTTAGCCGGTCAGGGTAGGAAAATACCATCATTCTTTGTACCATCTGGAAAAATTTCGAAAACAGAAATCGATATAGTATACATGCCGAGCTGAATTGTGAACCTAACTCCAGCACTAACAGTGTTTCAAGTCTTCATGAGCATGGCTGCTTGACTATTAAAAAACTTCTAAGAGGAAACCCTAGATATGAGATTTGATTGCTATTTGAAGAAGAGTTTCATAAACAAGTTGGATTTAAGTTTCATCGACACACTAAGTCACTAATTGATTAGGTTGGACTGGAAATTGTATATTCCCAGAAGATCCGACAGGATGCAGTGACAAAATCCCATTCATAAATAGTCACACATGCCCCCATTCATAAATAGCCACACATGCCATTGAAAAAGTAGAACAAAATGCCTACGGTTTCAGTTGGAATAAATCAATGCCTTTTCCTATGGTATGTTGCAAATCGCAATGCAGTGTTTTAGAGCACCAACCCTCCAGCTAAGATAGATAACATTATCGTCGACTGCTGCATATTGATATTACCTTACTCCTACCAAATAAAACTTGCAAAAGATAATATCATGAATGGATTTAAGCTACATGTTATATTTGGAGAAAATGTATATGAACCATCCCTGGGTAGACAAAACCTACTGATGAAAAAAAAAAAAACATCGTATGCAGTGGGCAAGAGCAGAGATCCACTGCTAGCGTTGATCTTCACCCTTTAATTTTCCAATTATGAGCTGACCGGGGTGCGGTTTTAATCCCCTCATAGTATCTGATTTCAAGCTTTTTCTTATTCCAAGCTTTCACAAAGCCTGAAAACAGTTTCCGTGCATCTTCTGCAGAAAGATCAGAGAAGAACACATCTTTCTCTTCTTTCAGCCATGTGGAGAACTCATTGTTCTTAGAGAAATAGTCATCACCGGACAGTTCTTGGATCTCAATGTTCTGAAAGAGAAAAGATTATTTCCTAAGTCCCAGCAATCAGAAAATCAATGCGCAGGAAACTAACAGATTAAGCAGCATAACCAACTAAATGCGTTCCATCAACTATCCAGTAGAGCAGAATCGCCTGTGTCTATATTGAACCAATATGCATGTGATTTCTTAAGAGTTCAAACATTTACACCAATTCATTGACCTATTGCCAGAAACCATCTGTGTTTCCAGGAGACAGCCTTGATGCAATAAAACCCCATTGCCTGCTATCCTCAGGGTTTTAGTATTTGTTTTCTGAGTTCTGTAACTGATCATCTAAAGTAGGTAACTAATGGAAACTATGTGTTGCTGCTCTTCCTGTTCCCAGATTTTCTAAATATGCATAGACATTTCTTGATGCTCTGGAGATGATGATAATTACTCTAACCACAGGAACACCATTAAACAATCAGAATCAAAGTGTTGCAGACTTTAGAGAATCAGTCTAAGTTCACATCATTACCTCTTTTTAAGTTACCTACTTGTTCAAATGTTCAATAACTGATCTCAGTTGAAGTATTCAATGACTTGTGTTAAAAAATTCACAATATTCTTTGTAAAATCGTGGAGTTACAATTTGTTGCTTTAAGGATTAAAATGAACACATAAGGTTGAATCATCAATAGCCCAGAGATGGGAAAACAGCAAACATCGAAGCATTATAATTATTAGAAATAAGATAGCTTACCAAGGGGAGACGTTTACTTCTATGCTTATCCTTTGTCTTCTTTTCTGAGGCACAACAGGATGTCAATATCAGAGTCAGTATCCCATACAAGTTTTGAGTAATGCAAGTTGAAACACAATCCATTACACTACATCACTACGCAAAGAATGTCATCAAGTCTATCAAATGCCCTTTAGGGTTTGTTAACTTATTAAACGTCAAATTAACTCAGGCTAACAAAGATGCATACACTACCAATGCGAGTTGCAGCATAACTTGTATCATTCATAAATTAGAAATCCCGAATACCTACACAATGACAGCATGTCTTCCCAACTAAGAGATCTCGTTAGGCACATAACCGTCTAAAAATCCGTCTCAAACTAGTGAAGAAAATAATTAAAAAAAAAAACATTCTGAAGTTGTTAAAACTTCAAAGTGATATAGTTTGAAAAGATGAGAGTAATGGTGTTACCTTTATCAGAATGCTTATGTGACCTTTTCTTGTCCATCTTGTCACTCTTTCGGCTGCTCTTCCTATCCTCATCTTCTACTGTTCTATGCCTCTTACCTTTTCCTTCATCTGTAATTCCACAACAACAAAGAAAACAAAATTGTAAGAAACAAAAGCACATTAATAAACCCAGTACACAAATGAAACTTAAAAGAACCTACTTCAAATTACCCAACAATTCAATATAAAATCTGAGAAACCGAATTCTGCTAGTAACCCTAGCTAGTATGATTTTGAGTGAATTGGGGAACAAAGAGGGAAGAGACAAGTTAAAAGAGTACCTTCAGAAGCAGAAGACGAGCTCCTTTTCCGACTCTTCTTCTTCTCCTCCGATTTCCTGTCGCTTCCCATTTTCCGTTTTTGGAAAATAAACACAACCAGAGAGAGGAAGCTGCAAATTGGATTTCTTTTCGCTTTGTAATGACCCGGACGCTTTTATCACCAACGGACGGGTCCGACCCAAACGGGTTTACTCTAGGGCCGGACTTATTTTCAACTAGTGTCTTTGACGAGCTGAGTGTAGAAAATTTCTACCCCGGAATTTTGATACTTAACCGTGTTAGTATTAATTTCAATTGTTAATTTTTTTACTAATGGTCATGATATCGTTAATACGTTCGAGTACTAGTACTCTTAACATATAAAACGTTGTCACTAAATACTTCATATTACCTAAAAACATATGTTTTACTTCCGGAACCTAACATGCTTCCACTAAAGTATCCCCATAAAAAAAATTTCTCTTTTTCTTTCTCAATATTATCTAGCATATACGTAAATTAGGATTTTGGGATATGTTCTTGATACATGTCTGCTTGACAATTTTAGAAGTGGTAGTCAATCGGCGTTAGAACATTCTCGGGAAAAGAAAAAGAAAAAAAAAAGTAGAGTAGTCAGTATCATAATACCTCGTTTTACTTCTTTATGATATTCAAAGAAACATGTAGTCTCACTAGTCACTACAACATATAACGTATTAAGGCTGCTACTTCAACTATTCGAGCAGGTTGGTTAAAATTACAGTGGTGTTTGGATGTTTTAAGCTTATTAGAATTGATTTGTAAACATCTGTACAAACATTTTTAATCTACATAGTTCTTTGTTATGATGAAACTGTTCATATCCTAAATCTTTTTTGGAAAAAAAAAAAACCTTGAATCTTTGATTACTTTTAAAGTTTGGGTTCGGATCCTCTCCTAACATTTCTTTTCACCTTATCTTCCTGACCTTCCATCTAATGGCTCACAATTTCAAAGCACAAAAGTAAGAGTGTAGAAGAAAAGAACAAAAGATTGTGAGCCATTAGATGTGAACGAGAGCCGAAGCTCGCATGCAATAATAACCCTACAAAAATATCGTTAGTAGTATGAGCAAGTAGGGATCGTTCTAGGCCGGAGATTAAGAGTACCTGAGATATGAAATTGTTAGACAAAAACATATTCACATATATACAAAACGTCACACATATGGGGGGAATAATAGGATCGGCAGCAATGCTGCCACTAACACTAGGTTCGGCAATCATAATTACATGCTGAAAATAAATCCTAAATCTAATATGTACAAGGTTGGTCGACATTCTTCTACAAAGCACTAACACGAAAGCAATCAAAACACGTAATAAACAAGCAAGTAAGACTCTCGGCAAAGCATTAAAGCGTTCTAGACTCAACTTAACTCCAACCCAACTAGCTCCTTATCGGCACTACTAATTGAGACTCTCTAGTACTTCAAGATTAACTTATCGTCTAACCCCAAAGTTATACTAAACATATTTGAGAACACTTATCGTCGAAAACAAACATGCAAAGTAATTAGGCACACGGTCTTTTTAGTTGGAAACAAGTTAATAAAGTAAGGTCGTCAATCTTCTCATCAACAAGCATGTTCTTTAAATTACTCTAGCCCTTATGAAAAACAACACAAACAAAGTAACTCGTTGATTACTTTAATCCATATTAAATTTCGGCTAATGAGATTAATAATCTACGCATTGCACTTACATAGGCTACCAATCTTTAAGCACACGAATTTAAAGAACAAGTCAAGAAAACCCTAAAATCAATTTAATACATGTTATTGCCGATTATCCTAATTACTAGTTTATTACATATTTCTCTTACTTTTTAACATGCAATCCAAATTCTTACATCTAAAACCTTACTTGAAGATAAAGAAAATAAATTGACATGCAAATCATAAAACCAAATTTCAATCCAATTCATACATAGACATAAAAATTGAAACCAAGAATTCATGCTAACTTTATAGACAAAGTTTAACATAGCTACACAAAAATTTACAAAGCCAAGAGTAGGGAGTGGATCACACATTAGAAACCTTGAAGACTTCGTCGTGTATGGATCCGTGGATGATGGTGCTCGGATGGGCTGCTGCTCGGCAGTAAAGGTATCGGCAGCAAGGGATCAAAGTTTAGGCAGGAAACTTTGGTGTGGTGGTGGTGGTTTTGGCTAGGGTTTTTGTGTAGGATTCTTGGGGAAATTTAGGTAGAGCTTTGGCTAGATTTTTGCTTTGGAATGTGACAAGTTTTTCTGTAGGAAAAGTTGGGTATTTATAGGGAGAATGCTAGTGTGGCCGGCAGCCCTTCTTGTACAAGGGAAAACAAAACCTAGAGGGATAAGGTTTGAAACCTTCCTTTTTCTAGTTCAATTAGGTTTTGTTTTTCTGAATTTTTCTTCAAGGCTTGGGCTTCACATCTTCATGGACTTCTTGTATGGTCTTGGACTTCAATTGATAGGCCTTGATCCATCGAAAATGCTCCAAAGGCCGGCAGCACACAAAGGCAGCAAATCTGCCAGAATCGGCAGCTTCTCCTAGTTTGACTAGGAGAACTTGTTTCTTCATGTTTTTCTTCAATGCTATGGCCAAGTGTCGTCCTCCTTCCTTCCATATGTTTGGCATGTCTTCACAAATGCTTTTGTACATCATAAGGTTCATTGAAAAGAAGCAATTGCGAAAAGGAGGCAATCTGTCCCTGGAATCGGCAGCTTTGACCTTGTATCAGTAATTCCGGCATAACTCCACCTGCGGAGCTCCGATTGATGCGATTCTAAGTCTCACGTAGACTAGACACATATGGCCATCTCCCCATGAAATATCTCGGCCAAATTCCATGCAAGTCGTCGGGAATGAATTTTCGAAGTTGGGACAAAGTCCCAGGAAAATCCTGTAAGCCCCTGGATTGGAATGTTCGGACTGCCATTTTGCAGCCAACCTTTGGGTGACTTCCCGAACTCCGATTGATCTGAAATTTTAACACAACATTCCTCAGTATATGAATATTAAGCACACAAAATTTCATAGAATTCGGACAAGGATAGATCATATTCGTACTCGTCACAAAATCGCGAAAAAGACATATTTCACACTATTTTCCAGATTTCTCAAACTTAGTCATTTTTCGGACAATTAAACACATTTCACCAAAACTCTACCAAAACGACACTAACTACATTACGACTCAATCTTAAGCAAATAAGGGTTAAACAAAGCATAAACGAGGGCATAAGCATATAATATCGTCGCACATTGTGCTCCTATCAACTACCCCACACTTATCCTTTGCTAGTCCCTTAGCAAACTAAACTAAACTAGACGCTAAACAAACTATTGCCCCTAACAATTTGTCTCAGGCTCGTATGTACACATAGCTTTCAAGTTAATGCATGAGAATGCTAAGCACGAAAATTCCAAGCTTCATGAACATGCGACATCAATATGAACATATAAGAGCAAAAAGGTAAGCATGTAAACATGTGAAAGCTAATTCAAATCACCTCACTAGGCATACTCTCTTCTTTTCTCTCGAAGCATGGTTATTCACACATAAGTATATGCAAGCGAAAGATCATGAATTACAAAGAGTGACTTGCACATGTCAAAGAATCGAAAGCACTTTGTGAATTTTGATGGGAAAAACCTCATATGATAACTATATGCTCCAATGAACCAAAACCATATGTTTACTCTTGAGAAAATCTCCACAATCAAATTTAACCATCTTAAGAATCATGAAAAAGATCAATAAAAGGGTTGTAATGGGGCTAGGCTAAGAGGTATTCGATATTTGGATAAGGAGGCTCAAAACGTCACCATGCGCTTTGGCAAAGCTCGAATCTCCTTATGTCTTCTCGCCAAAAGGGTCAAATTTCATCTTGTTGGACCCATACTTCATTCTTTTCTTCCCATTATAACAATACACAAGTCAATAGCCATGCACAAAATTTTTCAAGCTTATGCCGTACCCTATTCTTTTTCTTCTTCTCTCGGTTTCTTTCATTTTTTTCTTTTGGTCCGAGAATTCTTTTCTTTTCTTTTCCTAAGGCACGGCATGCATACATTTTACATACAATTTCATGGCTAAGTCTACCCCACACTTGTTCTTCTTCATCACACACGCGAAAACGCCTTCAAAATTTCAAGCTTTGCCAATACTTTGATCAAGGGTTAAGGCACAACTATACTAAGCTCATGGAAAGTGTTTAAGGATGATGAAAGAAAAGGCTCAATATCGGCTCAAAGGGGTTTACTAAGGTGTCCCACGACGGGCTCCAATTAGGGCTCATGCTTTATTTGGCTTTGGTGGTAAACCTAAATGATCTTTATTCAATCACATTCAAAATCAAGGTATTTTATGATATAAACGTTTTGAAAATCAACAAGAGTAAGTTCTAGCATACTAGAGTTCATTAAAAAGCTATGGCACATAGTCATCGAATATGCAAAGAATTATGAGGTTTCATGCTTCCTACGAATCTATCGAATTTTTATCTTTTTAACGCTCAAGAAGAAAGCAAATTGGCACAAAAGCTCACATAGGTTATAATCGAAATAAACTAGCTAAAACATGCATGCTTAATAATCAACAAGTCCTACATGCTCCTATCAATGCACAAAATCCATGAAACTTACAATTTTAAAGATATGCACAACTATCATCTATGTATGCAAAGAGGAGAAAAACATCATTGACATATTAGGGGCATCCTAAGACTCGAAACAAACAAATTTAAACACTCTATTTTTGTGGAACAATTTTCTGAATTTTTCTTTTCTAAACTAAGCACACAAAAATTCAAAAACGAAAACGGAATATGCTATCCCACCCCACACTTAGAAAATTACATTGTCCTCAATGTAAGCACAAAACAATATCAATGAATTTCCTAAGCATGCAATCGACTAACATATTCCAACATATCATCACAAATCAAAGAAAAAGAGAAGGGTTAAGAAATTGCAAACTCTCGGTGATGGCTCCTTCACTTTTCGTTGATCGACATGGGTTGCCTCTCAAGTAGCGCTTTGTGTTTATAGTCTATAGCCTAGACTTTTCACCGTGTTTTGCATGTGTTCATCGTGCTCCAAAGCAACTCAAATCGGCAAGAAGAAGTTCAATGAGAAGATTGTTACAAGTGGTATCCGATTCGGTGCTTGTAGGAGACTGCGTATCCGAGTGCGTGTCCGACCTTTGTGCTGCCGTGTCTGGCGTGTTCTCTGGCGTGTCAGCCATGTGTCCGGCCTCTTGTGGCCGTGTGTCAACCCTGCCGGCAATGGCAGGTCCGGCAGGGAGTAGTGGGGTGGCTGAAGCTGGCGGCAGCTGCTCGGCAGAATGGCTTGTGTCCGGCAGGGTGGTATTTCTTGCGTCCGTGTCCGGGTCAGCCCTCATGGTGATGCTGCCGGCAATTGCAGGTCCGGCAGCTTGACATGGTGGTGGTATGGGGGCAGGTGGTGGCATGGAACGTGGCTCGGCAGTGACAATAGTGACGGCAGCTCCTTGTTGTGGAAGATCATGGACATCGGTTTCATCACGTTGAGACTCAAATGGCTCGTAGTACTGTTTAAGTCTATGTCCATTCACCTTGAATATGTTTCCCGTAACTTCATTCCGAATCTCTATAGCTCCATGTGGAAACACTTGAAGAACAATGAATGGTCCAATCCAACGAGAGCGCAACTTACCCGGAAAAAGCTTGAGTCGTGAATGATACAAGAGAACTTTTTGACCAACTTCAAACTCCTTCCGTCGAAGCATCTTATCATGAGCAACCTTAGCCTTTTGCTTGTAAATCCATGCGGCTTCATAAGCTTCATTCCGTATTTCTTCAAGTTCGTTGAGTTGAAGCTTCCTATGAAGGCCGGCCTCATCAATGCTCATGTTAAAGGCCTTAACCGCCCACCATGCTCTATGCTCAAGTTCAACCGGTAAGTGACATGCTTTGCCATATGTTAACCGAAAAGGAGACATACCTATCGGTGTCTTGTATGCGGTCCTATAAGCCCACAAAGCATCATCGAGACGATCACTACAATCCTTCCTTGAAGGTCCAACGGTTTTCTCAAGTATTTGCTTGATCTCTCGATTACTTACCTCGGCCATGCCACTTGTTTGGGGATGATATGGTGTAGATACCTTATGTGTGACTCCATACTTCTTCAATAGGGCTTCAATGGTGCGGTTACAAAAATGAGATCCTCCATCGCTAATCAAGACTCTTGGAACTCCAAAACGTGAAAAGATGTTGGTCTTGAGAAACTCGGCTACCACCTTAGCATCATTGGTGCGTGTGGCCTTGGCTTCAATCCACTTTGACACATAATCAACCGCAAGCAATATGTAGAGAAAGCCCTTACTTGAAGGAAACGGTCCCATGAAGTCAATCCCCCAAAGATCATGAATCTCAATAGAAGTGATGGGGTGTAACGGCATTTGATCTCTTGGTCCAATATTCCCCATTCGTTGGCATCGGTCACATGACTTGCAAAACATGTAAGCATCTTTAAAAATTGTAGGCCAAAAGAAACCACAATTAAGTACCTTCAATGCCGTCTTCTTTGGTCCAAAATGTCCACCACAAGCTTCACTATGACAAAAAGAAAGGATGGAACGATGCTCATTCTCCGGCACACATCTAGGGCTCGGCAATGCTTGTATTAGCTCCACCTTGGCTTTGTCAACCTCTAAGCCTCTTGCCGAAATTATGTGCCCTAAAACAATGCCTTGCGTGACCATGAAGTGACACTTCTCCCAATTGAGCACAAGATTTGTCTCTACACACCTCTCTAGTATCTTCTCCAAGTTTCCCAAACATGCATCGAAGGTGCCTCCATACACACTAAAATCATCCATAAATACTTCGATAATGTCTTCAATAAAATCCGAGAAGATAGCATACATACATCTTTGAAAAGTGCCGGGTGCGTTGCAAAGTCCGAATGGCATCCTCCTATAAGCAAACGTGCCAAATGGACAAGTAAAAGTGGTCTTCTCTTGATCGTCCGGGTGTATCATGATTTGGTTGTAGCCACTATATCCATCAAGAAAGCAATAGTAAGAATGGCCGGCTAACCTCTCTAGCATTTGATCCATAAATGGCAAAGGCATGTGATCCTTCCTTGTTGTAGCGTTAAGCTTCCTATAGTCGATGCACATCCGATGACCGGTTACAAGTCTTTGTGGCACAAGCTCATTCTTCTCATTCTTGACAACCGTTACACCACTCTTCTTCGGCACTACTTGCACGGGAGATATCCACTTACTATCCGAAATTGGGTAGATGACACCACAATCGAGCAACTTGATAATTTCTTCCTTAACAACCTTCATCATAGGAGGGTGAAGTCGACGTTGAGCTTCTTTAGTCGACTTAGCTCCTTCTTCTAACAAAATACGATGAACACAAGTAGTAGGGCTTATTCCCTTGATATCCGCTAAGGTCCAACCTATGGCGGTCTTGTACTTCTTAAGCACACAAATCAAATCTTTCTCTTGCTTCTTACTAAGCATTGAAGACACAATCACTGGTAGTGTATCTCCTTCTCCAAGATAAGCATACTTCAAGTGACTAGGGAGTTCTTTTAGTTCTAACTTTGGGGCCTCTTCCACACTTGGTCGAAATTTTGTTGTGGCACTTGGAATTGACAAGAACAAGTTCCTTGGATACAATGGTGTGGCGTCTAGCTCGGCAACAACCTCTCTAAGGCTCGGCAACAATGTGAATGGCTCGGCATATATGGCTGCCGAGTCACTCTCTTGTTCGGCATAACTACATGGCTCGGCCTCCTCTTGCACGGCATGGCTTGATTTGGTTTTCTTCATAACTCGTTCTCCCCTCTTGTCAACTCCGACCCCTTGCTCAATTGCTAATTGCTATGCGTCGAGCGAGGTCGACATAACTTGCTCGACCTCCTCCAAAACATCAATGGCACAACCCTCCTTCAAATCAACATTCGGGAACTTCATGGCATCAAACACATTGAACTTTATCACCTCACCATCAAATTCCATAGTTAGGTTGCCCTCGGCCACATCTATCTTTGTTCGCGCGGTCCTCATAAATGGTCGCCCTAAAAGCAATTGAGTGTTGTTGACCGGCGAATCCTCCATCTCAACCACATAAAAATCGGCGGGGAATATCAATTGGTTGACTTGTACCAACACATCCTCTACATAGCCCTCCGGATATTTGCTTGAGCGATCCGCAAGTTGAATGATGACATTATCCTTCTTGAGAGGCCCTATACTCAACGTTTGATACACATTGAGTGGCATGACATTGATCGATGCTCCCAAATCCAACATAACATCATCGAACCGTGTATTGCCTATGACACAAGGCACATTGAAGCTCCCCGGATCCTTCATCTTTGGTGGCAACTTCCTTTGAATAACGGCCGACACCGTCTCGCTCATGGTCACCACACGAGTCTCCCTAGTATGCCTCCTCGCCGTGCAAAGCTCCTTCAAAAATTTTGCATACTTCGGCACTTGCTTAATGCATTCCAACAAAGGGATGTTGACTTGCACTTTCCGGAAAATCTCCAACACCTCTTCATCGGATTTATCCTTCTTCGTTCTAGCAAAGCGTGAAGGGAATGGGATGCTAGATGATGACACACCTCCCTTACTTGCTTGGCTCGGCAATACTTCATTCTTGGATGTAGCGGGATCGTACTCAAGCTCGTTGCGCAGCCCCTTGTCTTGTATACCATGGCCGGCATCAAACCCTTGCTCGACAGAATTTCCCTTGCCGGCAGCATTATGCATGGCACTCTCTCCTCTCTCGGCATCATGGTCCTTCTCGGCATCTCCATCATGGCTGCCGGCAATGACAGGTCCGGCAGCCCTCTCATCATCCCTAATGCCCTTGAAAGTCACTCGCTTCTTCTTTGGACTTGTTGGTGGAAACAACTCTCTTCCACTACGAGTTTGAATCACTTTGGCTTGCTCGTTCCTCGGATTTGGAATGGTATTGCTCGGCAACTTCCCTTGCTCATTAAATCTTCCCATAAAATCCACAACTTGCCCCATTTGAGTCTTGAGCTCACCAATGTCCTTTTGATGATTTTGTTGCCCCGCGAGTAATGCTTGAGTAGCACTTGACAACGATTGAAGCAAAGCATCATAATTCGGATTGCTCGGCGCGGCTTGGCCTTGGCCTTGGCTCGGCCCTGCTTGTGGCTGGTTCGGCAATGCAGCAAAGTGTCCTTGGTTCGGCATATATGGCTGCCGAGGCACAAATGGTGGCCTCGGTACAAATGGCGCTCCTCCCTCTCTCGGTTGCATAGGTGCCCTAAGCACATTGTCATTGTTTGCCCATCGAAAGTTCGGATGATCATTGAACCTTGGATTGAAATTGCCAAATCGTTGGCCTCCTTGAAAACCAATTGCATTGCACTCCTCTACTCCCTCATTAACTCCAAATTGAGGGCACTGTTCGGTCTCATGGCCCTCGGTGCAAATTCCACAAACACTTACACGCTTCTTCATCAAATTACTCACCAAGTCGGTAAGCTTGTCCACTTTCTCCTCTAACTTTGAGCTCGAAGACGTCTCATGCACTTTCTCATTCCTTTGCACATTGCCTCGTGCCATGCCAAATTGTTGGTTGTTCAAGGCACGAACTTCCAACAAACTTCTTGCCGCTCCGGCATTCAACTCCAAAAAGCTACCTCCCGCGGCCGAGTCAAGAAACTCTCTCTCCATGACGCGCAATCCCTCATAAAAATATTGTAGCAAGAGCCCATCGCTAATGCCATGCGATGGACACAAAGATACTAGGGACTTGAACCTCTTGTAGTAGTCGAAGAAAGTCTCATCTCCGGCTTGCTTCACACTTGTTATTTGCTTCCTCAGATCAGTGATACGTGAAGCAGGAAAGTACTTGAGTAGAAACTCATCCATCATAGAGCTCCACGAAACAATACGACCACTAGGCACTTCAAACAACCACTCCTTTGCTTGATCTTCTAATGAGAACGGAAATGCCTTCATCTTGAAGTGTTGCAAATCGGTCCCTCTTGGGCACATAGACTCCGTGGTGAAGTTAAACCACTGCAGATGCTTGTTAGGGTCCTCACTCGGCATCCCATAAAACGACTTCAGCTTATGGAGGAATCCACTCCTCAATTCAATCTCTCCAGTCTTGTCAGCTTCCAAGGGAGGATAAGTGATATTAGAAGGAGCAACTCCAGCTCCAGCAACATGACCATTCTGTGATCTGATTGATGCCATGATCTCTTCTTCTTCTTCTAATTCGGCAAAGGTCTCAAATTCTGGGTTCTGAAGATCACACGATGATGACACAACTGAAGGTGAACTCGGCACTGATGATGAAACTGACGGCACTATAGGGGAGGACGGCAATGATGATGACACTGATGAACTGGTTGGTGACGATGGTGGTAATGGCACAAAACGAGCAATAGCGAGTTCTTGCTCTAAACGTTGCAAACGGCCTTGAAGATCTCTTGCCCAAATACTAGATTCGGACATGCACTATTTCTGAAATTTGCAACATTTAAACAAGTTAGAACCTCGTAAAGAAATCGAAGACAAGAATATACATCATTACAAGCCACGGCATTGGCGATTACACAACAAATTTCAACAATGATTACACACATATAAACAATCGGCAAAGGCACAAAACTCACGGCAAAAACAAGCAAAATTCCTGCAACATACAAAGATGGTTCGGCAATAAGGGAATAAAAATCGAAAAGTCTATGATCATGTAATCGCTAAGTCTAATTTCTTTTAAATTTGTTCTAACTCTCGAAGTACGTGGAGCAGAGGAGATAACGGTGCAATGGACTGATACAGCCCCCGGTAGTATCATGCTTAATCCGATATACCTCAAGAGTTTGAACCACACAACATGTTTTATCTTCGAAGAAAATAGGCCACATATGTCAAGTTATGTTCTAGCGTCTAAAGTGAGGTGATGCTTCGGCACAAGCTGTCGACTAGGTCGAGCGTGCTCTACTTTTCAAAGGCGGTGTCGTTAAGATTCACGGAGGGCAAGCCCCCTACAGGAACCAGGCAGGACTCGTTGTTGGACACCACGGAGGGCGAACCCCCTATCAACTCACTCACCGAGAATGAACATCAGTCTATGGGCCTTGAGATCCAGTTAAACAAACCTGAGAACCATATCTATGAAACTAACTTGCCCCATACTTTGTAGAACAAACTCGGGTCCTAGCAGTCTACAAGTGTTGATTAAAACCGCCCTCAACCTCATAGAAGTAATACTATTACCGAAGAAACGCTTATATGCGTGGGGGGGGAGTATCCCGCGTTTCCCAATCTACATAGAAACGCCCTCCGACATAGCACCATTCACATGAAGGGTTTTGGTTATGATCAACAAAAGAGGCTTCACCTACATGTTACACTTTAGAAACTACAATAAACTCAAACATACACAACACTATCAACTCCCTAAAAATTAAACTAAGTGATTAACGATCATACATCAATATATCATGCAACTTGCGAAATTTAAACTCTACATGCCGAAGCATATTTCTACTTTACAAAATCCCAAAATAAAATTAAAATTACAACTTTACAAATATACCACAAAAATTTCCAGCAATCATATATACACAATAATAACATAAAACAAGCTTTTATAATCCCCGGCAACGGCGCCAAAAATTGAACGAGAGCCGAAGCTCGCATGCAATAATAACCCTACAAAAATATCGTTAGTAGTATGAGCAAGTAGGGATCGTTCTAGGCCGGGGATTAAGGGTACCTGAGATATGAAATTGTTAGACAAAAACATATTCACATATATACAAAACGTCACACATATGGGGGGAATAATAGGATCGGCAGCAATGCTGCCACTAACACTAGGTTCGGCAATCATAATTACATGCTGAAAATAAATCCTAAATCTAATATGTACAAGGTTGGTCGACATTCTTCCACAAAGCACTAACACGAAAGCAATCAAAACACGTAATAAACAAGCAAGTAAGACTCTCGGCAAAGCATTAAAGCGTTCTAGACTCAACTTAACTCCAACCCAACTAGCTCCTTATCGGCACTACTAATTGAGACTCTCTAGTACTTCAAGATTAACTTATCGTCTAACCCCAAAGTTATACTAAACATATTTGAGAACACTTATCGTCGAAAACAAACATGCAAAGTAATTAGGCACACGGTCTTTTTAGTTGGAAACAAGTTAATAAAGTAAGGTCGTCAATCTTCTCATCAACAAGCATGTTCTTTAAATTACTCTAGCCCTTATGAAAAACAACACAAACAAAGTAACTCGTTGATTACTTTAATCCATATTAAATTTCGGCTAATGAGATTAATAATCTACGCATTGCACTTACATAGGCTACCAATCTTTAAGCACACGAATTTAAAGAATAAGTCAAGAAAACCCTAAAATCAATTTAATACATGTTATTGCCGATTATCCTAATTACTAGTTTATTACATATTTCCCTTACTTTTTAACATGCAATCCAAATTCTTACATCTAAAACCTTACTTGAAGATAAAGAAAATAAATTGACATGCAAATCATAAAACCAAATTTCAATCCAATTCATACATAGACATAAAAATTGAAACCAAGAATTCATGCTAACTTTATAGACAAAGTTTAACATAGCTACACAAAAATTTACAAAGCCAAGAGTAGGGAGTGGATCACACATTAGAAACCTTGAAGACTTCGTCGTGTATGGATCCGTGGATGATGGTGCTCGGATGGGCTGCTGCTCGGCAGTAAAGGTATCGGCAGCAAGGGATCAAAGTTTAGGCAGGAAACTTTGGTGTGGTGGTGGTGGTTTTGGCTAGGGTTTTTGTGTAGGATTCTTGGGGAAATTTAGGTAGAGCTTTGGCTAGATTTTTGCTTTGGAATGTGACAAGTTTTTCTGTAGGAAAAGTTGGGTATTTATAGGGAGAATGCTAGTGTGGCCGGCAGCCCTTCTTGTACAAGGGAAAACAAAACCTAGAGGGATAAGGTTTGAAACCTTCCTTTTTCTAGTTCAATTAGGTTTTGTTTTTCTGAATTTTTCTTCAAGGCTTGGGCTTCACATCTTCATGGACTTCTTGTATGGTCTTGGACTTCAATTGATAGGCCTTGATCCATCGAAAATGCTCCAAAGGCCGGCAGCACACAAAGGCAGCAAATCTGCCAGAATCGGCAGCTTCTCCTAGTTTGACTAGGAGAACTTGTTTCTTCATGTTTTTCTTCAATGCTATGGCCAAGTGTCGTCCTCCTTCCTTCCATATGTTTGGCATGTCTTCACAAATGCTTTTGTACATCATAAGGTTCATTGAAAAGAAGCAATTGCGAAAAGGAGGCAATCTGTCCCTGGAATCGGCAGCTTTGACCTTGTATCAGTAATTCCGGCATAACTCCACCTGCGGAGCTCCGATTGATGCGATTCTAAGTCTCACGTAGACTAGACACATATGGCCATCTCCCCATGAAATATCTCGGCCAAATTCCATGCAAGTCGTCGGGAATGAATTTTCGAAGTTGGGACAAAGTCCCAGGAAAATCCTGTAAGCCCCTGGATTGGAATGTTCGGACTGCCATTTTGCAGCCAACTTTTGGGTGACTTCCCGAACTCCGATTGATCTGAAATTTTAACACAACATTCCTCAGTATATGAATATTAAGCACACAAAATTTCATAGAATTCGGACAAGGATAGATCATATTCGTACTCGTCACAAAATCGCGAAAAAGACATATTTCACACTATTTTCCAGATTTCTCAAACTTAGTCATTTTTCGGACAATTAAACACATTTCACCAAAACTCTACCAAAACGACACTAACTACATTACGACTCAATCTTAAGCAAATAAGGGTTAAACAAAGCATAAACGAGGGCATAAGCATATAATATCGTCGCACATTGTGCTCCTATCAAGATGGAATGTCAGGAAGGTTAGGTGAAATAAAAGGTTAGGAGAGAATCCTTATCCGAGTTTGGGACAAATTTGGATTAGTTCTAAACCAAGTAGAATAAACTTGATTTGACATCCAGCCCAAAAAGGCTAATCGGATCATCCTCGACCCGGCCCGGTTCTACCCCAGCATCTAGAAACTACTGTAACCAACTGTTGGCCCAAGTCAAAACAGAACGCTCATTCTGTTTCTTCATTTCCCGCTTCAACACTCCCACACTCTCTCCGTGACTCTCTCTCCCTCACAACCCCAAACGACGCCGTTTCAGACCTCGCCGGCGACGACGATGTTGTTCGAGACGAGCTCGCTGCTCTTCTGCCTTCTAGTGGTCTTCGCCGTCCGAATCTCGATGAACAATCCGTCGAGGCTCGAAGAAGCGAACACGAAGGTGACGAAGTCCTCTCTCTCTCCCTCCTCCGGCGTCGAGCCACTCTTCCCCTTCGTTTCTCTGGCCTCCGTCGACGGTGGCCCCGACGATTTCTTCTCGGAGACGCCGGAGACGGCGGACGTGGTGACGTCGCAGAATCTGGAGTACGATTTCTACCGCGACACGTGTCCTCGAGCGGAGAAGATCGTGAGGACGAAGATGGCTTGGATTTACGGGCAGCACCGGAACGTCTCGGCTCAGCTGCTTCGTCTCTTTTTCCATGACTGCTTCATTGAGGTAGACCTCCGATTCTGAAACGGCTTATATTTCTGTATTATTTTAGCACTGAAATTAGGGATTTCTTGATTCTTGAGATTTTGTTCATTTAGGTTTTATGAAATTTAGGAGTTTCTTGATTCTTTGGTTATTTTCATGAACTGTAAACTGTGATTACTGTCCTATATGTCTGTTATGAACTTTGTATATGAACTCTGTGTACTATACACTATAATGTGTTTGTTATGAACTTTGTATATGTGGACTTGAAGAAAATTGCATTAGCTGTCATGGATGGCTATAATTGGTTGTGGTTCTTTGGGTTCCTGATTTCTTATGTGTATACATGAAGATTTGTGGTTTAAAGGAATTTGGTATACCAGCATTTTTCCATTTCCTCATCAATTTGATGTGTTTTTTATGACAATTGAAATTAAGGACTTCTTGATGCTTAATTATATGGCAAAGATTGACCTATGTAGTCAATTTGATGCTCTTTATGACCTGTTCTGGACCCAGCATTTGGATTGCAGGCTTCTTTGTATGTGAAGTTGTTTCCTGTTCAAGATGTCTACTGTATACTTGCTAGGAGAGTTAATCAATTTCCCTGTCCAGTATTATATTGTATATATCTTTTGGAACTTGAATGTGGATATTTATCAAGTGACTATGAATTCTAGTTGGTTCTGGATTTTATGTCATCTCCAAATTAGGTTCTTTTGATGGTTTGGTGAGTGCAACTACCTATTGGTGCTTTGTGTTTAACCTCATGCCTAGTGTGTGTTAATTGTATAGTTCTTTCTTATGGGACCTGACCATGTTATGAACATTGTGAGTTTTGTAATATCCATCGCTTATACCTGTCGTTCTTAATGTTGTGGATTTCTTGCATCAGGGGTGTGATGCTTCTGTTCTCTTGGATGATAGCAATGGGAATCTAAACCATGCCATTGAGAAGGAGGCTATACCCAATAAGTCTTTGAAGGGCTTTGATAAAATTGATCAGATCAAGGAGAGGCTTGAAAATGAATGTCCCGGGGTGGTATCTTGTGCTGACGTACTTGCTCTTGCCACTAGAGATGCCATTGTTCTGGTGTGTTCTACTGCTATACTCTAAATTTTGAGATGCTCCTTGCTTTGCTTTGATATATGCAGTGTTAATTTTTTACTTGGTTTTAGCTTTTTGACTTTCCACTCTCGTTTTCCCGCCTGTTGCTATAAATACTATAAGACAAGTAAAAAACAGAAAATATAACACATGTTGTTGCATTGATCTTTCATCTTTGTTTGATTTAAAATATTAGAAAAATCAACACTTCTATATGCATTATCTAAGGTTCTTCATTTTCTCAGCTTTACCCCTCTTTCAGTTTCACTTTATTGCTTGTCTGGACTCATTTATTCACACATATAGTATTATTGGAAAATTCACAAACAGTAGTATGTAAGGTTTTGCATTTTCTCTTCACATCAGAAAAGCTGTGTCGTTTCTGATGTCTTGTAATATCCGAAATGGCAGGCTGGTGGCCCGTTCTATCCAATTTTGACTGGACGAAGAGACAGTACCCGTTCGTTCTTTAATGAGGCACTGATGGGGATGCCAAGGCCAGATGAAAACATCAATCAGACATTGCATAAGTTCTCCCTAAGAGGTTTCGGCGAGAGAGATACAGTTGCTCTTCTTGGTAGTCACCAAATCTGTATTCCTTATGTTCTTGTTAGTTGGTTTTGGAAATGTATCAGTTTAATCTGTGAGTTGTTTTTTCAGGAGGGCACAACATTGGAAAGATAGGATGTGAGTTCATTAGGTCACGCATCAACAACTTCAAGGGCACAGGGCAGCCAGACCCGACTGTATCTCCTGAATTTGTCAGAGAGATGAGACTGAACTGTGATGATGATTCTAACCAGGCAACTAGTACGGAGGCTGCTGCATCTTCTTTGGTGTCAAGGGAACTGAGTGAGAAGTTTACTACAAAGGGGATGTCATACAATCAGCAATTGTCATCATCAGTATCATCAGGTGCTGGTTTTGACAGTCACTATTACCAGAGCTTGTTGAGGGGAAGGGGACTCCTCTTTGCTGATCAGCAACTAATGGCTGATGAAAGGACTGCTCGGTTTGTCGCAAAATATGCTTCAGATGGTGGATCGTCTTTTCGTATAGACTTTGCCCGGGCAATGATGAAAATGTCGGGTCTTAATGTTCTTATTGGATCCGAAGGTCAAGTCCGTTTTGACTGTTCTCTCCCAACCCAGAGTTCCTAACTGGCATACTCCCACGCTGAGGAAAGCAAGGCTGTGCTGAAGATATGGCACATTTTTCAGGAGAATTTCTGTAAAATTCTACACCCTCTTGTTGTGTTGTACATCAGATATTCTCAGAATAATCGGGATTCAAGATCAAAAACCTTTGTACATCATGAGTTTTTCATATGGCATGTACTCTTTCGGATTTAGTGAATTGTTAGTGTATGCTACGTAGGCCCTCTTTGGGTTCAGTGAATTCTGTAATGCCTACAAGGTTAATCAAGCTTTTACTCGTTCCAAAGTCCAAACATCTATTTCTGTATTATTGAACGCGAGTCTCACTGTCTCAGGGTATTGTTGATCTTAACACAACCTCCATTAAGTTATAGCAATTAAAAAGATTACACTAAACTGAATGTGTATAGTGATTATTGCTATTGCTTCAGCTGAACTTTACGATCAATTTGCGCTTTCCGCTTACATACATCATTATATCCTTGGTGATCACCATCAAACCAGAGAATACATAAAATTATGATTAAGAGAATATTAACTAACTCTCATAGTATTGGTACTCAAAATATATATAGAGAATTACGGAGATATCAAGTTTATTTTTTATTTTTTAACTACACGTGGAGAAAAATACAGTATGTTTGAGAGCTAGACGGGCGCCTAGGCAGCCAAAGAAGGAGCTAGGCGGTCATTAGGCATGCGGGTAGGGGGGGCGCCTAGGCGGTTTGTAGACGAGCTTAATAGGAACTAAGCGGGTGCCTAGGCGGGTAAAAAGGAGCTAGGCGGGTGCCTAGGCTCTTTAAGCGGTCACTAGGCGGGCGTTTAAGCGGGCTAAGAAGGAGCTAGGCAGGCGCCTAGGCGGTCTCTAGGCGGAAGTCTAGACGGGGGCTAAGAGTGATCTAAGCAGAACCTAAGAGGGGTAGGCAGTTTCTAGGTGGACGCCTAAACGGACTAGGCGGGCTAGGCGCTAGGAATCCTTTGGTATCTTCGAATTGTCTTCCAAATTCAATGATTTCTTTATATTGAGTATCTTTTAGGAATTTTGTATACATATAAACAAGTGAAAAATAAAATGCCGGTCAAAACAACATCTTTGTAAGAACGAATATACAAGACATCCTCTTCAGCAAAGATTACACTATCTTTAGCAAATTGTTGGTTTAATTTCTTTTACCAACAACCCATAGGCAAGTGATCAATGATCATATTACCCTTGTCTACTTGGTTGAGTTGGATCAAGACAAATGGTAAGGAATGAAAAAGTGAGTCTTCAAAAACATGCGTCTTTCTGACGGGATCACTCTTAATGGTAACTGTTGATGGTACGTATAACGTATTGCTCTTATTCCACATTTGATACTTGAATTACTTTTGATCACCAAAATTTGTGCTCCTCCTTCATCTTTGAAAAACACGAAGGCAGACATATCTGGGGATGATTGAAGTGGAGAGGAGGAGACCTGCAAAAACACACTCCAATGCCAAAGTTAGTCTCAATTCAACAAAAGTAGAGAAAAAAAATATCAGAAAGTATAATTGAGTCTGCACCATGGAGAGACTCTTGAGATGGAGGTAACAAGTATATGGAGCTAGCACGCACTATTACTGATCTAGATCATCATTCATAGATTCACAGTTGATTATAGGATGCATGCTAATGTGGATAGTAAATGCACTCTGAACTAAATTAACTGAATTTGCTACGTACTCCTCTTCATCACACCCTGCGCAGTGTACCCTCCCCTGTTCAAGTGTTCCAGTTATGATCTGTAGACAGAGAGATACCTTGAGATTGAGTGGGAACATTAAGTAAGAACTGATATATATCTTCATCACTGCCCTGGAAAAGTGCATCCCATCCATAATCTGGAGCATACGCTGCGACCAATGTTCAAGCCAATGAGAAGTCTTCCTCGAGGCGATGTCATACTTTCAACAATTGTCTTTGTTGATATATTCTGGTGCTGGCCTTGACGTCACTCGCTATCACCAGAGCTTGTTGAAAGGAAGAGGATCGACTCCGGTTTTGCAGATCAGCGCGCTAGTGAGAGGACGTAAAGCTTGAAAATTGTCCGCAGAATAGACTTCAGATTGCGATTCGGAATGGACTTTACCGTGACAGTGATGATGATATCAGATCTTAATGTTCTCAATGGACCTCAAGGTATGATCGGGTTGGACATGTACGTTCTATCTCGGCCTACAGACCCTAATTAACTGACAGCCAGCAAGACATAATGAATATGGGATTCCAAGATCGATCTTTTGCAGAAAGCTGAGTTAAGAAAAGAAAATTAAGCACTTTATAAACCCCGTGCGTAATCTTAAACCCTAACAATTGTCCTATTCTATATATTGATCTATGATATATATTAGAGAAGCATATATATGTACGTACATGAATGTGATCTAAGATACTCTTTTTGATCTTTTTGATCTAAGTTTCATGAGGAAGGGGAGCATGCATGATGTACGTTCGATCGGAGGGTTCTTGAGATGTCGAACTAGGGTTTTCTATGCCCTAAGCCCCTAAGGTTGTGACAAACAAAGAATAAACGTGAAAGCTCCAGAAGTTGTTGTCCGCAAGAGTGAACAGAAACGAGGAAAATCAGAAACCCCTAGAAATGATAAACGAAAAGCAGGGAGAGGAGGGGAGAGGAAGACATACCTTAGGGTGGCTCTTCTTGAAGAGTGAAAGAACAAAGAATAAACGTCAAGGCTCCGTACTCGACAAGAGAGAAAAACAGAAAATTGGAACCCTAGAAATGAAAAGCGAGGAGAGGAAGGGAGAAGAAGATGTACCTTGGCTGGTTTTTAGCTTGAGGCCCATGACAACTGTACACAGTACATGATATCCTAACGACCTTGGTTAAAGTTTTATATCTGGAGGCCCAAAGAAATGATATTTGAGGCCCAACGTAATATTTGATATTTGACCTCTTTTATATTACTCTTTGTTTTTTGTTTTTTTTTTTTTTTGTTTTTTTTTTAGAATGATTATACAGTATTAGTCTTTGTTTAATAAAATCCAAGTCAGATTTTTACAAGTTATTGGAGGATAGCATATTGATACATTCTGTATGGCACCCATGCCCGGTTTGATATCATCAATTAGACCTCTAAGCGGAGCACCTCTATGGATGAATGTTATTGGCAAATATCACATTATAATATTAATATTGATTTAACTGTGAGAACATTATTAGCTTATTACTGACAAAGTGACAAATAAATCACGGCCAAATGTTATAGTAGTTCGTGTATGTTTTCAGACAATATTTTAGAAAGGCTGATAGGTTCAAAGATTTTAATATTTTGTGTGTGAGAACACTACCGCATGTCAAACGCCTTATGTCCCCTTACCATAAAAAATAGAATGTGATTCAAACACCGATTAGCGTCGATTATAAATATTCAAACCTGATATGGGTGTTCCATACCTAGAGAGTGTTAACTTGACCACTTGTGGTGGTTTCAAACAAAAAGTGTAGATTTTAGAAAGATAGACTAAACTTGTGAATTGTGTGAATACAATTCTCACCCGGCAGGACATGCAAAAGGGGTATAGTAGTGAGGTACAAATGCAGAAGGGGTATAGTAGTAAAGTACAAATAATTGATCAAAGGTTTATCTGAGACTAACAAATTTCCTCTCATGTACAACAAGAGGGTGAAGATCATATCATGATTAGTAACTAAACTTATGTCAGCTCCATCACACCCCCTTGGTTCATACCTCTACTGTTGGGAGTGTACCACTTAATAGTAGTCGACTGGGAGAGAACAGATCGATCGCACCTGACCTTGAGATCCAGTGAGGACACCAAGTGTTGACATCTTCGTCATTGCCTGCACAAAGTCCATCCGAAATGCCGTTCCATTATAAGCAAATTCTGAGACCACTTGAGATGTCTTCATGTTAACCATTAGTTGCTGATCAGAAAAGAGGATTCCTCTTCCCCGCATCAAGTTCTGGTAATAGTGAGAGTCGAAAACTGCCCCAGATGATATGGACAAAGACGATTGAGAGGGATCAGTATTACTGACGGACTTGTTACCATTGTGTACGCATTTTAGTTTCATAGTACTGAGGAGATCAGTTGGTAAAGCTGGGTCTGGGTGCCCTGTCCCAGTGAAGTTGTTTACGCGCGACTCTATGAACTCGCATCCTATCTTTCCAATGTTATGAGCTCCTAATACAGAACGAATCAAAGATTGAAATGACATATTTCAATGATAAGTAAATCTGTAATGGTGATTGAGGAATAGAGGACCAGTTAATTAGTACCTAGAAGAGCAACTGTTTCTCTCTCACTGAAACCTCTGCTTGAGAATAGATGCAATATATGAGTGATATTGTCATCAGGACTTGGAATCTCCTCCATTGCCACATCAAAGTAGGACTGTGCACTATCTTTTCTACCTGTCAAAATTGGATAATATGGGCCACCAGCCTGCCATTTTAGATATCACATTACAACAACATAACCATGATAATGAGTTTCTGATTCACAAGGGAAATCCTAATAAGGAACTAAGAGAGAAAGAAAAGAGAAAAACTGATTGGCACACCAAAATAACGCCATCTCTGGTGGCAAGAGCAAGTATATCGGCACAAGATACCACTCCTGGACAAACATTTTCAAGTTCCTCCTTGATCAGATCAATTTTGTCGAATCCCTTCAAGGACCTATTTGGTGTAGCCTGCTTCTCTATCGAATAGTTTTTATTCCCATCACTGTCATCCAAGAGAATGGAAGCATCACATCCCTGATTCAGGAAGACCCACAACATTACTTAATAGCTGGACAGAAATTACAAGATCCAAATCTTCATAGCTTGGAGCCTTGGACAAATTCCCAAAAGAAATCTTGAAGAATAAAAATGTTCACATCTTAATAGTCACGGGTGAAAATCTTAAAAGCTTAAGATAATAGAAAGCTCAAAGCATCAATGAACTTCTTCCTCCCCTATTTTGGATTTTATGTAGACTTCTATGTATTGAGTCAAACTTGGCTTTAGAAACAAACACATGACAACAGTCACCAAGACACACACACACACACAAAAATACCCTATTTGGAATCCAGGAACCCAAATTCAGAGGCATCATTAATTGCAGCCAACACAATTTCTTTCAGTCTCCATATATAAGAACATATATATACTAATGGTTTTGGAAGTTTGGAACTGGAAAGCCAATTAGCAGAGCACATTTTGCAAGTTAAAAAAAAAGAACCACACAAAATATAGAACAGTTAAATATCAAACAAACACCCAGATGAATAACCCAACACATCCACTACGAAAAATCAAAGAATCAAGCTACATTTCAAGCATTTCAAAACTCGAAAACTGATCACACCAAAGCCAGTTCAGAATCAGAGTTTCCATACCTCAATGAAGCAGTCATGGAAAAAGAGACGAAGCAACTGTGCCGAGACGTTCCTGTGCTGCCTGTATATCCAAGCCATCTTCTTCCTCACGATGTTCTCAGCCTCAGGGCACGAGTTCCTATAGAAATCGTACTCCAGCTTCCCCGACGCCTCACCCGTCGTCTCTTCTTGGCCTCTGCTGCTATAACCTAGAGAAACCAGAGTGACCAGCCGCTCATCAGACGACGCATCTCTCGGTTTGCTCCGCGAGACTACAACCGACAACAACACCACCGTCGCGAAGACCCACCACGCCTTCACTGTGCCTAACATCATCATCTTCTTCTTCTTCTTCTATGGTCACGAGCTCTTAAACGACGCCGCTCTTACACCACCGTAGAGAGATAGGTTGAAGCGGGAAATGAGAAACAGAAAGACGAAGAGTTAGTTATAGTAACGAGCAGGGTCGACCCGACCGAGCCCAATATTATTTTTTGGGTTAGGTTGGGGGTTTAATGGTTCTTAACATGAAAAAGCCTAAGCCCTTTGCAATACATATGGTGTTCATGTTTTTCTAGTCCTTATTTTTCTCTTTACACCCTTCTTCACACCCCACTCACCTCTCTTACCTTCATAATAATCTAGCATCCCACACCTCCACACCACTCACCCCTACCTTCATACTACCCACACATATATTATGCTATTGAATCTCTCTCTTGCTCATTGTATGCATCCTAAAATTAAAATTTTGAGGCATTATTGATAAGCGTCTCCACCTAATTTCGTTGTAGAAAAATTTATATTATTCTTCACACAAAACACTGTCATTTATACTTAAAATGCAGAGTAGTAGATTATCCCACAAGGTCTCCTTTGTCGCCACCAAATCTCACCATCACTATCGCATTTACCATATAGCAACGAAAAAGCAAAACTAACAAAGAAAAGTCAGTTTTCATGGGAAGTAGGAACGATAATAAGACACCTTTGTTTACCCACTAATTTTTTTTCAATGTTGATTGCTATTCTTTTGATAATTTCTCATCGGACTTTACTTCCGTTGGCTGGTATGTCACCAGCCAATGGTCGATGTCACTCTTGAGTCTTGACTATTGTCTTCTCTTTTACTTTTCGCCGGTATGCCTTACGACTATTTTTTTACCTTCCCCTGGAGGCTTTGAAGATGCAGCATGTCACTCTTGACTATATTAATCTGCAGCTACATAAAGCTTTCATACCCACCTGGATTGAAAAAATATCTACATTCTAGAAGTAGTATCTAAATGTTTAGTATAAGGAGGAGTTCTTGTATTTCACATATTCCTTTTCAGTTTTCACCAATGAGGAGTTCTTGTTTAATAACTTAATGCTCAACTAACTCGCCCACCACGTAGATCCGCGCCTGGATTAAGAGATAGAGCCAATTAAATCACTGAAAGTATGAGTATTACTGCATTCCCAGTAGCATTCATTGTTTCAAGCTTTGTGTTTCTGTTCCTTCTGATCGTCAAGATCTTTTACTCACAATGGTGGACTCCAACTCGCCTACAGAAACGGATGTGTCTCCAGGGAATCGAAGGCCCTTCTTACAGACTTGTCCATGGAAACGCCAAACAAATCTTGAACATGAAGAAGGAAGCCATGAGCAGATCCAAAAGTTTATCACATGACATATTTCCTGTAGTTCAACCTCAGTATCACTTGTGGCTCAAAATATATGGTAACAAATTTTTAACTCTATCGATTGATCTCGATCATCAGTTATGGCTTTGGAATCTTTAGTATTTCCAGTTAACTTGAGTGTTGTGTATTGTGACAGGGAAGATTTTTCTTCAGTGGTTAGGTACCGAAGCTCAGATGGTAGTTATGGAACCCGAGCTGTGCAAAGAGATACTGAACAACAAAGACAGAGTTTATACGCAAATGAAACAACAAGGGTTTGGGAAGAAGATATTAGGAAACAGCCTCGGGACTTTTGAAGGTGAACAGTGGCTGAAACTTCGAAAGCTGGCCAACCATGCCTTGCATGGAGAGAGTTTAAAAGTAAGCTTTAGTTAATAAGCACAATCAAGTATAGAGATAGTTCTGTCAATTAATTTTTCTAATTATAACAAAAGAAGTATGTGCCGTAAGACTTAGTACTTTTAGAACTTGATTATTCAGTTAATGAAGACTTGTTCTTGGTTATAAAGACTTATAGTATATACGTGAGTAGATGAAGTGATATGATAACTTATAGTTCACAAAAGAATGGCTTGAAGGGAATTTAATTTCTAACCACAGTGGGATTTTCTATTTTTTTTTTTCATTACAGAATATGGTTCCAGAAATGATAGCTAGTGCTGAGCAGATGCTGCAGAGGTGGCAAGATAATGAGGCCAAAGAGATTGAGTTGTATCAAGAATTTAGGTTGTTTACTGCAGAACTGATTTCCAGGACATTATTTGGCAGCAGCTACTTAGAAGGGAAGAACATCTTTGACATGTTGACAAAGATATCCTTGCTATTGTTCAAAAATTCTTACAAAATCAGGCTTCCTGGTATCCGGTAACTTTCTTTAACTAATGTCCATAGCTTGAAGAAATGATCCCTAAGAACTATCTTTCTTGTAGTTGCTGGTTCCATCTTTAATCAATCAATATATGCATGATATATTGATATTGTGACTACTCTTAAATGAGATATAGTTTTGACATTACTAACTTGCATGTTCACATCTTCTATAATAGCAGAGAACAACTCACTGCGATATTGTGGGAGGGTTGTGTATGTTCCAATTTCTCATGTTTATTTCATATTTTTTCATTCCATATTGCAGAAAGCTTTTCAAAACTAGTGATGAAATTGAAGCAAACAAGCTTGAGAAGGAAATACGTGACACCATTCTAGAGATTGTAAAGAAAAGAGAAACAGTGCAATGGCTCAGCAGGAGGAACACAACTTTGGGGGTGATTTTCTTGGATTACTTTTGAAAGCTCATCATGAAGACAATAATGACAGATATAGGGTCACGATAGATGATATAATTGATCAGTGCAAGGCATTGTACTTTGCTGGACAAGAAACCACTAATGGTTTGCTGGCTTGGACTGTCTTTCTTCTGGCTCTCCATCAGGATTGGCAAGAGGAAGCAAGAAAAGAAGTCCTACAATTATTCAGAAAACAAAATCCAAGTTTTGACAGCATTTACAGACTAAAAACTGTAAGAATGTCATCAACAGTTATACTGATTGAGTGATTGTCTCTAAGGTTGGATCCTTCTGTTATTCAACTTGAATTTTGTCTCATTTTGTTTTGATCTTTTTATGCAGATGAATATGATCATCAATGAGTCTCTAAGGTTGTATCCTCCTGTTATTCAACTTGTAAAAAGAGCTGAAAGGGAAGTTAGGATGGGGAAGATGACTGTTCCTGCTAATATAGATTTGGTCATCCCAACTGTAGCACTTCACCATATGGGGACAAGACGCAGATGTTTTCAAGCCGGAGCGGTTCTCAGAGGGGGTTTCTAAAGCTACTAAGAATAACATGGCTGCATTCATACCATTTGGAATGGGACCAAGAATTTGTGTGGGTTTCAACTTTGCCACCATTGAAACTAAGATTGCTCTCTCAATGATTCTGCAACGCTACGCCTTCACTCTTTCCCCGGGTTATGTTCACTCTCCTCTTCATTTTCTTACACTTCGCCCGCAGAATGGAGTTCAAGTTATTCTACACTCTTTGTGAGATGCTGAAGACCGTACCGGAGTTCCTCAATGTGTCTAGGATTCATGGATTAGCTAAATACATGTCCTATAATAATGTGTTTGTTCAAGGTGTGCACTATACATATCTAGGCATGGGATCAATTCATGATTGGCTACATACTGTAGGTTCTCTAGTAATGAATAATGGTTCAATGTATAAATAGCCAGCCTAGTACAAGGTTTGTGAACCTCACCTTAGGTATTTGAGTGAGTTTACGGAAATTCCAGCAACTTTGGTGCATAGAAGTTTCGAAAAATAATATCCTATAATGAAAACTCCACGCTTTTTTCGCACATTTTAGTTTGTCATACATTAACTTGCAGAAAGTACGTTGTCAACTTGGTGCAGAAAATATGTACCTGCTTCTTGGTCCTTAGGGAATCAAATAACAGGAAGAAGAATATGACTCTGTTTTAACAAACCTCATGTCCTCATTTTTTCTGTACTTTTTCAGTCAACAAGAGACCAAAGACCATGACATGGATATTAAGCAAAAATCAAACGCCAAAATGGCATGATACCCTTGTGCAGACAATAATATGAATAGCCGAAAGCTTTTCCTACTTGCTGAAAATGGACTACTGCAATCAATATCTGAACGATATGGAATTTGTAGGTTCTGAATTAAGTGATTTAGGCACAACTTATCTACAAAAACCAGGCAGCAGAGGAGGCAGGATGTGGGGTCGAAGGAGACTCCAAGAAGACGATTCATCATTCAAATCGAAAAACCTCCACGCCGAGAGGAGGAGAAGGCAGAAGCTCGGTGATAGGCTACTAATGCTGCGTTCATTAGTCCCAATAATTACAAATGCAAGTACTCAATGCCCTTAATGAGCTCAGTTAAACACTTAAACTAGAAACCAATTACATTCTAATTTCCAAGTTTTATCTATCTTCTTGCCTTGTTGTAGATGACTAAAGAAACCATTATTGAGGATTCCATCACTTACATCAAGGAACTGCAGACAAAGGTGAACATCTTACAGGAGCAGCTTTTCGAGATGGAAGCATCAGCGCAAGAGTCGGTAGAGGTGAGGAAAGATGAAGCTGATGCTGCAGAAGAGATGAAGAAATTTGGGATTCAGGTTTACACTTGAACAACTTGACCAGCTCATGATCATGCATATCATACCCCTTGGAATATGGGAAATCTTATGCCTGTATATAATTTTTACTATTGTTGCTGCTGTGCTCAGATAGGGGTTGATGTAGCTCAGATCCATGGGAACAAACTATGGGTAAAGGCGATCATTGAGAACAAACGAGGTGGCTTCAGTAAACTGGTGGAGGCCATGACTTACGTTGGTTTTGAACTCACTGATACCAATGTCACTACCTCCAATGGAGCAATGGTAATTGTTTCATCCATCATAACAGTAAGTAATGAAAAACCGAAGTACATGTGTTCTATGGTGATGCTAATTAAGTTCAACTACAAATGCATATATAATCTTAGTATCGTAGATAGAATATACATTGGTTGAAAGGTTCTACTGCTTAACTGATAACGAGCACTGAATAGGTTTTATGAATTCAGGGATTCCATTGTGACACACTTGAAGTTGAGCAAACCAGGGAACTCATGCTAGAGATCGTTAACGGTATATAAATATAGGAAATGGTACTTCCAGAATCTGAAGGTTTAGTGTTGACTCATTGTGGCATAAGGCAATCAAAGACATTAAACATGATCAGTGCCTCATTCTTAAATAAAATACGCCATGTAATGATAAACAAGTAACAAAACTGTTAGTGAAGCAGATGTAAATGCTCTTCAAGGTCTGTCTTGCATCTGTTGGTCTAGATCTAATGACTTATGTTGCTTCTTATGGCTGATGTTTACAATTCTTTTTTATTTTTATTTTTTAGAAAAATGTTTACTATTCTATGAAAACAAAAGGATATACTATCATAGCCAACACCAGATGTATACCAGTAAATTCCCAGATTCCACCTTCATGTCTAAAAGTGTACCTTTAGCTTCAGTATGAAGGTCAGAATAATGGTTTATATTTTTTATTTTATGTTTTCTGTCGAAACTGTATTGAAGACACTTCTAGTAAAGTAACAAAATTGCTAGTAAATTAAGTATACCCTATGTCTGACTATCAAGTTTTGAAGTTCAAAATTTTATGCATATGTTTCACGTACTGTATCATCACTCGAACTAGGTGTAGAAACTAGCAACAGATCTGTATTATGTGTAACCAGCAATTCAGCACCTCCAGCCAGAGGACCAATGCCATGCCCAAAGATACCAAAGCCAACGTAGATCAACGATGCTACTCGTGACCACTGACTCAGAATACTAAATTAAGGTACACTGTGATTCACATAAGAAGGCAGTAATGTTTCCTTACTACCGCACTATATGTTTACCTCAGTACGAAATAGCATTAGCGTGGCCAAGTAAGAGAATGCTCTCTACAAAAGAATACAAGAATAAGTAGTATGCTTCACCAAATCCAAATTCTCTTACTTGACCAGTCCTACAATCCACGCAACGCAAAAGACCACTATATTTCCCAAACACGAGTTGTTCACTCCTAGAATACATCAGGTCCGTCATATTAAGAACTCCCTCGTGCCGTAAGGTTAACTTAGTCCGTGATTCTTCCACACCATACTCTTTCATCACCCAAATGTTGATGTCCAACGATACTTCGTATGTAACGAAGGCAAGACAATCCCCATGTTTTGAAACCCAGCAGGTATGTTTCGCTAAAGCTTCAGGCACCTTGATATTGCAAAACACTTCACTGACCATATCAAAGGACATATTGCAGTTGCCCCTAGTAGACCAATGTGGAGAGCCATTGACATTAACCAAAGCATTTGGATCATCATAATATAAAGGAGGAAGCACAAACTTTTCAGGAGTAGCAGCAGCACTTAGACTCTTCCAGGTCCCCCTAGCTAGAGAGTAAATGTCACATCCAATTTCTACCTTCTGTGTAAAATTATTCCGAACTCTCTGAATCATCAACACATTAGTCATTGTTACGCGAATCGTAACCAAATGCATATCTTTTAAAAGGAATCCCACTAGGTGGTGGGCTAGGCAAAACCACAATCTTTCTAATAGATGGGTTCCATATTATAACAGGTGAGACAATATGAAGCTGGGGTGCAAGGCATACGAGACCGTTACAAGTCCCAATGACTGGCAGACTCTGAGGTGAAGTATTTCTTCCTTCATAGACAATATCCTCATTGTTGTATGTAATAGGGGTTTATACGTTTGCAACTTTGCACTCACCAAAAGCAGGGTCATCCCAGTTCCCAGAGCAGAGAGCAAGACTTGCTACTCTCCTCATTCTCGGAGGATGCGTTTAAAAGAAGGAGGCCAGCGTTGTTGTTGCGGCTGAGGTGGGTCTGACTGAAAGTGGAGGACTTGATCAAAGACATCCATGACTTGCAAACTACGGTGCATTTCATCAAACCCTTGGCGGGCAAATTGAGGAGGATTTTCTATATGATGGGTTCCGGAAGGTAGTCCGACATTGCTGATGACGGCGGCAGGAGGAGGGCGGATTTGGTGTGGCGATATAACACTTGGTTATTGCTCTTTCTCCGAGTCACCTAGGCATCAAGATTTCAGGTTTGTCACGGCTTCTTTGAGAGAAAGAAGAAAGAAGCTGCATCAAACCTGGAATTTAGATGCTTCCGCGGTGAAAATTTGCAACCATTAGGACATATTGTACCGTATACTCTTTGTTTATGAATCTGGTATACACCAACCCATCCACAACAGCTTAGAGCACGAGATCTGAACAATAACTTAATGTATATATACTATTGTGGCGTCAATATTTTAACTGTACATTTGGTTAACAAAACCTAGAGAGTGAAGTTTCTTAAATACAGTTTCAACTGAAGCAAAGTCTACATCAAAACCGTAACTCTGACCTCCATACTGAACATAAAGGTACTCTTTTGGACTTGAGGGTGGGGGTAGAACTTGAGAGATTGCTGGAGTATCGGGTGTTGGGGGTGAAGGTATATCTTTTTTCTTCATAGAATAGTAAACATCAGCCATAAGAAGCCATATAAGATCAGGGTCAACAGATGCAAGACCTTGAAGGGCATTTACAGCTGCTTCACGTAGGCCAACGACACCACTGCAAGCAATCCCCACCACAAGACCACTGACCTTCTTGAGGACAATGTCCAATGCTGAAGCACTTCTATTGTTTCGGGACAATTCAGCAATCATGTTGAGCACTGCAGCCTGGACTTTCAGATTAGAAGTTTCAGCCATGGAGCTTTCTGAAGAATTGGATGTGCTTCTGTAGGGAAGTTGCAGAGGGATTCTTTCTTCTTTTAAGTTGGGTTTCCTATGGAATGGGGAGGTGGATAAAAGTTTCCAGAAGTGGGAGCCATCAGTGTGGAAGCGTCGAGAAAAGAAATCTCCCCCACAAACTTGCACCACATTGCTTACTACAGATAAACATCTTCGAACAGCCTGCGATAAATTAGGAGTTAAAATCCAAAAGGAGGCATATTATCAACTCAGCATGTATTTTGGTCAACAACTCATACAAGAAAAATCATCAATCCCAACTATCTCGCTATGCTAGTCGGTAAACATAAAGCATAATAAAACACTGAACTGAGATTAGAAAGGGGAAAAGATCAACCACGCACCACTGGGTTTTTATTTCGAATACAAACAACCAGGAAAGGCCATATTTTATTCATTGCTGGAAGCAACCTGTTCTCATCAGCCCCTTCATCCGCTGCATCTAAATTATCTTGAAGATGATAGAGTGAATATGACTTAATTACTTCTTCAATTGCTTCCTTTGTATCCCTCTCATGGCGATAGGCCTCTTCCACTTTAGCCAATGACAAAACACCATCCTATATAGAGATATAATGCAGGTATATTGACATCAAAATTAACTCCAGTAGCGTATCGACGGTAGACATGAAACTAAATTTCCAGACGGCTTCATATAAATTATAGACCGATACATGACCAAAAGGCAGTAGATAGTTACCTCAACTATATCCAAGGCTACCAAACAAGCTGCTTGATTTTCCGAAGCCAGTAGAGGGGTTGCAGCCATAATACATGAACTGGCAATAGCTCCAACTGTGCGTCTATATCTCTTTGAATCATTCAGCTTAAACAAAATGCTCTCCCATTTCTCTGCATGCATAACATCATCGATTAAACAAGACAGTTTGAAACTGATATACTTCAGATCCAGTGAGTTATCAGAATTCTAAATGGGTATATAAATGAAAATGCCAAGAACAACAATGCTTAAGGTATGAAGGTCTACTTTTCGTGTATTCAGATGCTCTATTATGAAACTAATGCAGGGCTCAGTTCACCTTCTTTAAAATACGAACATAGGAACACAACATTGATAAATGTAAATTTTATTGTTCAAATTAAAAGCAAACATCCTGAGTTTGTAACAGCCATTGGCTGAGTTTGTTTGTGTTGGTTTTTTACTTCCTTTTCCCTAAAGGACCCCCAATTATCCAAAAAAATAATATCAAACACATTTATGTATAGATGCCATACCATATTCTGTCAAAGCTAACAGGTTGATTGGAGGGTATCAAAAGTTAGCACTCTAATGTTCACAACCAGATAAAATTAAAAATAAGAACATAAATTCCATTATAATAGAAATATGCATATCAGAAACCTCAAATCTAATGCCACAAAACAAGAGCATGAATTCAATGATTCATTTCCATTCGAAATAAGCACGCATGTAAATAGCAAATTGTTCACCTGATTCCACATGAGACATAGTAATGTCATCCTCATCTTCCTTTTCTGTATCAGGTATTTTAGCCTTGACATCCAACAAGTCAGACTCTGCATGGGTAGGCAATGAACAAGCCTCACGCTTTGTTGCCTTGGCGATTTCTGCCACAGCCTACAGAACATAGAGTTAGCATCATAAAATCTCTGCCTGAATAGATATAAAAAAAAATATTAAAAAATATTAAAAAAACATGCAAAAAAAAATTACTATAGCTCAACTGCATTTAGCAATACTTATGTTCATGCAGTGCTTCTATAGTCTATACTATGCTTTATGTGATTGAAGAAATTTAACCAAATTTTCACCCAATATCATCTCCCAAATCATTACACTCCCATCCCATCCATTGCATTACTCCCTATACCCTATTTTAGCTAGCCGGACAACAATAAATTTGGGTCCTAGGAATAAAAATGCCACATAAAATATGGAAAGAAAAAGGATATAGTAGTATTACAGATGCCCACTTTGTGGAAAACTACTCAATTTTTTCCCAGTCAGTTCCTTATGCTTCCTTACAGATGCCCACTTTGTGCAAAACTATTCATTTTTTTCCCAAGGGCCTCTTTTCAGCTAATGAACCAGAACATCCGCAATCTGCTCACGTGAAACTAGAAGTGTAAATAAGAATATGAATGCACCACTAAAGAGTATCATTTTGAACCCCATCATTTTGATCAAATCAAGGATACAGAAAAATTTTCTAAAATGTATTTAATACTCTTCTTTCCTCCAGCTTTCCCAGCAACACAGTGCAAACTAATAATGAGATTACCTTTAAAAAAGGAATCGTTAATTCAGGGTGCTGATGCCTACCAAGAATCTCAAGCTCTAGAGAAACTGAGCGCATCTGCAAAATCAGAGCCAGAGCATTAGCACCACAATTTCTCATTGTACCAAAAAAATGTCAAAGAACAAAACTGCACAGAAGGACAATTGAATAACTTGGTGCAGAAACCTGTATAAGTAGCAATAGCAAACCTTTTCTAAACTGAGAATGCGTAAAATGAACAATAAATAAATAATTAAAAATTTAAATTAAACAGAGAAGAAGGCGACTTCAAGATGCAGCAGGAAATGCATAACGTTAGTACCCTAAGCATCGATTAACACCAAGGGCTCATGTGCTTACCGGCTCTTCAAATAAAGGCAATATCTTATAAGCTACTCCAACATAAGATAGCATTGCAGCAAGCACGCTTGGTACATGAGGATTTATCTCCAAATGGCGCAATTGCCTGCATATTGAATCTATGACATAATCTGCATTCCCCAATACCAGATGCCCAACCTACAAACAAAATTGAATTGAATAGGTCAGACAAAAAACAAGCATAATCCAAAAAATCAAAACAACTTTGTGATAATGTATCCTTGCATTGACTTACTGACGGATAACCAGATGTATCAGCCAGAATATGCAATACAGCATCAGAAGCGCTTCTAACATGATAGTTTGAAGAAATGAGGTTCTCGAGCAACATATAAAGTGACTGATGAAGAAATCCACTAGAGGCGAAATCACCTCCAAGGCAGATACTCATGACGCCTATTCCTTCAATAATAACCTGTTTCAAGGAAACAAAGCTACATGAGTTTAATCTGCATCTGCTGAGGCAAAATGGATGATGCAACAGGTGGAGCAGATTTTATATTACCTGGTGTAGCATAGCTGTGTCATGAAACAAGTTTATGCTAACATCCTCAGCTTCACAGTCATGAAGTATAATTGAAGTCCTATTTTCTGTTGGAAGATCCCACACTTCAGGAGATAGATATTCGTGTAAAATTCTACCAATACAATCAATCAAGTGACTCCTTAAACCCTCATCCTGTAAAACTTTCCACCTAGATTCACCAAACATGGATAATTCAGTATTAAAAGGTTGGACACCAGCAAATTCTGCATCAGATTCCTGGACTTCTTGCCTTCTTTTTCTCAATTTTTGAAACCTCCTTCTGAAATATTGAGTGGCTTGATCTGATATACCAAATATCATCTCATTCAGAATACATACAGCAGTGCTTGCTTGGCGAAGCAACTGTCCTGAACCAGTTCTTTTATACCATGAGTGCCAACTTGTTTCATTATAATCCTTCAGGCGGACCTCAGAAACTAAGTTTCGCAAGTAACCCAGTGGAATGTCAGTGATGAGTGCTAAATGTTGCCCATTATTGTTATCTAGCAGCAATATATGAAATAACTTCATAAGTACAAAGCACTAAGATGACAAAAAATAAATAAAAAAATAAAAAACTCAAAAATTCAATTTGAAGACTTGAAATGACCTGCCATCAAGGATAGACCCACAAGTCTGAGAATCCCTGAAAGAGATTGATATAGTTTTCGACCCCCAATGTATACAAACCAAGGAGGCATGTGTGGAAGCTCATATTTCTTCTTGGCATTATCTGATGTATGGGGTGTGTCTTTCTCCTGGATGGCCGTAATCTTTGAATTTTGAGGGGTAGCAGCCATGTTCAATATGCAATCACTGGTAAGGTTAATTCCAGCCTTCAACTGAGAAACGGAGTCTAGGTATCTAACTGAGGATGGCCTCGATGTGATAAGATTATCAAGAGATCCAGCAAATACTGAATTGTGACTCATACATATAGCAAAAATGTCCAAGAAACGAATAGCTGTTACCTAGGAATCCCCAACGAGAAAATGTCATAGGCAAAAATATATAAACAAAAAAAGATGAACGATAATATTGATACTAAGACTTGGAACTGAAACAATAAGAACTATGAGAAAGTAGTGTGTGTGTGTGTGTGTGTGTCTATATATATATTTAAATAAATTCATTCTGTATGGTAAACGTAGTATAGCCATGACCAGCAATTTTCTGCCATAATGGAACCCTTAGTTCAGTTACATGGATGGCCAATAATTCTTCTTATATATATTTAACTTCCCTCTTCAAATTACAATCACATTTCTATACCAACAAGCATGCAAAACAGGTATATAGTGCTGTACTTGGGAGACGGAGAATCTTGGTCTTCTACTACATATATTTATTTTATAACAGGTCTTAACTAATATTAATGTATAAGTGATCAGTATTAGAGATATGAGCTGGTTAAACCTCATCTATGACTCAAAGTATACATCTTAAAGTTAAGAAGCAAATGAAAACATACAGGAGACTGAAGGATGTGATCCACCACAAACTGAGGACCAGAATAGTACATGATTACAAGTAACTGCTGAGCATGTGACAGTGCAACTGATTCCTCACTCCCGAACACCACTTTTGGAAGCTTATCAATGAGCCTGGTACATAACAAAGTGGCAATGATGGTTATAATATCCCTTTGGAATGGAAAGGACCAGGTGACCAACTACAAGCATTTTGTCAAGTGAAACACAGACCTGATAAAAATCTGAGCAACATCTTGTTCCAATTGATATCTTCCAATCAATGAGAATAAATTTTCAAGAAATTCCTGTGCACCTGAAGAAACCTCTTCAGCGTCATCAATAACCAAAACACATAAGCACTCCTGCATGAGTAATAGCCAAAGAAGAGTTAGCCTCAAATAGCAGTGTTCACACTTCAAATACCATATCAAGAGATTTGGAACCAACATGCACATATTGCGTCTGTTAACATTGATGTCAATCAAAACTGAACTTCATGAACTTTCCTGGTAGTAGAACCAAGAATGCATTATGTGTTAACATTTCGGACCAAAAGAGGAGCACTGAGCAAAAGTGACACAGTAAGCAAAGAATTTTAAGAAGATAATAATCTAGAAAACGAACTCTCACACATGACATGCTCTTCTCATGTTAAAATCCTCTTCCCGTTGAGCCCCTGTTTCTCAAGCAAGGATTCTTATGACGGGCTCTTAGTTGGGAACTGTGAACAACGGTTGAACTAAACAAGTAAAAAAGTGGCACACATTTGATGGTATTTAGATCATGCAATTGCAATTCATCTACTTTGGCAGATATGTACTGAGAACTACCAAATCAAAAACAGAAAATCATAAATACACTTCTCAGCTTACCAGAAACATTTGTCTACTCTGCCTCAGTGTATAAGTGCACTTTGACAACAATCCTCTTATAGAAGCCAGGAGCCCTTGTCTCACTTTTTTGGCTGGATGGATGCAAATCTAAGAAGTAATTGAAGGATTTACTAATTGAATAAGAGAAGTAAAAGTACAATAGTAAGCTTTGTCTGAAGTATATCAGTATGCAAATAGCCTATGTGCAAGCAAATGAAATGAAAAAACCTACATGTCGAAAAGTTGTGCCTAAAAGTTTATCCACATGAACTGAAGTTTTCTCAATCCAATCATTTGTACGATGCACATGAAAAGATCCATCGCCCTTGCCAGAATCAATTTTCCTCTCAGATTTGGGAATACTTGTAATCATTTGACCACTTGAATTCTCCAGTGCACTTTTACTTTGAGCATGCACCTTAATAGGCAATTGACAAAGCTCATCCATAAAAGATTGTGCAGACTCGTACTTTTTGTCAGAAGTAACAGTTATTGACATATCACGTCCGGATAAATTAGCATCATCATGCAGAACTATCATCAGATACTCAGCCAAACCTCTAAGTGCTTGATCAATTGCATCCCCACTTCCACCAGCTCCACTGGTCATCATTTTGGAGGCATGCAAAACTTTAGCAAACTGACTAACAACACCAGGTAAAAAGAAGGCCAATGCATCAGCAGTACCAACCTGTAGGGAGAAAATGTAATGAATAAAACTAACCTAAACATACCGACCATAAGAGTTTAATTTGCCTAAAGAATGTTTCAGTATAATTGCAAAATTAATAGAATCTATCTGAGCTATGTGCAAGAGTGTGTGAAGCTAAAAAAGAACCTCATGACCACCTTAGCAACAAGCACACGAAGAGTCAGAAACGCTTCAACACGAAGCTTTGCACTGCCTAGATGTCCTCGTGCAGCCTCATTGTCAGCAGCCTGTTCAGAAAAAGGAAAAAAAAACAAAGGAAATAAACAACATTACAACAATATTGAATGTGTATCAATAATCAGTTGTTGCAGGAAAGAATTTGACATACTTTGAGAAGAAGAGATAGCCAATGCCCGACAGCTGCAGAAGCAGCTTGTGACTGTAGAAATGAAAGTAAACATTCATCTGATGCTGAACCGTACTTTGGAGAACCAATGGGTGGAGCTTTGAAATCTCTCTTTTCTAAAAGCATAGGCAGACCAACGATTTGATTACATGTGCAGGACTTATCAGAGCATGGAAACAAGTTCAGAAGCAGTGCCCTGAAACACTTAATAACTCCTTCACGAAACTCTTCTGAGGCATCAGATGGTGAAAGCAAAGCCCCATAGGTCAACTTCTTGAGCACAACAACCATCTATAAAAGGATGTCATACAGTGCAATTGTTAACACCAGCCTGACAATTTATTCAAGAATTCCAAAGAAAACAAAACACATTTTCTAGGATGACAAATCACAAACATCAAATAAGCCAATAGTGCTTAAAAGACCAAAACCTAGTTTTCAGGAACTGTAACATTTTATTAAGTAGAATAAGTATCTGAAATAGAAAAGACAATGATACACACAAGAGGATAACAGGGATAGAAATTACAATAATCAAGTGCATTTAACTTCAATTTATGAATAAACCTAAAGGGATTATCCCTACAGTTGTAGACCATGAAAGCCATAAAGACACTACAATCTATACCTCACCCATAGAAAAATTTATTCATCCACCTATTATGCATCTCCCAAAACCTTGGTTTGTATTTGTTGAAAAAAAAAAACCATATAAGGTTCTCCTGGCAAAACATCTACTAGTAACACTACATGTATATGGAACATATCCAAGAACAAGCCAATCAATAAGTTTACCTGATCTATAGATCCTAAGAGACACTTTGTGAGGAGTTCCTCCAGACACTGAAGTACGCCTTCTGCCACACTGTCACTCACTTTTTGGGGAACTTTTGTGGTATTAGTACTCACAACTTTTTCTTCAGAACCAAGCTTCTTTGGGGATCGACACTCCACAGAGGCATCCAATAGAAGTAGCAACGGAAACAACGTATAACTGAAACAGAGAAGAAGTCAGTAAGGCTAACTAATTCTTATGCAACTACAAACATATGCATAAACATTCAAAATCCCCTATGAGGTACACAAATCCCCAAAAAAAAAAAAAGGTTTCCTTATGCGTGGATCACTAGTTTATTCACTACCAAGCACCAGCACATTCGCCACACTACAGAACAATAGGACTTGAAGTCCAGTAGCCAGGTAATCTCATATCACCACATTACAACACTTTTCTAAACACAACATTCCATTATTTCCATATAAAAAAAACACATTGGAGCTTTAATTACAAATTATCAAGGCAACAAACTCGATTCGAGTAACGAATCATTCATCACAGCTCAACTCAGTGCAAATAACATGTACAAGAAGCAAATGCACTTGCATTTCCTATCCAAATACACAAAATTACACATACAGAAACAGTAACAAGCATCATCAAACATCTACATACACACAATAGATTCAAATTTTCAAATATTTAATACAATTTCAGAAGCTTTCTACTAATTTCAGCCGAAAATTAAAAAAATTAAAAAATCAAAAATCAAAACTGAAGCAAATTCGAGTGCTTACTCGAAGAAAGGCTGGAGAGAATGAGACGGAGTATGGCGAAGAAATTGAAGCAGAGAAGAGATGGACGAGGAGCTCTTCTTAGGGTTTTGGAAAAGCTCTAGAAGCTCGAAGCAGTACGACTTTAGCTGCGTAAACACTCTGCTTCTTCCTTCTTCGGCCGAGACTGCAACGCCATCGTTTTCCTCCATGGATGCAAGTCAGAACGCGAGGCGCTGATATGGCCGGAAAACGCCGCGTGAGGTGTGGAATTTCGCCGAGTCGGTGACGGAGGTTAGTGGCGGTAAAGCTAAGAGTCGATGAAGAACCCACACTCTTCGGGTTCTACGCGGGTCCTTTTATGTGACGGGCTTATGGGCATTCGTTTTGACCCGGCTCAGTAGTTCGGGTTTGGGTACGGGATCAGGCCCACAATTCTAACTAGTGAGTGAAATTCACACACTCAAAAGTAACAATCCACACCCATTTTTAGAGTGAAATACACATCCAAAACTTGTCATCTTGTAACAAATCTTCACTGCTTCTTTAGGGTAGAGTTCCGCAAAGCATCTTGTACGTAGATGGCGGTTCTAGGGTTTGGGAGCCCCAGCGACGTATCGATCATCTTCCTTGTAAAGAACCTATAGAGCTAACATGGATGCATGGTTTGTCTCCGCTGAGGTTTTCTCTTGTTGCAGAATTGTATTTTAACTATTTTTTTATATATCGGAATTTAACTTTGATGCTCTTTCGAGTTTTTGTTATGTGATTGTTTTAAGCACATAAGCCAGTGAGTCCTGAGGGCTTGTAGGTTCTTTCTAATTGGATTGGTGGAAATGAAGGTGATATATATGTATATAGTTGTTCAAAAATTAATTACAAAGGGAAATTGAAAGGCTAAAAGACTGAAAGATTGAAATGGCATGCATGAAAGTAAAAGGCCTCTAGATAAGTGCTTGATTAATTGTAAAACTGCAATTGTTTGCTTGTTAGATGGAGTTGATCGAATGACAATTTCCCAGCTTGACAATGGAACTGTAAAAAGATCACCAATGATGATTAACTAGCAGAACTAACATATACGTACGCACACACATCTCTAGTACTCTTTCTTACTTTGCTAGAGCAGTATGATACATAGGTTAAGTCAACCCTAGAAGGCCAGATCAATTGCTTTCATTTGTCAACCAGTCTTGAAATAACTATATGCATACAGCTTTTGCTTACTGAAAATTTAATACAAAATAAGGTCAAATATAAGTGGTCGACCCTATACTTAAATTTTCGAGCTATCCTTATACATGTTTCGTCAAACTAAATTGCTGTAAGTGGAGACAGCCCGGCCACCCACTCGCATATATACGTTTGACTAGAGTATGATTCATAAAGATGATGAGGATCGGAAATATTATCATGAGGAACTGAGGAAGAGATCAGTGTACATGAATGTAGCTAAAATAATCAAAGACGCATATAGTTTTAGCATGATGTGTAGTTTTTTCATATAAGGGTTTAAGGCTAGGGTAGTATAATATTGTAAGTATAAAAATGTTGGCAATCCTCTATTGAACAAAACACAGCATGTTTGAGCTACCAAGCCCAGCAAGTGAAGTCAGAAGGTCAAGTCAAGTAGAAGGCCCAACACAATCTTATGGCAACTCAGGTAAATCATGCATGCGCATATCATTTCACGCCGAATCGCACGGATCTAACAGATTTCTCCCCGACCCGTTTCAATTGTTCGACCCGGCCCACGTTGACCCGCGTTGACCGTTGACCAGACGTTGATTGTTGACCAGAGTTGACCCGACCCCGGAACTACAGCGATTCAATCCGACCCGATCCTGTAGTGATCCGACTCGACCCTAAATGGATATTTACCATTTCTGGTGAATTAAGGTGAGTAAACCTCACAGTGTTTCAATACGAGTTAATTTATAGTAAATTGATCGTTAAATGTGAAATTGTTTTATGAAAATAAATATTTGTTTTAATTGAATGAACTTGATCGACTACGGTTCATTGGTAAGTAAAATGATTTTATTATAAAAATGATTTTTAAACGTATTTTACGATCAATGACTATAGTTGGTATTACTAGGCAGTTCCTGAGTGAATGTCTACGTATATATATATTTACGTGATTTATATGTGTTGATTGAAGTGGAAGTGTGAAATATATGTATATATTGAGGGTGTGTTTTGGGTGATTTATGTTGTTGGGAATTTGTTATGATTGAGTTTATGTGAGTTGTGGAATGTGTGGTTGAGTTGGTACAGACACCAACTGTCAATGTGAGATCTCGCCAAGAGTGGTGAAAGGGATCTTACACGTGTGCGGAGAGGATCTCGCCAAGAGTGGTGGAAGGGATCCTTATGGAAATTATCGGATGGGTCTCGCCAAGAGTGGTGGAAGGGATCCTTATGGAAATTATCGGATGGGTCTCGCCAAGAGTGGTGAAAGGGATCCTTATGGTAATTATATCGGGAACCAAGTCTTTGGCTGGGTGATTGGTTACGATCAGTTAGAGCTCTAGTCTGTCTGCCTTTGTGTGAGTTGGATGGGAATGACAGAGGTCATTTGCCCTGAGTTTATTTTATTGATTGATTGTGCATTGTTTTTCTTGAGTCAAGATGACAATATCCTGACTTCATTTTGGGGTTGTCAGATTTCTTATTTACTTTCACTTGTTATATATTTGTGTTAATTGTTTATGCGTGACTTTCTGAACTATATTTCTATGCAGGAGTCACGATTTTAATTATATGTGCGTGATTTCCTGAACAAAGCTTTATGCAGGAATCACGATTTTAATTGTGTAAGATTTGCACCTTCCTGAATTATGCTTTCAAGCAGGAAAGTCTGAATCTCACCTTGTCTTTTTGTGTGCGTGTGTTGTTATGATTTAAGTGTTGTTGCGTTTATTTGGGGAAACTATATAGTTAGTGTCGATTCAGTAATTGTGAGTTTGAGTTTACTCATACGAGCTTTAAAAATCTTACCGGGTGTGTTGTTTACAACCTGGTGCACCAATCCATGGTGTAGGATTTAATTGTACAGGTGAGGATTAACAGAGTTGAGACGGTGGTTGATAGCTGCGGCGAGTAGAAGTGATTTTACTCATTTAGCCTTGTTTGTTTAATTTTAGTGAGGTATGAGTGAACGAGTACATTGTCCAATGTTTTACAACTTGTGTAAGACTGGAAATGTAATATTTGTATTCTTCAGAGTCGCATTTGTTTGGACTCTTTAATGCAATTTGATTTTGTAATTTATTTTTTTTGTTCGTTGTGATTATTGAATTATCACGTTTTCGAATTTGAATTTTATCTGTTCAAAATTCGGGGCGTGACATTACATATGTAGGTTAGATCTTTCTAGACATTTTGCTTTTCAAAATTCAAACGGCCAACCAAGCATATGTGATGTCTTGGTGCCCAAACTATCATATAGTGAAGAGATTTCTTCAACCCGTGACCTTGAAATTTCTAGGTATCTTTTGTTTTAGCTAGGTTTGTGATACACTTACCTATACTTATGATAGTAGGTTGTTTGAGACTTAGGGAATAGTTGTTTTGTCAAAACAAACGTGATAACATGCTTTTGGAAAAGCTTTGCAAAATCTTTTGTCTTCCTTCTGAAATGTAAACCATTTTGGGAAAGTTTACTTTGTCTTTTATGTTTGGCTTTGTGTATTACCTTTCTATTCATCATCTAAGTCAAGGACAAGAGTCCAAAAATTTCTGATTACATAGGCAAGTGTGTTGCTCTCTTAAAAGCACTCCTTGGTATATAAATACCAAGCAAGATGTCTCTTGTTTGGTGGTTGTTGTTTTGATTGTTTATGTGGTTGTTTTTTTTTTGTATATTTTCATTTGAGCTGTGTTCAAATTTCTGGTCTTACACAGCCTTCTTGCTCTAAGTCTTCCTAGTGATTATAAATCTTAGAGCTTGAATTGAAAATCTTTTCAAAACCCATATTGCATTTGTATGCCATGAGATTGTGATTGGTGATGCAACAACCCGAGAAGAGTCCATGAGAGAATTAGTTAGTCGTAGCTAAGTTCTAGAGATGGAGCTCTTGTAATAACTTTCATATATGAGCACTTAGGGGACAAGATAGAGAGAACATTCAAAAGACTATAAGAGTCTAAAACAGGATAGCAACTAGGTTAGCTAATCCCAGGTTCTGAGATCTTGTATAAGTGTACGAATCGCATAGTGGAAAGTTTTGTCCTTCAGGAGTTAAGGGCACACAGTTTTTCTCCCTGGTTGCAGGGTTTCTGCGTATAAAAAACATCTACGTGTTATTTATGCTTACTGCAACTTTTCTTTATATACTCGTTCAGTTGTGAATCGGGATAGTACAAATCATTACTATCCTCGATAACACTTTTAAATGAAAAAGTTGCAAAGTGTCCTATTCACCCCCTATAGGACCTTCAAATATGCTCCACTGTGTTTTAACTTAAATTAGGAGAAAAATGTTACATGGACACAGGACTAGTTAGAACTTAGGGACTCGATCAACGCAGTTAACTATGTGGACTTCTTTCGAACTTAGTTGGCAGAGTTGTCTGTCGAAGAAGGCAACATTTCGAAGTAATCATCCATGCCCTGGTCCATTTCTGTAGGCTTTGGCAAGTTGTGATCACAGTACTTCTCCGCCACTAATTGTTCGGTTGCATCCTTCATCACGAAATCCCGGTTGTTGATATCGGTCTTTGTTGAGTCCTCAAGGCCAAGCTCACTCTCCAAGTAACTGAGCCACTTCCCACTTTCAACTAGCTCTAACTTTGAGCTCTGGTACGTCTGATCAGCCTGAAGTAATAGAGGTTCAGGGTTTGATTGAAATGGCACTAATCCATCTAACATGTTCCAGAAATTATAGTCAGACTCGAATGGAATTTCAAAGACTGCCTTGTCTGCAATTTGAGGTTCATAACCTCCTTTAAAGTCAAACACCAAGTCATCTGGCCTCGAAATACCGCCGCATTGGCTGGAACCGTTTGAGGAGTCCTGAGATGAAAAGGAACAACTTATCGTCAACGTTTTCACGCCTTTAGCATCTTCAACCCTAACTTGGTTTGTTACTTCCATTGGTATATTCTGATCAAGTTTTTCTTGGATTGTCAATGAATTGAGCAGTTTACAGTCCTGGTTCTTGGACATGTTGCTTTCTCGGTTAGATTGATTCTCAAATTCCGCGGTGGCTCCGGCACTCGGTTCTCGACTAGACGACTGAAATGAAGCACTGGAAGAGGATGAGGAAGAGGAAGTTACGGAAGATAACTCCTTTGATTGATCATCTCCACAAGAATTCTTCAAAGCCAGTCCCTTCCGCAGATGAGTGTTCCACACATTCTTGATTTCGTTGTCTGTTCTTCCAGGAAAATGGGATGCAATTTTAGACCACCTGCACCATATTACACTTCCATTAGTTACCTAGCTAGGGAAACACTATTAATATTCCACTTCCCGAGTTGAGATAGTAGCGGTGATATCTATAAGTGAAAACGTATATTGTGTAACGGAGTATTCATGGTGTAGATAGGTGGACTAATGAAATACATTAAGATTAGGAGTTCATGAAGATCATGGATATCTTACTTGTTTCCCCAAGCTTCATGTAGCTTAATTATGGACTCCTCTTCCTCCTTCGTGAAGTTACCTCGCTTCAGATCAGGCCGCAGGTAGTTGATCCATCTCAAACGACAACTTTTTCCACATCGCAGTAGACCTTCAAAAACAGATATGTACTACATTTGATTAATATTCATTCTAAAGTAAGAATTAATGGATGTGATTGAACTGCGCCATACGTAAATTAGTATGATCGATTTAAAATGGTTAAAATTTCATGTGATTGTAACTGGTCAGGCGCACTTGTTCTCAACTCCTAACTTTGCCTTTATAATTTTCAGAGGTGATTGATAAGATTTTCCAACCATACCATTTTCCCAGATGTGACATGCAATATAAAAGTTAGGGATTAACCCTGTAAAACATGAAGAAATTAAGTGCCATTTAAGAAAATGTATATATGTTATGTATACTGGTTTTTGTTGTTTATATATTTGCTGTTTATCAAAACCTGGCATATGGTCTTAAGCAAATGCTAACTGCCTAACTTAGTCGTATAAACATGGTAATATTGAAAACTGGTGGATTTTTTTTGTTTTGGCGCAAAGAGTAACTGAAGTCTTTCTTAAGGGTTGAAAAACTAAATTAAAACAAAGTTAATAACGTTTCAAACTTGCCATGCTAGCTTGTGCTATTTTAACTAACAACATCACAGTCAACAAATTCTGAATTTCTCATGACAGAGGCAAACACATTATTCATGACACGTACAGGGACTAAAACCATTTTGATCTTAATTTGCAATGCCATCAATAAAGAAAAAAACTATCTGAATAATGGATCCCGTTGTTTTAAAGGACAGAAATCACGGTTTGAACCTCACTCCGATCCCTTTCCTACCACCATTGCAACAAAACAATAGGAAATTCTTCACGAGAGTGCGAATCAAGATTACCTGCTTGTTTAGGGAGAGACCTCCAGTTATCATGACCGTGTTTCTGAATGAAGCTGATAAGCCTCAAGTCCTCAGAAGGACTCCAAGGACCTCTCTTCACTTGACTCTTATCACAACATGGTGTTCTTCCCCTCCCTCCCATCTGAATTTGTCCCTGCTCTGTCTCTCGCCGAATCTCTGTCAAGTTTCTGATCGACACTATACCAGTCAAATCCTGATCACTGAGATTACCCTCTATACCTCTCTTTCTGGTGTTGAAATATATGGATAGTTTCACTTATGCACCACCTTGTGTTTCCTCCCATATATATATATAGAGAGAGAGATAGAGGGAGGGGAACTTTTATCAAGCCAAGGCCACAAGGACCATGCATGCCTGTAATGCTGCAATAAATAGAAGATCCAGGGGGATTTTTAAATATCTCTAATTCTTTCTGATATATTTATTACCTGTCCTGTATTGCTGCTGTGAAAATTCCTAGCTATATATCACTCTGATGAAAATCTGGTACCTCAATTCTCATTTAAACAAATGACTAAATTTATAAATGAAATGAAACACTTGCTGCTCTAATCACAGCCCTCCACTTCAACAAATATAATATCATTATTGCTATAAGCTAAGATTTCAACTATCCAAGACTTTTGGGTTTGCTTCCTTAATTTCAACCCTGGTGCTGCTTTTCTACTCAATAAACTAGATTTTACTATCAGTGCTCTTTTGGTATTGTATCAAACCAATTGGATATCTTAACGTTCCCAGGTGGCTTATTAATTACAGTTAAAAGCATATTCTGGGGTAAATGTTCATCCCTATCCCTCGATTCCTTCCTCTTTTTTTCTTTTCTGTCGATAAACTAATCCCATAAACATGCATATCTCTTTTTTCTTCTTCTTCTTCTTCTTCTTTTTTCCTTTTTAGCTTTTCTGGAAACCGTCAGGATGGATATATATAAAATCGCCCAAACGTATAAAGCATGCATGGTTTGTACTTTGTCTCATTTTGGATGAAAATTATGTGGTAGAGTTCTCATCTAACTAGGCTAAACTAGCTAGGCACTCGTAGTTTCCGTTCTTGATTCAAAGATATAAAAAGAGGTAATGTGACACATTTCAATATATCGAGCAAAAACTCATCTTAGGTATACTGAGACGAGTGTTAAACATGCATCCACTACTATATGGCATAAAGATACAAAAAGATCGATTTACATTATCCAAATAAAAATATATAGCAAGTTTTCGATTCAATATTGGCTGAATCAAAAATTTCAACCTTCTTCACAGGAGCTTATTCACCAAGTCCGATCCGAGCCCTAATAATAATGAAACTGTACGTACTCACTTTCCATTTTTTGTACAATTGACCTTCTATTCTATAGGGCATTGTTCGATCGACTTCTTTTTCGATCTCGTTCTGTTGCACAGTTCATGTATAACTATGATTCCACAAGGGGAAGTCATCACACGCAAAGCAGTCGACCGACGTCGTTTTAAAGTATATATGTTGAGGATGATATAGACAGATTTGTGGAATTATGATTGAATATACACTAGTGTTAATTAGTGTAGCCGTGTAGGTGAGAACCTGCCCAATTTGTACTGATCAGTTTTGACTTGTGTTTCATGCAAATTTGCACTGACTACAATATCATATGCTGCCTCATTTTCTTCATCCGTTTTCCTCTTATGAAGTAATAGTCAAAACAATAAGCTTTAACTAAAAGAAAATTCTAGGACTTTATAGGTGCATAAACTCACCAAATTTTACCCGTAACCTTAGAAAGATAAAGTCATCGCCATCAGGAGGTCTGAGGCTTAAGCTCTCGAAGCACATTGGTGTTCTGGAAAAGGTATTGTTGGCAGCAGTTGAAAATGGAATATATTCATCTTAGTTAGTACTGTACGTGCTCCAATCCTGATGTAACTTTACCAATCTGATCCTGTGCAACAGATCAGCGGCCAGAAAAAAGAGGTCGAACAAATTAAACCATAGAGACCAAGTCGCATGCATATTACTTTTCATCCAAAATCCAACAATGTTCGGTATGCATCATGCATAATTAATTAAATGTATACTTTTAGGTTTATAACGAGATTATTACGTAATACGTACGTACCATCACGTACATATACTCTAAAGTACTGTAAACTCATAGGTTTATAAAACAAGAGTATTACATCACTGTTCGTATATACGTACTGTAAACGTACTGTTAGGGTTTGAAGCAACTGATCATCGCATTGCTCTCGACCGAGTCACATCAAGGCATGAAATTTAGCGGAACTGTATACTATTACTGTATAACAAGTTGGAATTAGAGTTGAGAGTGATGGTCATACCAATAAACGCCATGCTTTGAAATATATATAAATTAGGTCACCGGCCCAGGTTTACTTTGTTTAACAATTGACACTTGATAGGAAATTTAAACTTCATTTTTTAAAAATATATATATATACATATATGCAAAGCAGCCAAATCCCTACTCCATGCAAGTTCCATTTGAAGCAGATTTTAAAATCTGCTTAATTTCTTAGGGAAACTAACATTTAAAATGCTTTGTACCGTTTTGCACCTAATGTTGACGATATTTTTGTTGGGTTAGTAGAACCGTACTAACCACTAGGACTTTTTATGACTCAAATATATAGACATGTCAAAGAGATAGAGTCATAAGCATGCACCCCAACCTAAAAATAAATACAAATGAAAATAATATTATCATTAGCATGACGTTCTGCTTATGTGAGACTACATATGGAGCAATGTGGCATGATCTCTTTATAGAACAATATGTGATTTTAGTATTTCAACTTGGTTTTTGTTAAGTTCTTTTAGGGTTTAAATTAAAGGGGATACAATTAAGAGTGCTTGGAATTTTCTTTTGTGAGAGTTTGTGTTTGAAATTTTATTCATGTAATAGGTAGCTAGTGATGAGGGGAAACTAATCATGTGATATTCAAATTTAGTGATCGTAGTTCGATCAGAATGGGAAACTTCATGCATGCCTTTTGTTTTTCAAATGAAGTTGGGTGGCATTTCTTCCGGACAAATGGTACATAAGGACGAATCACTCGTACGTTCTATTAGGATCACAGACTAAATTATCCATTTTAAGGCGGACTAAATTGTGTGACATGATTTTCTCTCTTTTTTAACTCCAATAATACATTGTGTGACATGTATATGTGTTCATTGTTTGAATAGAACATATTATATAGCATGCTGCTTGGTGCATGGCCTAATTAAGTTTGAAATGTAATTCCTGATTGTTCATTGTGATTGGCAATCGTATGGGTTTGAAATGTAGGCAAAGAAGTACTGCTCTCGCATGCGTACTGTAACAACCTAATATATTTAGACAAGTAATTAACAGGGATTTGAGTTTGGCATTAGTCTTAATTGCCCTAAAGAGTTATTAGAGAGGCAATGCACGAACCAAATAAATGAAGAATGCATGATATGATAAATAATTTTAGGAAAAGAAAAAAAGGATATATGGATCGACGAACAAGTGCTCACTACCAGAAAAGGCGTCATAGCCGACGACGCCATCTCGTCGGCCGTTTCCATTAATTCGTCGGCTATAGTCATAGCCGACGAAGTATCGTCGGCTATTATCTCGTCGGGATTGCTCCGTCGGCTATAGTATAGCCGACGACACACGGGGTAAGTCGTCGGCTTATGAAACACCAGGTATAGCCGACGAAAAAAGCGTCGTCGGCTATACTTCGAACATTGCCGACGAGAAGATCGTCGGCTTTAACAATTACGTAACTGCCCCTAACCGAAGTATAGCCGACGACACTATCGTCGGCTATACGTCCGTTTAAGCCGACGACACTATCGTCGGCCATAACAATCGCCGGTACCAGGAACGGCTTTTTTTTGCCTGAAGCCGGGAGGGTATAGCCGACGACATATGGTAAACATCGTCGGCTATAGCCCTTATAGCCGACGAAATTTGGTAAAAATCGTCGGCTATAACTGTTATAGCCGACGAAATAATGCCAATATCGTCGGCTATAACCCCTAAATATTTAAAAAAATTAAAAAAATTTACTCGGGCCCAATTTCTCTTCGTCTTCGGGGGCTGCAGAACATGCACAAACAAACATCCAAATATCCAACAAATATCCACATCAATCCATCCCTAATATCCTACATACTGTACAAATTAACCCACTATATCTACTCATCATCACCCCCTAAACGCGTAGCGTCGTCGACCGGATCGTTCGAGTTCCGGTGGCTATGGCTGTCCTGATCGGCTGGCGTACTCCGATGCGGGGGGTACCGTCAGGCACATTCCTCTCAGCCCACCATCTTATAGCTTCGGCCGTGAAAGCACACATGAACAACCGCTCAAGCCTATCAATCAGCGGGAAGTACCGAAGTATCTTCACAGCTTTCTTGTTCCCTTTAGGAGTGAACTTATACCGCTCTGTATTGCATAATGGGCAGTATTCAAGATCTGCAAGTCCTTCCCCGTAAAACAGAACGCAATCGTATCTGCATGCATGAATCTTGATGTAGGAAAGGCCGAGATCTTTAAGGATATGTCGCACCTTATGATGACTGGTAGGAAGCCGATGTCCGGGGGGCATCGCCCCACCCCATAGCCGAAGCCAATCATCAACCGATTTGACAGTGCCTTTGTTCTCCGTTTTGATCTTCATCACTCCCATGATAGATTCAAGGACAGTCTTACTGCATCCGGGGTACAACGGAGTCTGTTGCAATGCGATCAGGTTGTTGTACTTTTCCATACCACTTGTGTTGACCGGAGATCGGGGTAATGGCTCGAGTGGCTCAATATCAGGGAAACACTCCATCTCCGGAGGTGGGAGTTGCACATCTGGTGCTTCCTCAAAGACACCGCTCTCACGAGGAAACATATCGTTGATCCAGTTCGTTGTCGGATCATTGGAGGAACTCCCTCTCTCGGCAAATTGTCCATGATCATGACGACCCGCAAACTCTGGTTCACCGTGATAAATCCAATTAGTGTATAGGACCCAAAATCCATATCTAGCCAGGTGTTGCTCCACTGTCTCTATGGAAAACCGGTGTCGTGGGGTGGCACACTTGCACTTTTTACACGGACAATAATGAAGTGTAGTGTCTCCACAGTTAGCCATCACAAAATCCAGGAAACTCCTAACTCCATCATGATACGCCTGATCCCATCTTCCAAGGGTAATCCAACTCTTGTCCATCCTGTAAATTCAAGAAATAAATATAGCTATATATAGATATGTATATATGCACGTACTACGTACGTACTAATTAATTAAAAAATTCATCATTACACACACACATATATATATATATATATACACATGCATCCCTAAATTAATTAAAACATCGTCAATCTCCCTAATTAATTAAACACAATGTATTTTTTATATATACCAACAATATATTTTTAATTACAATTAAATTAATTAATATATATACATTTTTTCATCAAATTCATCTAAAATCACCTATAAATCAACATTAATCAATCACTAATCTTCAACAAAACTTCAATTCTATCTAACCAATACAACATATATATCAACCCATTAATAATCTCATCTCAACACATATATATATATATATATCAAATTAATCACACATTTATTCTAATTAAACTCTAAATTAATACACCTCTGCATATAACCAACTAAATCAACACACACAGCAATATACGTACCTTTCAAGCTTATGGCCGAGGTTTTGGACGATTTCAGAGCGTTTTGGACGATTTCATCGACGAATGAGCTCCCTGATGCAGAAGGTCGATCTGATATAAGAGTTATAGCCGACGAATACCCCCCTCGTCGGCTATAACAAAAACTTTTCGTCGGCTATAACTCTTATAGCCGACGAATACCATCCTCGTCGGCTATAACTAAAAACGTTTCGTCGGCTATAGTTATAGCCGACGAGTTGTCGGCAGTCGTCGGCTATAATATTATAGCCGACGATGTGGCCGACGAAATAGTAGTTCGTCGGCTATAAGGGGTTATAGCCGACGAGGTACTATTTCGTCGGCCGTTTTTTCCCATATCGTCGGCTATAACCCCTTTTCTGGTAGTGGCTGTTAACATGTCACAATTTAAACTTACAACATTTTTAGTCTAATGATGTTACTTAGCATCCTCCATGAAGCCCCTATTGCAGTTCTCAGTGTTGGCTTTGTGTCACCTCAAACATATGAGTTCTTTACTCTTCTAATTAATGCAAAATATTGGAGAGCTGGTTTCAGTAACATGGAGATTGAAGAGGATGCCCAAAATGTTTTCCTAGCTCTTAACTCGTCCCTTGAAGGAGTTGAAGACCTAAGTATTGATGGAGGCTTCCTTGACGTAGTACGTGAAGAGTTTTTTGAGTTGTTTTCAGTATTGTAGCTGGGACTTTGTTTCTCCGTACTCCGTAGTTGTAATAAGGCCGCTCATGTAGCAGACGAGCAGCTAGGTCTATGTTTATTCCTACCACTAATCTGCCTCCGAGTGGTTGGAGTCGATCTTACTTAATGATGCGAGTAAGTTTTGGAGTCTCTTTGCGGAGTGTGATACTCTTTGCAACGATTGTAGTTGGGTTTAATAAAGTCAAGATGAGTTTGTGTTTGAATGAATCCCTATTTTGAGAAACAAAAAAAATTAGAAGAGTCGTTTCTATTAATACCTACTCCCCCAATGGCAAATGAACTACGGCTTTTAAGTTTCTAATAGTAATATGGATCCACTTTCATACCCATTCGGCCAGGAAAATTATTCAACGCACCGAGATGCAAGTGAACTGACACTCAAATATGTAATTTTAATCATTTGTCTAATCACCAACTATTCATATAGCCCTCATATTCGAGAAGTGAGTGAATGCAATATCTCGAAAATTTATTATTAATTTCAAGTGTTTACTTGGAACTATTACGTTAGAAGTTAGTGAAATAATGTGGTTCGAGAGCGAGCAGAAGTGTTCGGTCGAATTATTTTTCAAAAGCGTTTTTAAGAGGGTTAAAAGTTGGCATTTTGATCCATCGTGAATTTCGAAAAGTTCCCTTCACGAAAGTCGTAGCTCGACGATACGAGTTCGTAAACACGCCGCACACGTGAAATGGTCGTATGAAGAAGTTACGACATGTTTAAGTTATTTCCAAAATCTGAAATTTCTATAAATAGTAAAAAGTTTCCCAAAATATCACAGCCGCCACATGCACTGTTCATCTATTTTCTTTTTCGGCAGTAGAGCTGTTGACTAAAGGCTGTTAGTATTGACTAACAGAATTGAGAAGGTTCCAGAGGATGAATGCCACGTGTTTATTTTCAGTTGTACTCTGTTATGATGTTAGTATTTGCTGTGTTCTGTAACTATATATTGCTGCACTTTCTTTATTCTTGTAATAGACTCAGATTGATCTTATAGAATCACACTGAGGTTTTCTCTCAAATTCTCTCTCTCTCTCAAATCTTCATCTTCTTCCTCAAAACCCTAAGTCTCTTGATACCATGGCTATCATGGTATCAGAGCGTCCATAGATCCCGGACCTCTGATTCATGCTTCCGCATCTATTCTTTACTTGGTGAAGTGTTATTTTCAGTGTTATTCGGTAGATCTCTCATTGTTCTTGCTCCGATTTCAGATCTTGATCGTGACGAGGCTTGGGTTGAGCAGCAGGCTTTTTCAATTGAAGAGTTCTCTCACTGTGGTTCATCGATTTGAGGTGAACTCCTTTATTCTGGTGTTATTGTTCGATTTTATGAGTAATTTGATGAGTTAAGTTCTTCAGTTTGAGGTTGTGATGTTTGAAGTTCTCTAAAGCAAAATTGAAGAGAAACGTAGAGAAAAGATTGTAGCTTGATTATGCAAAATTGAGATAGAGCAGTGAAATTGAGCAAAATTGAGGAGAAGAATAGAGTAAAGATTGTAGCTTGATTATGCAAAATTGAGATAGAGCAGACAAAAATTGAGCAAAATTGAGGAGAAGAACAGAGTAGAGATTGTAGCTTAGTCATGCAAAATTGAGACAGAGCAGAGAAATTGAGCAAATTGAGGAGAAGAGTAGAGTAAAGGTTGTGTTTTGGTTGAGCAAAAGTTGAGAAAGTACAGAGGAAATTGAGCAGAATCAGAAAAGAGTAAAAGAAAAGTTGAGTCAGGATCTTGTTATTTAGAATATTTTTAAGCTGAGATATTCTCTCTCTTGATTGTTGGCTACTCAGTTCTTACAATGGCACCAGAAGCTTCTACTAATTCATCTAAGTCATCAAAGTCTACTACTAATGAGAAAGTTGCTCTTACTCACTCTGATGTACACTAAATCCTGAGTGTAATCTCTATGCGTCTTGGTGAAAGGAATTTTATAAAATGGAGTTTTCAGTTTCAATCTACATTGGCTGGTAATGACTTGTTTGGTCATTTTGACGGGACTGAGGTTGCTCCACCTAGATATGTTCTTACTGATGAGGGTGAAGTAACTAATGAAGAAAATGAAGCCTACAGAGTTTGGAAACAGACGGACATGGCTTTGTTAAGCCTTCTCATGGCAACTCTGGATGAAGATGTAGTAGATGTTATCATTGGATGTAAGAGTTCAAGGCAAGCTTGGCTTGCTCTGCAAGAGCGCTTCTCTGCTGTTTCAAGAGTGAATATTATGCAACTCAAAACTGAGTTACAGACTATTCGAAAAGGTGCAGAATCTGTTGAGAAATATCTTCAGCGTGTCAAAAATGCTAGAGATCAACTGCTGTCAGTGGGAGTTAACATTCCTGATGAAGATGTGATCATTGTAATTCTAAATGGCTTGCCAGATGAGTACTCTACAGTTAGAACTGTGATTGAAGGAAGGGAAACTCCAATTTCTCTTAGAGACTTAAGGACTCAACTTCTTGCTGCTGAGAGAAGAATTGAAGGGAGCTTCTCTCTTCATTCCAATTTGAATGCAATGGTGGCTCGAGGAGATGGATCAAGAAACTGGAATAGAGAAACCAACAATGCAAGCTGGAACAGTAAGGGAGATATTAAGATGAAAGGTGACAGGAATGGTGGCTCAGATTGTCAAGCTTGTGGCAAGAAGGGACACACTGTGGACACTTGCTTTCGTGTTCATAAGTGTGAAATTTGTGGAAAACATGGGCACCTGACCAGTACCTGTTATCAAAATCCTGAGTACAAAGCTCGTCAAGGTCAACAATCTTCCATGATCTCTCAAGTTCAAAACAGGTCATCTGGTCCATCTCCTGAATGCCAAATATACTCAAAGAAAGGACACACTGCTGCTAACTGCTACTACAGGACTGATGTTCCTACTGATCATCCCTCTTTGTCAATTCCTACTTGCCAAATCTGTGGATTAAAGGGTCATGTAGCTCTTAATTGTTCTCATAGAACCAATTTTGCCTATCAAGGCACTGAACCTCCAGCCTCTCTTACTGCCTTAACTGCTCAGTCCAATGGCATCTTCTCTCAGTCCAATGGCAGTTATGAACCTAATCAACAACAGTCGTATGGTGGTTATATTGTGCAGCATGGAACATCTAACTCACCTTTTCCGGGGGGATTTAATCCTAGCAGTGGGGCTTCTTCTTCAAGTACAGTTCCTAGTACTGAAGTGTGGATAGGTGATTCTGGAGCTACTCACCATATGACTTCTGATCTCAGGAATCTCACTCTCTCTCAACCTTACACAGCTTCCAATAAGATCACCATTGGTAATGGTACAGGTTTGAACATTGCTAATACTGGTTCTAGTTTTATTAAACCTGCTGACCATATTTTGAGATTAGACCAAGTGCTACATGTTCCAAGTCTCTCAATGAATCTTTTGTCATTTACCAAGCTATGTAGAGATAATAGCTGCTTTATAACTCTTGATGAAAATAACATTGCTTTGCAGGACAAGGCATCCAAAAGAATCCTTTACTAGGGAAAGAGTAGTAAGGAGGGATTGTTCCTGTTCAAGTCACCTCATGTTTCTTCTATTCCAGAACTATCACATTCAACTCTTGTTGGTTCTTCAACTTCTAGTTCCTTATGGCATCAACGTTTAGGTCACCCTTCTTTACCTATTCTGTCTAAAATGTTGTCTAGTAGTCAGATAGATTCTAAAAAATCTGGTTCCAATGATATATGCTCCTATTGTTTAAAAGGTAAAATGCATAGATTACCTTTTCCTGAGTCTGTATCTAGAGAAACTGTGCCCTTTCATAAAATCCATTCAGATGTATGGGGGCCAGCTTCTTGTCTCTCCATTGAAGGATATAGATACTATGTTACCTTCATTGATGATTGTACCAGATTTGTGTGGATTTTTCCACTTATAAACAAATCTGATGTTCTTGCCAATTTTGTTAAATTCTGTGCCTTTGTGCAAAATCAGTTTAATTCTTCAATTAAAATCTTCCAAACTGATGGAGGTGGAGAATTTAATAGCAAAGTTTTTGCAAATTTTTTGGCATCAAAAGGGATTTCTCATTACATATCATGTCCCTATACTCCTCAACAAAATGGAGTAGCTGAAAGAAAAAATAGACACATTGTAGAAACTGCAATTTCAATGATGTCTACTGCAGGCCTTCCAAAAGATTTTTGGTTCCATAGTGTAGCTCATTCTTGTTATCTTATTAACAGAATGCCTTGCAAAACTCTACACATGATATCTCCTTATGAAGCTCTTTTTCATAAGGTTCCTGAACTCTCAAACATCAAAATTTTTGGTTCCTCCTGCTATCCTTATATCAGGCCTTACAATCATGATAAACTTGATGCAAGAACTACACAATGTGTTTTTCTAGGTTATGCTCTTGGATATAAGGGTGTCTTTTGTTACAGTATCTCTCATAACAAACTTTGGATTTCAAGACATGTTATTCATGATGAATCTTCATTTCCTTTCCTTTCTATCATTCCTCCTGTGTCTTCTAAAGTTGATCACTCCACCTTCTTTCCCTCTTCTCCACATACTACTCTTTCTCAAGGGATGCCTGTCCCAACCTCCAGCAATTCTCAAACCCTGCCTTGTCAGCAAAATGGGGACGGAAATGAAGGTAATGGTGGTGTGAGTAATGGTGGTGATCAACAGAATAGTGATGAGGTTAATGGTAGTGATCAACAAAGTGGTGGAGAGGGTAATAGTGATGAGGGCAATAATGTTCAGCAAAGTGGTGGAGAGGGTAATAGTGATGAGGGCAATAATGGTGGTGAGGGTAATGGTGATGAGGGCAATGATGTTGTTCAGCATAGTAGTGGAGAGGGCAATGATATTGCACATGGTGGTATCAGTAATAGTAATGATCAACATCATCCTTCTCAGGTTCTTAGAGAGGAAGTAAATGCAAAAAATAGAAATGAGCAACAGGTTCTTCAAGGTCTAAATGAAAATCAGTTGAATGTTATTCAACCTCTTCCTCCAGAACTTGATTTTATACAGAATCAGAATTATAATAATCATTCTATGATGACAAGAGCAAAGAATGGTATAGTCAAGCCAAAATCTTTTGAAGATTTTTATTGTTTCTCTGTAATTGTTCAGCAAAAGCTATATGATGAATATCCTTATTTTAGTGGTTTTACTGCTGTCTCTGATATCAGTGATGTTTTTGAGCCTAAATCTTTCAGAGCAGCTAATGGGAAGACTGAATGGGATCAAGCCATGATAGAAGAGATTGAAGCCTTACAAAATCAGGGTACATGGACCCTTGTTCCCTGTCCTAAAGGAAGGAATATAGTTGGAAGCAAGTGGATATACAAAGTGAAGAAAAATCCTGATGGATCAGTGTCAAGGTATAAAGCAAGGTTAGTTGCTCAAGGTTTCAGTCAAGCTAAGGGATTAGATTATGAGGAAACTTTCAGTCCTGTTGTTAGACATAGTACTGTGAGAATAATTCTTGCTCTTGCATCTATGAATAAATGGGAATTAAGACAGTTAGATGTTAAGAATGTATTTTTACATGGAGATTTAAAGGAAGAGGTTAACATGTCTCAACCACAAGGCTTTGTTGATCCTAAATATCCCAACCATGTTTGTCTTCTAAGAAAGTCTTTATATGGTTTGAAACAAGCTCCAAGAGCTTGGAATGAGAAGTTTACAAGTTATCTTCCAAGTTTGGGATTCATCTTTTCTCACTCTGATCCAAATCTCTTCATCAGACACTCCTCAGCTGGAATGATTGCTCTTTTATTGTATGTTGATGATATTGTTTTAACAGGTTCTGATACTGCTGGTATAAATGAGGTTATTTCTGAATTAAGCTTGGTCTTTGATATGAAGGATCTTGGACCCTTATCATATTTTCTTGGTCTTGAAGTAACAAGAGTTCAGAATGGGATCTTTCTGAGTCAAAACAAGTATGCAAAATATTTACTCTCTAAGAATGGAATGGATGCTATAAATTCCTGCAATTCTCCATGTTTACCTCATTACCAGATGACAAAGGATCAAGGTATTCCTTTAAAAGATCCTACTACATATAGAAATATTGTTGGTGCTTTACAATACTTGACTTTCACAAGGTCTGATATAGCCTATGCAGTAAATATTGTATGTCAATTTATGACTTCTCCCACTGATATTCATTTTGCTGCTGTGAAAAGGATTTTGAGATACTTAAAGGGAACCATTGATAAAGGGTTATTCTATAGTTCATCTGGTGCAGTGAACAATGTTGTATCAGTGAAGGCCTTTTGTGATGCAGACTGGGCTGGTGAAATTATTCAGAAGAGGTCTACAACTGGATTTGTAGTCTATCTTGGCTTATGTCCAGTTTCATGGCAGTCCAAGAAACAAGGGTCAGTTGCCAGAAGTTCTACAGAATTTGAGTACAGAAGTCTAGCTAACACTGCAGCTGAAATCAGCTGGATCAGACATTTATTGTGTGACTTAAGAATTACTATCCCTCAACCTCCATTACTCAGGTGTGATAATCTGTCTGCCCTTGCTCTAGCATCAAATCCTGTTTTTCACTCTAAGATCAAGCATTTGGATAATGACTTCCATTTTGTTAGAGAAAGAGTTCAACGAAATGACTTGAATCTTGAGTATGTTCCTACTACTGAACAGACAGCTGATATCTTGACAAAAGGATTGGCATCTCCCATTTTTAGAACTCACTACATCAATCTCAGGCTAGTGACCCTAGCTGAGCTTGAGGAGGGGTGTTGACTAAAGGCTGTTAGTATTGACTAACAGAATTGAGAAGGTTCCAGAGGATGAATGCCACGTGTTTATTTTCAGTTGTACTATGTTATGATGTTAGTATTTGCTGTGTTCTGTAACTATATATTGCTGCACTTTCTTTATTCTTGTAATAGACTCAGATTGATCTAATAGAATCACACTGAGGTTTTCTCTCAAATTCTCTCTCTCTCTCAAATCTTCATCTTCTTCCTCAAAACCCTAAGTCTCTTGATACCATGGCTATCAAGAGCTTCTTTTGCTCCGTTCTCCGTCGTCCGGCCACGCCACGGTGCTTGCCACCAGTCAAACTGATCGTCTCTTCCGCCTATTTCATTTGAGACGTGCCACGCCGGGAGCCACCACCTGTGCGCGGCGCTGCGAGGCCCGAAAGGTCCAGCCACCGTGGGCGGTGGAGCAGCTTGCGCTCCAGGCGAAGCCGGGGCTCGAGGCATCCATCTTCTGGTTCTCCTCCTTCCTCTAAGAAAGGTTTCGTCGACGTTGGGGTGCGTTGGAAGCTGCTGCGGCGGCTGAGTTGAAGAGCAGCCTTGCGGCGGCGACCCGGCAGTGAACCGGCTTCAGTTCTGGCGTGCTTGGAGGCGACTCAACGTGGAGTTGCTTCCTTCATGGAGTTCTCTTCCTCCTGAACGCAGTGGTGCAGATCTTGAAGCCGAGAGTCTGTGTTGGGAGACTTCATTGGAGTCTGAGTTGAAGTGCGAGCTGATGGCGGCGACCCTGCTTCTGGCATGTCTGTGAGTGACTTGTTTTCCTGATTTTGTGTTCTTCAATTCATGTTCTGTTTGTCTGTTCTTGATCATTAGTGGTTTAACCATTTAGTTATTCGAAGTGAAGGGAGAGTAGTATTCGTGTTACTATTAAGTTCTTGAGTTTATCTTTGTGAAGTTGATGCTTGATTCTGTATGTGCTGGTGGTGATCATTGATTGTGCTTGGATTCATAAATGAAGAGAATTCGGTGATGAGAAGATTTAAAAAGGATTTGGGTGTCGTTTGAAGGACATGACCACTTGTTTAAGTGAACGGAGAATTTAATATATTGGAGGAATGGGTGTTTGTAGTATATTTTGAAAGATTTAATGAAGTAGTTCCTATTGTTATTAAGTTAAGATTTTGGCACTCAGGTGCTTGATGGGGACTACGCGTGTTAATATTTGTCTTAGAGAAGACGCAGCGGGAGTTAAAATGAGTAAACCTCACAATGTTGTTCGTATATATAATACGAGTTAATTTATAGTAATGGATCGTTATATGCAAAATTGTTTTATAGAAATGATATTTGTTTTAAATTGAATGAATTTGATCGACTACGGTTCATTGGTAAGTAAAATAATTTTTTTAATATTTTACGATCAATGACTATAGTTGGTATTAGTAGACTATTCCTGAGTGAATGTATATATATATATATACACACACGTGAAATATATATATTGAGATTGTGCATTTGAGTGAATTCATTTGGTTATGAAATTATCATAATTATGAATATGTGAGATGTGTGACATGTGTTTACTGTTGTCTTCGGACGGCCACGATTGTGGCGTACTTTTGTCTCCGGACGGTCACTGTTGTGACGAGGCATTTATATCGGGAACCAAGTCTTTGGCCGGTTGATTGGTTACGATCAGTTAGAGTTCTAGTTTGTCTGCCGTTGCACGTCATGAGGGGTAACCAAGTTGGGGTTATCTGGGTCTCATGCTTGCATGTATTGAAAGAGTAATTGTTAAATTCTTTATTGGTTGATTGTGCAGTGTGAGTTTATAATTCTCGAATTGTGATGGTTTTGGAAATGTGGTTTCCATCTGTGGTTTCAATTACATTATTTTGAAATGTTTTTAAAGGAATTTATATGTGATTTTGTCACTAGTTGACTTGTATTCTTTTTTAGAAAGGGAAGTCGGTTTTTAAAAGAAAACAAGGTGTGAGTTGTTTTTCTTGAGTTTAAGATGGCAACATCTTGGCTTCATTTTGGGGTCGGCAGATTTTTTATTTACTTTCATTTGTTATATAATTGTGTTAATTGTTTGTGCGTGACTTCCTGAACTAAGCTATATGCAAGAGTCACGATTTTACTTGTTTGTGCGTGACTTTCTGAACTAAGCTATATGCAGGAGTTACGATTTTAATTGTGTAAGATTTGTACTTTCCTGAACTATGCTTTTAAGCAGGAAAGTCTTAATCTTACCTTATATTTTGTGTGCGTGTGGTATTATGATTTAAGTGTTATTGCGTTTATTTGGGGAAAATATATAGCATGTGTCGATTGAGTAATTGTGAGTTGAGTTTACTCATACAAGCTTTAAAAAGCTTACCGAGTTTGTTGTTTACAACCCGGTGCACCAATCCATGGTGTAGGGTTTAATTGTGTAGGTGAAGATTAGCAGAGTTGAGACGGCGGGTGATAGCTGCGGCGAGTAGAAATGATCCTACTCATTTAGCCTTGTTTCTTTAAGTATAGTGAGGTATGAGTAAACGATTACATTGTCCAATGTTTTACAACTTGCGTAAGACTGGAAATGTAATATTTGTGTTCACCAGTGTCGCATCTGTGTGGACTATTTAATGTTTTTAATTTGTAATTTATTTTCTAGATAGTTATGTGTTGACAGTAGCCGCAGAGAGGCTACAGCAGACCCGCAGCAAGTGCACCAAGGCCCGGCCCAAGGCTCGGGATCGGATCACCAGCACCCGGCCTCGGGGTCCAGCACTCTATCCTGCCTCCAGGGACCCTGGGGCCGGGGCCACCAGCCTGCCAAAGAGGGCACCAGAATGTACAAACAGAAGAGAACCAGTCCCACATCGAAGGGTGAGACCAGCCCTCACCCCCAACCACCTATATAAGGGCCCCAACTACCCTCTTTATTAGGTAACTTATCTCTCTCCCCGCTTACATACGTGCCTTTGTTATATATATTCCAACTATACTAACTTAGGCATCGGAGAGGAGAAGACCGGCCCGCCCGATATTCCCTTTAGTGAGCAGGATTGCAGGAGATCAAGTTGGATTCATCGTGTATCTACCAGGCCCCCGGGTTTAGACAGAAACAAAGTATCACTGCTAAAGGGCTTCCTACGCACCGGGACCCCGCCCGAGTTGGCAGTATTCCAGCACTTCTCGCCGGATGAAGTTGAAAGAACTCCGTTCCAGATCTTCCCAACATCCGAGTATGGTCGAGATCCTCTCATGCTCCAGATCGGATAACTCGAACGACTGGTCGCCAAGGGGCTGGAAGGCGCCAGGAACCCGGTACATTTTACTCCTCGCCTGCCACCTCCTGCCCACCATCACCACCTTCTTCCTCCAACTGTTGTCTACCCATGTAGGCATATTGGTGACGATCGGTGGAGGTTTCCGGGCGTTGAAGGACAGGCAACCCCGAGACCCTTGCTTCCTTGAGTAGGACAACCTATACAAGGACCAGAATTCGTTTACCGTTGGCATGCTCATTCCGGACAAATCATATAGGCAGCCGAGGCTCAATAATCGCCTCCACTGGAGCCCAGAAAGCTGCGCGGGCGACACTTGCAGCGCACTTTTACTGCACGAAATTTGGCAGCGGGAGCGACAGTCCATGCCGGAACTGGTCCTGATGCGCGGCAACCCAACCTGCTTCCGGGTCGCAGGCTGACTCTCCAGGATTCAGGGGCCGCAGCAGAACTTCATCCGGGATACCCCACGTTTCCCGGAGTGCTGCAATCTCTCCAGGGGTCATGCTACCCTCCGGTTCATCACACACCACCGCATCCTTCCCTCTGCCAATGGTATAGCTCACGGCCGGATCAGCCGCAAGGCGCACCCCGTGCGGTATTTCAGTCTCCGAGGATTCAGCCCCGGAAGACGAAGACGAAGACGGAGACGAAGCCCTGCTCCCAGAGCAGTCAGCGACTTCGGTCTCCGGGGATTCCGAACCGAGCCAGTCCTCCAGCCTCTCCGCATCATCCACGAGGGGACCCCTGGCAGCCGATTCGGAAGCCCGGTCAGAATTTGAAGAAGGCATCTTAACCTAGGGGAAGAAAACAAAACCCTAGCACTCATCAGCAACAGGCTACAACAGCGCCTTCTACGGCCTCTCCCCAAGTTTGCCGCAGAGCAGTTTCGTCAGCGACAGAGATCCCTCCCCCCCGCAGCAAAACAACAAAGTCAAAACAAGAACAACACCGGGGCAAAGAAATCAACAAACTTACCGATTAATATGCTCAACCGAGGACAGTCCACCCTGCGAAAGCAGCGAGCAATGGTAGGAAGAGATTAGGGAGCGCTCGAGAAAACGGATCTCGTGGGGCAAAAGGGCTCAGAGTTTTCACCGGATTTCTCTCTTTCTCTTAGTTTCTCCAAAGCAAGAAGCAACAGCAGAAAGAAGAGCAGAAGAGGCCTTTTTATAGAGGGAACCGGTGCCCTAGGCAATTGAAATCCCTCCAAAACAAGTAATCAGAGCAACTCAAACGCCTGCGAATCCAGGCCCTTCATCTCAAGACCGCCCCCTGCTGGCACGTGTCCCAGCATTGGTAAACTGCCCATGCCATCATAACTAACGGGACTGATGGACTTCCTCCTTAAATGCATGTCAGCCACTTGTCCCACACGCTAGCGACAGGAAGTTAGGAGCAGGAACCTAGGAGTCAGGCCCTCCCACACTTCCCCAGGTTCCACGGTTGCACGCCATCTTTGCTGCAAATCAACCGGTCATGATTTCTCAAACCGGCTCGAAGACCTTTCACCAGTGGCGCTTCATCCAACCGCTTCGAGAGCATCCATCCGGGTATGAGCAATATGGGACCCGTCTCGATATGGCAGGACGCCCGGTCGAGGTCCGCCCGGCACCATGGCAGTTCGCGGTTATGATCAGTCAACCGGCTGCATGGCCTCTTCGCTGTATATCTCGAAGACCTCTCACCGGTGGCACTTCATCCAGCCGCTTCGAGAGCATCCATTCGGGTACGAGCCATCCGCCCGGCACCATGGCAGTTCACGGTTATGATCATTCAACCGGCTGCATGGCTTCTTCGTTGTATATCTTGAAGACCTCTCACCGGTTGTGATTTTCCAACCGCTTCGAGAGCATCCATCCGGGTATGAGCAATAGGGGACCCGTCTCGATATGGCAGGACGCCCGGTCGAGGTCCGCCCGGCACCATGGCAGTTCGCGGTTATGATCATTCAACCGGCTGCATGGCTTCTTCGCTGTATATCTCGAAGACCTCTCACCGGTGGTAATCATCCAACCGCGTCGAGAGCATCTATCCGGATATGAACCCTCCTTCTAGCACCATCTTCGTTGCATATCACCGGAGGACTCGTCTCGATATGGCATGTCGCCCGGTCGAGATCCGCCCGGTCCGTAGCAGTTCACGGTTAGGTATCATTCAACCGGCTGCACGCCACCCTACTGGAGACCTCGTCTCGATATGGCATGTCGCCCGGTCGAGGTCCACCCAGCTGCATCTCTCTCGGGGGACTCGTCTCGATATGGCAGAACGCCCGGTCGAGATCCGCCCACCGGTTACGACGCATCCAACCGGCTCGAGAGCGTATTCCGGGAACAGGATCCACCCGGCCCCATGGCATTTCGCTGGGGGACTCGTCTCGATATGGCAGGACACCCGGTCGAGTTCCGCCCGGTACCATGGCTTGACCCCGGTCATGAGAACATTCGACCGGCATGGGCTTTATACACCCGGGCGAGTTTACATCTAACCCATGTACGCTTGTCCAGCAGGATAAAAACTCTGCATCGCACCAGCTGCGGCAAACGGGGGGCTGCACGGCGAGCCTTGTCACCTCAACGCCACCCCCCCCTACCGGGAACAGGATCCACCCGGCCCCATGGCATTTCGCTGGGGGACTCGGCTCGATATGGCAGGACGCCCGGTCGAGTTCCGCCCGGTACCATGGCTTGACCCCGGTCATGAGAACATTCTACCGGCATGGGCTTTATACACCCGGGCGAGTTTACATCTAACCCATGTACTCTTGTCCAGCAGGATAAAAACTCTGCATCGCATTGAACCGCGATCAACCTGGGGCTACACGGCGAGCCTTGTCACCTTAACGCCACCCCCCTTACGTCAACGCTTATTCAACACAAGCTGAGAAGAACTAGCAAGTGTTCATCGGTGCTTCAAACAGCCCGCAACACCGGGGTAATCTCCCCGCAGCCTAGCAATATGGGACTCGTCTCGATATGGCAGAACGCCCGGTCGAGGTCCTTTGCTCCACCTCGTCTCGATATGGCAGAACGCCCGGTCGAGGTCCAGTACTTAAGTTCACCTGGGACTCGTCTCGATATGGCAGAACGCCCGGTCGAGGTCCCATGAACTTCACTCCGTTCCGCTTTGGCAGATCGCCCAGTAGAGGCTCAGTGAACTCCGCTTTGGCAGATCGCCCGGTAGAGGCTCAGTGAACTCCCTTGTCACCTTAACGCCACCCCCCTTACCTCAACGCTTATTCAACACAAGCTGAGAAGAACTAGCAAGTGTTCATCGGTGCTTCAAACAGCCCGCAACACCGGGGTAATCTCCCCGCAGCCTAGCAATATGGGACTCGTCTCGATATGGCAGAACGCCCGGTCGAGGTCCTTTGCTCCACCTCGTCTCGATATGGCAGAACGCCCGGTCGAGGTCCAGTACTTAAGTTCACCTGGGACTCGTCTCGATATGGCAGAACGCCCGGTCGAGGTCCCATGAACTTCACTCCGTTCCGCTTTGGCAGATCGCCCAGTAGAGGCTCAGTGAACTCCGCTTTGGCAGATCGCCCGGTAGAGGCTCAGTGAACTCCGCTCCGTTTCGATTTGGCAGATCGCCCAGTTGTGACCCAGTGATGCTCCGCCTCGTACCGATAGGGCAGAGTGCCCGGCCGAAATTCCATGCACACATCTCTTGCATGGCGGATTTCAACGCCCCATTATCATCCCATGCACAAATCTCTTGCATGGCGGATTTCAACGCCCCATTATCATTCCATGCACACATCTATTGCATGGCATCATGGCATCATCTCATACACTCTCCGGGTTCCACCCCACTCCATGCTCATAGCACCACAACACCTGAGCACAGTACTACTTATATTACAAACGTACTTATAAACTATTGCTTCCCATCGGTAACAGGTACTCACCTCGGTCATGCCCAATCTTTAACGCGGACTTGAGGGACTAGGCACTAGTAGGTTGGTAACCCTGCGGGTCTGCGGGACAAGAGCAAGACATTTAAGTCCCCATTCAAGATTGCACTTGACCGGGAACTTGGGGGACTTGTTGACAGTAGCCGCAGAGAGGCTACAGCAGGCCCACAGACCCGCAACAAGTGCACCAGGGCCCGGCCCAAGGCCCTGGACCGGCTCACCAGCACCCGGCCTCGGGGTCCAGCACTCTATCCTGCCTCCAGGGACCCTGGGGTCGGGGGCGCCAGCCTGCCAAAGAGGGCACCAGAATGTACAAACAGAAGGGAACCAGTCCCACATCGAAGGGTGAGGCCAGCCCTCACCCCCAACCACCTATATAAGGGCCACAACTATCCTCTTTATTAGGTAACTTATCTCTCTCCCCGCTTACATACGTGCCTTGGTTATATATATTCCAACTATACTAACTTAGACATCGGAGAGGAGAAGACCGGCCCGCCCGGTATTCCCCTTAGTGAGCAGGATTGCAGGAGATCAAGTTGGATTCATCGTGTATCTACCAGGCCCCCGGGTTTAGGCAGAAACATTATGATTATTGAATTATCACGTTTTTGAATTTGAATTTTATCGGTTCAAATTCGAGGCGTGACAGTGAAGATGAAGTTGTAAAATACTATAACTAAAGCAAATTAGAGATGAATCTTTATGTCAACATGATTAGCAACAACAAAAACCGCAAGAAAAAATACCATAAAAAGTGGCATCCACAATACTCAGCTATTGAGGCGTTAAGAGACACTAACGGAGTTAAACAAACGGCTGCGTATATGTCTTATACACTATTGGTGCAAATGTTCAAAAGTTTAAGAATTCGTTCTCATTCGGCCATTTGTTCAAAAGTTTGCGTTAAGTTATTTCACTTATCCTAGCAAGATTATTTCCTTCGAGATTATTTCATGGCATGTGGGATATGTCGGTTATACATAATTCCTTTGAGGTTTTTCTGTTATTAATTATATTTATAAGTCTCAGATGTGCGGTCGGGGACCATACTGGTTTATGATTTATTTGGGGGAATTGTATTTTCGATTTTGGTTTTCGGATTTTATTCACCATATCAAGTTAAGATATTATATAGCTAGGTAGTCTATACATATGTATGACTTGTGCCCACCCACGCGAGGGATAATTTGACCAGATAAGTCAGACTCACCTCGGTGGTCGACGTAGTGAGGATACACTATTTACCTTGAACCCACGCGATGGATGATTTGACCAGCTATGTCAGACTCGCCTCGGTGGTCAATCGTTCGAAGAGTAGCGTGGGACGCTACAGAGCCTGGGAGGCTTATTATTTATCTGGTGCTAACCTTCCCTTTTTTACTCGATTTTATTATATGGTAAATGTGATTGGTCATGATACTTGATTATTTGGTTTTTTTGAAAACATCTCTTTTTTATAATACTATTTGTTTATTTGATATATTACTATTTGTTTATTTGATATATTAGCAAGGCTGATTTATAACCACGGTTTTTATGTCATAGAGGGTGCTCCCATATAATTAGAAAGGTGTTTAGCTACAAAACTAGGGCTTTTGATTAAATTACACCACAAAATACATACACACTTCGATTGCATCAAAGATTTGGGGTGCAGTCTTGATAGAAGTTGCTCCAGAAAGACTTCAGACAAGTATAATTTGCTAAACTTTCCCACATCTCCTTCAAGGGAAATACTGAAGAAACTTACCATAGAATTTTGATCGTGTGGAGGCCAAGAGAAAGAGCGACTATCTAATTAATGTTAGTGAAGTAATTTGAAGATTGAAGATTGCATCAAAATCAAAATATATCCGTCATCGATATCGTTTCTAAAAACATAGAGGCAAACATGCAGTCAAATTAGACTCGCCACAAACTCAGCCATTTATCATGATCAGCCAATTGTTACAAACCTCCAGGAGTTGGGCACACTAGCTATTACGTTCAGTTTTGTAACAAACCGGCCCATAAATGATCCAAGAAAAAAAAAAAACCAGTGTAGGGTTCATTCAAAAAATACTGAAATTTTATATACCGAAACTTACCATTCATAGAGCATAAATTTAACATGTAAAATTTAGTCTTTTAAGTTGTGGTTCAAAAATTATGTCCCTCTTTGTGTTTTCAATCTTTGCCAAAAGATGTATTATTATTATTATTATTATTTTTTAATAGAAGTTGAATACAATAGATCAACAGTTTAAAGTTACAGTCTACCAAGCTTACAAAAATAAGCAAAGCAAATCTAATAGTCACTGGTACGCGAGCTCCTACACGAGCAAACAAACTCTCCTCCTACACGCCTGGCACGCAATTGTGGTACAAGCACGTCTACACCTCCTCATAGAAGACTCATAGAGATTGGATACCCAAATAAGAGCTCTACCCCAGTCGATGCACGATCAAATCTCTTCAAGCTCAGGCCCGTAATCCCAAGCCAAAACCAGATGTTGACACCCAATCATGCAACTTAGCCCAAGATTGACCATAGGCCCAAAAACCCAGGCCCAAGAATACAGTGCATGAGCCCCCGCCGCTCTTCCTTCTCCGACTGCCTTCGCTGCTGAGTAAGGAGATCAGCCGGTCACCATACACACCAGCCTCATCACAACAAGATCTCGACCATCCAACACGACTACATCTACTCTTCAGAAGCCGCCGCCGCCGAGACCAAGACTGATTTTGAATCAACCTCGAGCCAGCACCTTCAAGAACCGTCGATCTCCACCATTTGTCAGGTCGAATCTAGCCTTGCAAAGTCGCAACTCCTCTGATCCTCCTAATCCACCAAACGCGAGGTCCACTGGAACAACGTGCGAAGTTTACACTCTGTCGCCGTCCTCTTGGTCTGAAACTTGGGGCCGCTACTGATACGACCCCCGGCGGTTTTACATTTATTTTTATTTTCTGAAAATTGTTTTTACGTTTCGGAGTTCGAGTTCGTGGACAAATAAGACGATTAATCTTGAGTTCTTATAAAAAAATCCATAATTTTCCGTCGAGGATAAATATATATATTCTACATCAACTTTTCTCTGGCAAAGCACTTCCTTACATCATCTTCTACCGTTACCCCAGACGGCCAGAAGGAAACACCAACTTTAAATTGGATGCGTAAGGGGGGCTTTTGATCAGGTAGATCAGCTGTGATAATGCCATTGCAAATAAATTTCAGGAAAATTTTAAATAGACGTGCACAATATGCAATATATGCAGAACAATAGCAAGTAAAGGAAAACAATGAAGTTGGCCAGGTCAAGACTCCATGATTTGCTTACATTGCAATGGTTTGCCAAAATCCCAAATCCAAATACCAGACAGTACTAGCCATTACTTTTGTTTAATCATTAAAAACAGTAAAAAAGATAACACTATTGTTGCCATTGGAATTAGACACCACTTCTTATGGACAAGACAGCAACACCACTGTAATCGCACAAATTGAAAGCCAGATCTGAGCTTGAACCGACATCCGATATTTAGAAGCTCCCACCCCTTAGTGCAAGCACTAGATGAAGGACAGAACCACCCTCAATGTTGTACTCTTTAGCTGTTTTATCATCTCCAAGCTGCTTCCCAGCATAAATAAGCCTGCATGTGTAAAACCAGTCAATCAAATGACATTAAACAACAACCACTTCACTACAGATAACTCTAGGTCAGCTGCTCAACTAAAACTTTACTGTTTAACTTCAATTGAATGTCACGAGATACGTACCTTTGCTGCACTGGAGGAATTCCCTCCTTCTCCTCAACTCTTTCCTTGATCCGGTCAATGGTATCAGTTGGTTCAATATCAATTTCGATTTCCTTGCCGGTAAGTGTCTTCACCTTGATCATAGTTCCTCCCCTCAACCTCAACACAAGGTGGAGAGTTGACTCTTTTTGGATATTATAATCTGCAAGAGTTCGACCATCTTCCAATTGCTTACCAGCGAAAATCAGTCTCTGCTGATCAGGAGGGATCCCTTCCTTATCCTGAAAAGCAAACATATATTAGTTTCCAGGCAATTTCATAACACAAAATTAAGGTCTACTTGGATGCACAAGTAAAAGAACAAAGAAAGCTGAGAAAATTGCAAAGTAAAAAACCACATGTGAAGAAGCTAACATGTATGATCATATAATGCAACTCCCAGCCCTAAGATTGCTACTAATCTATTTGTATGCGATAAGTAAATATTCACTATCAGAAAACACAATCAGTCCAGAGCTTTCAATAAAAGAAATTCTTTAAAGAAGTTGGAATCTTGGTCTTGTAGTTTACAATGGTAACAGAATAATTGACAAAGAACAGAACTTTCGAATGAAAATTGTGTACCATCTCCACAAAAACAATTGTCATCAATGTCATGTATCAGAAATAATGTTGTAACTAAAATTAAAGGTGCTTCGGAAACAAGAGAATGCTTCATGACAGGAAAACTGAGTTTTATGTATCTGTAACAAAAAAAAAAACACTTAATTTTTCACTTCTTAGAAACCAGATGGCAAAGGCGAGAGAACAACCAATTGTATAACCTTCCAACATTGGACATCTAGAATGCTATAACCTCTTCCGACATTATACATCAAGAATCCCAACAATGGATATCTGTACTCCTAACCTCCATAGTATCACTCTTTTTAAATTATTATTTTCCACCAGCTCAACAATCTATCCATACAGCACAATCCCTATAATTATCATCTTATATATCTGCTCTCCAATTCTAGAGATATAGTGGCGAGATAAACAAAATCCTCCAAGCAATTCATAATGTCATAATCAACCCCATCATCTACCACACATTTCTAAAATTGACTGAGACCAGCAAAAAAGTTTATAACTTCCACGGTTCACCATCACTCAACTCCCCTAATGCCATTAATTATAGCAAATACCACATGCAAATATCAGACACTGTGTGTTGTCAATACATCCAAATTCAACATGAACAATACCAATACCAATACCAAATAAAAATCACGAATCCTAATACAAAAAAAAAGAAGTTATCTTTGGCATATTATAATAATCATTAATCTTTTCCTAATACAAAAAAAGAAGTTATCTTTGTCATATTATCATAATCATTAGTCTTTTCAGACCTGTTCCAATGTATATCACAGATTCATCCATATGTTCATACTACTCCTAAGCCTAACACAGCAACCCAGTTTTACAAGAAGCTCTATAACCCTACTTGGATTTCAAAGATATAATTCTGATCAGAATTCTAGATTCTGCTTAGAATAAATCAAATACCGATCAAAATTGAAGTTTGGAGACTGAAAAAGAGGGAGGGAGACATAAACCCGACCTGGATCTTGGCCTTGACATTGTCGATGGTGTCGCTGCTCTCAACTTCAAGGGTTATGGTCTTCCCGGTTAGGGTTTTCACGAAAATCTGCATCTTTTTTTTGTTTTGTTTGTGTTTTTAGTTTCAGAGAGAAGAAGGGTTCGATGAGCAAAAGAGTAGAGATGGGACCCTTTTAATATGCTTGTTTTTCTAAAGAGATCTTTATGGGCCGAAAGCCCAGAAAAGAAAGTGTTAGTGTACATGAACAAAAGGGAATTGGATTCCTACATGACAAGGGGGTTTTAGTCAGTGGATTAGTAAAGGAAGGTGATTGTACTTTGAATTTTCAAGATTTAATTTCTATTTAAGTCACTAATTAGTATTATGAACTCAAAGTGAGTTCAATCCATAAGGAGGAGGCTCAACACCATTGCATTAATGTACCAAAACACTTGTAACAAGAAAGATATTCCAACAAAATTTATCAACTATTATTTCTAATAACAAAATTAACTTTCGAACTTTTACATTGCTACAAATAACTATGAAATTGTTGTAGGAGAAACAATATAGATACAAAGCGTTCCTTTATTGATAGATAAGGAGGCCGTTATATAGGCATTACATCAAGTATCCCAAGTAATCAGGGATTCCCTATCTACTAAGGTAACTACTATTCTAGTCTAATTAGGTCAAGACACACAACGGAAGTTACGGAATTAACCTTCCTTGACCACTCCCCCTTGTGTCGCGTACCTAATGTGACACGGTGCATAACATGTTGTCTCGCTAAAACCTTGCCAAGCAAAACAAAACCTCTTAGGTAAAAATAAAAAGCTTGGTCGAAGGGAAAATAGCACAACGCACCAACTACAATTGAAGATTACATGTGAGGTAGACTCCCCCTGATGTCTACAAGACAACTCCCCCTGATTGGTAACTCAATCTTGGAGTTTAGATTAATGGCGTATACAAACGCTCCTCACAAGCTTCAAAAGTAGGTGTGGCCAATGATCGAGTCATTGAATACGGCCACATTATCCTTGTATTAGACCAGCTACACTTAGCTTTACTTGGTCGTAAGGAAGAAGGTTGCTCAACAACTCAAAACTAGAGTTCGCGTTGAAAATCAGATTCACGCGCAGCATGACCTTCGTGTACTTAAATAGTCATAACTCCTTCGATACAGTAGGTATGAACAAACGTAAAAAGTTCTGGAAACTAGACACCCATATCTTTCCAGTGATATCAAGTACACAACGTGGTTCGTTCTGAGCTGATCACAAAGCTCTGTCGAATGTGACTGATCTGCAAATTACCGGACAGATTCGTCCTACTTTGCTAAAACAGCGATAACTCACTCAATATGATAGCTATGATCAAATGGTTAGTGTCCCTGGAAAGTAGACACATAGAGCTTTCCAATGGTACTAAGTTTACCATTTTCCGATGAGTGAGCTGTCATGTAGGTCACGGGGAAGTTGACATACAGAACTAGGCAGAATCTGGAATTGCCTATTGATGTGTCTTTCATGATGGGATCGAATTAGCCTAAACCTTTCTCTCTTGAAAGGAAGTACCGCCATATACCATGGCATTGCGTGGGCGCGTCTAGCCATCACTTTGGCTTTATAAGTTTATAGCGAATGAGATGTCGAGTCGAGCATATTATGACAAGTACATGATTGCGCACATGGTACTTAGATGGAGAATTTCATCTCCCAAGACTTCTCGTCACATAGACGAAACGAGTCTTCTCAAGACATCGACTAATCATGGGATACATATAGGCTTTGGTTTAACATCCATTAGATTGCCATAAGTCGATAGATGAATAAGTTCATCACTAACGGTTCTCACATTCGAGACCAAGTATTCCCAAGATCCATTCATTCTTAACGTTGGATTAGTGATACTTCAATCACAATTCATCCAAAGTTTACACGCAAAGAGGCATGATTTCTTTCATCCCATCTCCAATCAAGTAGTCACTCAATCGTGATTTTTGCTTACTTGACTTGGGTGAAAACTAATCCGTTTAGGATGTTTATGTATATCTCTTCACTTAGTCCCAATAGAGATGATACAAGCTGCATGTTCAGTTTTTCAGAACTACCTAACTGACAAGGTAGTGGAGTGTGATATGACTCCATTACGAGAGCATATGTCATCGTAGTCAATTCCAGGGCGTTTGTGAGAGACCTTGCGCCACAAGGTGAGTCTAGGCTCTTTTTCTCACTACGCTTTCCATCAAGGATTATCGATAGGGTTTACACTTGCGGTGTCGGCATCACCTGACCAAGGACCTATCTCTTTGTGTAAACTAGATCGCATATCTTTCCGTGTAGGCCAATTCACAACGTTGGTATTTGCTTCAACGAAGTGAGTGTATTCGATATCTAACTCATAGACCACGTACTCATGTACACTAGTGTAATTCGCATTTGTAGAGATCTCTATATGGATTGGCTTCTCATTGAGGCGTCCCCCAATGATGACCTTAATCCAGAAAATCCATGAGACGAATGAGTTGTCATTGATCCAAGGATCAAGTTGTGCCATACTCGCATTCAGCGAGTGTATATCGAACAAAGTGCCCTCTCTACACTTCTTGTGAGAGTCACGGCCTAGTGACACCATCTACCACTTTTGTGGAGTCACCATGTCACCATTTATGAATGACAATATGTCCATTGATTTGGACATCAATCCTTACAGGCATGTTGATACAAGAGTACTATTCCGATCTTTTCCTTGAAAGACCAATAGTTTGCTCTTTGCAGCATGTATATCAAATCTCGTCACTTTGATTTATGGGACTTTGGGAACATGATGAGGCACAGTGGGGACAAACCACGATAATGCCAAGTCGTTCTACTTGAACAAACTTGTTCTTCTCTCCCCCTAACGACGGGGAGACTGGCTCATCAAAAAGTGACATAAACGAGATCGCCTGTTAAGGTTTTTATATAGCGGACTATAGGTGGAAGCTGACGTCTTATTCAAAGACGTTATTCATAATCAAATAACCCATCATTGAGCGCTTGTGGTAGAGCAATATGGCACATAAAGTATGTGGACGGTAAAGGGTATTGATCGTTAACACTTATACGTTAACAAGATGCATTCCGTTACAAAATGTAACATGCATGTATGCTTCCTGAAACGTTTCACTATGTTCCAGAACACCAAATTCCACCAAATTTTAATAGTAGGTAGGCACGTGTGTTAGGATTCCAACGCCGCCGGCCTCATTGCCGGAACCAGTCGGAAACATATCGAACCGGTCGTAATAGTCACCGGGGGTCAGTGAACGTTTGTGTCGAGTGGTTCAGCACCTTCCAGGTGTCCAATGGCTCTGAAATTTTATGAGCAGGTAGCCATGGATGTTAGGAATCGGTGGACCAAATTTCACCTCAAGAACCGGCCTAAAAGTAGGTAAACCGGTCCTCACAATGACGAGTCCGCGAGCTGAAAAACCAGAAATTTTAGGTTTTTTGCTACTTTTCAATCATTGTGAAGGTGCTTCATAACATCTAAGTGTTATGGCTTGAGTTTAACCATGAGGTATATCACCATAGTATCATTGTGTCTCAAGTTGGACTATGAGAAGGCATCAAAGCCATCATCTTATGTATCATTGCCTTTAACGTAGTAGGGCGTTACTCCAAAACTTTGCTAAAGATTAAGCTTTCATATGTTGAGCATAGCTAATGAAGGATCATAAGGGGGATCATATGCACGTTTAAATGCATAGATGGTGCTTCCATTGACTTGGAGGAAGACTTGGGTGACGTGAATGTCATCCTTGAGCCTTGAGTATTGCTCATGACGCTACCAAATTCTTTTGGTAATCTTTGATCCCAATAGCTTCTTTGCTCAGAAGAAACGATGTCCATAGCTTTCTTGCATATATGGATCATCAAAATATGTCCAAAATTCCGGACTATGTATGGAAGAGTCTACATGAGTCGCCGATTCAAAGAATCCGAATCATAGAATACGTGAAATACATTCACAATATTGACTCATAAGTTGTGCCCATTCATTAGAAGCGATACATAAGAAATCAATTCAATTTTCACAATGAGTTTCAAGGTGATAAACGTTGGCACCAATATCTTTAAGTGGTGATCAAGGTTCGATGAAGATTAGATACACACTCAATGTCTCTATGATACATTCATAAAAGTGTAGAGACAAGGGTTTTATGCCAAGACATATAAACCGGAATATATACTCAATTCCTATAGAGTGTGCAACATGGCGTGTAGTATCACAAGATAAAACATAGACATGCTTAAAGGCGTACTAGACACATCCGTTAACGCTCAAAAATAGAGCTGGAAAACAACCAGAATGAGCCAACATCGATACTATAGAGACATAAATATCTAAACCAAGTATCCAAGACCGATGCCATGAGCTAGCTATCCGAGGCCGAAGCCAAGCTAGAATGGGAGCCAAGCCGAAAAAAGGCAAGGAAGGGCCAGGGTCAAGCATAGGCGCGTGCTAGGCTAGCCAAGGCCGAAGCCGAGGTGGTGCACGGGCGGGCTGAGGCCGAGAAAATGTCAAGGCATGCCAAGGCCTAAACCAAGGCGTGTCGAGGCAAAAGCAAAGGCTTATGGGGCCGAGGCTTGATGTTGGAGTCAAGGTCATGCGAGTTGCCGATGGATAGCCTAGGCCGAAGCTAAGGCTTACCGAGGCATAAAACAAGGACCTGACGAGGCCGATGCCATGCTAAAGAGCCAAAGTCATGCCGAGGCCGAAGCCAAGACGTGCCGGGGTGAGTGCATGGGCTTATAAGGCCGAGATGGCTGCGGGCCGGGCCGTGTTCAGGCCAACGCCGAGGCCGAGGCCGGGGCGCGGCTAGGCGGGCCGTGTGCGTGCCAAGGTCCGGAGACCGAGGGGGCGGCAGCATGTGGTTGTGGCGGAGCTGTAGTCCAAGCAGCGCGCAGGCCAAGCCAAGGCCGAAACCGAGGCTAGGCAAGGCGGGCTTTGGTGGGCGCAATAGTGCCGAGGCCGAGGCCAGGCAATGCGCATGCATCCGCTCATGTACGCAAGCATGTCTATTTGTTTCTTGACGAGCGAGGCCTGGCGAATCGCGGCCAAGCTGGCGAGTGACCATGGCGAGCGAAGCCTGGCGAATCGCAGCCAAGCTGGCGAGTGGTCATGGCGAGCGAGGCCTGGCGAATCGCGGCCAAGTTGGCGAGTGGCCATGGCGAGCGAGGCCTGGCGGATCGCGGCTAAGTTGGCGGATCGCGAAGTTGGCGGATCGCGGCCAAGTTGGCGGATCGCAGTTTCTCGCGAGTCACTCATTTTGTCTTTTGTGATTTTTCGAGTTAACATCCCCAATTAGATTGGTGAACTCAAATCAACAGGCCATGTAAATGTGTAATGCGATTCATTGCATTCACATATAGCTTTTTAGCGAATCGAACCATATATGCATCAAAATGCCAACGGTTATATCGAGATCTTGACCATAAAGAGTGTATCGACTAAGTAGCATTAGTCACACATGTGAGGTCTATGCCTGCACAAAATCAACGGATTTGTAGTCACTTTGACTATGAAATTGAAGTCATATGCTTCATATTTATCGCAAATTATCTTTTGCTTTTGTAATCCGTAATCATGAGGATATACTTTCATCTTCTTCCATGTATCTATTGTATACATTGACCATATGATTGCATTATTTGTAATTATTGAACCGATAGAACCATATCAATGACATGATTCTCTCTTTTTTCAATGGCCATTTTCTAGGCGCATTTTATGGTCAATTGTTTCTTTGTATCAAAAGAACAAGAGGGAAGGAATTGAATGGTCGAGACCAAGATTCTGGTTACTCAATTCAATTTGTTGTGACAATTTCCGTCACATATCGATGTTACAGTGATAATTTCCGTCACACATCATGAGTTTGTCCCCTTTGTGACTCCCTTAGGATCGTCACAAGCATCGACAATATTATGTCGGAATCGTGATTAAATATTCACGAAGAGTTGTGGTTCACAGTGACATCACAGCCACAAGCACAACTTTGGACGGTAACATCACAGTTACCCCATAAATACTGTGATACGCAGGGGTGGGTGGGGCCCCTTTGTATCGTCCTGAAAAACACACAAGTTCCAACACATATACACAAGTTCAAATAATTGAAATTGCGAAAAAACGGGAACTTTTATTAAATCATACATGCTAGTTAGCCAAATGAACTGCGTTTAAAAATTGCGCTTAAGGACTCGGTTCTGATCCTTGTTCAAATTTGAGATGCTCTTCCATGTACGTGCAACGAAATAATCCTCGCAATTACATCGCGATGCGTCGTGCAATAAGTTTCATGGAAAAAAAAAAAAAACATATGGTTAGTCATATTCACCATATTCAGGACAGTAAAACTAATAAAGAAATACTGCAGTAACTGTTTTAACCCGTAGGGTAAAAACGTTTTATCTTAGAAGGTGATTTCTGGGGAGGGTCTTCTTTGCCGACAAGCAGTTGCCGGCAGAAAAGCTAGGGTTGCTGAATTTTTTTTTTCGGTTTTTGCTATCAAGCACAGGGTTAGAAACTACGTGCTGATAACGTGTTGTAGGAGAAACAATATAGATGCAAAGCGTTCCTTTATTGATAGATAAGGAGACCTTTATATAGGCATTACATCAAGTATCCCAAGTAATCAGGGATTCCCTATCTACTAAGGTAACTACTATTCTAGTCTAATTAGGTCAAGACACACAACGGAAGTTACGGAATTAACCTTCCTTGAACAGAAATTACTTTTCTCTTTGGTTTCAGTTCTTGGCCAGTCGTCATGGTTTCGTCATCCAGGATCCTTCATGATATTATGTGCACCATTTAATGGAGAAAGAGATAAATGCACTCCTTTACTTAGGCTGAGGGAATTAAATATTTTCCTCTTAAATATATTTATTCAAAAAATGTATTCAATTTCACACTGCAAACTTTATATCCTCCTCCACGCAAGGTTCATTAATACTAGGCATGTTTTTTTTTTATTATTATTTAAATGTGAAGTTTTTTTTTTTTGACACACTTTGCGGTCATATTTTCATATCTTCACCGTTCATATGTTATAACTTAATATATAAGTTATCTCTGCAAAATTTCATCCAACTTGATAATCGTTTGACATTTCGTTATGGTGATTTATATGTACAGTTCATGTTGAACATATTCGGTTTGCTCATACATTTAATATAGTTTAGATCCCTTAACGGTAACCAAATTAGATGAAGTTTTGTAAAAATTATCTATATATTAGGTTCTAACATCTGAACGGTGGATATGTGAAAATATGACCGAAAAGTGTGTTAAAAAAGGAACTTTGCACGTTAATTTCAGAACAAATGTTCGTTTTGGATTGGAACTGGTACATAGCAAGCTCTACGAGGAAATGATCAAATCTGCATGAATTGTATCGTTATCGTTTTAACGTCTTAGACTCGAAACACTTTTATGCATTCATTTTTACGATTATACATTAGTTTGATTGCAAATTTGAAAATAGATGACTTATATTGTACATTGACTTTATGTTATGATTTAAAGTATTAGTTTCTAGTTGTTACATTAGCATCACCCTTGTCGACAGCGGACACGTACTTAATTCTTTATTACAATGTATCAGATAATTTATGCGTACTATCTACACGAGTCTCGTATAGTTGATTAAATTTTTACAAATGAGCCATGTACATCGAAGCTCGACAAATACACAAATTCATTTAGTTTTGTTAACAGAAGCTAGCTGATGAAATCATTTGACATTCATTTAGTTTGAGAAGAGGTGCAACTAAATCCAAAATCAGTCGATTATAAGAGTACATTATATCGCTCATCCGATCATTTCATGCTGTCACATTATGATTGTACCCGTGTCGAAAACCCCATATGTACGCTCCACCATATCTAACATTATACATGTTTTAAAGTCACTCAACTTCTCAAGCAAGAAGAGTTATGGGCACTTAAAGAGTGCAATACATATCTACCAGTATTTGATTGCATTTAATGGTATCATTACTTGCATGCCTTCTCATTCTTTGAATTCCTCCCCTAACTCATTTAATTGAAGCGAGCGATCTAATTAATTAAGCTAAATTAATTAACTGAGTAATCAAACCTAAACTAATAATGAGCATCGACTCATTGAGATTAGCAATCTTTAAGTATCATGAGCACCGTGAAGCTCGAACGGGGTTGGTCGTACGTGTCATAACTCATAACTCAGAAGTTTGGGGACTGTCCAGTGTCCAACTTTGTATATATATTAAGGACAAATTAGTAGTCACTCCTTATACTTATAGTGTCTCGACAGTTTAGTTTTTATGTTTTCGATTTCAACTGATCACTCATTGTGGTCTCAATTTTCTACTAATTGGTCAATTTCATCCAAAATGATTGTTTACCATTTCAAACTTCCTCAAATACTCTCAGGTGTTGTCTTAATATTTTTCTTTTTTTTTACTTTCACTTCTTTAAAACCAAAACCGAGAGAAGACCCAAAAAATCTGGGTTTATGATTGTCAATCTTCAATCAAGAATGTTGCAATTGCAATAAAAAAAATACAAATGGATTTGATACAAAAAAATCAAATAACATCACTATATTCACTATTAAATAAAATTGTATCAAATCTTCATCATATCAATTTAACCAAAAATGAGATTAAAATAATATTCATCATCATCCTTAGTATAATAACACTCTCTAAGCTCCCACGAATTAAATTATATAAATAATTACAATTTCATATAAATAAGCTTACAAACAACACTACTAAAGTAGATTTTTTTTTTTCAATAAGGCTCAAACTTAATTGGGCTACTTAGCATTTCATGGTCGGTTGTGTATTCTTCGGTTTTGGTTTTGAAGAAAAATGGAAGGAAAATAAGAAGAAAATAATAAAACAACACCTAATTAAGGGCATTTGAGGAAATGAGAAAATAGTTAACAACCATTTTGGACAGATTAGACCAATTAGTAAAATTGAGACTACGAGGAGTGATCAGTTGAAATTGAAAGCACGAAAACTAAACTGTCGAGATTCTAAAAGTATAAAGAGTGACCAATATTTTGTCTATATATTAATGTAGTTGAGGAAAACAAAGTGAAGATTGAATGATTCATTATTCCATAACAATAAGATTACACATGATGGGAATGACCGATGATGAACATAGGTTTTTCAATCTCTTTTATGAAGACAAATCTCAGTTACAGGTCCGTCATCATCGATGGCATTCATAAGCTAACAAGTCAAACCTCAAACCAAACATATAATTTCAATCAATAAATTTCGCATTAGGAGATTTATTCTCACAAATCTAAACTATTCACCGATAGAAATTACAAGTACCATAAAATATACATAAATCAGATGATTTGCATCATCTCGCCTCTTAAGACCGAAAATTTGTAGCTATTAATTCTGTCTTGAGAGTTGGGTACTTTTAACATAGTCACGCATAGTTCAACTATTTAGTTTTCAATCCTGAATCAGAAGGAGGTGTTGGGAATGATCACCACCATATCACAAAAAAAAAATTGGTGAGCAACATTTTTGCTTTTTCAAAATGCAATAAATTTCTGTATTTGACTATTGAATAATCCCACAAAGCAATTATACGATGCATTAAGTTGGGATGTATATCCAAACCAAAATAGTTTGACTATATAGATTTAATTTCTACATACCATCATCCCCTTTCATTTTTTTGCCTCTTTTGGTATGGCAATAGAGTCATGCAGTAATAGTCATCTCCATCTAAAGGCATCTCATAATTCTTGATCTCATGGACATGGTTTGGTCATCTTAAAGCAAAGGAGCTTCCTCATATTAAATGTTGGCATCGAAAATTGCATGGTTCATCTAATCATCTTTAATACTTGTGCGACTTCTTTTCCCAAAGTGAATAGTAATCATAACAACACCATATTACAATGTTACGCATTAATAACTAATAAGTATAGAACAAGGGTTCAAGCTTCAAAAGCCTTAACTTAAAAAATGAGGATATTTTTAGTTCTAACGTAACTTGACAATTAAAAATCTACGATAAAATGGTCAAATTGAAAAATATTTAGCCATTCGATTAGCATAATATCCGTTTTAATTTTATCGAATGGCCTAAAATTATTTACAAAATGTTGAATGACTAAATGATTATGGCATTAGTTGATTTGTTAGGGTTGGTTCTACGTGGTGGTGGCCAGAATTTTTACGGCGGCAATGGGAACGATTTTTTATGCTGTAATGATGTGGGTAGTCAAGAATTTGTGAGGGACTCTTTAAAAATGATATAACATATGACTACATACTCTTTAAACATATTAATACTCGCAATCACAAAATGAACTTATAAGATCATCGACAGAAGAGCCGTCATCCTTGCACATGAAATGCAAACCAACGCTGCCCATTCTTATTGCTTGTGGTTGTCCCAAGCTCCAAACGCACCCTGCCAAGAAGCCCCAAAACCACAATCTCTACTAGCCACATGGTTTGGACACTACCCGTCCGGCTCCGCCCACCTAAGTTTGTAGCCGGACGAGTAGTTAAGTAAATATTAAAGGCTCCGCCCACCTAAGTTTGTAGCCGGACGAATAGTTAAGTAAATATTAAAATAGAATTTAAAGTTAAAAACAACATTTCTTTCCCAATTTAAAAACATTTATTACAATTGCCTATTGAGGAGCCTAATAATTTTCCTAGAGCATTTAATGCTACCATAACTTTAGGTGCCTCCTTCCCTTGAATTCTCCTCCCAACTCCGGCCCTCTTTCACAATCACAACTCCATCAATTAATAACCCAAGACATTCATTGAAGCAATTAATCATCATTTTAATATGATTTATTGTTAACCTAATTCAAATTTCAAACTAATTATAATCCAGAAATCTCTCTCTGATTTTTCCTTGTAAATATTACATAACGGGTTATATTTAGTCCCCTATACATTACCATATCTGGCTCACCTCTATATAAACCTCAAAACGACTCCTCCTGTGTCTCTCTCTCTCTCTCTCTCTCTTAGAAACGTGAGCTTTGTGGACACCCAGAAATGGCTGCTGAGGTTAGCTCTCTGTTTCGGGTCCTTAGTGGGTACAACGATGATCAACAACATCTGAGCATGGGTAGTGAATCCAGTGGTGACAAATCCACGGCTCTAATTACACGAGACTTGCTTGGTGGTGGTTCTACTTCTTCTTCCAAGCTTTCAAACGAGTCTCAGGAACTCGACCTCGATTTACAGGTCCCTAATGGCTGGGAAAAGCGCCTAGACTTGAAGGTTGGTCATCTTTCTCATCTGGATTTACAGAAAAAACATTATCCATTTTTGTTGTGATGTTCTGTTCAAGCTTTGAATCGGGTCTGTTTCAATTCTGTTTTGATGATGTATCCAATTTTCATTCGGTTTTAATGTTTTTTGGCTGTGTTTGGGTTCTGTTTTCTTTTACTTTATTACTTGTTTTGGAATTTTCTGTTCTGTGTTTCTTTGTGTTTTGTCTCTGAGAAAGAGGGTAACAGAGTACATGAAAGTTTGGAACTTTCTCTGCTCCATTGCTTTAATTCTCATAGATTTGGGAAATTAAACAAAAACATGTTCTTGCTTTAATTCTCATAGATTTGGGAAATTTAACAAAAACATGTTCTTGCTTTAATTCTCATAGATTTGGGAAATTTAACAAAAACATGTTCTTTCTCAATCAGATCATTTCCTGGGCTCTATAGCTTTTGAAAGTCAATAGAACAGTACCTTTTTTTTTTTTCCATTCTTTCTTCTACAGTCAGAGAAGGCCTTTTGATGTTCATGAATCACCTTGAAATGAGCAGCATCTTCTAATAATTTATTACAGATTTGTGGAGAGGCTTAATAGTTTAAAGGGTGTAATTAATAAATGGAGGATATATCAGCATATAAAAATCAATGCATTTAGAGTGAAGTTCTTCAATGCTCTGCTAGTTCTAATCCCGTAGCACATTCTTTGAAAGCTCCCTTTCATATCATCAATGGAATTAACTGTTTTGATATATATATTTATATCTGTAATTAATTTTATTGCATTACCAAATTGCTGCAGTCAGGGAAAGTGTATCTCCAAAGGTCCAGTGCTGTTTCAGTCTCAGATCATGAAAGCCACAGCAATCCAACAGTTCCAAAGATGCAAGACTTAAACTTTATGCCATCACCATCCTCGAAAACCCCGTTAAATCTCTTTGATGACACCAGCGATAACCTCGAATTGAAGTTAGTATCTTCATCGCCACCACCTCCGCAGCCATCCTCTTGCAATTTCCAGAGTCTATGCACCTTGGACAAAGTAAAGTCTGCACTCGAAAGGGCTGAGAGGGAACCGATCAAGAAGCGCTCGACTTCCTTGTGGAAATCGTCAATGTCATCCTCGCAGTCTTACTCATCATCATCATCTTCCATGAAGGAAACTCAAGAGGAGGACAGTGAATTTTCATCTCCTTTTGCAGCAGGGTGTCCTGGCTGCTTGTCATATGTTCTGATAATGAGAAATAACCCGATATGTCCTCGGTGCAGTTCAATGATTCCATTGCCAATGTCAAAGAAAGCTCGAATTGATCTCAACAGAACAAACTGAGAGGATGAAGACGATTGTTCATGCTTGACATCATTTTTGTATAGGATATCTACAGCATTTTAGTCTCTTCCTTGAAGAATAGATCAGCTGGTAGTTTGTTATAGAAGAAACGTATGTGTACATTCAAAAAGGGTTGGTTGCTATCTCCAGTATGATTTATGGAACTTCTAGTAGTTATGCCTATGGCATTTTTTTTCAAAACCTCAAGTTCTAAAGCTTTGGAAGCTACACAAGGAAGCTACACAAATTCTGATAGAAATCTCATGTTTCTTAGGTGACAAGTCATTGGCAGCATACATTACTAGAATCTTGACAGGTCTTGTGAATCAAAATTTGATTCAGCTCAACTGTCATGAATGCTCTGCATTCAAATGCCATTTATCTTGTGAGAGATGAATTCCTATTCACGTTTCAATCTTGCATTGCAGAACTCGATTCTGAAGCTATGGGGAAGGTATAAGCTATAATGGCACATAATGTCGTATACTGAAGTGAAGTAAATGCAATTAAATTTCTGAAAAACTTACGTCTCTTTTAATGAACAACCCAGGTTGCTGTTGCCACTTCCACAATGCACTTTCACCTACCCCATTTGCTTCACCATATTTAATTCTGCATTTTCTTATACTTATTTTTCGATTCTGGGTTGAGTTAATTCGTTTCTTCTAGTTCAAGAAATCGACTTTCTTCTCCGGATAAGTATGAAGAACTTGTTCTACAACAGCAGCAGCTATAAACCGCAGTAGTTTCGACATCTTCAATGGTTTGAAGTCTAAGATTTCCACCCACCAATGTACACAAAATTTGACCCTCATTTTGGCAAACATAGAGTCATTCATTCCTTTTCTTTCAAATTTGAGAGTCCCTTTCCAAAGCAAATTAAGTGCCCCATTTGAGCTCCTCACCTACTATTGCGTCCCTCAGTAAGTTAGTACTGAGCATCATAATCCAGAAAAAATAACACACACTGGAGCTATCTCTGCTCCAAAATTGATTAAGGGGTAGCTAGGAGAGGTACAAAGTTCAGGTTAGGCCTATAAATGCTCATGGTAGGCATTGATGCCATATTAAATGTGCATCCTCTTCCTGACTACCTTATAAAACTATTTTCTTATTTTTTTGTGTACTATTTTCTGAAAATAAATTAAAATTTGGATATATGATTTAATTCTAATAAATAGTTCTGCCTAATTAAGGAAAAACCATTAATCACAGACTGTGACTTGTATCCATGCATCTTGAACTTTTCATGGAGGTTTCATTTTTTTCAATATTGTAGCCAACCTATTCATTAACTCACATGAATAAGACTTGGGTGGGTTGTGATTATAATGAGGAGGATAGTGATGTGAAAAACATTATAGAAAAATAAATAAAAATAAAAGAAATGTGGTTGTACCCTATAAATGTTTGAAAATAGCATTCAACTAAAAATTGTCAAACTGATGAGTTTAATGGTTTCCTGCATGAAGCTAATTATGGGCATTTAGTAGACCAATTCATTAATATACCTAACATACATTAAATGTTGAATTTAATTTCATCATACTCTTTAAAGTATTTGCCTACCTACCTTCTTCATTTTAATTTTCCTTTTTTCCATTGCAGTTGTGATATCATCCTACATCATTATATTCTCAATAATTCCAAAAAACTGACAATAATGGTTGAAACCCAATTCCATTACACTATATTGGCATTTTATCTAGTTGCAAACACAAACTGTCTTGGATCTATTTGTGAATTTGAGTCTTTTAGATATGTACTAGATGACCAAATTATTTAATTTGTAGGGTTAAGCAGCCTCTCTTGTTTGTTGGTGGCCCTGAACATGGACTCTTGACAAGGTATTTTTTTTATTTTTTTTAATCAATATTACGGATTTAGTTATAATTTTTTTTATAAACTATTAAGAGCGGATTAAGTGCATCAAGGTGCACTTGCACCAATATTGTGTAAGTCATTTACACAGCCGTTTCTTCAACTCCGTTATTGTCTCTTAACAACTCAATAGCTGATTATAGTGGACGCCGCTTTTTATGGCATTTTTTCTTACGGCTTTTGTTGTTGTTAATCATGTTGACATAATAGGGCTCCTTTTCAATTTATTTTAGTTATAGTTTTTTACAACTTCATCATCACTCACTTCTCTAATATGAGAGCTATATGGATAGTTGGTGATTAAACAAATAGTTTAAATTGCATATTTGAGTGTCGGTTCACTTGCACCTCGGTGCGTTGAATAATTTTCCACTTCAATACTAGCATTTTTTCTTATTCTTTTGATCGAAAAACAACTTAACCGCTACAAATAGTTTTTCATAAGTCGAACTCACAATTTCCCACTTAGAGCATCTTCAGCAATGCTAGTCATATTTTAGTTAAATTTTAGCTAAAATAGCTAAAAAGTCATTTTGGCTAGCCATTTTAGAAATACGTATGTATCATTTCTATTTTAGCTTGATTTAAAATTAAAATATTTATTAAATAAATAAAAAGTAGTTTAAATGTATATATAAATTATATAATTACATATATAGAATGTATTAAATTTAAATGTTTTAGCTTTTAGCTATCAGAGCATCTTAGCGGACTCTCTATTTTGACTCCTTAGCTATTTTAGAGAGTTTGTTTAGTTTTTTTTTAATCAAAATTAGGAGCTGCACGAGACTTTTAAGTGGTTAGCCATTTTAACTCTTACTTATCTCGCTCCTAAATATAGAGAGCGAGATGAGGCTCTCTATAATTTAATACATTCCTTTTAGATGATTCTATGTAATATATAGTTGTATTTAAGGTAATGTTTTTTTTTTTTAAAAAAACTAATTAATATGTAAGTTAAAAATAGTTAAAATAGGAGCACTGATACAGACATATTTTTAAACTGGCTAGCTAAAATGAAATTTTAGCTATATTGGTTAAAATTTGACTGAAAAATTGCTAGCATTGCTAAAGTTGCTCTCACACTCTCCAAATTTGGCTAAGAGATAGCTAAAAAATAACATAGAGTTATAATAGAGAGTCTGATATAACTGTTATTTTTTACAAAAAGCTAAATATGCTCTTCAGAGTAGCTAATGAGCTATAATAGAGAGTTCGCTGAAGATGCTCTTACCCGTATAAAAGTATGTCATTATACCAAATAATATGGGGTTTAATGTCAGCATTTTAATGCACATTATACATTTTTTATCTTTAATTTGCTTGATTATGAAGATGATCACTTTGATTTAACTGTTGAAAATATGATCGATGTTCATGCATGCAAATATTGTAAAGAAGAGTTTGACAAAATATCTGGCAGCGCATATACAGTATTTTTTAGAGTAGCGCGCGAGTCATGCTAATTAAGTGAAATTTCGATTAAAAGAAAACCATCAAAATCCATAGAAATTTTGTACCTTTCGGTTTACAGTGATATAATTAACTTAATTACTAAGAACTATAGCACCCAGGTGGTGGACATTTGCAGCTATCAAATAGTTAAGGCAAGCTTAATTATAAGAGAAACCTGCAGATAGAATTTGTACCTAGCCTCAACCAACTAATTTTGATAATTTATGCAATGAGAAAATTAGATTTTATATGTCCCATTTGGTCAAGCTGGCCACAGTTGAAGAACTACCGTGATTAATGTTTAATAAAAATTGATTGCATGTAATTAAGCACTTCTGGTTCTGGATTACATTTAAACTTTTAAACTTACACCATGGTTTACTGAGGAGTGAAATGAGGAGTGAATTCTGTTGTTTGCCATGAACAATAATATGTTCGATCGTGTTGGAATCGATTCTAGTTTAATCATGACATATTCGTGTCATGCAGGCTCGTTCTACATCTTTTGTATCCCTTCCTCCATAATATTAGCAAAAGAAGCGAAACCCTAATTAAATTGATCCAAATTCTCTCTACTCTTCTAAATTCTAGTAGTTGTACAGAAACTTATATAAGTTTGTTGTTACGTGTATTCATAAATCTGGATATATTCCAGAATTTCCAGTTCAACATCAAAGTTAACGACTACAGTAAGGGTGTCTGCCAGAAAGTTCGCTTCTCTAAACACATACTGAAAGGAGCAGCTCTCAAAGTAATCACAAATTTACTTGATGTCTTGGATCATTGTCTAGAGTCTCCAAGGGATACTACAAGGTACCATTGATGCAGTCAATCACCATCTTTGAGTCACCTTCTACCATTATCTTCTTGATTTGTTTCTCTCGTGCTTTTAGAAGACCTTCTCTTAGAGTTGCAATTTCAGCCGTGTTCTTTAACAAATTGATATATACTTTCCGGCGAAAGTCTACAAATTACAAGTATTTAACAAATTGATATATACTTGTAATTTGTACGTAGACTTTCACGACCACTGCAAAGCATACGTAGATTGTAGAACATCATAATCATTTCATTAAAAGCATTTCAACTAAATAACCATATAAACAGTAATGATCTATATGTACGTAGGGCGTTAATGGAGAAGTTGAGAGGTCCAAGTAATCAACTCATTGGACGACAATAAATGGTGCAGGGTCGAACACCACCAGTTTCATACGTAACCCAGCTACATGTCATATTATTTCTATGCATTTGCATTGGGATTTATTATAGCTTAGGGTTTGGCTTGGTGAACATAATAAATAGTGGCACGCATATTTATTGTGACTGAAAGGAGCTCTAGCCAGCTTACGTGTTCGTGAGAACGAGTGGCGACTCCGTTCCAGTTCACCCAGCTGGGTAGAGCCGTCGCGTCAAGTGAATGAAAATATTGGCGGCCAACGATATGTGTCTATATATATGTTGAGGGAAGTTTGGCATGATCAGGTGCTTAGGGAAGTTTCTATAATTAATCGATATTGTGAACGTCGATTGTCCTAGAGGCTAATTCTATATATATATTTTCCTCGTAAAAAAATGCGCATTTGCAGTCGGAAATACTTAGTGTTCTGTAAACGCTCACCTTCTAATAATTAAGCAATCAAGACAATTTGCTTCAAGTTTTCATCATAAGATTTTGTGTTGGATCTTCAACAATCATATAGAAAATATCTTGAAGCATATATATATATATGTTGTCATAAAAATAAGGGTTAATTTTAATTTCACTGCTTGGTTTGTCTGTCACAATCACACCATTTAAGGATTGGGTTCAACTCAACTGAATAAGCCTCCCCCATTGAGAGACATACTTGGAATTTCCTGGTCCTAAACTCCAAATGAATGCCAAGCAGGAGTTGAAAGGTCGATAGCAGCAATAAGTATATGAAAATGGACCACCCGACTACCTTATACGTACTACTAGTCTCCTGTATATTGTAATGTGTGAGATATTCGTGCGTGCGGGTGTGGATCAGAAGTCATAGCTAGCTAGGTTAAGTTTTAACATCTTTTGTCTTTGTTCAGATCAGAGGTGAAGGAAGCGAACGATCTTAATTTATCCCAAATATATATGATATAGCTAGCTACAGAAGTGATATTAGGTCGATCAATATTTTTATTAGATGAGTCTTTCTCTCACCCAAACCCTAGCTGCATGCCATCGATTAGATCCAGACTCATTATTTTGGGGTCCTTTGAAGGCCTGGATATGATGTACAAGACTACAAGGAAACTCTTACAGCATCTGAATAGGATGGCTCGCTCTGTATATGGCAGTGCATGTCTATGCACGCTAGCTATTAACGAGAGGCTATTGGTGATCAAGAGCATTCTCGTGACTCTGCTTCATGTTTCTTATATATGGCAGTAATCTGCTATCGTACTGCTATTTATTCTCATGTCGGCGGTGATTGGTTGGTTATGGACAACCAAACAAGTCGCCACCGGCCGGAGGTGTTGGACGGTGAGGAGGGGTCCAGGCCTTTTAACTCTTTTTTTATTACATGGGACCTATGGTGAACCCGGAAACAACAAAATTATATCATCAATCTTCAGTGACTTGTGGAGGAAGAGAATCCAAAAGAAATGAAACCCAAGGTTAGTAGCCAACCACACTTGGAAAGACCATCTGCGAGACGGCGACCATGTTTTTTACATTAAACATGATGAATATGGGTGAAGTGAAAAACTGTACAACCCTGGACCAACTGCAAGAAAGCTCGGCCACGGGAGTGACTACACGATATGCTATCTGTTCTCAAATCTCTCTTAGTCTCTTGTATTTTTTTGTTCACTATTATCAAAGATGCATTTTACAACTCGAAAAAGACTAAAATGAGAATAGCTATCTAGTGGCCTCACTATTAACATTTTCTCAGCAAAACGCGAAAAAACATACTAACCAATCGAAAATTCTTGTAAGACACTCTGCTAACCAACTAGTTAAATATATGACAACATGTTTGTTATTTTTTTTTTTCAACTATCTTCTAACTCCATAAATGCCCTTATGTGTTTTTATTTTATGACAAATTACTGATCACTCCTTAGACTTGTAGTATCTCGACAGTTTAGTCCTTTTGCTTTCAATTTCAACTGATCACTCCTTGTGGTCTCAATTTTCTACCAATTGGTACATTTCATCCAAAATGATTGTTTACCATTTTCCAGCTTCCTCAAATGCCCTTAGGTTATTTTTCTTATTTTTTTACTTTCTCTTCTTTAAAACCAAAACCGAGAGAATCTCCAGAATATCTGGGTTGTCGATCTTCAATCCAAAAATTTTACAATTGCAAACTGATTGCAATCGGGAAAAAAAATAAATATGCAAATTGATTTGATATATACTGCTAACAAAATCAAATAACATCATTATAATCACAATGAAATAAAATTCTATCAAATCTCCATCATATCAATTTAAACCAAAATGAGATTAAAATAAATTCTCATCATCATCATTAGCATTAATAACACTCTCTAAGCTCCCACGAATGAAACTATATAAATAACTATCATTTCATATAATTAAGCTTCCAAACAACACTACTACACTAGGCTAAATTTTTTTTTTTTGCCAATAAGGCTCAAACTTAATTGGGCTACATAACCTTTCATGGTGGGTTGTGTATTCTTTGGTTTTGGTTTTGAAGAAAAAGGAAAAGAAAACAAGAAGAAAAATAATAAAACAACACCTAAGGGCATTTGAAAAAATTAGAAAATAGTTAACAACCATTTTGGACATATTGGACCAATTGGTCGAATATTGAGACTACGATGAGTGACCAGTTAAAATTGAAAGCACGAGAACTAAACTGTCGAGACTCTAAAAGTATAAGGAGGGACCAATACTTTGTTCTTTATTTTATTTATCTAATTCTCTCTTTCTTCACTAACGAACCCAACATCTCTTACTTTAAGATCATTACTAATTCCGACGATCCAAGATCAGATGCGTACCTCGCACACATACAAAACAATTTTAACCTCCTCTTCGCCACAATTTTCGCATCCAAATCATCGTAATAAGAATACGAAACATACCCATTTGCAATCAAAGTCCCCATGAATTCTCAAACCTCCAAAACCAAACCAGCAACATCCTTCCCCACAGACTCCGTGACCTTCTTAACCAAAACACATGTACACCCAAAATTACTAGAATCAACCCCAATTAAATCTCCAACCTTCTCCCTAATCTTTTTAAGAAATGAATTCACCATCCCAAGAACTCAGCTCTATCAAACTTAACTGTGTTCTTGAGCTTCTTCTCAAGCTTGGTAGTTAACTGGGTACCCAACTCAACGAGCGCTATATCACTCTGTGAAATTTGCTAACCGCTGAGAGGCTGAGATAAGAGTTGGGTTTTCGAATTTGGGTTTCAAATTGGGAAAATAGAATCTGGGTCGAGAAGGAGAGCTAAGAATGATTAGTTAATTACCATTACATAAATTAGCTTGATCGTTACTTGACCAAATAGAAGGAGAGCTAAAGCTTCTCTCGTTCATGTTGAGAAGAAACGAGAGAGAGTAAATCAAATGGAGCAAAGAAAAATTGATATTCTTCGAAGAAAAAAGAATAATTAATATTTTTTGAAGAAAAAAGAATAATTAATTGATAGAAGAGGCTATTAAATCAAAACAAAGAGTAAGGGTTATAATTGGTATTTAATAATGAGTTAACAAACATTTTGGATGGAAGTGGACGAAATGGACTAATCAGTTGAAAATTGTGAGTATAAAAAGTGATAAGTTGAAATTAAAAGTATAAAGACTAAACTGTCGAGATCCTTAAAGTATAAGAAGTGACCAGTATTTTATCCTTAAATATATTCGTGAAACCATAAAAACTCCGAACCTGAATATAATAACGGTTGATTAAGCTTAATCCAGTGTCCTTTCACACTAGTTGAACCGTTGAAATTACTTGCGGCCTATATTTAACTTCATCAAGCACATTCCCCTCCTCTTCTTGAATTATTATTATTAATTTTTTTTTTGTAATTAATTTTTAGATTAAAAAGTTTATTTTCATAAGTGGGCCAAGAAAGTGGGATACAAGAAGTACTGAAAGTCTGGGCCCAGAATCAAAACCACCTCAGATTCATCTTGTATGTCTCTTGCCTTAAACCCTTTGAGTGAGTGAGTAACCAAAGCACAAAACCCTAAAGACTTGACCTAGCAGGAAAGACCAGAAGCAGCAAAGGGTTTCAGTCACAGAGATAAACATGAGAGGAAAGAAGAAGATAATCCTACCTCCACAGCTCCCTCCGGACATCTCCGAAGACGAAATAGTAGTCTCCGACGAGGACAAAGCCTTCGTCAATGATAACAAGGACTACGCCGGCTTCCTCTCCTCATTGGACACCACCTCCATCACCAAGTTCGTTCCTTTCACTCTTTTTCAATCTCAGAAGCTTTAGTTCGTTGTTGGGTTTATTGGGTACTGATTGGTTTGGTGTTTGGGGTTGAGACTGGTATTGGATTTTGGATTGTTACATGAACTCTGTTTTGCATTGTTATTATTGGGTCTACTTTTTTAAGTTTTTGAATTGGAATATTTGTTTGAAGTAACAAAGTTTGGTGCTTTTGTTAATTAGTTTAGTTGGGTCAGTGTTCTCTTTGGTTTCTCAAGTGTGTGAAGTTTAAGATTTTTGGGTGAGCAAAGTCCTGGAGAGGTTACTTGGGTTCCTTTTAATTCTCATCTGAAATGGGTTCTTGTAATTGTTAGCACATTCAGATAAAGGTTCATAATTTTGTGGGTAGAATGGTTGAGTTGTACTTTTCTCAGTTACGAATTGGGTACAGCATTTTTAGTTTTGCGATTATAAGCAGGAATTAATGTGTGGTGATGTTTCTTTTCATTTCTTGATTTAGTTTGCTTTTTATATTGTACCTGATCTGCATTTATCTTTATACATAGGCATGTTACTCGTGTTGCTGATGTAAAGGAGGATACTTTGGAAGCTTTGTATGAACAGCGAAGAAAGAAGTCCTCGCTGAAAGAAAAGGAGAGTAGTGGGATTGAGGTTGATCCTGTTGATGCTCTTCCCATAAAAGACTTCTCTGGAAATCTCCATTATCTAAAAGGTACCTTATGCTTCTCTTATCTTTAGTTTTGAAGTATGGCGTTGGAGCAAGTTGTTTTTAAAATGTGTTTAAATGTTGCACTGAGTGTGGATGTTTCAATTCTTTCCATGGCACAGTACCAAAGAAATTAACAGCATCTGAAAATAATCCAGAGGAAACTGGTCAGGATGATGAGGTTGATGCTGCAGATAAGGGCATAGTTAAGTTGACAAAGGCTGAAAGGAGGGCAAAGCTTAAGAAACTCAAGAAAGAGGCAAAAAAACAAGGAAAAGATTCTGCTGCTCCCGAAGTTGAAGGTGAGGTTGAAGTTGAAGTTGAACCAACCCCACAAGCAGCAGTGCTGGTAATGTCTGATTGAACTAGCTATACTTCTTGCTCTTCTTATATGATGAATGATATAATAGCAGTATCTATAATTCTTCTCTGCAAGCTGTATATCTCCTCTTAACCATTTATATAGCCATCCTCCTCATTGTAGGAACCTGGTAGATAAGCTTTTACACTTTTAACATCATGGAAATGTTTATGTGAATATCAGCCTCAAAGACTAGAGTTGGCAATGATCGCTCAACTTATTTGACTTACTTTTAGTATAAATTTTTGTATGAATTTTTGTATCCTGTTGGTTAGCTTTTGAGCTTCTGCTGCTTCCTCCTGTGTGGAATCCTGTCCACTGTTTTTAATTATTAATAATATTACTTTTTTTTCCTTTTTTTTTTAAATATTGAACTAGATCAGATTCCATCATTATGTTTTTCTGTATATCTTATAAATTCTTCTTGTTCTTTGTATAGGCTGAGGTTAAAGAAGATCTTACTGCTGAAGAAGGTTTTGAAAGTAAGAAGCACATACTTGCAGAGTTGGGAATTGCTCTACTTGCTGATCCTGAGGCCAATATTAAATCCTTGAAGGAGATGTTACAAATCTGTAAAGATAGGGATCATGCAATCGTCAAACTTGGACTCCTATCTTTGTTGGCTGTCTTTAAAGACCTTATTCCGGGGTACAACCACTTTCCCGGTTCTACTTTCCTGATTCTGTAAATTGTACTCTTTCATATGATCTAATCTATGATGGACACCTTAGGACACATAAATTTCTGCGCACCCATGTGTGACACTTGTTTGGATCCATAGAAGGAAAAATAAACTAACCATTCCCATCATAGTGAGGATGAAAGCAGAATTATGGTGATTTCTTTGAGTTTCTCATGAGTAACATGTCTAATATTTTCAATCATCATGTTGGTTCATATTTTCTTTTCTTACGAAGTAAAGTATAATGAAGGTATATGGATATGCATTTCATAAATTAAAGCACATGTTATTATACAAATAGATACATTGGTGTTGGTTTGTTGGACACCCGCGTCTATGTTCATAGTGAGAATTCCAAATAGATACATTGGTGTTGGTTTGTTGGACACCCGCGTCTATGTTCATAGTGAGAATTCTCTCCTTATCCAAAACCTTTATATGTTTTTCTCATGAACAGTTGTTTTCTGTCTGCAATTCAGTTTTATATTTAATTATTTTGGATGTTTATTTCAGATACCGCATTAGGCTTCCCACAGAGAAGGAGTTGGAGATGAAGGTTTCAAAGGATGTGAAGAAAATGCGGCTCTATGAATCGACACTTCTCAACACATACAAGGTTCGCATTCTCTGTTGTCCCTTGTTATTGAATAAGATGGAGTCTGCTACACTTAAAATAATTATAATCTCTATATTGTATAATTGATTTCTAGGATAATCAAATTGTGCATGTACTGGTTCAGTACTTTAGTGAATCAGGGTATCTTTTTCTAACTGAAATCTGGCTCGTTTCATATTAGTGTGGACACAATTCTTTTATTTTCTTATATAATTATATTGGCGAGACAATTCCTTAGATTTGAAATTGTAACATCTGGGTTATGTTGCATCTGCCTAAATGTGAACAACTTTTTTGGTATATTATATTGGGAGTCTCTAGTGAGGACTCCGTGGGGACTTTCAAATCAATAATTGGATGAGTGATCCAAGTTTTAGTTAGAATATTATTTTCTCAACACACAAGTCATCCGATCGTTGATTTGAAAGTCCTCATTAGATCCCCACCCATAGTATATGTTCTGTTTTTATGAAAAGGTTGGATCAACAGTTCTGCATCCGGTTCATGGATCTGTCTTATTATTTGTTTGTTATCAAGACAGTTATTCTTACTGTACTAAGTTTCATTTGCTCTTATGCTGATTCTCATGCGCTTTAACATGTATCCTCAGGCTTACTTGCAGAGGTTGGCAGCCTTAGAAAAACAGCCCTCATTTCAGCATGTGGCATTTCGCTGTATCTGTACTTTACTCGATGCAGTACCGTATTTCAACTTTAGGGAGAGCTTGTTAGGGATTGTGATCAAGAACATAAGCTCCTCAGATGATGTCGTAAGGTTGTGCTATATCCGTACTTATTTCATGTTCGTATCCACAGTCAAACACTTGAACTTCTTTAAATGAGAAATTATCCAGCCTAAAATAAATAGACTTTATAGGATCAATAACAGGATTCAAGTGGAAGTATAGCTTTATTATGCTTAATTTAATTTTTATATTAGAATAGGATAAACATGTATGCAGTTTGCGTGTTCTTGTGGCTTACTAGAATATTTGATATAATCTTAAATCAATAAATTTTGAAACTGGTCAATATTCATGATTTGTGGGACACTTCTATCTTTTAAAAAAATTCTGTTGTCAAAACCTGAAAACAGTACACTTATTGCATCACTATTGCATATATTGGATACTTGGAAACATCTTCATTTGCTTTGGAAAGGGTTATCTAGGTCTTGACCATTTGTCACACATAAAAAAAGTATTTGTGTATTTATTCTGTTCGATAGTAGACAGAAATCAGAGACATAAAGACATGATGTATTGGATGAAGTTGACAGAAGATGTAATTCATGTTCTTCTCTACATGTCACTCATGCCCATGTCGATGATCTCATTATCTTGTACTCACATGGCACTTATTCTCAAATCATAGTGAGTTTTGTCTTCTGTCTTATTTCATTTATGCAACTAAAGTATGTGAATTACTTGTCAACAGGAAACTATGCTGTTCTACTGTAAAGTCACTTTTCACAAACGAGGGAAAACATGGTGGTGAAGCTACAGTGGAGGCTGTTCGATTAATCGCAAATTATGTGAAAGCTCGTAATTGTCAACTGCACCCTGATTCCATTGAGGCATGTTATCTTTGCTCTTTTATTATGTTTCTGCAATACAATCCTTCTCCCTTTTTCTGTGTGGTCTCCATGTACCAGAAATAAAACTATCCCCCACCCCCCCCCAAAAAAAAGGAAGGAAATTATGATATAAAATATTGTTAATATTAGCGGAGTCAGATAAGTGAAGTGACTTCCTATTCCCTTAGAAACACACTGAAAACCATAATGTGCGTTACAGATTTGAAATTGCAGCACAATTATCTGAACAGGCTACCCTTAGAAACACACTGACAACCAAAATGTGCGTTACATATATTTGAGATTTCAGCACAATTACAGGCTATCTATTCCCTTAGAAACACACTGGTCCATAAATGAAGGACTGAGGAGATATTTGGCTTCTTTCTGCCCAGATATCCACAAATTGTTACTTAATAAAAGTATCCGTGTGAGTTTGGTTTTCATACTTCATATCCCATGCTTATTGTTTGAGATTTGCTGCAGGTTTTCTTGTCTCTATCATTCTATGAGGATCTTGGGAGGGCTACAAAGGAAGATGATAAAAATAAAGCCAAAAACAAAAGAGGTAAAAAAAGAAAGGATCACGAGGATCCACGCCAAATGAAAGAAAATGACAGAAAAAGGAGTAGGCAAGAACAACTGATCAAGACAAGGGAGGAGGTGCTGCTTTTTGGTTTGAGAAAATACTCATTTTTCTCCATCTTCTTGTTTCAGTCTTTTGTCCCAAAATATCATAAAGTCTTCTGAAGTCATTGGTTTCATGATCTTTCTGTACACAGGTTGCTGCTGATTACAAGGCGGTTGCTTATACCCCAGATGTTCTGGAGCGGAGAAGAATGCAGACAGAGACACTTTCAGCTGTTTTTGAAACATATTTTCGCATATTGAAGCACACAATGCAGTCATCAGCTGTCAGGTTTGTAGTGCATCATTTTTCTTGAACTTCTCATCTCTTGTACTATGATTCTGGTTTAGCTTAAAAAATATTGATTAGAGAAAGAAAGATACGATATTGTGGTGCCTTCAAGTCCAAGTATGATTTCTAGGTTTGATATTCTGAGGAAAATTAAAGGGTTGGGGGAACCAACTCCAGTCTATTGGTTGCATAAAGTCGGCGGTTTGTTGCCATTTAGTTACGATGTAAACCCAGAGGCTGTGGAATGTGGATACATCTGTAGTCTGCACAACTATTTAATGATTTATTTATTTTTTCATGTTTTTAAATTTTGTTTCCTTTATTTGTGTAATTTATATATAAATATAAGATATTTAAACTAAGCGTACAAAGACAAGCATATATAAGCTTTGAGAGCTGATAGGCTATTGATGACGTGGTTTCAAGAAAAGTTATGTTTTGCTCCTTCTGGTAGTCTACATTTGTAGATCTTCTCTACATCAGATTTCAGATACACTGACTAATTTCCTGTATTTTGTTACTCAGAGCTGAAGCAAATATTAGTGTATCCACCGGTGCATCTGAGCCGTACCCTTTACTCGCTCCCTGTCTGCAAGGATTAGGAAAGTTTTCACATCTAATTGACTTGGATTTCATGGGTGACCTGATAAACTCTCTGAGAAAGCTTGCTTCTGGTGGTGGTTTGACTGTAACTGAGCGTCTCCGATGCTGCATTGTCGCATTTAAAGTGATGAAGAGCAATCTTGATGCCTTGAATGTTGATCTACAGGACTTTTTTGTCCAGCTTTACAATATTATACTTGAATATAGGCCTGGAAGGTTTGTTCTGAACTTATTACTCCCACATTGCTTTGGTAACATGATCTGTTAAAACACTGTGAAGGAAATGCTCCGAACCAATTTCAAATATCATGCAGGAAACAGGACACACACGCATCAATAGTTTGTTGATGATATTTGAAATTGTCCTGTTTCTGGTATTAGTGATGGAGTAGTAGGTTACTACCAAGTTCTTACGATTAGTTATTTATTTTGTATGTGCTATGGAGCAGAGATCAGGGTGAAGTATTAGCTGAAGCTCTCAAGATAATGCTATGTGAAGATAGACAACATGACATGCAGAAGGCTGCTGCATTTGTAAAGCGTTTAGCAACATTCTCATTATGTTTTGGGTCTGCAGAGTCCATGGCTGGTAGGTTATTAGTATGCATTATGTTTGTAGGCAATAAGCTAATACCTTCTTAAGGGTTCTCATGCCTCTTCCCATTTGAATCTTTTTTCAGCCTTGGTTACCTTAAAGCATCTGCTTCTGAAGAATGTCAAGTGCCGAAACCTGTTAGAGAATGACGCTGGAGGTGGCTCAGTGTCCGGTTTAATTGCGGTAAAGCTCTCTTGCTACCCTTGTTCACACCTAATATGTTGGGTTAATAAAGAGAGATATGCTCCATCCTCTATTATAGAAATTCATGATATTTAGTGGATTGGAGCCCTGGATCAGCTTATATATATACCGTAACTCAATATCTCAACAATTTTGTGTGCCCTCCATTGACTATATGTTTTCTGTTTAGTCCATATGGCATGATTAAAGGTACTTAATTGTAATTCTCTTTATCTTATTCCTAATGCACAGAAATATCATCCTGAAGCTTCAGACCCCAATTTAAGTGGTGCTCTTGCTTCAGTACTTTGGGAGCTTAATCTTCTCTCCAAGCATTATCATCCAGGTGTGTCAAGCATGGTTGCAAGTATATCTAGTATGAACACTGCTCATTCAAACCAAGTCTATCTCTCTACCATCACTCCTCAGCAAGCCTTCATGGACTTCTCCTTGGAGAAACCAGAGTCCTTCAAGTTCCAGGGTGACATTAGAAAGTCAAATAACAAGAGGAAAACAGGCTCTTCTATATCCACTGCGATTGAGCCATCCAAAGATACAACTACAATCGATGAAGATGAAGTGAAAAAGAAACTTTCTGCTCATTTCATGGTTCTTCGTGACATTAAGGAGAATCAAAGATTGAGGGCCGAGCTGCAAAGTACTACATCATCCATACAGCTGTATGAAGAGTATAAGAAGCAGAAGAAAAAGGCTAAAAAGCCACAAACCAAGAAAAGTAAAATTTTAACTGTCAAGTAACAGTCTTCAATACTGAATATATCTGCAATTATATGATTTTTCTGCTTTTGAATCGTTATTTATATCATATGGTTTTCTCGTTCGAAGAAATTGCCGAATTAATAGAATGGTCGTCTCCAGTTTCATCAATGTTTGAGGAAGTGTTAAAAGTAGAGGATGGAAACTTCTCAAGACTTGGACAATTCATTTGAAAATCATATATATCAGTTTCTCCCAGTGAATCCAAATATCACTTGGGCGTACGTATCCAGAAAAATGAACTTGTGGGTAAGTGGTCTTTCATTAGAGTAGTACAGTATATAGTATAAAGATAAATTGAGAGAGCCTCAAGTACGAACCATATAATGACCCCATGAATGTGGGCATTATAATCATAGAGTCTCTATGATGAGAAACCATATACAATCAAAGCTCATCAGTAGACTTCATGCATCGGCACAAGATATATGAACAAAAACATATCACCTCATTTTTATGAGAAAATACTAAACCGTAAACATAATAATATCTGCAATTACTTAACATCAAATATTCACACACATTTACAAAAAAACAAAAGTATTGTTAATTATTCTTGCTCATAAAGGAAATATTCGTGCTTCATAAAGGAAGAATGATTGATATAAGATACTAAGAGTAGTTGCATTTTATTACCAAATAGCTTGTGCGCAGCTTGGATCTATACCCCCTAGCTTCTTAGAGTCCCTATCCAGCGGGGTTCTGTTCTGAAATTAAAGAGCGGACCTCTTTATTTGACCTACTTTCCGGTTAAATTTCTACATCTCCACCGTTCAGTATTTATGTATATGTGTAGATCACTTATGCAAAATTTCATCAAATTTGATAATCATTTAAACATTTCTAGTCGTGATTAACACGAATGGTTCATACTGGACATATTCAATTTGTTCATTGATTTTTTATCGTTTTGATACCTTAACGATCACCAAATGAGTTGAAAATTTGAAGAGATGATCGACACGCATATACCTAAATACTGAACGGTGGAGATGTAGAAATTTAACCGGAAAGTGGGTCAAATAAGGAACCCCGCTCTTTAATTTCAGAGCGGAGCCCCGCTCTGAATAGGGACTATATATATATATATATATATATATATATATATATATATATATATATATATATATATATATATATCTACAACTTAAGATGAGTTATGCATCGTTTCCATAGATAATTTGGCAAAATATGATTATCGTGGGAGCGACTGAATATCTAAATAGTTAATCTATATGAGCTGGTTTCGTATTAATTCTTCTCTTCTTTAATTAGATGTATTATAAGAGGTAAAACAGAACAACGGCATGAGGAGCTTCATGAATAATATCAATCTCAAATCCGTCATGTAATCGAAAAAAATCTCAACTCCATCATCAATCTCTGCTATAGATGACCATTGGAAGCTGGACGTACTGGAAAACATCACCATTATAGCCGCATATAGCTAGGGTGTCATATCACATGAGGCTGCAGCATGAAATTTGAAACCAGCTCAACCTTGAGTTTAAATCACTTTTGATATAGTTTTGATTTGTAGAATGTAGACTGCATGTGATCAAGTTATGATTCATTATTTCATTTTTAGTGATGCCACTAAAAGTCTAAAACCAATAAATAACTGAACTTGTTGGAAAGATTGGCCAATTGTGCATGTTTGTTTTAATTTGAAATAAGCCGACTTTATGTATTCCCATCCGGCACCACTTAGCTAGTAACATTCCCAGTAGGATTCCATACATATCACAGTTAACGAACATGTTAAGATGAATAATTGTGCATGGCTGTGGATAATATATACGTAAATGATACATGAATGAATATCTTGAGCACAATACTGACTCCAGCCAAGTGGGGGTCTCAACGCACATATACTCTCAAACCATATCTATCCCTTCATTTAGACCAGAGCATAGCCATAGATATATGAGTGATGCATATAACTTCAGCCAATGTCAATATTTCATCTTACAACAAGTATAATCTGCCACGTGGGAAAGTACCATGAGCTGCTTATCTACACAATCGCAACTCCTTTCCAAGAGTAGAAAGGAAAATCATAAGCTAGCTCTTGCAAATATCGAATTAATTTGAAGTTCAATCAAATTCAAAAATGGAGACCAGTGTTGCATGCTATGCCAGAGGAGCTTTCCTGCGTAATGTTTCTTCGTCTCAGCATTCGACCTCGTTAATGTCTCCAGCTTCCATCTCTCCTTCTTTCAATGCTAAGGTACCATATGTGATTAGCACAGTAAGATAGAAGGAGAATGAGATCTTATTAGTTTTCCTTAATTTAATGGGTGTGCATGAATGACTGCAGGTTTTGAGAACAAGCTCCTTGTTTGGGGAATCATTACGTCTGGTGCCGAAGTCATCCCTAAGAGCTTTGAAGACAAAGAACAGTTCCATTGCACCAAAATGCGAAATCGGGGATAGCTTGGTAAGATATCATCACCCTAAAACTAATTAGCCGCAAGTACAAGAGGTCAGGACCCCAAAGAAATCATATTGTCTTGCAAGCAGGGTACGTTGTTAGATTTTTCGACTAAAAGTTTTCTAATCATGAATGTGTCATTGATTTTTGTAGGAAGAGTTTCTAACAAAGGCAACCCCGGATAAGTCATTGATTACATTGTTGTTGTCAATGGGAGAAGCAATAAGGACGATTGGATACAAAGTGAGGACAGCTTCTTGTGGTGGAACTGCATGTGTCAATACCTTCGGAGATGAGCAGCTTGCTGTAGATATGCTTGCTGATAAGCTTCTATTTGAGGTAATCGTCAATCAAACTCAAACTTATACACCATAATGTTGCATAATACGATGACATAATGATGGAATGCTCGTAGTAGTTTAATACATATGAAGGTTGTAGTTACTAGTTAGAAGTTAGAACATCAAACCTAGCTCAGTCCACAATGAGTGAAGAGACTCATGTAAGGGCTGAAATCTCGAGTTGGGATTTTCATTTTTGAATATTGATCGATATATATATGAGACGGTTTGGAATTTGCATAAACATATAATAACTCAGTATGAAGCATAAGTGACTTCTCCCAAATCCAACTTATTTGTTCTTACAAATTTTATCATATATGAGTACTGATACGTGTCTGTTTAACATCTAATCTAGGCCTTAACATACTCACACGTCTGCAAATATGCTTGTTCCGAAGAAGTTCCTGAGCTCCAAGACATGGGAGGCCCAGTTGAAGGTTTGCAAATAGCCACTCTTATCTGGAAAATGATGAATATATCCTACATTTCATCTTAGCACTCAATATTTGATCCATATAACACATTCCAATGTTGCCTAATCATCTCGTAATGAACAGGCGGATTCAGTGTTGCTTTTGATCCGCTTGATGGGTCCAGTATTGTGGACACAAACTTCACAGTGGGAACAATATTTGGGGTGTGGCCGGGAGATAAGCTAACTGGGGTTACCGGAGCTGACCAAGTAGCTGCAGCCATGGGGATTTACGGGCCTCGAACAACTTATGTTCTTGCTATCAAAGGCTTCCCTGGCACCCATGAATTCCTTCTTCTTGATGAAGGTTTGCTTTTATATACAAAATACAACTCGCACACTAGCGCATGATCAGTCATCAGTACTTCATTTTGTCTTAGCTATTAACTCACGATCGAGTTGGTCATCAGGAAAGTGGCAACATGTCAAGGAGACAACAGAAATTGGCGAAGGAAAGATGTTCTCTCCTGGAAATTTGAGAGCCACATTTGACAACCCTGACTACAGCAAGGTCATTTTTGATTAATTTCCTAAACTCTAGCTAGAATATTATATACTATGCTACTTCTCCTACATGTACACGAGACTTGTTATCATAATGTGATTACATGCATGTTAATTGTGAGATGATGGTCACTGTGTGACAGACTCGTTCTAAAATTATTGCTATTAAAACGTTACTGATGGTTTTATATTTTTGACATTGTTATAATTTTAACAGCTAATTGACTACTACGTGAAAGAGAAGTACACATTGAGATACACTGGAGGAATGGTTCCCGACGTGAACCAGGTATTTGCTCAACTTAATTAGGAATTACCGGCAACATTTGCTTACAAAAAGTAGCATATAGGTGCGAATTGAGGTGCATGTTATATGTTAACACATTGATGCATATTATTGTGGCATCGATGATTTGTGACGTCCAAATCTGATCAATGTACAGGTAGTTCATGAAAAATACGTGTTCCTTGTAAAATTATATGCATGTGTAAATATATATGTTTCTGGCTTTATATTGCAGATCATTGTAAAGGAGAAGGGTGTCTTCACAAATGTGATATCCCCAACGACCAAGGCAAAATTGAGACTGTTATTTGAGGTAGCTCCATTAGGATTGTTGATTGAGAATGCCGGAGGTTACAGCAGTGACGGTCACAAGTCTGTACTGGACAAGGTCATCGTCAATCTTGATGACCGGACCCAGGTCGCTTACGGTTCCAAGAATGAGATTATTCGATTCGAAGAAACTCTATATGGATCATCCAGGCTCAAGGAAGCAGTACCTGTTGGAGCTGCTGCTTAATCCATAGCTAGTCACAGCAATTGCGTTTTTGCTTAATGTATTGGCTAATGCATTACAAAATTCAGCTTCATTTGTTCTGTCTCTTTTTTCTTTTGGGAAATTTAACTAATATAGCTACATATCTCAAAATTTATAGTGAATTTAGAAATCAAGGTTGCATTTGCATTGTATAACAAATCAAAGATTGGTGAAGGAATGTGACTCCATGATTTTTTGTTTGGATATAGGCAAGACAGCCCAATAGGCCAAAATACATACAGCTGGGGTTACTGCGCTAAGTGCAGGTATCAAATCAATTCAAACAGATTTAAAACCTCCCTCAAAGTTTAGTGTCAAATCTCAATATATAGATGATTCTTAGTCATCTCCCTAGTCCCTATCATTGATTCAGTTTCTTTACATATGAACACCGATTAAGGTGCTTTATAATGAGTTCGCGATTTTTTATATATATTTTTATTTGTATATATACATTTTAAGCGGTGCGTGCGAAAACCATAAGCTGAATTATCTTCAAATGTTCTGAAAAATAATTAGAATAATTATTTTAATGAAAATCTTTATCAGCCATAAAGGGTATATCAATAATGTACTATGAAAATTATACATATTATTATGAATTATGTCAGCTTAATTAGGTTGCATGTGATGAGCTAGTATACATGGTTTTCAAAAGTACGTGATTTATCTGTTTACTCATGTTTCATGCATTAATTAGAATACGATCTAAGGTGCAGATATACCTTTGCTTCTCGAAAATAAGATAATTATTTATAATTTTATAAGTAGCAGAAACTTCGATTATACCTAATTCAAACACACATACGGGATCCATGCATGTGCTTCTCATTACTAGCTAGCTAGACGGTAGTTTATGATCTTGATTAATCCAAGTTCGATCTGCATGTGACTAAGAAAAAGCTAATTAACTACTCTACAAAAGAAAACGTACCATACATATAATGTCTGTGTGTGTATGATATATATATATATATATACACATAATTATATATACGTATGACGGAATGAATAATAATCGAATCGAACTGCAAGTTCAGGCTCATCATAAGCCGTAAGGTCTGCATTGATCTTCATAGCATATATATGCCAGATATGGATATGTCGGTATTGCTGGTTGAGGTTGACAATGGACTGGATGTATATATTTGTCATGTTATGTTAGGAGTAGTCGTCGTCGTTGAATTGATGAATGGACAATTCAAGAGTTGAACACTGCATATATATATATATATATATATAATTGAAGGTATTACACTATTACGTATGCTTGAATCAATGATATGAACGCATACTTATGCCTTATGGAATCAAATGATCGATGAGAAGTCAAGTCCTGAGCTCGATCTCCCGGCCCTTAATTGCCAAGTCTCAATCTTAAGGCATCGTTTTAGCCTTTTTGAGGTTTAAACCGGGAGTTAATTAAAGTAACAACAACAAAATTGACTAAACAGTACGTTGGGTTTTAAACTAGCTAGAGTGATGAGTTCGTAACATTACTGATCAAAAGAGAATCAATGGCAAGTCCTTAATTGCCCTCCATACTTCTTTGATGATCGAGTTACCACAAAGGTTAATCACTTGATTACTTATCCTTATATATATTCTATACCATTTGATCCATTGACTCCTTAATATTAGGTTTATTGTTATTAACATAGATATTAACTTCAACCATATATATATATATATATATATAGATGCATCTGATTATGATCAACCAGGTTGTTTTTGCCATGTGCAGTTTCTTATTTGGCAATCTAATGGTAGTTAATTGCATGATTATATTATACATATCTTTGTTTAAGTTATATATATGCTATGATTGATTAATCAATAATAAGGGCCGGGCTAGCTAGCTGCATAAGCAGGCTCATGATAAGGTACGTAATGCGGCATTCATTTTTCAAAAGCAACGATCACAGCAGCCCATCAGTTCAAAATCAAGAACTGTGTTCTGTTGAAGTCCTAATTAAATTGTTGACTACGGCATCATTTATACGTTAGTCAAATAGATCGATCCAGCTTCATATATATATGATCAACTGGAACAGTGCTTTCATGTCAGGTTTGCCCAGTTTCTTGGAACTTCTGGTGACTTATAAACTAAACAGTATATGACTTGTTGACAGTAGCCAGAGAGGCTACACCAGGGCCCACAGACCCGCAGCAAGCGCACCAGAGCCCGGACCAGGACCCAGGATCGGACCACCAGCACCAGGCCTCGGGCCCCAGCGGTCTATCCTGCCTCCAGGGATCCTGGGACCAGGGGCGCCCGCCTGCCAAAGAGGGCACCAGAATATCCAAACAGAAGGGAACCAGTCCCACATCGAAGGGTAAGGCCAGCCCTCACCCTCGACCACCTATATATGGGCCTCAACTACCACCATAAATAGGTAACTTGTCTCCCTCCCTGCTTACATACGTGCCCAGGTTATATATATTCCAACTATACTAACTTAAGCATCGGAGAGGTGAAGGCCGGCCCGCCCGGTATTCCCCTTAGTAAGCAGGATTGCAGGAGATCGAGTTGGATTCATCAAGTATCTACCAAGACCCCCGGGTTTAGGCAGAAACAATTGGCGCCGTCTGTGGGAATATCGTTCAAAAAGTCAGTGTCGCTGTGCCGGAAAGTAGGGCCCTGGTGACCCTTTAAGAGATCGCTAAAACCGCAGTCCGGAAGCCATGGAAGGAAGAAAGATAGAGACAAGCACAGAAGGATCGAAAGGACGAATTCAGTTCCCCGACCGGGCCCCACACGCAGGGGCCGCGATCGGTGCGAGGTTCGTTCTTTCCCCCGACCGCAAGGGAAGTCCGGAAGCGCGAATTCAGTTCCCCGGCCCGGCCCGTAGCATAAAGGCCGAGGTCGGTGCGAGGTTCGCACTTCCTCCTATTCAAAACAAGGCTCACGATCGTCAAGTCTCAGAGAATCCCGACCCAGTTGGAGCAGGGGAAATAGGAAAGATGAAGGCAGAAATTGAGCGATTGCGAAAGGAGGGCGATCAGGATCGGTTAAGAGCAGAGGCCCGAAGTCGGGAACTGAAGGCAGTAACCACCGCCCTGTTAGCAACCCTGGAGCGAGAAGGCCAGCTGGGTGCTCCTCGGGCGGCCTCGCACACGGCGAGCAAGGCTAGCGAATTCCCGCATCTCGAGATAGGGCTGCCTACGGGCAGGAGGAAGACCGTCCATATGCCCGTACCCCTCTTCTCAGAGGCTCTGAAAGATTCCGGCCCAGTCAAGCTCCCGTACCGCGCAGATCAGGCATCAGATGAGCGGGATAGCTCCACCGCGCGAACGATCGAGGCACTTTCCGCTTCGGTATCGGACATAAAAAGACGCATGGAGACCAGCGAGCGGAAGGCGGGACGACCGCAGGACGGCGCACGGTTTACCGAGCGCACTGGACCCTTCCCACGCCGGATCCGGGAAACGGGGGGATCTGGCGACCAAAGGCCTCTGAAGTTGACATACTCGGGAACAAGCTGCCCGTACCGGCACTTGGATAGCTTCAAGTCGAAGACGAGCGCTAGGGGCTATTCGGATGCCGTCAGCTGCAACATGTTCCGAGAAACGCTCGCAGGGGAGGCACTGGGTTGGTTCTACGAGCTACCGATGGACTCGGTCGAAACTTTCGCACAGTTGGCCGATAGGTTTGTCGGCCGGTTCGTCCTTAAAGCCACGGCAGCCCAGCCATCGACGGTCCTCTTCGATTGCATGCAGGCTAACCACGAACCGTTACGCGCCTTCGTTAACCGGTGACAGGTCGCCACGTCCGGGGTAAGAAACTTGGATAAGAGGATTGCGGGGATGGCCTTCAAGCAAGGATTAAGAGCTGGGGAACTTTCATACGACTTACAAGCGCAGGGGCCGCTGGCGTACGACGAGCTGATGACCGTGGCCGTTAGGCATGCTCAGGCAGAACAAGAGACATATGGGAACAAGGCGCCCAAGCGGATCTCAGATGGCATACCGCCATCCCCTCACGGAAGCAAAGCCGGGCGGCTACATATCAGCCGGGTACCTGCAGCCGCCAGGGGGATAGAGGCGCGAAAGGAGTGGCAACCCCGGCGAAGCAGCGACAATGATCCCCGACCAAGAAGAGGACCACCTTTTGGGCACCCAGCTCGGATCCAGGTAGCTGTGTCAGCAGAGCGGACACCACGGGCCCCGGTTCCTTCGCCAGCAAGAAAACCCTATGAACCGGACCTTCGGATCCCAGATCGGAAACCACAGAAGACGGTCGTACAAGACCAAGCCCGCCCCGGCAGCCCCAGGGCGGACCGACCGCAAGCTCGGCCGATAGGGACTATATGCACACGAACCCCCGGGTGGATCGAGGTACACGGGAGCATTAACATGATCCACGGTGGGGACCATATCGGTCAGCTCACCCGGAGCTCAAAGAAGCGGTGCCTGAGATCAATCCGGGGGAGGGAGGTTTACGCCTTCAGAGAACGAAGCGTCCAAGCCGCTAAAACCGGATGGAACTCGGTCACTTTCTATGAGGATGAAGAGCCGGAGGATGTGATCCAACCGCACACCGACCCCTTCCTTATCACGGTCCAAATAGACCACTGGATAACCAGTCGTATGCTGATCGATACCGGAGCCTCTGTCAACGTAATGTTCCGAGACGCGTACCGAGGACTGCAAAGAGGGAGGAACAAGTTATCCCAGGATAACGAGCCGCTGATAAGCTTCTCCGGTGAGGTAGTCCAGCCTCTAGGATCCGATTACCTACCAATCATTTTCGGCAAGGGAGACAGAACGAAAACAGAGCATTTGGAATTCATCATCGTCGACTGCCTGTCGTCGTACAATGGTATAATCGGTCGGCCAGGGTTATGGAGGCTCAAAACGTTCATTGCCGGCCATATGCTGATGTTGAAGATGCCTTCACCAGCCGGAGTTATAACTATACGCGGGGACCAGAGAATCGCCCGTAAGTACTACGCAGAAGCCCTGACCCACGGGAGGAAGCGGGCCGAGGTCTTTACAACCGTTCAGCAAGTACCAGCGCCGGATCTGAGTCTTGACCCCCGTGATGACATCGCTCCAGGTAGAGTTAGGCGATTCACGTTCACCGAGAAACCAGAGCGACCTTCGGCCGTGGAGGAAACCGAAGCCATCTGTATTTCCAAAGACCACCCGGACCGAAGCGTAGTGATAGGGACACAACTCGACCCGGTCGTCAGGGAAGAACTCATCACCTTTCTCCGGGCCCACAGTTCGGTCTTCGCATGGTCCTACGAAGACATGCCGGGCATATCCCCAGAGATAGCCGTTCACCGGCTAAACTCATTACCCAGCGTCCCCCCGACGAGGCAAAAGAGGAGGTCTTTCAGCCCGGCAAAATATGAGGCGATTAGAGAAGAAGTGCAGAAACTCATGGGCATAGGTTTCATCCGGGAAGTCCAGTACCCGCGCTGGCTCGCCAACGTGGTCATGGTACCGAAGAAGGCAGCCGGTCAGTGGCGTATGTGCGTGGACTTCACTAATCTAAACCGGGCGTGCCCAAAGGACAGCTTCCCGCTCCCTCGGATTGATCAGCTCATTGACTCCACATCCGGCTTCAAGCTGCTCAGCTTCATGGACGCCTACGCCGGGTACAACCAGATACGGATGCACCCGGATGATGAAGAACACACGTCATTCACAACCGACCGAGGCACCTACTGCTATAAGAGGATGCCGTACGGTCTAAAGAACGCCGGCGCCACCTACCAACGGATGGTGAACCAAATACTGGAACAAGAGATGGGCAAAACCGTGGAAGTTTACGTTGATGACATGTTGGTCAAAAGCTTAACTGCGGGGGCCCACGTCCGGGATTTGGCCGTGGTCATCGGTAAAATGCTCAAATTCGGAATGCGCTTGAACCCGAAGAAGTGTCTTTTCGGGATTTCAGAGGGTCTTTTTCTAGGGCACATCATCAGCCAGCGAGGGATAGAAGCCAACCCGCTGAAGGTCCAGGCAATCCTTGATATGGAAACACCCGGAGAGAGAAACCAGGTCCAGATCTTGACCGGCCGGTTGGCCGCCCTGGCCAGATTCATCTCCCGTTTAACCGATAAGTGCGTCCCGTTCTTTAAACTGCTCAAGGCACAGCAAACCAGGAAGATACTCTGGGCTGCGGAGCATGAGGCAGCGTTCCAGTCCATCAAAGCATACCTGGCTGCAGTTCCTCTCCTATCCAAACCACTGCCGGGAGAAATGTTGTACCTTTACATAGCCGCATCCGCAGCCGCCGTCTCCGCCGCTCTCGTCAGAAAGGAGGGCACGCTCGAACTTCCGGTATACTACGCGGGAAAGGGACTTACAGGAGCCGAGGGCCGGTACCCCGATATAGAGAGATTGGCTCTAGCCTTGATTGTTAGCGCCAGGAAGCTCCGGCACTATTTCCAGGCTCATTCCATCACCTTATATACCAACCACCCGCTGCGGCAGATCCTGCAAAAGCCAGACACCAGCGGGAGGCTCGTACGATGGGCAGTCGAATTAGGGGAATTCGACATCACCTATGCCCCACGAACAGCCATCAAGGGACAGGCTGCTGCCGACTTCATATGTGAGCTCACCCCAATGGCGGTAGAAGTCCATCCCGCCCGGTTCGAGGACGCACGGGCAGAACAAACGGCCAAGATCGAACCAGACCTGCCAACCGGCTGGAAACTTTACGTGGATGGCTCCGTAACCGCCAAACGGAGTGGGGCCGGGGTCCTGATAATCTCACCCGACGGCCAATCGTACGAGTATGCACTACGGTTCCTTTTTACCACCTCCAATAACGCTGCCGAGTACGAGGCCCTCATAGCCGGTCTGCAACTGGCCAAGGAGCTGGGAATCTCATCCATGGACATATACAGCGACTCCAGCTTGGTAGTCAACCAGATGAACGGGGTGTTCGAGGTTAAAGATCCTCAGCTATCCTCCTACCAGGCTTTGGCCAAAACTCTGATCGGGTTCTTCCGCGGCACCAAGATCCAACATATTCCCCGGGATGCAAATAGGCATGCAGACGCCCTTGCGAGGCTAGCAACCGGAAACTACCCCCCAGAGTACCGGAGAGCTAAAATCGAGACCCTCCAAAAGCCAAGTATAAGCAAGACCATCTCCGAAATATTCGCGGTAGAACAGGTACCACCGAGCTGGATGGACCCAATAGTCAAGTATCTGACCGACAAAACCAGCCCCCAGGATGCGGTGGAAGCCAGGAGGCTGCACCTCCGGTGTGCCCGGTATGGCCTCATTAACGGCCAATTATACCGAAGGGGCCACAGCTTCCCCCAGCTGAGGTGTGTGACTAAGGAGGCAGGAGAAGCAATCATGCGAGAAATCCACGAAGGGGTATGCGGTAAACACTCCGGCGCAAGGTCATTATCCCACAAATCACTCCGAGCGGGCTATTTCTGGCCCGATATGGCGGCAGCATCGAGGAAAATATCACGCGGCTGCCACAAATGCCACATGTACGCCTCGGTACCTCGTGCCCCGGCAATCGCATTATCAATCCTGTTGGCACCTTGGCCTTTCGCACAATGGGGAGTAGACATCATCGGCCCTTTCCCCGTGGCAGTAGGACAATACAAGTACGCCATTGTGGCAGTGGATTACCAAACTAAATGGGTCGAGGCAGAACCGTTGATAAAGATCACTGAGGAACGGGTTAAGAAATTCCTGTGGAAAAACATCTACTGTAGGTTTGGGGTGCCGCAGACTATTATCACGGATAATAGGACGCAATTCAACAACGCGGATCTCATCCAGTACACAGCCTCCCTGGGGACCCGGATGCTGTTTGCCTCGGTAGCACACCCGCAGACCAACGGCCAGGCAGAAGCGGTCAATAAGATTATCAAAACTCTTCTTAAAAAGAAACTGGATGCCAAGAAGGGATGCTGGGCCGAGGAACTCCCCGCGGTATTATGGGCCATCCGGACAACAGCAGCAGAGGCAACAGGAGAGACCCCATTCTGCTTGGCATTCGGGAGTGAAGCAGTGCTCCCTGTGGAGACTGAGATACCCAGCGGCAGGGTCGAGAATTACGACGCCGACACAAACGCCGACGGCTTACTACTCAACCTGGACCTCATCGAGGAGCGGCGCGACCGAGCGCACATGCGAAACCAAACCTACAAGCAGCGGGTCGCCCGGTACTACGATAGAAGGGTCCGGGAAAGAAAGCTGCAAGTCGGCGACTGGGTCATGAGGAAGGTCCAGAAAAAGCCATTGGCCTTGCAGCCAACATGGGAGGGACCCTACCAGATCACCGCGGCCGTAGGCCCGGCAACATTCCACATCATAGACGCTACGGGCATCTATTCTACCAGGCCGTGGAATATCGAACACCTACGCTTTTACCCTAGATAGTAGCAATCATAAAGGAACGAAAGTGTAATTGGCAAGCATTGCAATGTACAGTTATGACATTAAAGAGACTACACCAATTACGGGATATATGAACAGAGCAAACACCTAGCTAGCGCTCCCGGAACCCACAACCCCCGACCCGCCACCTTTTAGCTCCCGCTCCTGCTCCCTCATCACGATCAGGGCTATGTCAGCCTCCATCCGCTCGGCGTCGAGCCACCCTTTCTCCCGCCACTCCAGATAGGCGTCACTTATACCCTCCGTGCGAGCCTTCTCCAGCATCTCCTCAAAATCTGACGACTCCCGAAACTCGTCAACGGCCTTATCGGCCACTTCAGCAAGTTCGGATTCCACCAGCCTCTCCCGTCCCCGAACGACCGCCGTCATTTGGGCCTGCAGCTCCAAAACTTTTGCCTCCAACTCGACAATCCTCCCATCACGGGCGGCAAGCTGTCGGCTGGCTTCCCCTCTCTCCCGCACGAGTTCCGCGCTCAGCCGGCCGCCTTCCTCCCTTTCCTTCGCAAGCTCGGCTTCCGCCACACCCACCTTAACACCCAGCTCCTCCACCCGCTTCTCCAGGACAGCGGCAGCCTCCATTCTGGGGCCGGCGACATAAAACCTCTGAGCCAGCTGCCAAAAAGAAAGCAAAAGGAGCATCAGCTCATGTCACATCACGGAAGAGGACTCACAGAAAAACATTTACCTGTAGAGCCAGTCCCACGGGCTCCGCCATACTCTCACCCGGATTTTCGGTCCAGGACCCCTCCCGGTCGAGCCCCAAGGTTTCGATTATACCAGCCACAAGCCTGCTAAATCCACCACCAGAGCTACGAACGGTTTCCGGTTCCTGAGTCCTTCGACCACCCGCCTCCACAGTCGGGACTATGGCTCGCTCCATCGGCCCAGCTGAGCTTGACGCCCCCGCATCAAATACCCTCGCTCTCTTTGCCGGACTTTCACTGTGGCTGCTTCGACGGTGCTCGGGCAAAACCACTGATTCCCTCTCCCGCGAGGTACGCACTGCCATTTGCCGCGCCACAGGGTCTGGCCCCGGGAGGCCCTCCGCCCGCACTTCCCGAATGCGGAGTGGGGAATTGTTCTCACTGCCCGGCCGCCTCCCATAATGAGCATCCGAGAACACTAGCGGCACCGGCCTCGCATGCTCCGTACGCTTCTGGGTAGCCACGTCAAGAACGACTTTTGCGGCCTCCTCCCCTATCTCCATCAACCGCGCTGCTATAAGCTCCTCATCCGGCTCGATAGTCTCCTCAACTTTAAGCGCGGGCCGAGGACCATTAGTAGGTTTTCTCCCCATCCCCAGCACCTCCAGCACGTTCCACCGAGTGAAATTGTAGGTGCTCCGGCTATCATGGTCCCAGCCATAAAACAAACGGAATAACCGTTGCTTCTCCAGGTTCTCCAATTCATAGGTCTGGTCCCCGATCGGTTGATATGCCCCGGGCACTTGATAACCCCTCCAGGTCCGCTGCCACTTACCACCGGCCAGCACCACCGACCTCCTCCAGCCATCCAAAACCGTCGCCGGCAGATGCGTAATAGCAGCACCATGCTCCCGCGTGGCAAAATTCACGCAACCACGGCACTGGCCCTTTCTGCAGTAAGAAATCCTGTACAGCGCCCGAAATTCATTAACCGTGGGCCAGTCCATATAACTCAAACAGAACAGGCACCCAAGCCCAAGCAACTGCCTCCACTGATTGCTCGGAAGCTGGGCTGGGGAAAGATTCAGTGAGCTCAGCATGTACTGGACAAATCCCGGCAACGGCAGCGATAGACCGTTGCGGAACTGGTCATCAAAAACGGCGACCCAGCCCGGCTCCGGATTACAGGCCAGCTCGCCGGGATGCAAGCCTCGAAGTTTAACGGAAGAGTTGATATCCCACCTCGACCGAAACTCCCTAATCTCCCTCTCGTCCATACTTCTGATTGCTTCGTCGCAGACAATCGTCCCATCACCATCCCGCAGCTCGTGCCTCCTAGGCCCACGACCGCCACTGACATAATGCGCAGATCTCCCAGACGCCATTAAACCTCAAAACAAAAGTTCAGTTCTGCCGAAAGATGGAAGAGGAAAGCAGAAAGCAAAGTGCGGCAGGAAGAAAGCAGATGAGACGATAAATAGGGCAACAACAAAGGTCAGGCAACCCCAGCCGTCGATCCCCTCCATCTCAGTCCGCCCCCTGCCGACACGTGTCCACGGCATCAATAAAGGACCCCATGCCATCATAACTGATGGAACTAATGGGCTCCCCCTTCATTGCATGTCAGCCACATGCCCCACCCACAAACAACAGTTAGTAAGCAAGGAGCACGCAACGAGGCGTCCCCTCTCCTCGCTCCACAAAGGTCAACCTTCGAATCAACCCGACACCATGACGTGTCACGGTTATTTACACCGGCTGAATGCCAGTTCACTGGAGGACTTACCCCGATATGGCAGCCCGCCCGATCGAGATCCGCCCAGCACTATGGCATTCCACCGGGCATGTGACATTCAACCAGCTCCAAAATATTCTACCGGATGTCATTCCCTACGCCTACGGGCAGGGACGAGCCAGCAACAACGCGAGGCTTCAAAACGCATGGGCTTTATAAACCCGGGCGAGCTTACATCTAACCAATGTACTCTTGTCCAGCAGGATAAAAACCCTGCATCACACTGAACTGTGATACCCTTGGGGATACATGGCGAGACTCGTTATCTCAACGCCACTCCACTGGGCAGATTGTCTCTCTAACACAGAGCAAGTCTCCCCGCAGGCTAACAAACCTGCACATTACCTCAACGCTTAAACAACAAAAGCTGAGAAGAGCTAGCAAGTGTTAAAACAGCGCCTCAGCGCGGCCATAACACCCTTCGGGCACCTATTGGCCTATTCCACGCACCAACAGGCCTCCCCGAAGGCTAGTCTGCAAGTCTATCCGGGACTCGTTCCGATACGGCAGGACGCCCGTCGAGCTCCCGTGAACTCCGCCCCGCACCAATATGGTTCATCCGGGACTCGTTTCGATACTTTAGGAACGCCCATTCAAGATCCAGATACTCACCTCGGTCACGCCCAATCTTTAACGCGGACTTGGGGGACTGAGCACCGGTAGGTTGGTAACCCTGCGGGTCTGCAGGCCAAGAGCAAGACAGATCTTAAGTCCCCATTCAAGATTGCACTTGACCGGGAACTTGGGGGACTTGTTGACAGTAGCTAGAGAGGCTACACCAGGGCCCACAGACCAGCAGCAAGCGCACCAGAGCCCGGACCAGGACCCAGGATCGGACCACCAGCACCAGGCCTCGGGCCCCAGCGGTCTATCCTGCCTCCAGGGATCCTGGGACCAGGGGCGCCCGCCTGCCAAAGAGGGCACCAGAATATCCAAACAGAAGGGAACCAGTCCCACATCGAAGGGTAAGGCCAGCCCTCACCCTCGACCACCTATATATGGGCCTCAACTACCACCATAAATAGGTAACTTGTCTCCCTCCCTGCTTACATACGTGCCCAGGTTATATATATTCCAACTATACTAACTTAAGCATCGGAGAGGTGAAGGCCGGCCCGCCCGGTATTCCCCTTAGTAAGCAGGATTGCAGGAGATCGAGTTGGATTCATCAAGTATCTACCAAGACCCCCGGGTTTAGGCAGAAACATGACTGATTAATGTTTAAACTAATTAAGAGCGCTTGAGGTCTAACTTCTAAGGAAGGAAGGGACAAAAGTCGATCTTCATGATTAACCTGAATATTGAACCTGATTTGAAAGTACAAAAAACAAAAAATTCAGAATATTAATTTAAACTAGGTTGATAAATTTGCATTGAACAACTAACGTACGCAAAGCCTCCAAGATTGAATCACGTACGTACCTTTCATTTTGTATATAGGTCGTACGCTAACATTTTATATAATGAAAAATCTAATACATTTCTGATGTTTGACACAATATATATCAACACACACACCCACAAACACAAAAACAGAGGGAAAAAAAAAGTATTAATCAGCACACAATCATAATTCGAGATATATGTATATGTATCTTTTCTATTGTTTTTTTTTATACTAGAGTAATGAAATAAGCTGTGATCCGCAATAATCATAACTTGTTTTCTGATATCATCAGTTTGCATAATCATGAATTAATAGATGAGTTTAAGCATTCTGTACATATGGTGGTTTGCCTGCACCATTTCTTAACGTATGTTACGCCTTATCTATCTTGCAGCCGCAAAGGCAATGTTCCTATCACACTTACTTTAATTTGCAGAGAGTTCTACAAAGGATAAGTCGTCAAAGTTATTTTATTAGAGATCGAGATTCATTTTCAACGATGTATATGTACTGATCTACTGATTGTGAAGTTCTCTTGGTGATTAGGATCCCCTTAATTAGTAACCATTATCCAAAATCTATGTCTAGCTAGCTAACTATATATGACCAACTTTTCTGCAGTCGCATGGCGTTGTATACATGTATGCGCTAGCTTTACCGGAGTGGATGACGAGACTATCGAATGTTTTATCTATACTATATATTATTTAACAGAACATGTTTTGTCAACCAAAACATATATTTTTTTATTTTTTACCCTCAAAATATTAAAAAACTTTCATAAACTTTTTATACATGAGGATATATACATCAATTACATAATTTTTTTTAATAAATAAAAAAAATATATATAAAACAATCCTATCTACAACTCTAAGTAGTTTTTCCCACTATTTTCTCTCCCTTAACCCACTTTTCTCTCACGTTTGTCAAAATGTTCAATTCAAATTTAAATAAAAAAATAGAACAGTTTATCCAGTATTTCAGTAACTACAAATTTCTGTTTTTCACACCCATAGAGTGTGTTTGTGGCTAGTTTGTAACAAAATAAAAAGCTAGGTTGCTGAAATTTCAACTATGGAAGAAGAAGGAAGTAGTAAGACAAAGAAAAAGAAACGCAGAGAAAATCGAGGACTCCATTATGATTGAATTTCTTATAACTTTTTTACTACCACACACTCTCTTTATATACTCAAGTACCTAAGAATCAAACTAAAAGAGAGGATGGTCCATGTAGTATTGTAGAACCACTACATATGGTCATATATTAACTTGTTTGGTTTGAACTCTTGAATGAAAACAATAGTATCAAAGGCTTCCATCTTTGAATTCTTTTCAACAAATGTCTAAAAACTCATCTAGATCTCGTTATGCGCGCAGAGAGGGAATTAGGGTTTCCGGCCTGGCTTATAAGTTTTTGTCTGAATTAGGGTTTCCTAGCTACATGGCTAGCTCATTTATCTATATGAAGCTAAGCACGTGAAGTTTGAAATAAATGGCAAAGCACAGTTGCATCGACTATATAATGGTCCACCGAGTGAAGCAGGTATTCAGCAGCATGTGTAGGAACGTGCAGCAGTTGCTAATTCAGTTGGTAGTCGTAGCTAGACGATACATAGCTCAACTTCAAAAGGACGTAAACAACAAATTTGCTGATTCAGAACCATAGCTATTATGGGTTGTATGCAAGATCTCATCAATTCTCATCCTAAACATTATTGTAGGATATAATGGATTTTCATCTTGACATGATTAATTCTCACTGAATCGTGCCAATACAGGTTACAAATGCCTCAAAGTAAATGCGATCCAAACAACTAAAACAAGTTAGCTTGCGAGCTTGCAACCTTCTTTCACCGTATGGCGTTTGTATTGTTGCCCATTACGTACGTATGTTAGAGAAACACGCATGAGAGTGAAATTTACACGTACTCCTTATTTTACGATCCACACTTCATAAAAAAATAACAAGAAAACACAATTTAGCTATACCAGTTGATCGATTTCCACATAGAATCACAAATGTCTTCAATGATTATTGATAATACAGAGAAGAACGTGGAGTGCAAGTAGCAAGCAACAGTAGTCGCTACTTGCAAATACTCGATCCAAACGTCTGAGCCATGTGCATCCCTCTGAGCCTGAATCAATGGCATTCCAATATTTCTAAGTTTTCATGCTACTCGTACACACTACTCGTACACACTAGTCGGTCCAAACCTCCTCAGCTCCAAACATTATTCTTGGAACAATCATAGAATTCCCCTCAGCTTTCTATATATATATATATATATATATCATATACACAACTAATACGTGAGTTGTGGCTTGATTAATTAAGTAGCTTAACTGACAAAGGTCATATGTTTAAATCTCATTGATATATGTAAGGTACTTATTTAATAAAAAAAATTTCAAAAAAAAAAAAAAACAACGTGCTTGCGTTTAAACTGGCACGCGTAGTTCTGTATCCTTTGATCTAACATGATTCTTGGAACTCTGACAGATCTTCATCATTAATCAACTTCTTCTATTCTTTTAATTGGGGACGAAGAATTATATATGTAAGCTCCTTAACTGTCACAAAAATTCCCTTTGCCAATCATGAAGTCCACGTCGTCGAACTAATATATGTGTTATATACAAATCATTTATTAACAAAAATATATTTTCATGGGACTCGATTACATATATATATTCTCTAAATCTAACGTACGTAGCTGGCATCGGTCATAGGCTGGCGTATGTAATTATATAATGTTCGTCGTGATATATTAGCACTAGATTAAGCTGTAAAGAAATCGACTCCAACTCCAGCTAGGTTAATATATGATTCTATGGCAGCTGGTAGCCTGGTACGAACCGTACGGTTTTTGTTCTTAATTGTTGGATTAATTAGCATAAACAAACTGTATTAGAATAAGCCCCTAATGAGACGCTATTTGGGGAGTTGATCATTCCGAAAAACAACACTTAAATATTAAGAAAACTAACATTTCCAAATGGTGTCAAAATTGCAGTGGTACTTTGCTAGCGCACTTATTATATATACGTCTATACGAAACATTTTCTCTCGTATAGACGTATAGTCGATCATATACACAAATTATGAAGAACTGAAGTAATTAAGCATGGAAGAAAGACTTTCCCTAATTACTAGCTTGTTAATTTGATAAACCAGTCAAGAGAGACCGGCAGTAGACAGTTGGTAAATGTATTAGTTTATGTAATATGATATGGTAGGTTAATCTCCAACCTACTTCAATTCAGTATATATATATATATATATATATATATATATATATATATATATATATATATATATATATATATATATATATATATACACTTTCTAAAATGATAAGGATTTGCATATCACAACAGATCGATAAGCATTCTGAAGGATATTATTCTTTCACTATAACAATATTTTACAGCTCATGTGTTGACAATATATATGATGCACCGCCAAGCATATCTAACGACCTCGTGGACAGTCCAACCAGCGCGATAGGTCCTGGTTCCGGCATGTATTGGGTAAACCGCAACCTCGGCTACATCTCCATTGTGAAAGATCACCGGTGCCACATCCGGAAGGTGTGCCCCCGGGCTACGGAAGTAGCTTCGTGAGTAGGAAAAGTGGGTTTGTGTCCCACATCAGAAATATGTATTACCGGTGCCACATCTCTTGGGATCCTTAACATTCCACATTTCTTGGGATCCTTAGCATTCCACATTTGTAACACCCCGATGACTTATTAGCTGATGGTAGTGAATTCTAAGTGGACGTAGCCATACCCGCCGTAGCCATGGTGAACCACTATAAATTCTTGTGTCGAACTATCTATCTTTATTATTGTGCTTCTGTTAGAGTCACCGGATTCAGATAGAAACAATTGGCGCCATCTGTTTTTTATCCGAGCAGGCAGCATTTGAACAGGAAGCAATTCTGCTTGGACACCCACCAGTCTCCTTTGGGCACCCGATCATTTCCACAGTTCAAACAAGTGGGCAGTGGCACTGCTCCGAGCAGCAAATCAACCTGCTCACTTCCAGTAAAGCTAAGTATTCAAACTCTCACAATTATACTTGCTCGACCAATATGCAAGTACTCTGTGCTCTACATTTATTTGGCAAACATGCTAAGAATAGTTTTCCCGCTGCAATATAATCATATAAGCATGCTGTACCATGCTAACCACATGGTTATTTTTGTACCGGCTAATGAATGTGCATGATTACCTGCTACACCGGTAATTTTTAGCTTGTTGGTGCATAGCATATAGTCTTTCATGTGTAACTGGCCGAGTTCTATCATCCGGGATTTTTCCTCCGGGAAATGGTAAGCCAATAACAACGGCTGAGGCATTCCAACGGTAGAGCCAATAACAACGACTGAGGCATTCCAACGGGTAAGCCAACACCAACGAAAGACTATGCATGACATCTTCAAGCAATGCATGCCTTCATTCGATACATGATCATATATGTGTTCAATTAATGTCCGTAAGCATGACATTCGTACCACCGGGCAGTCAATGTGTTCAGAAGCATAGTATAACAACTCTTTGCTTGTTGTAAGTAGGTTCATTTCTAATTTATTGTTCATTTTTTTTCTGAGGTACATATCAACCAACGACAAAGGCATTCCACCGGGAAACCTGGGGGACTCGGTATTCGAACGCCCGGTAATGAGTCCATCTTACTTGAGGAGCTGGGGGACTAGTGGGGGTGACGTCACTCGGTCGTCACCTACCTTGGCGGTACATGATTTTAACTCCCCAAGTAAGATTGCCTCTTACTCGGGAACTTGGGGGACTTGTTGACAATATATGTAGTGCACATCCAAGCATATCCAACGACCTCGTGGACAGTCCAACCAGAGCGATAATTCCTGGTTCCGGCATGCATTGGGTAGACCGCAACCTCGGCTGCATCTCTATTGTGAAAGATCACCGATGCCACATCCCGAAGGCGTGCCCCCGGGCTCCGGAAGTAGCTTCGTGAGTAGAAAAAGTGGGTTTGTGTCCCACATCGGAAATATGTAAAAAGGAGGGAGCCTTCCTTTCTTATAAATAGAAGGCTTCCCCCTAGATATCTGATCTTTTGAGATCCTTAGCATTCCACATTTGTAATACCCCGATGGATTATTAGCCGATGGTACTGAATTCTAAGTGGACGTAGCCATGCCCGCCGTAGGCATGGTGAACCACTATAAATTCTTGTGTCGAACTATCTATCTTTATTATTGTGCTTCTGTTAGAGTCTCAGAATTCAGACAGAAACATCATGAATGTCATTTCTTCAACACTTCAACAATATATAGAGATATGTTCTTTAGCATTTTATTATAATCTATATTGTTAGAGTCTCGATATGAAAAAAAAAAAAAATCTCGATATGAACTATTAATCAATGTATTTTTTTTCCATGTAAAATCATGTATCATATCAGAAGAGTCGTGAAGAAATATCATATTCTTATTTTGAGAAAGTTTCTGAATTTGACTCTTAAGACTTTCATACTAAATGGTAAGAAGTTTGATCCAAATACATTACAAATCGTATGTTAAGACAGACTTGACGCATATACACGGCCAATGCACTTATAAATCACAAATTCTTGTCAATATCTAATGTTTATAATTGCTATATATACTATGCAGCAAGAGAACAACAATGTTGTCCAATGATATGTATTGGCCGTCTTTAGTAAAGTAGTTGTTTATGGAATTATGGAAAGTGATCTGGTCACAAAATTCGGCTAGAAATTAGATTAATCAATGCAATATAACTAATATATATATCAGTCTGAGTTGATCTTAGTATCGAAAAACATAAACATCCTTAAAACTAAACAAAAATTCCATTGAATGGTGTAAAAATTACGTGATCGTGACGCTTGCATATATAAATATAGTGCTCTACTTCTTGAGCCAACAAGCTCCTGCTTCACTTGATCTCTCACCTGGACAATTGGCACCATTTAGAATTTGTAACCCTTATCCTTCTCATTGTCCATTTCTTCTTGTTTTGTCTCAACAGCCGGATCATCCATGGGTCCTATAACCCTACATTTCACTTGATTGACTCCCTAATTTAATCACGGAAAATTTGTTAACGAATTCCTTCTTGTTCACGATTCACATGCATTCATATCTTGTTTAATTTGTATGTATGTGAGAGTTGATCGATCGAGAAAGTAATGTTCAATCTACTTGTGGGGTCTTTGATCAACATATTCTGCCACCACTCATTTTCCATGATTTCTTGTTCGAGATCGACCACCTTAATTAGCTTACTCGTGTGTCATTACATATCACCTAGCAAGTCATTAGAATCTGATCGATTTGTGCATATCATATATGCATTGTGGCAAATACCCTAATGGGCTCCCCAATATGATCACCTGGTTCACGTATCTAGATAGGAAATATATATATATATATATATATATATATATATATATATATATATTTATATCCATATATAATTATTAATGTGCGCTTTTACTGTAATTTGAAATTCGAGAGTGTGAACCTTTGAGACTTCAACGGACTGTTGTTGCAACATGGTAAAAATGTTCTTGATTATGATTTGCCTAAAATGACTGAAGATCATGGTGAAGATGTGACACTGCCTAGGATAATACAAGATGAAGTTTCAGTTATCATTCCTTAACAAGACCGCGATGCGATTCATCATTTAAATGAAAATCAAGCTTCTGCGTACCAAACGATAATATCTGCTATTGAGTGTCATGAGACTGCCATATTTTTCGTCGATGGTCCAGGAGGGACGGGAAAAACATACTTATATCGTGTATTATTGGCATCATTGAGAAGCAACGGTCATATTGTACTGGCAACTGCAACGTCCGGAATAGCAGCAACATTATTACCGGGTGGGAGAACAGCACACTCTAGGTTTAAAATTCCACTTAATCCTGATGCATCATCTTATTGCTCTATTAGTAAACAAACTGATTTAGCCGAGTTGATACGGAGATCATCAGCGGTTATTTGTGATGAGGCACCAATGATGCATAGATATTCCTTAGAAGCTCTTGATCGAACTTTTAAATTTATAACCGGAGATGAGCGGCCATTTGGAGGTAAAGTTGTTATATTTGGGGGAGATTTCCGCCAAGTTCTTCCTGTTGTCCGTAAGGGAACACGGTCTCATATGGTTCAAGCCAGTTTGGTTAAGGCATCATTTTGGAAAGATGTTAAGATTCTTCGTTTGCGACAGAATATGCGATCCATCAATGATCCACATTTCTCTGAGTTTTTGCTTAATGTTGGTAATGGAGAACAATCATCTGTTATTGAAGACATGATTCAATTACCGTCATGTATGACCATACCATGGGAGGGTGAAGAATCAATCAACCAGTTGGTCGATCAAGTTTTCCCTAATTTGGAAGCTCATGCAAATGATGCATCTTATATGGTTGACAAGGGAATAATTACTCCAAAGAATGATGATGTTGACGTACTTAATGAGATGATTGTAAAGCGACTTCCGGGACCGGAGCGCATCCTGTACTCTTTCGACTCAGTTGAGGATGACAATAGAAATTTGTACCAACAAGAATTCTTAAATTCAATTTCTCCTTCTGGTATGCCCCCGCATCAGTTAACTATAAAACAAGGTGCCCCCGTTATGCTTTTGAGAAATATTGACCCAAAAATGGGTTTGTGCAATGGTACGAGATTGACGTGTCGAGGATCATACAACAACCTAATTGATGCAGAGATTTTAAGTGGTCAATATGCTGGAACTAGAGTGTTCTTACCTAGAATCTCCATAAAGAGCGGCGATAATTCTGGACTCCCTTTTGAGATGATAAGAAAGCAATTCCCTGTGAAGTTGTGTTTTGCACTTACTATAAACAAATCCCAGGGGCAAACAATACCAAATGTTGGCATCTACCTTCCGGATCATGTATTCAGTCATGGACAATTATACGTGGCTTTATCACGAGGAGTTTCAGAAGCTATTACCAAAGTGTTGGTCAAGAAAGGCTCATTAGTTGGCGAGGAAGGGGTTTTTACAAAAAATGTTGTGTACAAAGAGATTTTGCTGCCTTCAAGTTAGTGTGAACCAATAAGGTATGTTTCATAATTAATGTTTATTTGTATGCGTAACCTGATTTTGAGTTTTACTTATATATTTTACTCATATAATAGCATGTTGTCACTTTTCTCTAATTACTGTAATGGTTTCGCTCACTTTTATGTGTTTTCTTTGTTTCGTAACCTTTGATGAGATTTTGCTGCATATTCCATTTTGATGAGTTTTTGTGTTTAAGTGCGTATTCCAATTAGAATAGAATGAATAATACATGATGTAATGATGTATTGCAAAACTTCAACCACCACCGTTTTATTTTAATTACCATATATAAAGTGAAAATATATATTGATACACTATCTTATGTTATCTTTTTTTGTGTTACTCTTAATTTGTAGTTTCAACAACGGCAATTGACAAATGGATGGCTGATATGGAGTTGAATGGAGCAGATTGCATTTATAAACTTTCTTTTGATTTTTTTTTTGTGGAAATTTATTTATTACTATAATAAAATTATTTAAAGGCGTGATGGCCTAGCCTCCCACTGGGTTCCAGCCATCAAAATTTTATATATTTTCATATTAATGCACGTTTAGGTACATCACTTTATGTCTATTGCATGCGTGAGAGTTAGTTACTTTGCAAAATTTACTTACAAGTATTTTTTTTAAAGAACTTTTGAACCATAACGACAGAGAGAAAACTATGTATATGCTCAACGTATTTATTGAAAAACAAATAAACGCACGCGCGAGCGCGGTCCTTCCGCACGCCAGAAGCTAATATGACAACTGACACAAATCATCACACAATCAAATCACGAACACAGATCATCACACAATCAAATCACAAAATTAACAGTTGAGAAAAAGAATTGAACTTGAACTGAAGGAAGCAAAGCAGTATATGAGACAAAACAGTACAAACTTAGTTAGATATTTGCCTACTCGCGAAAACTATGTATATGCTCAACGTATTTATTGAAAAACAAATAAACGCACGCGCGAGCGCGGTCCTTCCGCACGCGCATCGCGCGTGCAGGAAGGCTAGTATATATAATTTTCAGTGTGAGACTTTCACATATAATCAGAGCAATACTTTAATTTGATTACTTTAAATATGTGAAGTCTCTTGCCTTCTCTCTCTGTCTCTGCAATTTCTCCATTTTTTTCAGTGTATTTCTCCCACATTACTAAATAACAGTCAAGTACACATTTCAAGGAAGGAAACTATATATCCTTTGCAAAGCCAAGTAGTCCATGTATATACATGTCCCAAACACAAAACAAAGCACTTCTCTTCACCTTTACACTCAACTGAACAGGATCATTCAGTTGAGTTGACATGTTTTGAGAGATAGGAGAAGTAGATGTGTACAATAGAGAGAAGCTAAATATGTAATGGAAGGAGTAGAAGTGGACCAAAGGGTTAGTTCATGTTTGTTGACGGTAGTATCATATGGGCTATCGGGCCCACAGACCTGCGCTTAGGCCGGAAAAGTATGCCCAAGTGCCCCAGGGCGGTGACCGAATACCCAAGCGCCCGGTGAGAGAGGCCCATGAAGAAGGGTCCAGACGGTATCTTTAATGTACAGAAGGAGCTACCAATCCCACATCGAAGGATAAGCTTAGTCCGTGCAACCTAGAGCCCATATATTGGGTCAACCACCTTCATTAAATAGTAATCACCAATTTTCCGCTTCCACTTGTACTGCTTATCTTTTAATCTCAATTGTACTAACTTAAGCATTGGAGTGGAAACGATTGGCCACAACCGGTTCTTCTTATTTAACAGGAGTTTTTAGGACAAGAGAGCATCTAGCCCAACATAAGATCCACTGGATATCTGTGAGTCTACGTGATTTAGACAGAAACAATGTCTTTGGCCGCACCATATATGCATTTGCTGCATTTGGAACTTAGGACATAATCTGCCTCCCGGCCTCTTAGTTTAGTAACTGCCCCTGCATTTCTTTTTAATTTAGAAAGGGTGCATTTTCACAATATCAAACACCAGAGTTGAAAGTTAAGCAACAATAATTACCAGCAATCTTTGTAGCAGAAATGCTTATACTTTACCCCCAATTAAAGAGTGGTAGATAGACTTTTGTAGTTTCATAGCAATAGAGATGTACACTTAGTGAGAAGTAATGCATATCATACCTACTTAATAATAAGAAGTAATACACATTACATTTTTACTGAAGGATAATGATGAAACCCACCTACCAAGAAACCCTGGATACATAAGTTCTCAGAAAGCGTACCAGAGCAATATATAGCTTTGACAAGTTTTGGTTGGTGTATATATAACCTTGAATGCCAAGCTTTTCCAGTTCGAAGTTTCGTTTCAAAACGTCTCAACTAATATTCCCGGGACAAAGACTGGAGCTAGTTTTCTCTACTGGCCGGTGTGATTGCTACTACTAAAGACTAGTCCATATATAGCTGATCTGAGCATTTTGAAATCAAAGTCACGAAGTGCTTTAGAAAATAAGGTAAAACCGTACAGCATGAGTGGTACTTACTATATGTGCAATATTATCTGTGGCTAATTATGTTTAAAAGGGATTAATCAGTGAGGTGGGTGAGGCATGCACACCATGATTCATGCATTTAGGCTTTTATCTTTAGGTTGGGTAGGTTGAATAATATGATTGTGTTTTTGACAGTTTATATTTGAATCATTGATCATTTGGTTTAGGTGGATTGTCTGTATCTTCTCCCATACTACGCATGTTTGCACAGTCTAGTGTATAGTCACTCGCTACGACATTATTAGTCGATCTCTCTTTTAGTATATCTGGGAAAGAAAATTCATACTCGTTAATTAGTTCTTTTCTATGTAGGTGGACAATCAATTAGTAGTAGTTAATCAGTACTGCTTAATGTACGAAAATAGTACTCCTAATTCCTGTTGTTCATAGCTTTAATTGTTTCCTCAAGACAGAGGCAGGCAGGCACAAGAGAGCCCATCTACTGTATCATGTGATATATACACATTCTTTGAAACCAAAGTAGCTAAATCCTCATTTGGTCCAACATTGTTCTAACATTCATCCACATGTCTTAAAAATTGAATATATATATATATATATATATATACAGTAACAAAACAGCTCGCTCTATATCATTGTTTTTTTCGAGTCGAAGACAGATAGGTTACTCAAGCATTTTACGATATTTTCTCTTCATTAGGAATCAAAAAAGAACACAACGGCGTATCCCAATCTCACCAGCCGCCTAAAACCACCACCACCACCACCCCATGCCATTTTACCACACTACCCTCACCAGAGCCCCCCCTGCAAAATACAAAACTTATCCCTAAACCCAAAAACGCCACTGCAGAAACACGGAATTTACGCTTCTGACCGGTCGTACTGTGTCAGATACAATTCAGATCCGTTTTGGCCGTTACAACCTTCCAAAGTTAATACAGTCCCTCTTCCGTAATTCAAGCCAATTTCATACCCGGTTCTTTGTTTTTGAATAATCCCGGAAAGGGCATATAACCGAACGGAAAATTCTAAACTCCGATTAAGGGAATCCCCAATTCGGTTAGATTTCCCGGGAAACAAGCCGTGAATTAACAACGCGAAATTGGGACAAAAAAGAGAACAAAATATTATCCGATTTTTTGCCAATAGACTCTTCTTCTACTACAGAGAGCAAACAACAACAGCACTACTAGCAGTTACTCATCACTCTAGCTTTGTATCTTCCTCATTCTGCCCTTTACAACAAAATTAGAAAAGAAAAAAGAAAAAAGAAAAATACAAAACTAAAAGACTGTGGTCCTAAACGGCTTCCCCTCTCCTCGATCGGAGACCTCTATTTACAGAAAAGGCCAAAACATCTCCCTAGAATTTACCAAAACCTCCTCCCCGCCGTAGATCTACTCTACGCCGGCGGTTAAGAGAGAGGTGGTAAAGTCCTCCGCCGCCGCTAATTGGCGTAGATGAAGTGACGATCGTCGGAGGAGGAGCCGAGGAGGTCACTGATGTCACTCGACGGCGCGGCACGGCCGAGCCGGAGCGCCTCGAGGACGCGCTCGAAGACGACCACGTGGCAGGGAATCCGGAGCACACCGCGCTGCTCGTAGCCGTACTCCTGCGCCGACTTGTTAAGAAGCTCGACGAACACCGGATGGTTGAGAAGCTCGGCGGAGACGACGAACCGCTCCATCTCGTCACCGACGTACACCGGCACGTGTCCCTCGGGGACTCCGGTCTCCGAGGAGCTCTTCCTCCGCCGGAGCTTCAAGACTCTGAACGACTCGCTCCGGCGAGTCCGCGTCGAACCGGAACCGGACGCGGCGGCGGTGGAGTCGGAGCGGAGGAGGCAGTACTGAGACGAGTCGGCGACGCGGGAGAGACGACGGATCAATTGCTTCATGGTGTTGTAGAGAGAGAGAGAGAGAGGGAGAGTTTGGGGTTTTAGAGAGAGAAAGTGATGATGGAGTAGTGGGTGTGAGGGGTGTGAGGAATGGAATATATAAAGGGCAGGAAAGGGAATTAGAGAGAGAGAGAGAGAGAGAGAGAGAGGGGGACATGGAAAGGTGATGATGAGAGAAGAAGGGTGGGAGGTACAATTAGGCGTACTTGGCAGGTACAATAACTGAGACACAGACCCTTTATATTTTCTCCCTTTTTTCTTTACATTAATAGAGGGTAAATCTTATTTTAATTTTTGCCCTTTTTTTTTGTTTTTTTTAATGTTTTGCAGTAAAAAAATCTACAGGTTTTATGATTTGTGTTCCCTTATTCTTTTACCGTGTCTTTCCGTACCGGAGAGAGGACGCTGCGGGAGTTGGTAGGTGAGGCGTACGTCTAGCATTGATCTTTTTTATTTATGTTTTTTTATCTTTTCCATTTTAAGATGTGGGGTAATTTACATTTCGTACATTTTTACCTACTTTCATGTGAGCAATTACTACGCTTGAAGAAATAGGTTTAGGGTTTAGGCCGAGGGTCGGAATTGAGGAAATTTAACATCTTGAGCTCAACCATGTTTTTTTTTATTTTATTATTATTATTATTATTATTTTTATAATTAAAATAGAGCTCAACCACGTAATGTGTTAGATGATATTTAATTAAACAATTTTATTTGATAAAAACTGTAATGATTTTTTTACTAATTTTCTATTTTTTCATAATGTGATGCCAAATAGGCAGAAAACATATTGTCAATGTTGTTGTTTATATAACAACATTCCTTTTGCCGGTCGGAAAGAGTTTCCGAAAATCTAGCGCATGGCGCTACTTTCGACCATAGAAAATGCGGGCCCACTAATGCTTATCAGTCTCTCGCTACTGACGCGAGAAGTGGTCATGCAACGGCAATGTGAGTGTGTGACATAATTGGATTCGTTGGCTGGATTAGGTTTCTTGGAGTCGGTCACAAAAAACACGGTACGGTCCTTTACCAAACGCTGAACTTGTAATTCAATACTATGTTGATCTCGCATTTTTCATGTAAGATATCGACAAATGACTTTGATTTTGTGGCAATATTTCATTGGATCACAATCCAAGATTTTTATGAGCGAAACATATATCCATATTTTTTAATAACAATGTATACATAATTTACTATTGTTGCTCGAAACTAAATGTATTGTTTAGAATAAGATCAACTATAAAAGTAAAAGCATAACGACAATATTGTATAATTAAAACTCTAAATCGTCAACAAATATAGTCACTTTCCACGTAACATAGGAGACGACAATAAATCGTCATATACTCTTGAAGATAGAGTTTCATAAGCGCCATATATACTTGACATCAGAGTTTTCAATGCAAAATAACCCCGACACAAGATAAAGAGAGAGAAACAATGTATATTGACGAGTTGTAATTTGTAAATATATACCTATTGTCTGTAATTCCTACATGTTCCGAGTGCCAAGCAAGTTCAATTTGGTTAACTTTTTACTTACTTCGTTCTTGGCTTCTATTTGTTTTCTTGTAATTTCACCGACAGCTTCTTGTTCTTGCTAAATTATTACCAATGCCATGTATTGTGGCATGTAGTGTACGTTATAACGTTATTCTTGTACAATAGTATAGCTGAAACGAGAGTCATGAAGCAGGTATCTAATTCCAAATATCGATAGAGCTGGCCAAAGAGTAATGACAGTTTACATCTGTTTAGGAATTGTGTAGAATCACATATAGTGTGTTGTAACATGCACAAACTGGTGCTGCTCCCTTCTGATTCATGCTATGAAAAAAGCCTTTCAAACCCTGCAGCCCGGATTCCGGCAATAATCAAGAGAAAGCTCGATCCATACGTTTTTGTTTATTTTAATTGAAACCCCAACATTACAACAAAATTTCAAACATCACGAGAATTGATTTTGGGGCATGGTCGACATTTGTGAGAGAAGAAGAGAATAAAAACAAAAGTGGAAGAGAAATTTGTTGGAATTTTCTATGGGATGATAACGTTAGCACCATTTATGAGAAGCAATCCTTTCATTAAGAAAATTCAAATCTTGTGTTGAATTGTATCAGGATCTTCTTTGTTTCTTTATACTCCCATCACCTTTATGTAAATATTTTTCTTCTAAATGCTGAATATATAGGGAATAAAATGGAAATTACAACGTAGCTGTACAACGAGTTTGTTCAGAAACTTATAACAAACTTGTCCGCTATGTAATTATTTTTTAAGAACTAATATTTTATAAAGTAAGACTCAATATTAGCAATTTAACTACCACTTCGTCCACTCTAATGGGTGTTGTTATCTTAAATTATCGATGATTGAGTGGAGAACAACATTTCTTATATGAGAATTAAAAAAGATATATAAAAACAGTCCATGTCATGAAGCAACATCTACTAGTGACTTCTCAATCAAATTAACAGAAAAATGGTAGTGAGTTCATGAGTATGAACTTTGTAATGGATAATCGAAATATATTCAACATGTATATAACAATCTTCCAAAGTTTTAATTTGGTCAAATAATCTTGGTGTAATGCATTCAAACATATTAAAATATGTGTTTTGATTTCTCAATGGAAGTTTATGCAAGAGTCACCCTACGAAAGGTCATTTTCCTGTTTGCCCACGGATTAAGCCAAGTGAAATAGTAGAACTCATAATCTCATCATTAAAAAAGTTTTTCCCCTAAAAAAAGATTTGATCACCAATATTACTACCCCTTTCATCAATTTTATTTGTGTCGGTTTGATTTCCAATTACCCTACAATGTAGTTGTTGACAGTAGCCATAAGAGAGGCTACCCAGGCCCCCAGACCCGCAACAAGGGCTCCTTGACCCGGTCCAAGGCCCGGAAGTTCAGCATCAGCACCTCGTCCGACACCCGGGCGGACCTTATTGGTGAGCAGGACCCGGGGACAGGGGACAACAGCTCCCCAAGTAAGGGCCGAAACAGTCCAGTAGTATATGTAGAAGGGGGCCAGTCCCACATCGAAAGGTGAGGCCAGCCCTCACGCCCGACAGCCTATATATGAGTCCCAACTACCCTCATTAATGGGTAATCAGTACTTCAACTACTCATTCCCGCTTAAGTTATCAGTTTATCCCAACTATACTGACTTAGACATCGGAGTGGAATAGACCGGCCCCGCCCAGTATTCCCTTAGTTAGCAGGATTTGCAGGAAGGAATCACACCAAAGTCCACCGGTCTCTGTGAGTCTACGAATTCATACATAAACAATTGGCGCCGTCTGTGGGAAGAGTTTTTTTTCTCAGTCTTACATAAAAGTCACGTTCGAATAAGTATGGCCGGAAATTCGGGATCAGAAACCAGTGAGGGAGGTCCGGGAGAAGTACGAGGGACTCGGGCCCCCTTTTTAAATAAAGCCATCAATCATAAGGATCCGGGGAATGCAGCGAGCTCCGACCAGGGTGATACAGTAGGAGAGATAGAAAAGATGAAAGCGGAAGTCGCGCTGTTGCGAGAATGGGGCAGTCAGGACCGAATGCGGGCGGAAGCCCGGTACTAGAAAATAGAAGCAATGAACACCGCGTTGTTGGCAGCCTTGGAGAAAGGGCAGCAGCAGAACGCCGCACTGTTGAAAGCACTAGCAGTACCGAAAGAAGGCGTCAAGTTCCTGCACCTGGAGGTGGGACAACCAACCGGGAGGAGAAAGATCATGCATGTACCGATAGCTCTCTTCCCGGAAACCATGAAGAACTCTGGAACCCCCCCGCTCCCGTACTGAGCCAGTACGAGACGCTCCAGACGCTGTCCACCTCGGTATCAGACATGAGGGCCCAGATGGAAGCCAGTGAGAGGAAGGCAGCAAGACCGCTCACGAGTGCGCGCTTCCACGAGCGGGCCGGACCGTTCTCCCACCAGATATTGGAATCTGGGGGAGCCGACACACGAAGATCGCTGAGGCTAGTGTACATCGGGACAGGGTGCCCGTTTCAACACCCGGACAGCTTCAGATCGCAGACAGGCGCCAAAGGCTATTATGATGCCACCTGCTGCAACATATTCCAAGAGACGGTCTCGGGGGAGGCGTTGGAATGGTTCTATGAGTTGTCTATGAATTCGATAGTCATTCAAACGGCTGGCAGATAAATTTGTTAGCCGGTTCATCCTCAGGGCCAAGGGGGCTCAAGCGTCGACGATCCTCTTTGACTGCATGCAGGCATACGACGAGGGACTGCGGGCGTTCGTTAACCGATGGCAGACCGCCGCGGTAGAGGTAAAGAACCTCGATAAAGGAATTACCGAGACGACATTAAAGCAGGGGCTGAGACCCAGGGAATTCTCCTACGCTGTGCTGATAGAGATGCCGCGGGGGTACGACGAGTTGATGATCATGGCCGTCAGACATGCACAGGCTGAGCACGAGACCTACGGGAATCGGCTACCTAAGAGGAGACAAGATGACCCGTTACCAACTCAGCAGGAGAGTAAGACTTGGCAGCAAGGCCGATGACAGAGGCGCTCGCACGCTAGAGAAGCCAAGAACTGGGGCATCCCACCAGACTAACGACTGCCACGCCCTACGAGCGGCGGTGGACAGACCAATTCGGTTTGGGAAATTACAGCGGTATAGACAGGAAACCCGGAATGTGGGAACAATACAAACTCGAATCTCTGGGCGGATCGAGGTGCACGGGAGTATAAATGTAATCCACGGCGGGGCCCACATTGACCGACTCACTAGGAAGTCAAAGAAAAGGTGCTTAAGGTCGAGGAAAAGAGGTGTACGCCTTCGGAAACGGAAGCGGCCAAGCCGCCAAGATCGGGTGGAAGTCAGTCACGTTCTATGAGGAGGAAGAACTGGAGGACCTAATTCAACCGCACGACGATCCCTTTCTTATTACCGTCCAGATAGACCACTGGGTGACCAGCCGGATGCTAATCGATACTGGTGCATCGGTCAACGTAATGTTTCGAGACGCGTACAAAGGACTCAACCGCGGGAGGGACCCGTTAATCAGCTTCTCCGGGGAAGTAGTCCAGCCGTTGGGTTCAGACTATTTACCGCTAATTTTTTTCCAGAGAGACAGGATAAGAGAGGAGCACCTCGAGTTCATTATTGTGGACTGTCTGTCCTCATACAACGATATAATCGGCATGCCAGGGTTATGAAGACTGAAAACGTTCATAGCTGGACACATGCTGATCTTAAAGGTGCCATCCCCCTCCAGGTTCATCACCATTCATGGAGACCAGACGATCGCCCGTAAGTACTACGCGGAGGTTGTAACCCGCGGTAGAAGGCGAGCCGAGGTCTTCACAGCGGCCCAACAAGCATTGTCGCCGGCCCCCAATATCGACCCCCGGGATGACACCGATTCAGACGAGGAGAAGGCAAAGCGCCCCTCGGCGGTAGAGAAAACTGAAGAAGTATCCGTCTCGAAGAACCACCCGGGGCGAACAGTAGTTATCGGAACAAAACTAGCACCGGATGTTAGGAAAGATCTCGTCGCCTTCCTCCGGGGCAACAGTTCGGTATTTGAATGGTCCTACGAGGACATGCCCGGCATATCTCCAGAAATAGCAACACACGAGTTAAACATCCTGCCCGGTAGTATCCCGGTGCGGCAGAAGAGGTGATCCTTCAACCCGGCAAAGTATGAGGCGATCAGGGAGGAGGTGCAAAAATTGAGGGGAATAGACTTCATTCGTGAGGTCCAGTATCCCCGATACCTCGCCAACGTAGTTATGGTTCTGAAGAATGAAACCGACCAGTGGCGAGTGTGCGTAGACTTCACCAACTTCAATCGGACATGTCTGAAGGACAGCTTCCCGCTCCCCCGGATAGACCAGCTTGTGGACTCAACCTCCGGGTTTAAGCTGCTAAGCTTCATGGACGCCGAATACAACCAGATACGAATGAGTCCGACCAATGAAGAGCACACTTCATTCACGACCGACCGGGGCCTATACTGTTATAAAAGGATGCCTTACGGGTTGAAGAACGCCGGAGCCACGTACCAACGGGTAGTGAACCGCATGTTGGAACAGGAGATGGACAAAATAGTGGAAGTCTACGTGGATGACATGTTGGTCAAAGGTTTAACCGCCGGTGCCTACGTACGAGACTTGGCAGTGGTGATCGGTAAAATGCTAAAGTATGGGATACGCCTGAACCCAAAGAAGTGTATATTTGGGATTTCAGAAAAGTTGTTCCTAGGTCACGTCATTAGCCAGCGGGGGATCGAAGCTAACCCACTCAAGGTCCAAGCGATCCTAGAAATAGAGACCCCAGAGGAACGGAACCAGGTCCAGACCCTCACCGTGCGGTTAGCTGCGTTAGCCAGATTCATCTCCTGCCTCACTGACAAATGCACCTTGTTCTTCAGGCTGCTCAAAGCGCAGCAGTTTAAGAAAATTCATTGGGCCGCGGAGCACGAGGCGGCATTCCAATCTATCAAGGCATACCTGTCAGCGGTCCCACTCTTATCTAAGCCGGTGCCGGGAGAAATGTTGTACCTTTACATAGTCGCATCGGACACGGCTGTAAGTGCAGCCCTAATCAGGAAGGAAGAAACGCGGGAACTCCCGGTGTATTACGTGGGTAAGGGATTCACCGGGGCTGAGAGTCGGTACCCTGATATCGAAAAGCTAGCTCTGGCCCTGATCGTTAGTGCCAGGAAACTCCGACACTATTTCCAAGCCCATTCCATCACCCTGTACACCAATCACCCCTTAAGGCAGATCCTGCAAAAGCCCGAAACCAGCGGCAGGCTGGTTCGGTGGGAGGTAGAGTTGGGTGAGTTCGATATAGTGTATACCCCCCCGGATGGCCATCAAAGGACAGGCCGCTGCATATTTCATATACGAACTAACGCCAATGATAAAGGGAGACCATCCCAACCGCGCGGGAGTAGCCAACCAGATATAGTAAAAACTGAGCCAGGGCTGGCCATCGGTTGGAATCTTTATGTGGACGGCTCTGTCACGAGTAAACGGAGCGGTGCCGGCATCATATTGACTGCCCCGGACGGCCAGTCGTATGAGTACGCCATGCAGTTTCTGTTCAACACCTCCAACAATGTCGCAGAATACGAGGCGCTAATAGCTGGCCTGCAGTTAGCCAAAGAAATGGGAATCCCTTCCATGGAAGTGCACAGCGATTCAAGTTTGGTGGTCAACCAAATGAACTGAGTGTTTGAGGCGAAGGAGCCTCAGATGGCTTCATACTAGGCATTAGCCAGAACCATGATGGGACCGTTCGAAGGGACAACCATTCGGCACATCCCTTGGGAGGAAAACAGGCATGCGGACGCTTTGGCAAGACTGGCTACCGAAGACTATCCACCAGATTACCGTAGGGCCATAATTGAAATCCTAGAGTGCCCGAGCATAAGCAAAACTATTTCTGAGATTTTCGTCATAGAAGAAGCACCCCCTAGCTGGATGGACCTGATTTGAAAATATCTAACCGACAAGGTCAGCCCGGAGGACAAGGTCGAGGCCAGGAGACTGCACCTTAGGTGCGCCAGGTACAGCCTGCTGGGCGGTAAGTTGTACCGCAGATGACACAGCCTTCCCCATTTGAAGTGCGTCACAAATGAGGCCGGTCAGACCATCATGCGGGAAATTCACGAAGGAGTTTGCAGTAACCATTCCGGTGCCCGATTCTTGTCACATAAAGCGCTTTGGGCGGGATATTTATAGCCCGACATGGCGGCAACCTCAAGAAAAATATCAGGGAGCTGCCACAATTACGCCACCGTACCACATGCCCCGGCCATAGCCCTGTCAATCTTGTTGGCACCGTGGCAGTTCGCATAGTGGGAATTTGATATAATCGGCCCATCCCAACGGCTATAGGCCAGTTCAAGTACGCTATCATGGCCGTTGACTACGAGACCAAGTGGGTCGAGGCAGAGCCAATGACCAAAATAACTGAGGAAATAGTAAAAATGTTCTTGTGGAAAAACATTTATTGCCGGTTCGATGTCTCGCAGACTATTGTCACAGACAACGGCACACAATTCAATAACACTGACCTCATCGAGTACACGGCCTCTCTGGGAACCCGGATGGCCTTCGCATCAGTAGCCCACCCGCAAACCAACGGCCAGGTCGAAGCGGTTAACAAGATCATCAAAACGCTCCTAAAAAAGAAGCTAGATGACAAAAAGAGGTTGTGGGCTGAGGAGCTGCCGGCGGTCCTATGGGCAATCCACACAACGACAACAGAGGCAACAACAGAAACCCTGTTCTGTATGGCATTTGGAAGCGAGACAGTACTGCCTATCGAGATTGAGATACCCAACGGCATGGTTGAGAATTATGAAGCTAAAACCAATGCCGAAGGCATATAGCTCAACCTAGACCTCATTGAGGAATGGCACGACCAAGCGCACCTACGAAATCAGACGTACAAGCAGCGATGGCCCGATATTACGACAGCAAGGTCCGGGAGAGGAAATTGCAAGTGAGCGACTGGGTGATGAAGAATGTTCAACGAAAGGTGCTGGCCTTGGAGCCAACATGGGAAGGACCCTACCAAATCACAGTGGCCGTAGGCCCAGTGACCTTCCACATCATAGACGCCGACGGAGTCTATTCCACCCTCCCATGGAACATCCAGCACCTCCGGTACTACCCTAAATGAATTGTACCTCCACCACTTGGTGGTTTAACTGGAAAGTACTGTAGTCGTTCCAGTGCTCTTAATTCCATAAAAGGTACTATTACAACATAGTTAGTACGACAACCCAAATAGTAGCAGACACAACGCCACGAGCGATTACTGGTTTCTCTAACATAAATAAACAAAAAGTATAGAACGAAGATTTACAACTTTTGCCTTTCCATCGGTTGAAGCCCTCAATCGGCCCTATTGACACTAGCTGGTCCCTGAGCCACCGGCCTTGAGAGACCACTCTTGTTCCAACCGATCTGCCTCGATCACGTCTGCCTCCATCCTCTAGGCGTCGAGACATCCTTTCTCTCTCCACTCCATATAGGCCTCGTTTATGCCTTTCTCCCGGGCGGCATCCAGCATCTCATCAAATTCAACCGACTCCATGAACTCACTAAGAGCCTTATCAGCGATTGTCTCCTGTTCGGATGCGGTTAACTTCTCTACCCCCTGCCAGCCTGACGCCATTTGATCTCGTAGCTCCAAATTCCTTGCCTCCAGGTCCGTCACCCAACCTGAGGAATCAGCAAGCTTGGCCTCCAAACCAGTGGACCGTTGGACCGCATCGATCAGCTTCGACTCCAGTTCCCTGATTTTCTCATCGTGTGCGGCCACTCGGGCCTTTTCCCATCTCGCTGTACTCCTTGGCCCGGGCTCTTTCCTTCACCTGCTCGGCCTCCAACATGGCTCGGTGCCTCGTAAGGTCCGTCACTTGCTTCTTTAAGGCTGAACCTTCCTCACTCACTTCGGCAGCATAGAGACTGTGCACCGTCTAAAAAAGACCGCAAAATAACTGTTTAGTTGAAAAAGAAAAAAAACAAACAAAACAAAAGGGGTCGCAGCGAAGAATGAATACTCACTCGTACAACCATTTCCATTGCCTTCTTCAGGTTCTCACCGAGCGGCACACCCCCGGGCAACTCGCCGTCAAGCCCCAACGTTTTGACATGGGCTAACAATGACCGCACGAACCCCCCATCCCCAACACCGCCGGCTCGATACTCTCTAGTGGGCGCCGTTTGCAACGCCTACGGGGAACTCGACCTCCCAGCGGTAGCAGTAGCGATCCCGGGTCCAGATACCCTTGCCCTCTTGGCGGTGTCTCCGCGAACGGTACCACCACGGAAGAGAACAAGACCAGTCACCACCGACCCGTCAGGGACCCGCTTTTCCACCTGGCGCACACTGGCAGCACCAGCAGAAGTTACCCCCGGTAACCTCTCTCGAGTACGCACCAGGGTGGATAGTTCCACATCCGTACCCGACGTACTCGCCCTACTAGCCCCACCTTCTAGGCTAGGTCGCCCACCGTAGCCAGTGTTCGGGATGTCCATCCCTACCGGCTTGTCAAACACGGTTTTCTCACCAGTATCGGGATCCACAACCGTCTTCGACTTCGACGCGGCTTCCCCCATCTCTATCAACCTCTGGGCCACAAGGTCATCGTCCGCCTCGATGGTCTGATCCAACAGTAGACCGACCCATGGAGGGACAACTGCAAGCCAACAATCCAAACGGTTAGCACGAAGAAGGGAGACGAGGACAGCCCTAAAAAAAAAACAACAACAACAACAAGAACAAGACAAAAGCGCACAGGGGCCCCCACCCACCAGGCTTCTCCCCCAACCCACATATCTCCAGGACGTTCCACCGGATAAAGTTGTACGAGCTCCAGCTCATGGAGTCCCAGCAGCTAAAAATACGAGCTATCTGTCGCCTCTCCACATCGGTCAGTCTGTACGACTGATCCCCGATAGCTTGGTAAACCCCGAGACGCGGTAAAACCTCGAGTTACGCTGCCACCTCCCGCCAACCATCACCACCTGGTTCCTCCACTCGTGTGCGGTCCAGGATGGCAGGTGAGTGATGGTCGGATTAGAGTCCCGGGCACCAAATGTCACGCAACTGCTACTCTGAGCCTTTTTGCAGTAACAAACCTACAACGCCCTGAATTCGTTAATCATGGGCCACCGCATATTGCAAACATTGTACAAGCACCCGAGGCTGAGCAGTTGCCTCCATGGATTGCGAGGAAGCTGGGCGGGAGAAAGGTTTATCATGCTCAGCACGTACTGAATGAACTCAGGCAGTGGCAGAGATAAGCCGTGACGCAACTGATCTTCGTACACGGCAACCCAACCTTCCTCTGGATTGCAAGCCAGTTCCCCAAGATAGAGCGCTCGGAGCCTTATTGACCGGTCGATGCCCCACCTCGTCCGGAAATCCTCTATCTCGCCGGGGGTCATGCTGCGGCCAGGCTCATCGCAATAAATTGCCATCTCACCGTCTGAGATCACGTGCTGACGTGCTCGCCCTCTCACCCCACCAGCGGCACCCAGCGCGCCCTTCCGCTCAGCCTCATTCCCTGGCCTCAAACCATTCCCCCCGCCGGCGGGATTTGCAGGGTTACTCGACTCTCTAGATTCCATGCCTACTCCAGGCACAAAGTTTGCTCTAGGGGTTGAGATAGTCTCTTTGGCGGATATGTTCTCTGGACAGATCGTGAACACAATGGGCAGAGTGGAGGGAATATTTAGGGATCTTATAGGTGACAAAACTAACCCCCGAATCCCAAAAAAAAAAACAATTAGAGTATTCCAGAGGGCAGGGCAATCGCAGCCGCAGATCTCGACCAAATAAGTCAGTCCACGTAAGCCATCATGGATACCTCGACAAACTCCCAGACCGCCAGATGACAAGATTGAGGGACTCCCATCATTTAATGCAACACAGTGCTACAACAGCCACATGTCTTACATGTAGAGCCCGATGGCACCTAGTCTACATTTCATCTCGCTGTCGGGCGGTCGACTAAAGCCAAGTAACAACGGCTAGGTATCACACCGGCAGAACTCTTCCTTTAACACAGGAAAATTCTTCCCGCAGGCTAAAAACTTTGCAGCAATATTATGTACAGGCTATGATATTCCAACTATAGTGCCTGCTCCAGTTCAAGGCTATCATAGCCGTCGGTCCATCCAGCTTCAACTATTGGATGCGGTTTCACACCGGCAATAATTGCACTTATCGCTATCCAACGGAATAACCGGTTGTCCGAACCGAGAGATTCCTACGGACAGCCTTGTACGACCTAAGGGATCCATGTACCACCGGGCTTTATAAACCCGGGAGACTTGATCTTTTCATACAGGACAACTCTTCCCGCAGGTTAAAAACCCTGCACAATACCTCAGGCCTGTAAGAACAAAGGCTGGGAAACCATCGGGAATGTTGACCGGTACCAACACAGGACCGCTTCTCCCCGGGAGACTCTCATACATGACAACTCTTCCCGTAGGCTAAAAACCCTGCACATCCTATATGCATGCAGGAACACAGGCAGTATGACACGTGGGGACAGCAGCCGAGGCTCTCTTGGCCACGCCAGCCCACCGGGAACTCCTCTAACACAGGGCACGTTTCCCGCTAATACCGTGTCACCTCGTCAACCACTGTTTAAATCAATCGTTGCCCTCTGCGGCTACGGTTCTAAAACATGGGGGACTCGTTCATCTCGTGCACAATATCCACCGGGTTTTCCCGGAACATAGCACGACACGGCAGATTTCAACGCCACATTATCATAACCATGCAATAATTCTCATGCTCGTATGCATCTGTTAGCATGAACAGCATAACCATGTACACATTGCATTATGCATCACCATAACAGGTTCATTCGAACGCCCGGCCAAGCCCAATCTTAAACGCGGACTTGGGGGGCTAGGGCACAGTAGGGTAAGCATCCCTGCAGGTCTGCAGGCCTGTAAAGCAAGACAGATTTAAGTCCTTATTCAAGATAACACTTGACCGGGAACTTGGGGAACTTGTTGACAGTAGCCATAAGAGAGGCTACCCAGGCCCCCAGACCCGTAGCAAGGGCTCCTGGACCCGGCCCAAGGCCCGGAAGTTCAGCATCAGCACCTGGTCCGGCACCCGGGTGAACCTTACTGGTGAGCAGGACCCGGGGACAGGGGACAGCAGCTCCCCAAGTAAGGGCCAAAACAGTCCAGTAGTATATGCAGAAGGGGGCTAGTCCCACATCGAAGGGTGAGGCCAGCCCTCACGCCCGACAGCCTATATATGAGTCTCAACTACCCTCATTAATGGGTAATCAGTACTTCAACTACTCATTCCCGCTTAAGTTATCAGTTTATCCCAACTATACTGACTTATGCATCGGAGCGGAATAGGCCGGCCCTGCCCGGTATTCTTTTAGTTATCAGGATTTGCAGGAAGGAATTACACCAAAGTCCACTGGTCTCTGTAAGTCTACGGATTTAGACAGAAACAGTAGTAATGATCACTGATTTACAATTACATCCAAGTAATTTCAAATATCACAATCGAGTAGTAAGATATGTCACTCCATGATTGTCATTTCAAGAGCAACGCTAGTTTGGTGAACTGATTTTTGTATACCACATGCATTATATACATTGTGTTGTCTGTACTATATTTTGAGAATACATGCATATCCTACTCAAACTAGCTTTGAGTAACTGTAAATTTTCGGATAAATTTTAAATGTCCATATGTACATGTAATATTCAACTTGAAATTAAGACATTTGCTCAATGTCACTTCACATGATTAAGATCGTATCAGAAAAGAAATCACATGTTTTGTTTAGAAAGAAAAACATGGAGATTTAGGGTTAAAGTCAAGACTAGTAACAAAGTGAAGATTCACCGTACAAATTAGTCAAAAACACAGTGAAAGAAACAAGGCCAGTAAAAGATAAAGAAAACGGACAGGGTGCAACGCAATCAACGGTTTCCGGATAAATCACCTTTATTTTTTTTTTCCGTAGTCCGTTACAGTACACATTACGGTTTTTTGTCCTCTGCTGCTTTTCGTGGCACTTTCCACCTCACCTCCCACGCTCCCTCACCTCCCACTTTACCACACGCGCCAGCTGCATGTGTCTCAATCACATTGCATCCCCTACACAGCCCCGACGGCGTGTGGGTCTCAGTCTACTTTTTTGAGACGAAGATAAAAAGTGACGATTTTGGTATTCGTCGTTTTTAACTTTTAAAAGGGAGTACGATTTTTTTGGGGGAGGAGGGGAATCGGAATCAAACGCAAGTTGGTTACATAAAAAATGGGGGGTGATTCCACAAAGGAAGTTCGCATTTCCGTTTCAAAAGCTTTGTCCACATCATGGAGTGCCGGGTAAGTTGCCTGAAATTTCTGCTGGTAATATGTTTTCTTGTGTGCAATGTGACATGGTGCATTGTCATATTGCTAGTTTAGCTAAAATCATTATATAAATCAAGGAGTTTATATGTATCGTTTAGTATCATTTGGTTCCATGACATAATTTATTTTTTATAAGTGAAATGTAGTAAAATTCAATACATAATTACCAAAAACTACAATTTGGTTGTGATATTTACCAATAGCAAGATCAGATTTTTTTATACTATCAGCAGAAATTAACAGTAATAGGTTGTTAACCCATTTACTGTTTAATGACATAAATAACTCTGAAAATTTATAATTTACAACCCATACCACATATATATATCCACATATTTTCTCAAAAAATGTTAAACCCTAATTGATCTTATTGGAGGCGGCGAGCGGCGAGCCAAGCGATGGCAGAGCGAGGGCAGAGCGAGGGCGGAGGCGCGAGGCAGCGAGGCAGATCTGTCTCTCTCTCAGTTCTCTCTCTGTCTCTCTCTGTTTGTGTGTTTGTTTGATTTTGTGTGTTTGTTTTTTTGCTTTTGTGTGTTGGTTATGGTTGAGATCTGATCAGATCTGGCTCAGATCTTGATTACTGAGACTCAGTAGTATTGGAGCGGGAGGAGGACGACGGAGGTGGATTTTTGTTTTTTTAGCTAGGGCGGATGGAAATTAGGAGTTTCTGAAGGTCAGTAACATTGGAATCGCGGCGGAGGTAAAGTTTCTAAGGGTCAGTAGTATTGGAATCGCGGCGGAGGACGGCGGAAGTAAAGTTTCTGAGGGTCAGTAACATTGGAATCGCGGCGGAGGACGGTGGAGGTAAAGTTTCTGAGGGTCAGTAGTATTAGAATATTTTAGTTTCTAAGGCTCAGTGGTATTGATTGGTAAAGTTTCTGAGGGTTAGTAGCATTAGAATATTTTAGTTTCTGAGGCTCAGTGGTATTGATTTCTGAGACTCAGTGGTATTGATTTCTGAGGGTAATTTTGTAATTTATAAGTTAACAGATTCTGTTAGTTTTGAATGGAAACTTGCTAGTGGTAATTTAAAAAATTAATTTTACTACTGATAAATATCACTACAAAATTGTAATTTTAGGTAAAAACCTCAAAATTCAATTCACGAAAAGACTAATTATAGCATTTAAATTGTTTACTTGATGAAAAAGAAAAACTCTAACGATATTACTATGAAGTTTTAGTCCCTTGTTCGATACAGATATAACAATGCTTTGAAACAGATCTACGGTGTGAACATTGCTTTCACAACATTAGAGAAACAAATAGTTTTAAAGTAGTAGAACCTTTACTGTATAACGTTCATGTGCATGCACAAAGTTGCACTAGAATTAAGGTGTGCATAGTTCCTAGCTCCGAGTGGATTAACGATACCTTGCCAATTTCTATGTAATACGTGACATGTCCGCCAATGGACAAGAAAACCAAAATTAGGGAAGTTTGTTTCATTTGAAGTAGGTGTATAATATTCCCCTTTCAAACTATGTGGTGGGATTACAGCCACACTGTACTTCGATCAAGTGTGTTTATCCCCAATGTAAAGCATGCACATATACTGAATTTTCGCACGTTACCATCTGCTCTTGTGACATGAGTTTATATATATTTTACAAGTGAGAAGTCATGAATTCACCTAATCATTCGTTATTATATTTAAATTATTCATTTAATCATAAAATCAAAAAATTAACTAGATAACCGCCGATTATATAAAAAATGTATTGTGTGATATACACTGGTTAATTATCAATGCCTATCACATAGACTAACGTAGTACATAACGTATTAAGAAATCAAATCCTAATGAAGATAACTCTAGTCTATGTAACAACATTGTCAACATATATACGAATAATCAACATAAAGTTATACCGATAAAATTAAAGCTAGTCAAAATGTTCATACTGATGAATTGTCACATTTTTTGCTTATTGGTGCATGTTAATTCATATAAAGCTTGTACCTTTTTGTGGTCGACCTAGGTAACTATATGTCCTACTTGCTATTCGTACCAATTTAACACATGGTTTCAATAAGTGCAACGTTTGTGTATGGACCATATATATGAATATGAACATAGGGCAGCTAGAGATTCTGATCCACGCACCATCTACACATTTCTAGGTTCAACTAATTAACATGCTAGCTTAGCAATAGTGTATTTCAGATATAAAGGAGCATCCATATAGTTTTTTACGTGGCATATTTTCTGTAGTATACCTAATTAAGTTCTTTCAATATAAACCATTTTTTCTCTCCCAAATACCAACATGCATATTCATAAGGTGTAATTCAGCATATGAATATTTAGACCACGCTGAGCATACAAGAGCAATAAAGAGTGTACGTTTCTTTGAACTGTGAACAGTACTGCGTCCAATTAATCCATCTAAACAATTAATGGGTGCCGTGGTGCTTCTTTAAACTACGGAGAAATTCAAGAAATGTTAATTGAGTTTAGTACGCCATGTACCTTGAAATTGCCTAACTTAATTTGAAAAAAGAAAAGAAAAAAGAAAAAGCCGGATAATTAACTCTTCAGTAAGATGAGATTTGTACAATAAGGAGTCAACTTACATGTTTTACGTTTATTCATATTATCGTTTCGGGGCGTCAATTGAGTCAACCGTACATGAAATACATTTATTTAATAATGATTCGAAATAATTTACACGAATAATATCCGTAATGTGTAATCTTATTCATACTTATTGTTTCTGTCTAAACCCGGGGGCTTGGTAGATACAGATGAATCCAACTTGATCTCCTGCAATCCTGCTCACTAAGGGGAATACCGGGCGGGCCGGTCTTCTCCTCTCCGATGCCTAAGTTAGTATAGTTGGAATATATATAACCAAGGCACGTATGTAAGCGGGGAGAGAGATAAGTTACCTATTAAAGAGGGTAGCTGGGGCCCTTATATAGGTGGTTGGGGGTGAGGGCTGGCCTCACCCTTCGATGTGGGACTAGTTCCCTTCTGTTTGTACATTCTGGTGCCCTCTTTGGCAGGCAGGCGCCCCCGGTCCCAGGGTCCCTGGTGGCAGGATAGAGTGCTGGACCCCGAGGCCGGGTGCTGGTGAGCCGGTCCAGGGCCTTGGGCCGGGCCCTGGTGCACTTGCTGCGGGTCTGTGGGCCTGCTGTAGCCTCTCTGCGGCTACTGTCAACAAGTCCCCCAAGTTCCCGGTCAAGTGCAATCTTGAATGGGGACTTAAATCTGTCTTGCTCTTGTCCCGCAGACCCACAGGGTTACCGACCTATCGGTGCCCAGTCCCCCAAGTCCGTGTTAAAGATTGGGCGTGACCGAGGTGAGTACCTGTTACCGATGGGAAGCAATAGTTTATAAGTACGTTTGTAATATAAGTAGTACTGTGCTCAGGTGTTGTGGTGTTATGAGCATGGAGTGGGGTGGAACCCGAAGAGTGTATGAGATGATGCCATGATGCCATGCAATAGATGTGTGCATGGAATGATAATGGGGCGTTGAAATCAGTCATGCAAGAGATGTGCATGGAATTCCGGCCGGGCACTCTGCCCTATCGGTACGAAGCGGAGCTTCACTGGGTCACAACTGGGCGATCTGCCAAATCGAAACGGAGCGGAGTTCACTGAGCCTCTACCGGGCGATCTGCCAAAGCGGAACGGAGTGGAGTTCATGGGACCTCGACCGGGCGTTCTGCCATATCGAGACGAGTCCCAGGTGAACTTAGGTACTGGACCTCGACCGGGCGTTCTGCCATATCGAGACGAGTCCCATATTGCTAGGCTGCGGGGAGATTACCCCGGTGTTGCGGGCTGTTTAAAGCACCGGTGAACACTTGCTAGTTCTTCTCAGCTTGTGTTGAATAAGCGTTGAGGTAGGGGGGGGGGGGGGGGGGGGTGGCGTTGCGGTGACAAGGCTCGCCTTGCAGCCCCCACGTTGATCGCTGTTCAATGCGATGCAGGGTTTTTATCCTGCTGGACAAGAGTACATGGGTTAGATGTAAACTCACCCAGATGTATAAATCCCAAGTCGGTCGAATGTTCTCATGACCGGGGTCAAGCCATGGTACCGGGCGGGACTCGACCGGGCGTCCTGCCATATCGAGACGAGTCCTCTAGTGAAATGCCATGGGGCCGGGTGGATCATGTTCCCGGAATATGCTCTCGAGCCGGTTGGATGCGTCGTAACCGGTGGGCGGATCTCGACCGGGCGTTCTGCCATATCGAGACGAGTCCCCCAAGTCCCGGATGTATAAATCCCAAGCCGGTCGAATGTTCTCATGACCGGGGTCAAGCCATGGTACCGGGCGGGACTCGACCGGGCGTCCTGCCATATCGAGACGAGTCCTCTAGTGAAATGCCATGGGGCCGGGTGGATCATGTTCCCGGAATATGCTCTCGAGCCGGTTGGATGCGTCGTAACCGGTGGGCGGATCTCGACCGGGCGTTCTGCCATATCGAGACGAGTCCCCCAAGTGATATGTAGCTGGGTGGACCTCGACCGGGCGACATGCCATATCGAGACGAGGTCTCCAGTAGGATGGCGTGTAGCCGGTTGAATGATACCTAACCGTGAACTGCTACGGACCGGGCGGATCTCGACCGGGCGACATGCCATATCGAGACGAGTCCCCCAGTGATATTCAACGAAGATGGTACTAGAAGGAGGGTTCATACCCGGCTAGATGCTCTCGAAGCGGTTGGAAAATCACAACCGGTGAGAGGTCTTCAAGATATACAATGAAGAAGCCATGCAGCCGGTTGAATGATCATAACCGCGAACTGCTACGGACCGGGCAGACCTCGACCGGGCGTCCTGCCATATCGAGACGAGTCCATATTGCTTATACCCGGGTAGATGCTCTCGAAGCGGTTGGATGATCACTACCGGTGAGAGGTCTTCGAGATATACAGCGAAGAAGCCATGCAGCCGGTTGAATGATCATAACCGCGAATTGCCATGGTGCTGGGCGGATCTCGTACCCGGATGGATGCTCTCGAAGCGGTTGGATGATTACCACCGGTGAGAGGTCTTCGAGATATACAGTGAAGAAGTCATGCAGCCGGTTGAATGATCATAACCGCGAACTGCCATGGTGCCGGGCGGATGGCTCGTACCCGGATAGATGCTCTCGAAGCGGTTGGATGATCACCACCGGTGAGAGGTCTTCGAGATATACAGCGAAGAAGCCATGCAGCCGCATGAATGATCATAACCGCGAACTGCCATGGACCGGGCGGATCTCGTACCCAGATGGATGCTCTCCAAGTGGTTGGATGATCACTACCGGTGAGAGGCCTTCAAGCCGGTTGAGAAATCATGACCGGTTAACTTGCAGCAAAGATGGCGTGCAACCGTGGAATATGGGGAAGTGTGGGAGGGCCTGACTCCTCGGTTCCCGCTCCTACCTTTCTGTCGCCAGCGTGTGGGACAAGTGGCTGACATGCATTTAAGGAGGAAGTCCATCAGTCCCGTCAGTTATGATGGCATGGGCAGTTTACCAATGCTGGGACACGTGCCAGCGGGGGGCGGTCTTGAGATGAAGGGCCTGGATTCGCAGGTGTTTGAGTTGCTCTGATTACTTGTTTTTGGAGGGATTTCAATTGCCTAGGGCACTAGTCCCCCCTATAAAAAGGTCTCTTTTGCTCTTCTTTCTGCTGTTGCTTCTTGCTTTGGAGAAACTAAAAGAAAGAGAGAAATCCGGCGAAGACTCTGAGCCCTTTGCCCCACGAGATCCGTTTTCTCGAGCGCTCCCTACTCTCTTCCTACCATTGCTCGCTGCTTTCGCAGGGCGGACTGTCCTCGGCTGAGCATACTAATCGGTAAGTTTGTTGATTTCTTTGCCCCGGTGTTGTTCTTGTTTTGGTTTTGTTGTTTTGCGGCGGGGGGGGGGGGGGGGGGGGGGGGGAGGGATCTCTGTCGCTGACCGGACTGCTCTGCGGCAAACTTGGGGAGAGGCCGTAGAAGGCGCTGTTGTAGCCTGTTGCTGACGAGCGCTAGGGTTTTGTTTTCTTCCCCTAGGTTAAGATGCCTTCTTCAAGTTCTGACCGGGCTTCCGAATCGGCTGCCAAGGGTCCAATCGTGGATGATACGGAGAGGCTGGAGGACTGGCTCGGTTCGGAATCCCCGGAGACTGAAGTCGCTGACTGCTCCGGGAGCAGGGCTTCGTCTCCGTCTTTGTCTTCGTCTTCCGGGGCTGAATCCTCGGAGACTGAAATACCGCACGGGGCGCGCCTTGCGGATGCTCTGGTCGTGAGCTACACCATTGGCAGAGGGAAGGATGCTGTGGTGTGTGATGAACCGGAGGGTAGCATGACCGCTGGAGAGATTGCAGCGTTCCGGGAAACGTGGGGTATCCCGGATGAGGTTCTGCTGCGGCCCTTGAATCCTGGAGAGTCAGCCTGCAACCCGGAGGCAGGTTGGGTTGCCGTGCATCAGGACCAGTTCCGGCATGGACTGTCACTACCGCTGCCAACTTTTGTGCAGTATATGCTCAGTGCGCTGCAAGTGTCGCCCGCGCAGCTTCCTGGGCTCCAGTGGAGGCGATTACTAAGTCTCGGCTGCCTGTACTATTTTTCCGGGATGAGTATGCCAACGGTAAAAGAGTTCCGGTCCTTGTATAGGCTGTCGTACTCAAGGAAGCAAAGGTCCTGGGGTTGCCTGTCCTTCAACGCCCGGAACCATCAACCAATCATCACTAATATGCCTACATGGGTAGACAACAGCTGGAGAAAGAAGGTGGTGATGGTGGGCGGGAGGTGGCAGAAGAGGAGTAAAATGTACCGGGTTCCTGGCGCCTTCCAACCCCTTGGCGACCAGTCGTTCAAGCTATCCGATCTGGAGCATGAGAGGATCTCGACCATACTCGGATGTTGGGACGATCTGGAACGGAGTTCTTTCAACTTTATCCGGCGAGAAGTGCTGGAATACTGCCAACTCGGGCGGGGTCCCGGTGCGTAGGAAGCCCTTTAGCGGTGATACTTTGTGCTAGCTCTGGCAAAATGCTAACTGTTCGCTTTCCTTGCAGGTGCATCTTCCCGGGCGGTCATCAAGCCCGAAACCACTCTCTCAATGGACGGGGAAGACCTCCTTAACAAGCTGAAGGACAAAGGCGAGACCGTCTCGCGGACGTCGGTGGACGAGGAGTCCGGCCGGCTCACGACTCATCCGGAGCCGAGGGCCATGGATGTTGATGACGGCGCCTACCTCCTGAGGCGGGTGAAGACTCATCATGCTGCGGTCCTTGCGGTGCCTGGAAAGGGCAAGACTACCGGGGGGCCAGTGAGGATTCCCGGTGGAGTGAACAGGATCCCCAACCGGCCGGTGTCTGTGCCGCACGTGGCTCGTGTCGCCCGGATAGACGCACAATCTTCTTCTCCGGAAGGCCGGGGAGAGAAACGGAAAGGCGGGGACATTCCTTCCTCCGCGCTGGTGACGCTTACTGGTGGGTCGGCACGGGAGAACGTGGCCAAACGGTTCAGGATAACCAGCGGCGTGCAAACTAACTCTGCCGGGGAGAAGGCCACTGCTGCTGCCCGGCAGAGTAGTCCCGTGCCTGCGGAGGCACCGAGGGGAAGCCCGGATAGTGAACTCGTCCGGCAAGTGGCGGCGGACTTGGCCGGCCTTGGTCTGGACAGACCTGGGGTTGCAGGAGCCCTGGCGGGCGGGAACCGCCCAAAATGCAAGGAATCCGTCCTCCGGGTAAGCACTAACTGGTGCCACTACACTGCTTGTAGGTGGTGTGTCTTACTGCCCGATTAACTTTCTGTTGTTGCGCAGCTGCTGTACAGTCTGTACCAACCGGACGCGAGCGAGGAACTGTCGGAGCTGAAGAGACAGATAGCTGCTCTATCGGAGGCCCGACAGCGCCTGGAGATGGAGAAGTCCCGCTCGGATCGGGAGAAGGCCAGATCGGAGGAGAGGGCCAAGAAGCTGGAGGAGCAGAACCGGAGCCTGGAGAAGGAGAGGGCCGAACTGGAAGCCAAGGTGGACGAGCTCCAAGTGGGAGCTGCCGCTCTGCGCGCCGACTTTGCTGCTGCGACCGGGGAAGATGACCCGGAACTCTACGAGCGGGTCGTTCTCAAATACCGCGAGAGCGATCAGTTCCTGGAGTTTCTGGTGAAGGCCAGGGAAGAGGGCATCTCGGATGCGTACACGGAATGGGCGGGGAAGGGATGGTTAGACACTTTCCTGATGCCGACTATTGCTGAAGGAGATATCTATGAGCAGTCGGACATCCATCAAGAGGCGGTGGAGGGGCAGCCGGAAGAAGCGATTCGCTCGGACTTGGATTCTTTTACCAACGGTGCCGAGTCTCCCCGAGCCAGAGTCAACGCCGGAACTGAGGTCAACGACGAGGGTACCGCAGGAGAGGCTGGCGGATTGCCTACTGAGGGCGGAGTCGTGGCTCCTTAGGATTTTCCTTGCTCTTCTCCTTGTAATCTTTCCGGAACGGTTACTGCTTGTATACTTGCTTGATCATGAATATACTTGAACTGGCAGAGCCGGTGAAATTTTCTCAAAAGTAGTTTGCATACATTTGTTTTTACAACGGTTTAACCGGAGATATGTCAAACTAACCGCTCGGATCTAGCGGGTTTACCAGGCCTGGTCTCGTTCCCGGTCGGGGTCTGTTCTTTTTTCCCCTACGTACCGCTGGAGCTGGCCGTTATCGATCAAACCCTGCACCGCTGTCTTGAGAGCGCAGCACTGATTTGTACGATGAGTAGCCTCATCATGATAAGAGCAGTACTTGCCCGTCTGTGCCGTTGTAAGTTTCCCCTTCGGGTACTTTCTCTTGGGCGGTGGGGGAATGACGCTCCCGTTCTCAAGTAAAATATCCTCGTAGAAAGTGGTGAGAGCGGTGAAGACTTCTTGACCGGCCGGTGGTGCTGGCATGATTGCCAGGGGGCGCTCTTGGCGGTACGGCGCCGGCTTGTGCTCGTTCTGGGGTTTGTCAGAATAGGGCCTCTGCTGCCGCTGTGGCCAGTTTCTGTTGTTGGCGTTCCGGCTGGGTCGAGCGGTGCGGTTCTCGGTCCGCTGACTGGGCTTGGCTTCCTGGCCGGGCGGAGGGTTCTCTTCCCGGGGATGGTCTTCCTGCTGCTCATCCCGCTTCCTCTTCAGTAGGTGGTGCCCATAGGTCTCATGATCGGCCTGAGCATGCCGGATGGCCATAGCCATCAACTCGTCATACCCCTGTGGGAGTTCTACCCGGACGGCGTAGGAAAACTTACCCGCTCGGAGCCCCTGCTTAAACGCCATCTCGGCGATGCCTTTGTCCAGGTTCCGAACCCCAGCCGTAGCTGTCTGCCAGCGGTTGACAAAGGTTCTCAGCTCCTCTCCGGGGGCTTGTATGCAGTTGAAGAGGATGGTCGACGTCCGGGCTCCCTCGACTCGGAGAATGAAGCGGCCTACGAACCGGTTGACTAACTGCTCGAACGCCTCGATCGAGTTCGCTGGAAGCTCGTAGAACCAGCTGAGCGCTTCTCCAGACAAAGTCTCCTGGAAGATGTTGCAGCAGACTGCATCGGAGTAACCCTTGGCGCATGTCTGGGACCGAAAACTGTCCAGATGCTGGTACGGGTAGCCGGACCCTGAATAGGTGAGTTTGAGGGACTTCTGGTTGCCAGATCTCCCCGACTCTATGACCCGGTGCGAGAAAGGGCCCATGCGCTCATTAAACCGGGCGCCCTCCATCGGCCGCGCGGCTCTTCTCTCGCTGGCCTCCATTTGGGCCTTTAAGTCCGACACGGTGTTGGCTAACATCTGCAGCGCCCGTGCGGTCGGAGTCTCAACTTCATCCACAGACGAAGCGCTGAGCTGGAGGGAGGTTGTCGTGCTCTTCGGCGGGACTGCGCCTGGAGGTGACTTTTCTCGCACGGGATCCCCGGGCCGACTGCCCGAAGACTGCCCTGCCTCGGTGTGTTGAGGTTGGACCGGTAGGAGTGCCGTCTGCGCCTCGGCCATGGCGTCACTACGTTGCCATTCCCTCTCCAAGGCGGCTACTAGGGCAGCATTCACCGCTTCCATCTCTTCGTACCGGGCGTTGGACTTAGCTCTGTCCCTGTCGCTCTCCTTTCTTAGACGATTGACCTCTGCGGCCATTGCCCGTATCTCTCCCGCCATACTGCTATGGCCGGGCCTGTACGTAGGGTCCCGGTCCGGGCTCTCAGATCGATAGCTCGGATCATCTGAGAACGTCAAGGAGAAGCCTCGGCGTTCTGGACTGTCTTCATCCCCTGCCAGGTCTTTCCCGCGTGAGCTGTCGTGGTGGGGCCCCGGCATGCCGGATGGTCCCCAACAGCTCCCTCCTTCCTGACCGTTGCCCCGGTCGCCGCGCGGCTCCCGCGTGACGGCCGGGGTGGAGGTGAGCGTCTGCACTAATGCAACACATCCCTCCTCGGCGGTACCTTTCTCTTGACTCATTTCCGAATTCTCTTCCAACGGTGTTGCTTACACGGCTTTTCGTTCAAGCTTCCCACAGACGGCGCCAATTGTTTCTGCCTAAACCCGGAGGCCTGGTAGATACAGACGAATCCAACTTGATCTCCTGCAATCCTGCTCACTAAGGGGAATACCGGGCGGGCCGGTCTTCTCCTCTCCGATGCCTAAGTTAGTATAGTTGGAATATATATAACCAAGGCACGTATGTAAGCGGGGAGAGAGATAAGTTACCTATTAAAGAGGGTAGCTGGGGCCCTTATATAGGTGGTTGGGGGTGAGGGCTGGCCTCACCCTTCGATGTGGGACTGGTTCCCTTCTGTTTGTACATTCTGGTGCCCTCTTTGGCAGGCAGGCGCCCCCGGTCCCAGGGTCCCTGGTGGCAGGATAGAGTGCTGGACCCCGAGGCCGGGTGCTGGTGAGCCGGTCCTGGGCCTTAGGCCGGGCCCTGGTGCACTTGCTGCGGGTCTGTGGGCCTGCTGTAGCCTCTCTGCGGCTACTGTCAACACTTATATTATATGTCTTATTCTGAGGTTTATGAGAGCCGAATGGCTAAAACTCAAGAGTTTGGCTAAAACTCGAGATTTTAGCTACAAAGATACATATTGCTAATCAGTAATCACTGACCCCCACTCTAGCATTTTTTTTTTAATAATATATACGCCTATTTTTTCTTTGCAACTGACTAGCTTTCTTTTGTGCAGCCCCATTTTTCCTTCTCTCTTCCCTTCTCTTTTCCCTTAATCTCTTTTCCCTTCTCTCATGCGGCCTTGAAAAACCCAACATCTGCGCACCGCTCTCTACTTCGAACAATCGAACCAAGACGATGTCGTGACCTATTGGCTATTGGAGACCAAAGTGGAAGCCTAGGCGCGCAACAAAAGCTTCAGTGGTACATTGGAGTAGCGACAGCTGTGCTGGGAGAGTGGGACTGTGGGAGGAGCTGTAGCTCGACTCTTAGTTTCTGGAAATCAACGAGGTAGTAATCTTGCCTCTTTCACTCCTACTTGACTTGGTTGTGAATTTGTGATCAGAGACATTTAACCTGTTTGATTATTTCTGTCTTTATTCTCTGATCAATTCAAGTTATTCAACCCGTTTGATAATTGATATGTGAGTAGATTAAATGATTCTCTTTAATCCTTATTAAAATTACAGATCTGAAAGAAGAAAGATCATAGAAGATGGAGAGATTCTTCAAACGAAAATCATCAGATTTGTCTTCACCACTAATACACTCTGAAAGATCAAAACAGAGTTGTATTGAAATTAATTTGGGTCATCTTCCTTCTGATCCTGGACTAAAGATTAAAATTTCAGAGTATCATCTTGATCTCAGGGATCAAATACGAAGGGAATATCTGCTAAGAGGCCCATGTCATCCTAAAGATCATTTTTTTTGTCCAAACACAGAAAGGAGAAAGCAAACGGAGGTTTGTTTGTGCTTGGTTTGATGAATTCTCAAATTGGTTACAGTATAGTGTCTCTAAAAATGTAGCATTTTGTTTGTGCTGCTATATATTCAAACTAAATATTGGTGAGCAAGGTGGAGGTGATACTTTTACTGAAATTGGTTTTCAAAATTTTAAGAAAAAAGACAGATTGGATGCTCATGTAGGGAATCACAACAGTGTCCACAATCAAGCAGTGCAAAAATGTGAAGCTCTGATGAATGAAAAGTAGCATATTCAGAATATTATCAGTCCATTTATACATCAATCTCGATCTGATTATCGAGTGCGATTAGGAGCATCAGTTGATTGCATTCGATTTCTCCTAAGACAAGGGCTTGCCTTTCGTGGTCATGACAAGTCGGAGAACTCAAGCAATCAAGGTAACTTTCTCCAGCTTTTACAATTTCTTGTTGATCACAATGAGGAAGTGAGAGCAGTTGCATTAAAGAATGCTCCCGAGAATCTTAAATTGACATCACCTAGGATTCAAAAGGACATAGTAAATGTTGCTTATGTGGAAACTACAAACTCTATTGTTAAGAATATGGGTGATGTTTTTTTCTCTATTCTTGTTGATGAATCTAGGGATATATCTGTAAAGGAGCATATGGCTGTTATTTTTCGTTATGTAGATAAAAATGGGTGTGTCATTGAATCTTTCATAGGCATTGAACATGTTCCAAGTACCACTGCTATGTCACTAAAAAAAGCTATAGATGCATTACTTTTGAAGCATGGACTAAGCATCTCTAGGCTACGTGGTCAAGGTTACGATGGAGCAAGTAATATGAGTGGAGAACTCAATGGTTTGAAGACACTTATTTTGAAGGAGAACCCGAGTGCTTTTTATGTTCATTGTTTCGCGCATCAGCTTCAATTAGCTCTTGTTGGTGTGGCTAAGAAACATGAAATTGTAGGTGTTTTCTTCACATCAGTTGCTAGTGTTGTAAATATTATTGGGGCATCTTCTAAACGTCGGGATATTCTTCGAGAAAAGCAAGCTCTCAAAGTTGTTGAGGCACTTAAAATTGGAGAACTTACAAGTGGAAAATGACTTAATCAGGAAACTGAAATCAAGCGTGTAAGTGACACGCGTTGGAGCTCACATTATGGTACTCTTATAAACTTCACTGTCATGTTTTCTTCCATAATTGATGTGTTGGATGAAATAGCATATGATAAAGTTAGTTCTGATCAGAAGCATGAAGCATATATTTCTTTGAAATTGCTGCAATCATTTGATTTTATATTCAGTTTGTATTTGATGAGAATCATACTTGGCACCACTCATGAGTTGTCTCAAGCTCTACAAAGAGATGATCAGAACATAGTGAATGCTATAGAATTAGTGAAAGTATGCAAGAGAAGATTGCAAACTATGAGGGAGAGTGGATGGTTTTCTTTGTTAGAGGAAGTTGTTATCTTTTGTGAAAAAATGAATGTCAGTATTCCAAATATGAATGATCAATATGTATGTCCGGGAAAATCAAGGCGTAGAGCTCCAGAAATGACAAATATGCTTTACTATCGGTTTGACTTCTTTTGTGCAGTGATTGATTTCCAACTTCAAGAGTTAGACAATCGTTTTAATGAGACTAGTACTGAACTTCTTCTTTGTTTGGCATGTCTAAGTCCTAATGATTCATTTGCAGCCTATGACAAGCAAAGTTTGATGCGTCTTGCTCAGTTTTATCCTCATGATTTTTCTGCCTCAGAGTTGTTATTACTAGAAAGTCAGTTGGAGACTTACATTGAGGACATGCGATCTAATGACAAGTTTCAGGAATTACAAGGGATTGCGGATTTTGCAAAGAAACTAGTTGAGAGAAGGAAACATAAGGCATACCATTATGTTTATTTGCTTATTACTTTGGCACTAGTACTTCCTGTTGCAACGGCCTCTGTTGAAAGAGTTTTCTCTGCCATGAATATCGTGAAGAATCGAATCCGCAATCGTATGGGAGACCAATGGATGAATGATTGTTTAGTTGTATATCTTGAGAAGGATATATTCAATTTCATTGATAATGAGTCTATTATTCAGCGGTTTCAAAAGATGGCACCTCGTAGGGGACAATTGTAGATGATTCTAAGTAAATGACTACATTTTGTTTCTTACTATAGTGTTTTGCTTAGCTGAATCTTTTGTGCTATATATTGAACTTTATTTTTATAAGTTGAAGGGCAGAGAATGTTAGTGTGTAATCTTTTACAACTTGTAAGAATTGATAATTTTGGATTTTTCTTCTTTGCCTCTCTATCCAGAGGTTCATCTTTTTTATTTATTTACATGACACCAAGCATGTTTTTTTGTTAGATTCTCTTATTTCTCATTTGTTTCATACTTTTGTGTACTATTGTGGCTTTAGTGCAAATATGTCAATGAATGAGTGACATGAAACTTGCCCCCATAGATAAAATTTCCTGCCCCCACTGATCACTAGAGTTCAAAATCTCTATATATATTTCTCTTATGAAGTAATTTTTTAGTATTATGCGAATTCATAATTAAATGATAAGTGCCAAGAAGTTAAGAATCACTTGTTAATTACTATAGGGGGTCAAGGATTCTTGAAAAGAAGCTTAGATAGGAAGATAATGAAATGATTAACTTTGTAATATTTTCATCAGTATAATATATATTTTTCCTTTGACTCAAAAAAAAAAAAAAAAAAAAAAAAACAACTTAGATGTGAACTCAAATGGGATTTAGTTCAAATACCCAATCATCAAATGATCAAATCCCCCTTAATTAGGTAAAGTATATAATCCTATAATTTATTAACTAACCCATGTTCTTTAATTCAACTAACCAACTATACAAAATTTATATAAAATACAGAGTTCCCGGAACCCATGTTGTCTAGCACCGCATGCAGAATCATAAATATCATATTTTCCAGTTTGTTCAAAACTCAAATGATTGTTTTTTTAAGTGTTGGAGGTTTGAACTGTAAATGAACCAGCTATGCCGGCCTGAAAAAGTCATGAATAATATTTTCGACAAACAAAAAAAAAAGGCAAAGAAGAAAAATTAAGAATATGATATTAATCGGTCACAGGCAGCGCATCACCATCATCGCCACCGCTCCCCCGACGCCTCGTGGAAATAGAGCGTGTCTACATTATTCATCAATGCAGAAACTTCTGCAAACCCTAGCTGTCGACATGAACAGAAGGAACATATATACAGAGCTGAAGCTTCCGGTGATTTTTAATGAGGACGCGCGAAAGTTTGGAGAAAGTTTCCTTACAACCCAACAAGCTTCATGGCATGGGTTTTCTCTTCTGGTGATCGCGACTCTCTGACCGACTGTCGACCTTGATTAATTGATCATCTGTATTTCAGGTCAGTGTTGATTGCCTTTCTTTTCACAATTTGCTACCTATATTTGAACTTCGACCTTTTAAAATTCAAAGCATCTACCTACCACGTCTTCTATACTCTAGTTTACTTGTGCAATATGATCAGTTTGTTCTTGCATGATTAGTTTCTAGTGGAATAATGAGGCCAGTTTTACTATCGGTTCTACTTCTTCTCGATCAAGTAATTCTATTCCCAGGAGAAAGAATTAGAGTAATTGATCTCCCAAGTCATATTCCATATGTTAGTCAAACAATGACGTTTTCCATAGTATTGGTTAGGTTGTAGTTGAAAGCTACAAGAGTTTATTTCTTGCAAGATATATAGTAAGCAGGTGCTTCAATCAAGGTAACAAGCTAAGCTACCCTCTCTCAGCTTCATGTTCAACTATGTTAGACTTTTAAGTGTTCTTCATTTGTTAGAGTATAATTCGATCATCCACATACTAAACTGTTTCCCTACTTCATTCTTGTTTGATGAGAATGAGAATATTGAACAGATAGAATTCACAGAAATTTGTTGACTATTTATGCTTGCTTATTTTGTGACCATCAAGTTTCTTTTGTTTTTATTGAATTTTGATGAGTCCGTCCCGTGAGAAATTGGTTAAATTGCCTTATGTTAGAAAACAAACAAACACTACCAGCTAATAACTAGGTTGAAAAATTTAATAAATATGTACAATAAGACAATTGTATCAGAGCATATTTGATCAGTAATGTTTAAACGATCTTGAAGTTTTTGAAAAGTTCTATATGACTATACATAAATTAAGAAAGACCCGGAACAGTAGTAATGCGACAGTCGACACTCGACAGGTTCATGATCTCAACTATTCGATCTTAGTTTGTATACAGAATGGATGGAGCCGATAAAATCTATGCGATTCTTCACCTAGCCTTTAGTTGATCAATATCAAACTGAGACGATCGCGATTTGATACAATCCAAGCAGTATTAAGTCATAAAACAGCGTTTATAACTAATGTAATTAGTTGCAATGCTTCATCTAAGTGAATCTGTTATAAGCACTGTTTATAACTTAAAAAAACAAACTATTATAAGCACTGTAATATATTAATCTTGAAACTAAATTCAAAAGTCAGTCATCAATATATATATATATATATATATATATATATATATATATATATATATATATTTTTTTTTTTTTTTATATATTTTTTTGTAATTGGGGGAACGGTATTACAGTAATGTAGATTCTATGCATAAGGGTTCTATGCAATTTCTCTGATTCATGATGAGTTTATTGTTTGATAATAATTATTCAACTTCATTTTGCAGTCAGACGTCGATCAGACTCCCTAGTCAATGAAAAGCCAAAGAAAGTACACGATCAAAACATATATAGGTTTGACTAAATGTAAATTATGATAGCCATTTCTTTTAAAAATAGGGTATAAGCAGATAGAAAAAAAAAATATAAATCGGGAATAACAAAACAAAGAAGAAAATCAACAATTGTAGGTATGGTGGGGATCGACCTCTTAGACAACTTGGCAAAGTATGACGTTTCTATCTATGTAGTCGTCTATCTGATCAATATGATATTAGCTTCCCAAGTCCTACTACTAGTACTTCTTCTATCATCGGCATCTTCCGTAGTGCCGTACGTACAGTCAGTGGTGAGTCGTACTGAACGACCCAAGACCCAACTACTAAACCCGACAAACATAAAACGCAGAGGAGCCAAGATCGAAGAAGAAGACATTATGGCGCCAACTATAACGTACCCTACAAGTTCATACTCATCAGCTTCGAAACTTCATCACCAACATGTTGCGAACCTAGCTTCGCAATTCGCCTTGTTCACGTGCCTTGGCTTCAATATATAACCTCACACTCGCTCCCGTCGAGTCTTCTCAAGTTTGTTTGTTTCCTACCATATTCAACCTAAACAATTCGTGCTCCATAGAAAAAACAAACAAACCTAAAAGAAAATCGTTAGGTTTCAACGTACTGTTTTCATATAATTCTGTGTTCTATGACTTAACTAGATTTTTGTTCCTTCTTATTCCATGGTCGAAATTTAACGGAGACTGCTAGGTCATCACTCACCATCCTTCTAGATATATAATAACGATGGAACCATCAATCATATTACGTTTTAAAAATTATTTAAGTAATGAGAAAGAAGCTACTTAAAGTTACACGTACAACCAGTTATATGCAAAAATACTTCTAAAATTAGAGGGCTTAATAAGATTTTGATCCATCAAACGATCGATGTTCGTAATGCATTTGAATGCAAATCTCAAATTCTTATTGTAAAATAGTATGTTAATCTTTCAAAATTAACATACCATTCGTGGTAACGTCAAAGCGAACCAAGCATAATATGAAATTATGAATGCGTTGAGTTATTCTCTTCAATATTATTTATTCGTATTAGGAGTAGCCACTTGTATTAGGAGACTAAGCACGTACTAGCTAGTACGATTTTAGACTAACTACTATACTTTGTTTCCATTGTTTTTAAACTCTCTTTTTATATAAGTGAGTTTAATTTCATTGTCTAATGTGCTGTGCAAGCATATCACGTCTTAATACCTGTGCTAATCACCACAAACTACAAAGAAATGTATTATCCGTGCTGTTCATGTTAAAGCATCAGATCCGATTGTATAGGAATGTATCAATTAACATTAGTTAATTGATACTTTCTCTATGATAGAATCTTAGTCTAATTGTATTTATCTAGTTACCTAATCTAGTTAGGGTTAATAAACTCTCCTGTATATATACAGAACATGTACATCGTTTTCTTATCAATGAGAATACAACCTCTTCTTAGTTTTGGTTTCTTTATGGTATCAGTAGCATCGATTCTTGGCCAAAATCTCTCAAACACAAAACTCTACTAAACCCTACCATCATTCGATATGGGGAACGACGAGAAGGAACAACAACTCACTCTACAGTTTCTGAAGGATGCCCTTCTCAAAGAAGCTTCGGGCTCAGGTCTTCCGCACACAGCAGAACCTTGGGAATATCCCAATCATCAACTGTATCTTCACTACTCTGACCAACCAGGTGCAATACTCGTGCCTCAGTCACTTGTTGAAGATAACTACTCGGACTGGAGTCAATCCATGATAAATGCCTTGACTATCAAAAACAAGGCTGACCTCGTGAATGGAAGCACTCCTAGACCAACTGAGCAAAACAATGAGCAAATCCAATGGGACCGTGTCGACACGCTAGTCAGAACCTGGCTCACCGGTTCCATGTCGAAAGATATCTCGAAGAGTGTCAAGCACTGCAAGTCGGCCTGAGAAATTTGGCTTGAGCTTCAAGAAAGGTTTTCTCAAACTAATATTGTGCAATTATTCAACGTTGAAAATGCAATTCATGATTGTAAACAGGGCAACGAGATGGTCACAGCCTTCTACAACAGGTTGAGGGGTCTATGGGATGAAAGAGATGCTCTATGTGACTTGTCCATGGAGGGGATCAAAGTTAGGATTACATCATGACCCAGAAGACGATGCAGATTCTCATGGGATTGAATGACAACTTTGCAGTCATCCGTGGAAGCATTGTTGCTATTGACCCCCTACCAGCAGTGAACAAGGTGTTTGCCATGACACTCCGTCATGAAAAACAAGCTGAGGCCATGACCGGCGGCAAGGGAGTCTCCACACAGCCTGAAGGTGCTGCTTTTGCAGCAAGTAACCATGGAGTTCCGACGCTCCTTGAGGGTGCGAGCAGTGCAGCGCGCGAAACCTTGCAGCAAGAGCCATCCGACGGCAGGAGAAGATGCGCCACATGTGGTCGAGACACTCATTCCACCAAAAACTGCAAAGCACACCTCAAGTGCACTTTCTGCGGTTTCAAAGGACATGTAGCTGACGATTGTCGAAAGAAGAAGAAAGCCCTTGAAGAGTTGCAATCATGTCTCTTCGTTGTTTGACAATAAAGGCAGTCCCAGCAATTTTCCTTTCTCCAAGGCAGATTGTAATGAGATCTATGAGCTGCTCAGTTAAAAACGCAATGCTTCGGCAAACCATGTTGGTAACACCTCAACTTATGAGAATCTCTCAGGTAAAGCTTTCGGCCTTCAACATAATGCAAAGACTAGTGTGTGGATATTGGATAGTGGTGCCACTGATCATATGGTTTGTAATCCTTGCTTACTCACCTCTGCTCTACCTACCCAAACACGTTTTGTTAAACTTTCTGATGGTAGTCATGCTAGGGTTACCCATATAGGCACAGTTTTTTTTTCTCCTCAGTTCAAACTCCAAAATGTCCTCTGCGTTCTAATGTTCTACCTCAACCTTATTTCTGTCTGTAAACTTGCTCATGATTCATTTTGTGTCACAATATTTCTTAAAAAAGTTTGATTTGTACAGGACCTATGATTGGGGAAGACGATTGGGATGGGGAATGAGAGGGAGGGATTATACTGCCTCAACAATACAAAGCAAGGAACATGTCATGCAGTCAGCAGTTCATCCAGTAATGTTTGGCACCAGCGTCTAGGTCACCCTTCTAGTCGTGTCCTTTCTTTATTTCCATTCATGTCCAATAATTCTTGTGATACAAGCAAGTGTCCCGTTTGTCCTTTAGCCAAACAAATAAGAAGTCGTTTTCCGTTAAGTACAATTTCAAGTATGTCAGCTTTTTCATTAATTCATGTCGACATTTGGGGAGGATATCATGAAGCTTCAACTTCTGGGGCAAAATATTTTCTTACAATCGTCGATGATTTTACACATTGTACTTGGGTTTATTTGATGGTTCAAAAGTCTGAGGCCAGACAACTTCTTAATGATTTTATTCAGCTTGTTGCAACTCAATTTGAAAATAAGGTTAAAATTGTTCATAGTGATAACAGTTTAGAGTTCAAAATGGACGCCTTTTATGCGTCCAAGGGTATTATACACCAGATGAGTTGTGTCAACACATCACAACAAAATGGTGTTGTTGAACGCAAACATCGTCATTTAGTCAATGTCGCTCGTGCACTCCTTTTCCAAGCAAGCTTACCCAAGACTTTCTGGGGTGACGCTATTCTCACTTCTGCCTTCCTCATAAACCGTACACCTACACCCCTACTCTCAGGACAAACCCCCTTCGAAATGTTGTTTAACAAACTTCCTACCTACACTCATCTCAAAGTGTTTGGTTGTTTGTGTTTTCTATCTACACATCCTCAAAAACCCCCAAAATTTGAACCTAGAGCAACTAAATGTATCTTCTTGGGTTTCCCCATGGACAAAAAGGTTATCGGGTTTATGATTTGGAAACAGAGAATATTTTAGTCTCACGGGATGTCACATTCCACGAAACTGTCTTTCCCTTTGAAACACAGTCATGTATTCCTAGTCCAACTAGGACAACGGTGCCCTCCAAGTCTCAATCTCCAACTAGGGTCTTCGATGCTGATCCAGATTGGGTTCCCCCTTCGGGCTTCACTCACACTTCCCGCCCTACTCTTCTGCTGCCTCCAACCCAATCTTCTCCAGCTGTCGTCTAGCCTACTGTGTCTCCCACACAAGCAGACACACCATCTCTTTCCCAAACCACCTCCACACCTCCACCACTTGATCCTCAACCGCGTCGGTCATCACGACCAACACAAGTGCCTACATTCTTGCAAGCTTTTCATGTTGAAGCAGCGCTGCCCTCTCGTGCTCTCCCGTCGTCTTCAACGTCGTCAGGTACCCCTCACTCTCTTGCTCATGTCCTCTCTTATCATCGTCTCTCACCTACACATAGAGTTTTTGTTGCTAACATTTCCACACACAAAGAACCTACCTCTTTTTCCCAGGCAGTCCACATTCTGGAATGGCAGGCTGCCATGCGTGCTGAAGTCGATGCGTTACAAAGTAATGAGACTTGGAGTTTGGTTCATTTGCCTCTGCACAAGCACCCTATTGGCTGCAAATGGGTTTACAAGATCAAGCTCAAACCAGATGGCAGTATTGAGAGGTACAAGGCAAGGCTCGTTGCAAAAGGTTTTAACCAGATAGAGGGTGTGGACTACATAGAGACTTTTGGTCCTGTTGCTAAACTCACCACAGTGCGTATTCTTCTTAGCCTTGCTTCCATCAAAGGGTGGCATCTCCACCAACTTGATCTGAACAATGCTTTTCTCAACGGTGATTTGCATGAGGAGGTGTACATGAAACTTCCACCTGGATTTGGTGGAAAGGGGGAGACTAGAATTTGCAAACTGCATAAAAGTTTGTACGGCTTGAAGTAGGCTAGTAGACAATGGTTCATCAAGTTGTCCATGACATTAAAGAAAGCTGGTTTTCATCAATCTTGGGCAGATTATTCATTGTTTGTTCGAGCAAATGAAAGTAAGTTTACTGCTCTACTTGTTTATGTGGATGACGTGATTCTAACAGGAAACGGTCTTGACGAGATTACTGCAACCAAAACATTCCTATCCAATCAGTTCAAGCTCAAGGACCTTAGACAACTCAAATACTTCTTGGGAATAGAAGTAGCACGTTCAAAGAATGAGATTGCAATTTGTCAAAGGAAGTACGCTCTCGAGATACTAGCAGACACATGCTTCCTAGCTGCAAAGCCGTCACAATTTCCTGTTGATCAAAATCTGTCTTTGACTCAAGGTGATGGAGAACTGCTCACCGATCCCTCACAATACAGAAGGATTGTTGGAAGGTTAATCTATTTGACTATCACAAGGCCGGATTTAGCTTATGCAGTACACATCTTAAGCCAGTTCATGGATAAACCACATGAACCACACTTAAGTGCCGCTCATCAGGTGTTGCACTATATAAAGAGGACGTCTGGACAAGGTATCTTCCTGCCCTCTACAGAAAATGTTGAATTAACAGCCTATTGTGATGCAGACTGGGCTTGTTGCAAGGACACAAGACGATCTATCACAGGTTACTGCATTATGTTGGAAAATGCACCAGTATCTTGGAAAACTAAGAAGCAGACAATGGTGTCTCGATCTTGTGCTGAGGCCGAGTACCGTTCTATGGCTACAACGAGTTGTGAAGTCACATGGCTTAGAAACTTGCTTAATGATTTGCGTGTTCGACACAATCAAGCGGCTCTCCACATAGCCAACAATCCGGTATTCCATGAGCGCACCAAGAGGTATGATCAAAACTATGCATGTTCGAACTAAAGAACAGCCAGCATATATACCTCTTCACTAAACCACTCGGATCCACACAGTTTAGAGCATTACTTAGCAAGTTGGGTGTCATCGATATCCATTCCAACTTGAGGGGGAGTGTTAAAGCATCAGATCCGATTGTATAGGAATGTATCAATTAACATTAGTTAGTTGATACTTTCTCTGTGATAGAATCCTACTCTAATTGTATTTATCTAGTTACCTATATATACAGAACATGTACATCGTTTTCTTATAAATGAGAATACATTCTCTTCTCAGTTTTAGTTTCTTTAGTTCAAACATGATTATACGAGTTGGAACTTTGAATAATTATTGGTTAGACATCACTTTGAAACTTCTTATATTCTAATTTTCTCCAATTCTAGATTTTCTCGCACAAACTAATTTCCGGTCAAAGATCTGTTTTCCAACCCTATATTTTTCTGAAGTTCAAAGATGTGTGCTGTAGTACTCTTAATAATCAGACTAGTGTCCCACCCACAGATTATCAATAGTTCTTGACATGGCCTCACGTGTCGGCTTCCTTATCAATAAATTTATGAACTAAAACATCAACATATATATAGGCCACACCACTTCCCTACATGCCTTGGATTTCCAGAAGAATATACACAATAATATCGTCTGCGTAAACCTTTAGATTTAGATTTAATATTATGACCAAGAAAATCTGTAGTTTGACGTAATAATTAATCAAAGTATACGTCAAACTATTCGAAAATTAGTATTAGGGTTTTTACATTGCGCGCGTCTGCACGAATGCAGTAGACTACTACTCCACTCTGTGAAAAATCTTCTATATATCTCGCTTCGATCTAATAGAGACGGAATAATATTCTGTCTTCGAATTGGTGAAAGAATCGAAGACATACAACAACTGGTCAACTACGGCAGAAACCCTAAGTACAAGCTTAAGACTGGAATCATATTTCAACGTACGGCTCGTTTAATATTAACGCTGATTTTAGAATAGATTAATGGTGACCCACATTCGTAGCTATTGGTTAGCTGATATGGTTTATTGATTAGCTAGCTTTGGTTAATTAGATATTGGACTAATTAATGGAGTGGGTTGCTCGTATAGTACTCATATAGTAATGAACGAATGGATGGGGGTTAAGTCTAATAACTCTTTATCAATATGCTTAATTAATCCCATCACTGTGATACATCAGGTCGCATTTTCACTTTTTTTAGTGAGCCAATATCTTCGATCACAAATTAGTTGAATTATGCATCGAATTTTCCATGCGCATGGAATTTTCAATTATCAGAACTTTCTTAGCATCCCCAGATATGGCTAATTAGTTTAACAAAGTTAAGCATAGCTCATCGATACGTTTACTTTGACAAGTTGGTATTAATTAAAATGATGCGTCGTTTTCGAGTTTCTGGAATAAAAAGCTAAGAACGACGTTGAAAATGCAATTGTTTAGAGAAGAAATACAAGAGAGAATATGTATGTATATTCGGTGGTGCCGTACGGCCGGGAGTACGGAAAAGAAAAAACGGGATCCACTACCCACCGACCAAATCGATAAATGGATATGCCGTTCCCCTGCCTGCCCCTTACGCAATTCCAAAAGCTGAATAATTGGAGCTCCTCAGCTCTCAGAAGAAAAAGAGACAAAGCAAACAGATGACTCTCCTACAGCACATCCGGCCCCAGTTTATTGCTTTGTGCAATTCCGTGTGTGATATTGTCAATTCCAGCAAGACAAAGCTTTTTAGACCCGAAAATATTTTCATAATATATGTCCAACGTTTTGAACATCGATCAATCATTCAAACTAGCAATCGAAATTTGAAATTACGTCATCAATATTTATAAAATTTGCAGAAATTAACGTAAAAGTATAGATATTCACTGTTAGGGGAGTCTAGCTGCACCGATACTTGTTATTTTTTCATTCAAACAAAAATGCATAGATGCACTTCTAAATGGCATTGTTAACTGACTGAATGAGTTAATTTTGAGAAATTCACAATGCTCCGCGTGCACAGAAAACTCTATGCTATACAGCCTTGGTGGGGGGCGGTTCAGATCACATTCTTTGTTGATTGTGTGGAGGAAAGTTGCAATATACTTCGGAAGGCCAGAATGATCATAAGACAAAATCAATCATCTCTATCTCCATATTTTCAGAAGTTGCAGATTCCTTCGCTTTGTTTTAGTCACTGACAAACTTCAGAACCAGTTTGGATTTATTCCCTTGACGTACAAGTTTTTTCTGCCTTTTCTTTTTTTGATCAACTTTACTTCACTATGACCTTGTATAATTATATTGTAATACTTAATCTACAAAATAGTAAGTAGGTAATGTAGGGAAAATATAATTTCACGATATTGGCCCACTGCTTATCTAGGGCTGAATGGGTTTCTGTACAAGTCGGTTTACCGATATGACTGTCCTGTCGATTGCCATAAATTTTTGAGTTTGGTCATCGTCACCGTCATGGTTCAAAAACACGTGCTCCGGCAGTCCAGCTTGATCTTGACCTGAAAAACCCAACTTGTCCGTTGAGAAAGAAAAAAAAAAAAAAAAGAAGGGAGGTAAAAAGTAAAGAAAAAGGAGAGGGATCCTTTTCTTTTTCGTAAATAATACTGGAAACCCCAATCAAGTAGCCCAAGCTCGAGAGAGGTACAGAACCTTACCGTACTTCCGTACACCACCGTCCACCACCGTCCACCGGCCTGGGATGTTAATGTGCCTAGTGGACCGGGGAGCTATGTGTTAAAGAAAGAAAAGAAAGAGATGTTGCTAGCTTGAAAGGTAATGGGATTCTGACAGTGACAAATTGATGACAAGGCCACAATGTGTAATTATATGGAAATGGAAATCCACTTGCGCTTATGGCCTGCTTCTTTTCTTATCGCCTATGCAAAAGCTGAGGCTGAGAGAGATACCGCACCTTTCAGAAAACCTAACGACTGGCTGCGAGAGAGATAGAGAGAAAGGAAGATATCGCGGTTTAGTTTTAGCTGTATACCTACGTGTTTCACACACCATGCAAAATCGAAAAGCATTCTAGCTCCCACTTGTAGAAATGCATGAAGTCGATCGCTGATTAGAGAGTAGAGACAGTCAGTCTCCTTCTGAGATATGTATATGCATCCAACTGATCTAAGTGTTTGGCAAATTGAAGGTCCTAGAGGGGGGTGAAT